>OU342960.1:13847500-15047500 GCA_910592155.1 Ypsolopha scabrella
GTTTCATTATAAAATATTATTTTTATGCAGATTAGATTTGACATGTAAAACGTATACTTTATGTATCTATTTTACAAATAAACATTTTGAATCTTTGAATCTTTGGTTAGGTACCAGCACGGCGGTATAACTGCGCTTTATCCGAGGAGTTTATCGGAATTGCACTTTATCTTAATCGCTATTATTATATGTTGTGTCCATGTGTCCCTGGCAACTCAGTAAGAGATTAATTAGGCTAATCCAATGTATGTACTCGTATGTTTTGTGTAATCCCTTGGTTATACATGAAAATTAAAGCACCTACCACGCTTGTTAAAATTATCATCAAGATAAAGTTGGAACTACGAAATTATCACTAACCAATGACAGAAATATCATTTTCACTAACTGCACAAAAAACAAAATAAAAAGTACCTACTTAAGGGGAGGTGCGACCCTGATAAGCCTAAAATTTGACATTTTTGACGTCAAGTCTGCTGCACAGACTCAAAGCCTCAAAAAACTGGAACGTATTGCTGAGAATATAAATCAAATGATTAGTCAAACAATTATAGTAAAAGTTTATTAGCCTTTAGTAAAGATAAATAGCAAATTATTAATAAATTTAATGAAAGCAAATTAACCCTTGGAAATGAGCTTTCGTTGCAGAGATCTCAAAATTTGGAACGACAACTAGTGTTTATTTTTCTACCTTAAACCATTTTATTAAATGCAGAATCGAGCACTTTTTATAAGCCTTAAATTTTCATAAATACGAATAACCTGCAAAACAATGTCATCTTTATGGATTCTTATCACAAGCGCCGTAACTTGTAGGTACCACATGAAATTCAACTCTAATAAGTATACATTAAAAATTGTTTTCGTTATCATGTCGGTGTGCATGGTTGCACCTCGTCTTAAACTTCAAGCTAGTTTTAATCTCTTTAATGGATTCGAGCTACGATTTTTCAATTTAGGTTATTTCTTATTCTTTTTTTATTATTGTATTCTGGCTTGTGCTTATCATACGATATGTTTATATTTTAGATTTAAATTAAGTGACAATAAGTGACCATTCATAATCGAATGTACATTTTTAATGTTTTATTTGATAACGAAATGTGTAATCTTTTGAATTGTTTAATGTTATAAAATATGACCTACCTTGTATAACGTAAACTGTTATAATGTGGCTAAAAATGATGTCTGTGTGTGCGATTGATTCACTATTGTATTAGCGATAATGAGAATATTAAAAGTGTTAAATTATTGCAACATTACGAGGATAAATTCGGGATTTTATTGATATGGTTTGCAAGCATTAACTGAAACTACTTGTTACATGCCAAGACTTGTTATGTGAAATATCTATCCTGAAAGTGATTTAATTCCATTTCGTTCTTACCCGCAACTACGCCTAAAAATTTTGAATCATACTTTCAATATCACGATTTTTCTAACAAAGGTATATTGAAAGTACATTACACCAATTAAATATATACAATACTCCTGCGTTTTCTTCATAAGGGCCAATGTAAAGATGCAGGATAAAATCTCTTACCAATGACGGTCATAGACCACGTGATGAAATAAGAGTTGACTCCAATCCAGACTATGCACATAAAGAAGGTGACCGGGTAGAACCTCTTGCATGTCACTGGCGAGGGTATGGTCATGCCAAGGATGAAGTTGAGTGGCCAGCAGTAGAGCCACCACAGCTTCTTCAGGAACGTCTTGTCTGAGGGGAACTTCCATAGTGACATGGGAGGATCTTGAGCTCCATCTTCCTCGGCTAAAATAAACGGACTCATAGTATATAGATACGTTGCTCTTAAAGTGCTCCCTGACCAAAATTAGCATTGAAATAACCTTTATATCAGCGCGCACTGCAAAGTGGCCGTTACGACTTGCGACGATCACTGCGTCTCCAAATAGTGCAAAATAGGCGAAAATAGTACTTTTCACATGAACGCGATTATGAATTCGAAAATTTCATTGAAGTAATATTTTAGTTATCAAATTCTCTAACCGTTTGTGGTTTGCTCGAAAGTAAATATTGTCAATTTGAGGTTTAGATTTATGAAATCAGTAAATGTTTCTAACTTCAGTCATTCTTTCGAAAGCAGATATGTTAAGGTATTTATAATTTGGAAAATAATTGATTTGTGGAAATGCACGACAATTTATTGGAGATAAGTGCAGTATTTTTTAATAATTTCTATATTTATATACTAACGAGTTAAAAGGAAGCAAGAAAAGGCTTCGCACAGCATTTTGCAGATGCATAAAAGAAATAAAAGTTTTATCTAAACAAAGAAAGTGAGAAACTATGGGAGTAAACGAAATTCACTTCATCTTTTCTCGTTTACTCGTATTGTATATAGCTTTCTCCTTTTTCATTTCATCTTCACTATATGCTTGTTAAGTCTTTTTATATAATGCAGCAATTTAACAATAAAATACAAAAAATAATAATCCCTTATAGCTTTATTAGTGACCTTTAGCCGTTGTGCATGACCAAGGGAAAAAATCTTATTTACATCTGCTTAGCTCAGCCCCGCCCCACCCACTCCAGAATCCTTGTAACCCCAAAATTTAGAATACAATTGAATCACATTAAAAATCTAAAAATAAACAAGAAATAAAATGACAATATGTTAACCTGATGTGATGAAAGATAGTGCTGAATCAAATTATAATATTTTACAATAAACCCTAACTGGATTTTAATTATATATGTAACTGTACATACATGCATATTATGTACGAGTACAGTTTTTTGTTTTCGCTGTCTCTGTAATGCGGCCCCTGGGCATTAATATAATTTATAGCACACCGTGCGTAAAATGACCGCTAAAATATTATACGATACGAGAGCGATGAAACGTTTTCTGACGAGTGTGAGTTTGCGGCACGAGCCGAAGGTGAAGAATGTACTATTTTATGAATCAAAAGAAAAGTAGGACGACTACGGGTTTTTGGCTGCTATCTAAAATGGGTTGTAGATTGGATAAATTTGAAAGGAAGATTTGTATTTCATTTTTTTTTACTGTAGTAGGTCGGCAGTGCTGGGCCTCCCCGCAAAAAAATATTGCTACGCCTTTGAATTACATCCGGTATATTGGTCAAGTACCAATATCCAAGAAGTGATTAGGACTGGCCAACTCGTATTTTTGGAAAGACTAATCCTCATAATTTAAGTAAGTACATAATACATATAAATTCACAACTGTCTCCCAGAGGGGCAGGCATAAACTAGAGATTTTCAACGCATAAGGTCATAACTCACCTCTTCCACATCCATCAATCTAGTTAAATGAGCTCTTCCTACCAGATAATTTTAACTTAGCCCATTTTCAGTATGTTGCCAATTTGTTCGGCTTACGTCCTTCCCTGGGCGGTCCGGTTGAGCTTTATCTTCCACTTGCGCCCCATAAATTTACTTTAATTCATCCTCTCTAAAGTGAAACTTCATTTGAAGTACTAAACAACATCATACCTTTGTCAACAACGTTGACCTTGTCAGAATGTAGACCGTTGGCCGAAATGTCTGGTTTCTGATCAGATCCATCGAATGCGTCGTTGTCTACACCATCTGTTACTTTGCCATTCTCTGATGTCACTAAAAAACACAAAAACCATATAAAATACTTGATCAAAAATTCAGAATCATAATTCTGAATATTGAAAGTAATTTCCCACTTTACAAAATAATGGTATCGAAACACCAACTTTACTGATCATACTAATATAATTGAAGAGAAGTATGTGAGTAGTATACTTGAATTATGCTAAATAAACATGACAAAGCTACCTCGCATTATATCAGTACCTAACGCAAATGACGGCACATGATTGATGATGATGATTTTTTGAAGCTCTTTGTATAGAAACGTACCAAGATTGTATGATAAAAATCTTTTTCCTCGATTCATTGCATGTTTTATAGGTACATGTCTTCTAGAGAGTTTTACTCGGAAGGATTATTATCGCTCGGCTTTTATCTCACAATTAACAAGGAATCCTAAAGCTAGCAGGAAGTCTGTGGTGCCTTACTTACCAAAAGCGTCTGACTCCTTATTGCAGCAAGATCCAATCAACTTGTCAAAGAACTTGAACAGTCTGACGCTATTGAACATCAGTACGAAGTAGCAGACGTACAAGGACCCGAGGACTATGGCCTCGTACCAAGCTATCTGACCGTCCCATACGAACCCGACCAACACTGCTACATTAAACATGTAGATCAGAACGTCTCTTGTCACTGCACGTTTATCTATTTTGATTGGCTGAAATATTTTACCATGAAATTTTATGATTTACGTTTGTTCAATACAAATTAAAATAGGTGGATCACATTAAAATTTACCCTATAGGTACTATTTAATTTAATTTGAATCTCGTCTACTGCGACTCATACATTCTGTGTAGTAATATCTAATAGTCAACTCTTCGCATATTTTACAACCTGTAATTTTAGTCGCCAAAAAGCTGAATTTCTCGATAATTGTAGGAAGTGTATATGTAGGTAATAGGTATTCATAGAGGTGTAAAGATATATATGTTCGCTTTTAACTAGTGTATTGCTTACTCTTATAGCAGCGAGCCCTCCGAGAGCAGCTACTCCCAGAGCGTTGAAGATTGCCGAGCCCACGATAGTACCAATACCCATATCTGACTCAGTCAGGAATGTCGATATCACATTCACGAAGAATTCTGGACACGAAGTCGCAACAGACATGAATGTGGCTGCGGCTACATCCTGTAACGAATGGTAGTGTAGATACGAGAGAACAAGGCGTAGTTATATACTGAAGAAACATTTTTTCCTTGACATTTTTAATTTAAGTTACTAATTAAGATACTTTCACTGTAACCAGGAGATTATTTATTTTTATTAAGTTTTATTTGTGTTTTCGTTTCTCAATAAAAATTTCGTATATATTTTGGGGGCTTCGGAACCAAAGTGTACTACATTATAGTGAGATTTCGTTGTCAAAATGAGATATTAGAGCCGCCTTTGCCCGAAACGTAGAAAAGTCGAAAAATTTGCAGCCAAAAATTATTATCTTTATTTTATCAAGAAAATGTACAGCTATGTTGATTCTTTTTAAAATACTCTTATAAAGTTCTACTTGGATAACGTTTTATATGTAATGAAAGACACGAAACAAATTTATATCACGTCGAAGTGCACAATTGTTACATAATCTCCGGACTTATATAATCGTAAATGTATAGGTAATTTGCTTCCACAGAAGACGTATGCATTAATTTAATACACGTGACCGAAAGCATAATCAAATCAAAAATCGATCTAAATATTTCTGATAGATAACAACGCGATAAAATCGCATTTCTTTGTTTACTTCACTCACCTGAGGAATTTGCAGATTTTCGCAGATCGTTTCGACAGACGGAATAAAGTAATCATTGCAAACGAAAGCCAGTAATGTAAACGAGTATATTCCGAAAAGCACGTAAAGCAGAAACCCGCCGACTCTGAGCTGATCATCTGCAAAGATATACCTACTTATATTAAATACAACTTTACAACGTGAACTTCTAGTGGTTTTAGAAACGTATAACGCTTCATACATTTAAGTCGAGTCTGTATTACCAGTTTAAAAATCCATACAGTTGTCCAACGAAGGCGTTCAGACGGAGTGGTTTCGCGGGGCTTGCGGGGCGTGCAGGCTTCGAACTGATTATTTGAAAATTGTATGGTTTACCTCCCGCGTCTTGCTCCCCAAGCCCAGCAAATTACTCTGTTTAAGCGCTTTCGTTGGAAAGTGTATGCATTTTTATACTGTGGTTTTACACTTCCAGCTTGACCTTGTATCGAAGGTTATGTCTATGTAGTTAGCGTTTCCAACACCAATATTAACTGTATTTGTTACCGGCCAAACCCTATTTTAGTAAAAACTAATTGGGCTTAGGCCAAATGGTTCCAGGTTCTCATAAAAAAAATAACCACGGTTTAGCTTACAAGTATCATTAATACGTTCTTAATACAGCATTTCAAGAGATTCCAATTGGAAAATATGGAAAAGTAAGACGCTCCTGAGCTTCAGCTGGTTCTGGCTACAGCAGTAAAAATGTTTATGTACTAAATAGAAGTTAGATTGGAAGCCTTTGTAATGTGCTTTTGGCAAATAATGGAAAGAATCAGTTGGATGGAAAAGAAAAGCAATGAAGAGGTCTTGCAGATTGTAAATGAAAAGCGAGATTTGATGAAGAATATAGATAAGAAGGGGAAAGATGTTGGGACATCTGATACGACACAACAATTATATCAAAAACATCATTGAAGGAAAAGTGGAGGGGAAAAGAAATAGAGGAAGGCCCAGGAGAACATTCATGGATCAGGTGAAAGAGAAAGTAAATGTCGTGTCATATTAAGAAGTTAAGGAGAAGGCGGAGTGCAGAAGTGAATGGAGAAGACTTCTTCGACAAGAGGACGGCTCCTAATTAAAACCAACTATATACACGTAATAATTTAACCTACGCCTACACTTTAATACCGTCTTCTCACCACCAAAACGTCATATTTTGATTTTTGACAATGATGTTTACGATTTAAAGCACAATCCATCCATTTGGAAGAAATTAATTGAATAAAGTTTAATGTTGTAAAGCTTTTATATTTTTAATAGAAGTATTCCTGAGATATATAGGTACATATTTACTGAAAGTACAAAAAAATACATTTATAATTAGGGGGACCCCATTCGCGAAGCTCCCAAACAAACGTTCTGAAAGATTCTTCATGTATAATATTTTCTAGTGGGGTCATAGTATATGAAATAATTTGGCCAAGTGCGAGCCGGACTCGCGCACAAAGGGTTTCGTACCTCCACACAATACGGGTTTGGAACTATTTAAAAATTCTGGAAAATAACAACAACATAATATGCCATAGCAACATCAAGGCTATAAAAAGCAAAGCGCTAAAATGGTAGCGCTTGACAAAAATTTGGCAACCCCTGCATACGAAACGCAATTTTTTTTTGTTATTTTATTTTAGAGTGTGTAGGTACTACAATCTCACTAAATTAGGAACTTGTATATATTACCGTAAGGGACATCTTCGTGGTTTCTTGTATGGAGAATGGAGATGTCCCTTGGCCTAATTTTTTTTTATAATTTGTCTAAATTGAGGCCATAACTATTACGGCTGAAGCTGTAGTACCCTATGACAGATGGACAGACAGAAAGCGGAGGCTTAGTAATAAGGTTCCGTTTGGTACCATTCGGGTACGGAACCCTTAAAAAAACCACGCCTCACCATTCAGCAGTCCAGCGGGAAAACTATCAATAGAGTTCCCATCGACACACTCCAATTCTCTGAGAACGTTGTTTTCAAGGAATGTGCGGGTCTTCATCCATGGTGTCCAGTGC
Organism: Ypsolopha scabrella; assembly: GCA_910592155.1. NCBI lineage: Eukaryota > Metazoa > Arthropoda > Insecta > Lepidoptera > Ypsolophidae > Ypsolopha > Ypsolopha scabrella. Next base: position 13,854,884 of record OU342960.1, read on the forward strand.
CAGGTCGTGGCTTCTGTCTTCAGCTTCCGCTCGAGATCCGCTGATATGCAAACCTGCCGTCCATTCCACGACACCGATTTGTAAGCTTCCACTGACACATCTAAAAATATAGCAGGATGGATTATATATATTTAAATAAAAAAGTATTAGGATATTTCGATATACAGGCTGTCCCGTAATGAGTCATCCATCGTGATAGAGGTGATAGCTGGGCTCAGTTCCTATCTAAATAACGCAATGTTTTTTTTACACATCTGTCTAGTTCGACTCCCGGTTCATGCAGGTCATTTTTTTAAATTCTTTGATTGCCGTTTCCCTAACTTTAAAAATAACACAAAGGTTTCCTTACGTAAAATTTGCTATCTTTAATGTTTAAGGTACTTTCCCGCCAGGGGGTATTCGTTTGGTTCAGCCTGTATATTGAAATATATATGTGATACTCTTTTAGGTATTTTAATGTAATCCATGTAATGTAACATCTAAAAATAATTATGTAGTCGTTGGTACCATTTGTAAATAGTTAACTAACATTCACTGAAATCACACATTCTCTTGCTCATACTAAACAACTTTTTCATAGAATATAGAATTCGCTCAAATAAAAATTTAATAATTATTAAAAATCTAATAAAATAAATTATTGAACGAGCACGCGAAGCGAGCGAGTTCTCCGAGTCTACTGGAACAATCCGGCGTTTGTATGTATGTACATATGTAGGTATGCATGTATGAATGTTTGTTCGACAATAACTCGAGTATCGTTGATCGGAATGTCGTGAAATTTGGCAGGCAAGTAAATAAGGCAAAAAGAATGTTTGAGTTCGAACATGAGCCAAATCGGTCAAGCGCGAATCGGGCGAGCGCGAGATTACAGTTCGGGGCGATATAGTATAATAATGAATAGCTTTAGGCATATCATTTTGATATGCAGCCGGCACCCACGGGTCAGGCTTAGCCTATATTGGGGCCACTGTAAAACATATAATAGTTCCTCATGTTTTGGTGTAAATAAAATTTTTGCTCTATTTGATTTGCTGATCACATCTAGAAACGGAAAAAAGAGAATTTAAATGCGTTTATTGATTGCTAATCTTATAAATGTCACGCGTGTGTGTCAAAAATTAAAAACAAGACACTTTCTATCTTACACAAACAGTTTTATCTAGCTTATTTTGACCGTCATGTAAGAAATCAAGATAAATCCTGGATTTCTAAACTGTTTTCTTTAAGGTGTTATAATAATCTCAACAGTTTGCACATGTAAACACCAAGAAAATTAATGAAAACATTAATAAAATTCGAAATAAGTGCTTAAATTGGTATAAAATTCCTAATTCTTGAGTTATGTTTTTATCTGGAAACTGAGATGTGATGGAAAAAATTATTTAAGTACCTTTACTATGTCAAGAGCAAAAAATAGTAATCACGCAGTAAGACATCAGATAAAATAAAAAGCTTGAAGTTTATCGAGTAGTGTTATTTAAGTGAAATCAAACCATTTTATAATTTACCCTGATCATTATATTTAATGTTAATAAATTCAAATACTGATCTTTCAAAAAAATCTCTAATATTTACATTTAATATTTTGAATTAATATATTTTTTTATTTTATTTTGTTATTTAAGGAAAACTTACAGCCATGGTATACATATAAAACATACAAACTTACTGACAGTAAAGCCAATTACAAGTTTTCATAGACAGGTTCGAGTGTAGAATCAAAAGGTACAAACACATAAAAATAAGAGTAATTAAGTATTATCAAAGTTTTGCAGCCATAAAGAGTATTTTTATAACATAAATAATACAGATACAATTTTTTTTGGAATATATTTCGTTTCGGCTCACTTGGGGTCGTCGTTAAGTGTCGTCAGTCAAATATAGAATGAAAATGAAAATTTCTTGAAAATTTCCTTATTAAACAAATTTTTTTACAATATACAAAAACACTAATTCCCACATGAAGTTTCTTTGTGAAGTGGAAACTAGGCTCTATCCAAAAACATTTCAGAAAATTTTATACCTAAGAGTGCTTAAATGATAACAAATTATAAATCAAAAAGTACAAAAATAAAAATAAATTATAATGAATGAAGGTTTTTCAAAATATACGTATCTATAGAAACTTAATCAGAATCTGTGTTTGTGTGAGTGAGGATGTGTTTGTGTTTGTGAGAGAGGGTGCGTGAGAGAGTAAACATGTCTTAGTGTACGTAATTGAATGACGGCGTATAAATATGAGAGTCTATTGAATATAATAAAGTTGACAAATAGAATTTAAGAATGATATATTCAACCTATTTTCTTAACCTGATTATATGTCAAGTAAGTTATACATATAAAAAATAAGTAAGGAGAACTAAAGACTTTTTCTAGTTGTGTGGTTATGTTTTTTGTTCAGTACAATCAATAGAAGTTAATATAATATAATACATATAGGTACATTATGTTTGTATATAAATGCTACACGCGTTGTTTATTATCTAGCTAGAATAAGATTTACCTGTATTTTTATCTACAAGTGTATATGTACATATATAGGTGTACTAATATTCGCGACCATCGCAAAGGTATTAGTCTGATACAGGTAAGTACTAGTATCAAATCACGATAGATAACGTGAACAAATATTTCCGTCCTCAATAACATTTTTTTTGTCCACAGAATGTACAATTTAGGAGGACGCCTTATGAGTACTTAATATACTAAATTAGTATTTTTACAGATAACAAATTAGTATTCTAACAGATAAGGGGTTTTGGTACCAGAAAACCAACCTTCGTTTTTTATATAAGTACAATAAAAATAAAATTAAGAAAGGAGTTTATGTAAAACAACTCATATCGTGAAATTTATTAATTATGTATGTTTTTACATAAGTACTAAAGTGATTTGATACTGTCAAACTCATACGAAAGACTCCATTAGTGTTAGATAAGTCATGGGATGCTTTAAACAAATATAGTAATAATAAAATAAACTTACTGCAATTCGCTGAATCATCGCTGAGCGCGATACAAACTGAGTAGAATAATGTCCAAATAAATATACTTCGTAAGGACATTATTATTTTTGAGTATTTCTAATGACCAGCACACATATACCCTGAAACATATGAATAAATTAATAATCGCACCCATATATTCTTTTCACTTTTACGAGTTTAGGAATTGGGTTTACGAGACCTACTTGGTGTACATATAAGGTGACTTTAATTTATGCAGCCAAATTCTTACTGAAGACTGGGTAAGTGCTCAGTAACAAGGTACGATGACCCTTTTTGTCTAATTCGTAAATTATTCTTTTCGTATTCCTTACAAGCCCAGCCCCGAGTCAATTACTATGGGACGTCAAGATTTTATTTTGCGAAATAAGCAAAAAGTGTTATCGATCCGTGTTACTGATCACTTACCAAGCCTCCAATATGAGTTTGGCTGCATAAATAAAAGTCACCTTATATATTAGTATTATATTTTTAGAATTTTCGGCTAAGTTTTATCTGATATTTTTATTGAATGACTGCGTGAACTGATCACAGTAAACCTGCTTTTAATAGTTATAACAAACTAAAGCTCGTTAGTTTTAACTCTCTTAGTTTATCTTACAGAATAAAACATTTTCTCCGGTACTAAAAGCGATTGTTTTTTTAGGTGTAAGTCTATAAGTTATAAGAACTAAAAGTACTTAGAAATTAGAAATTACTTTCCCTGGTGGTAGGTAGCGATGGGTACAATAAAATCTACTACCTACAGTGGCATATCAAGCAAATGTCCAAAGCATTAATTTAAAATTTCCTTTAATTTACCAAGATGTATAAGATAAAATCGATACCAATTTATAATCTCATATATTTTGCCATACAATTTACAAATCATAGCACATTTTTCTGGACTGAATTATATGATATATAATATAATATTGACCATATCAATATTAAAATCTTTTATGTTTTAAATAAATAGATTGACTTGGCAATCGCACTAAATAATCTAATTTAATATAATATATATAGGTATTACTTATGAAATACATTGTGTTTTCATGCGATGGACGAGTCAATCTATTTATTTAAAACATGAGGTTTTAAATATTGATATGGTTACTATAAGATGTTGTTAGGTTAGCTAATTATGTAATAACTTAAGACAGAAGGTCCTTTAAGTAGGGACTGAATAAATTAACCGACTTGGATTTACATGGATCTCACAACTTTTTACGGTAGAAGAACTAATTTGCGAGACTTGGTTTTATTTACAAGTTTTGTTTTTGATGGCATAGAGTTCTCTAGAAGGCACGTTAACTTTCGTTTGACCTACCTACAGTTCGAAAATAGAATATTTAAAACACATTTAACATAATAAATCAGTTTTAATTACAGTATGATAAATAAAAGCTTGTCACATTGCTCTCTTACATGATAATCAGCCAGATTATTTATTTTCTTAACTGATACTCAGCACCATAAGATTATTCTGTGATATTTTTTCTACAATCGTATTCAAGTCCGATTGTCATGTGGCTATTCGGCTAAGCAAATTAGCCCGTTTGACAATTGAAATCGTACGTTTGTGGTAGCCAACAACAAAATAAGACAATCATATTTATTTGACAGCCAAAAATGTACGATTTCAATTGTCTAAACGGCTAGTTTGCTTAGCCAAATAGCCATATGAAAATCAACGTGTCATTTAGTATGTTTTTATTAAAAGCTAATAATAATAGTAATCCATTAAGAGTATTCACCGTTGGTATTACCTATCTTATCGGTTACTTGACGTTTTATGCCTCCAAAACAGAGCAAGTATTAATGAATATTGAGTATTTTATTTATTCAACATCGTTCATGTAAGGCAATGATATTGTATAATATTTTGTACCTAAGTAAGGTCATCCTCGTATTATCTCACATAAAACTCGGTATCGATTATGTAAAAACAGACCACATTTTATATGAGATATTTTAATAATATTCAGATAATCTCAAAATTAATCCGAAGATGATTTTTAATAGCATAAATATTTATCCCTTTAAGACAAAACAACTTATGGAAATTTAACGTCATAGGATGGAGGAATAGACTATATATTTTTTAAATAATTGAGTTAATAAGTTGATATTTTAGGGCGTATTTGTTTATTTTATATTGGTAATTTAGATTACATTTCTTTAATAGGTTAGTATTTTTGTATATTATTTTTAGTTTCACAAATCCATTGCGTTAATTAAATAGGAGCAAAATGCTTCATTTAAAAAACAGATGCCTAGGATATGGTAGTATGTTTTCTTTTTAAGCGAAAATTGTATTTATGAGCCAAACCTTTAAGTCCAGAATTTTACTTCTAACAAACATCTGGTAAAAAACATTACATGAACGTAGATCCAAAAATATTACAATTCATATCTCTTGCTAAAACGAATCAAATATAATGAGGATATACATACGGACTCATTTATCATAGTGGTTACTTCTTTATTTTTTACCCTTACGTAACCAAAGAAATATTAAAATAACAGAAAAGACCGTATTTTTTCATTAAAACTATGCAAAAAGAAATAGCCATATAATCTTTACCGCATTTTCTAACAAAGTTCATAAAAAAATTCTAAGCAAATGTTTATTTTTTATTAACCTGCACCTCCATAAAAAACATGACCTTTTTTATTATTTTCTTAATAGTATCAATAATACCGCTTTTGAAAGATAAAATATCACTCGTCACAAATAAAATATGCATAAGCGTTTTGAAAATGATGATTAAAGCACCTGAGAAATTTTAATAACTCTTCATTTGAATTTGTTAATTTTTGCAACTTTCTTAATAATGTTCTTTTTTTATTCAGACAACCATGCCCCAACTTACCCAGTTAAAACACTCACTTTCTAATCAGACTCTCGGTGACACATTTATTTTGTGGGCCTTTGATACCTAAAATATGTATTCATAGTGAAAACATCGAGTCGTTGTATTAATATTTGCCACTAGAGCAATTGCTTTTTTCGGAATTACTCCAGGACTCCAGAAAAATACAAAGTATTTTTGTCGTATTATGAAAAGTATTCCTCAAACATCTAAAATTAAGCGAACATCAAGCACATTATCACATCTTCACTGTCGGAACCTGTTTATCGTGTAAAATGTGCGCTTTACAGACTTCTTCTAATTAACTTCTCTTACAAACTTGATAAGTTCCAAATTTTTATCTCAAAAGTTAGACGATCTCTACTATCATCGGATTCACCTAAAGCTGGCCGGCCGCTCCACGAGGGAAAATCCCTAGCTATGCCAATGATATAACATGTTGATTAATACATATAATACATGAAAATATATATTATGAAATTATGTTAAATACTATATCATTACTACCACTAATAAAAATTAAATTTATGGTCTATATAGTTTATTTATTTCGATATTTATTCAACTTATTTGAATATTTACTGCACTATGTATGTATGATTTTCACATTTCTTTATATTACGCAGGTGTATAATTTTATTAGCCCAACAGAAATTTTGATTTTTTATATACTTCCCGTATTATATTTGTTTCATCATATTCTTTTGTTTTTATGAAGATTAGATTTGACTTAGCTCGTTGTGTAGAAAGTATACATACTTTAAGTATCTATTTTGCAAAATGTCCTGTATATTCTTCTGTATCTCCATTATAATTACAAAAATACGTTCCAAAAATATTTTTGATTTTTGCCAAAATTTTTGAGCCGGCAACACTTTGACGAGAAACACTAATAGTCCCGAAACAACCATATTTAAAAAAATTAGGTACCATCAAAGGAAATTGCCACTGACCCACTAAACTACAGTACGGTTGACTAATTACTGAAACTATTGAATATTTTGATAGGTCTTAAACGAGCAAAAGATTATTCATGCTTAATATAAATACTCCAAAAAATGCTGCTCGCAAGAAAAAGTTGATATTCTCAAATAAATCAAAGAAAATCGTAAAAATACATGTTTTTACCAACGGTATGTAGATAGGGACTTACCGTTAAATGTAGGTATACTCCTGTATAGATAAGTTGGCAAAAACGAATTGTACTTTATAAAATCCATATAAAGATCACAGGCTCCGTAATTAAAGTCTTGTTGAAACCAAATAATAAATAAATAATAAATGAAATTATAGATAAATAAATACACTATATGAGCACTCATAAACCGTCGATATGTAAGTACTGATTGCAAGACATGAATGCGGGTTTTTAAGTAGATAATCTTGGTTTGATAAGGTCTATAATAGCTCTGATTAGAACATCCTTAGTATCAGCAACAGCTGTGCCATAATTAGAACCAATCAAAATTCTTGAGTATTCCTTGAAAAAATTATGTATTTTGACACAGCCCAAAGTAACATTTTCTTACAAACGGAGCCATTTCGAAGCCTTGGATCTCTGTCAGTTAACGATTTAGATGAGATCTGATACTTGTAGCACCTATCCATAGTACGGATAGAGGAGGTCCAGAGCGTTTAAGGCCAACGCGACGGTTTTCACCGGAATCTTCCATACAACAAAAAACCTCAAAAATCGCATCAAAATGTAACCAAATCTGAACATTAAGAACTCTACGCCGTCTCTGGTGTTTTGGCTTGTTTGATCAGTTGGGTGCCTCAGGTGCTCTGGACCTCCTCCATCCGTACTCTGGATTGCTGCTATCAGATCTCATCCGAATCGTTACCTGACGGAGACGAGGCTTAGAAATAACCTCTAGCCATGTTTACATCGGCCTGTTTCGTGCACTGCTGGACATAAGCCTTTCTAATATTTCGTTAACGATCCTTGGAAATAAATACCCATACTCACAGACGCTGGGCAAGTGGTTTGGTTAACGCGGTGCCAAAACCATTACACCAGTGATGCCGCTGCCCGTCAACACGCTGTTGTGGTTTTATATAAGAGAAAGCTTACTCACAAACACTCCCGAAGTTATTCGGGGGAGAGTAAGAGGACAGCACCCAAACAGGCACAATCACCACTATTGCCTGGGACCGATTGATGGCGGTATATCCATCCCCAAAATAACCTCGTTTGTATGAATATATTGCTTTGGGCTAGATTTTTGCCGCTGAGTGCATTCAGTCTCATAAATGGAAAATAAAAACGCCAACATATTTTAAAAGGTTGCAGCCCCCTCCAAACCTGCTACCGAAATTATGAGCTAAAATGCAAAGAGTAAGAGCTATAATACGCTCGTGTACGTACAGCTCTTGTCGATATCAAATTGGTGTGTGAACGTATAAAATGACTAACTGAATTAATAAGTCCTCCTTCCTTCTGCGGTAGTGGTTCCCAAACTTACTTGAATCGCGAGTCACATAAAACAAAAACTTAACAGGCATACAGACGTAGTGCTAATGCTGCGCGTGTGTTAGGCAATAGAGTGATCTAATTGTGATGCTGGGATAGATCACATGTGATCTTACAGCAGCACTGGTCCATTTAAATATTTAAATTAAAGTTAATATATGAAAATGAAAAAATGAATTGTGGAATAATTCAAGTTATTTCAATTAATAGTTTTTGGAAAACAATAGGTATTTAGTTGTGTTTGAAATATTCATGAATCCCTGTTAGCTGGAGACCCCGAGCGTATCACATGTAACATTTGTCGCATTTATCGGGTTTGCATCACTGCAGCGATGAGTTGTGCAACGGTTGCAGCGATGGATTTGTGTTAAATGACCATACGTAAAAATTTACGTCATACGTTGTTTTTCAGCTGTCTTCTCTGGTGACTGATCACACGAATGTTCTCCATTACTTTCCTGGTCTGTAAGTTGTTAATCTAATAATTGATCTTGTGAAGACTATATACCTTGATCAATTGATGTTTCAGTTGAAGATTCACCTGACTGTGGACTTTTATTAACATTATTAACTTCAATTTCAGTCTTCGGTTGACTTGTTCATGTAAGACATGGGTTTTCTTCCATGTTGCGACCTGAAATTCCATCCCTTGAATCATCAAGAAACTTAACATCCCGTGCAATAACGATCTTTATCTCTATGGATACCCAAATGCGGTAATCTTTTGATGTCTTTGGATATCAAATATGTATTCCTGTTAAATTAAATTTATCTTTATTTTGATCTTTGTCTAATAAATACACTTAACTTCTGAATTTGTGTAGATAATTAGTCAGACTGGTCCGTCAAACCATTTTTCATAAGGTATTGCTCCGCCTAATCCACTAGATGGACATCGACTTCTTACATGGCATGCTGTCATTACCACATCCACCAAAAAACATGGAGAAAGTTTTGATGATAACATCATACATCTGGTCATTTCTATTAATGTTCTGTTCATTTGTTCTGCGACTCCATTCTGTTGTGGAGTATGTGGAATTGTCAATCTACGAGTGATACCTTCTTTTTGTAAGTATTCATCAAATTCGCGGTTACAGTATTCACCTCCATCATCTGTTTTGAGGAATTTAACCTTCATTCCAGTAAGAGTTTCGGCATAATTTTTATACTCTTTAAAATGTTTAAGGACATCATTTTTGAATCGCAGAGAATACACTTCACACCAGCGTGTACTATCTATTATCGATAAATGTAACAAAACACCTTGCACCCCCCATGGACTCATTTCTCATTGGTCCGACTAAATCAGAATACACAAGTTTTAACTTTTTGTTGCATGGTCCGTTAGATTTTGAAAATGGCAGTGTAGTTATTTTTCCCTGAGCAAATATATCACAATCAAATAACTCATTCATTTCACCCAACTTAAGACACGCACCAAATCGATTCAACAACTTCATAAGATCCCTAGCATTTAAATGACCCATGCGTTTATGCCATAATTTTACGTCAAAACTCACTCCTCGCAAGTACATAAAATCGTCTTGTTCTCGTAAACAATAAAGATTTCCCTTTCGATCACCTATCCGGTGTCTGTTATTTTTGATATTGAAATTAAATTACTTCACAAATCTGGCACAAATAGAATTGTGAATTTTGTAGTTGATTACTGGTAATGATCCAAAAAGTAGTGCGGGTAAAAAAGTTTGATCCAATTACCAAATTATTGAATGTTGTTATTTTTATCTGGTTATTTTTGTAACAAAAAAGTGATTCATAGCCTAAACAATTAAAAGTAATGTTCGGCTTTAAAAAGGGTATGTTTGGCTATTATAAAACATATGTCTGGCTTTGGGGGCAAAATGTCCGTCCTTATAACGTGTGTTTTTTTTAGAGGTATAGAACTTTGAAATGGAATAAAACAAAGATGATTTTTTTTATTGATATGAAATTTATTTTATTCGAAAGACAATCTTCTGGCATTATAATTTAAATATGACTTCTGGCATATGTCCGCCACGGCTGGCTCGGACGTAGTCTAATCTGGAGGTCCAATTTTCGATGACTTTTTCCAACATTTGTGGCCGTATATCGGCAATAACTCGCCGAGTGTTGTCCTCCAAGTGGTCAATCGTTTCGAACTTATCGGCGTAGACTTTTTTCGTTCATCAATTGAACAACTATGATGTGCAGGAGTTGTGGTTTCAACAAGACGGCGCAACATGTCACACAGCTCGTGCCACAAATAATTTATTGAAGGAAACGTTTGGTAACCGCATAGTTTCACGTTTCGGACCCGTGAATTGGCCTCCAAGATCGTGCGATTTAACGCCACTTGACTATTTTCTGTGGGGATATGTGAAGTCGCAAGTCTACGCCGATAAGCCCGAAACGATTGACCACTTGCAGGACAACATTCGGCGAGTTATTGCCGATATACGGCCACAAATGTTGGAAAAAGTCGTCGAAAATTGGACCTCCAGATTAGACTACGTCCGAGCCAGCCGTGGCGGACATATGCCAGAAGTCATATTTAAATTATAATGCCAGAAGATTGTCTTTCGAATAAAATAAATTTCATATCAATAAAAAAAATCATCTTTGTTCTATTCCATTTCAAAGTTCTATACCTCTAAAAAAAACACACGTTATAAGGACGGACATTTTGCCCCCAAAGCCAGACATATGTTTTATAATAGCCAAACATACCCTTTTTAAAGCCGAACATTACTTTTAATTGTTTAGGCTATGAATCACTTTTTTGTTACAAAAATAACCAGATAAAAATAACAACATTCAATAATTTGGTAATTGGATCAAACTTTTTTACCCGCACTACTTTTTGGATCATTACCAGTAATCAACTACAAAATTCACAATTTGGCTCTTTTCTTTCCAAAAATAGTTTTGTTTGCTTACTAGGTCATTTTTTATGTTAGTAACTCCGTAGACGAGTTTGTCCCGAAGTTACCATGAAAAAACGATGTTACCCCCGTTTTAATGAAAATTACGACAATTATGAAAGATTATTATATTCGAAAGACACTCGATGATCTCTATAGCTATTAAACTAACCCAATTATGATATTAATAAAGTGAAAAATGTTCAGCTTCAATTCAAACTGACGACTGTGTTACACTGACCAAAATCAAAATCAAAGCCTAACAAAATCCGTAAGTATTTGGCCGGAAACGACCGTAAAAAGCCAAACATGTCAGGTTTAGACACCTGGCAACCAGGGGTAGAGTTCGCTCCGTTCGCAGTTTTGGTTCGTACTAACAGGCACGTTATTGGGCTACACAGACCTTGAAATCGAGTTATAAATAACGTCATTTTAACGTTACTCCAATCAAATACCTATATTTACGTTTAAATGTATACCTATTAATATCGTTAATATATGATTATAAATTTACATTGTGCATTTTATAATTAGTGAATTTTAAATAAACTATGGTGGACCAGAAACCTACTATTGTACCATTGTACCCACAGCGAGCGGGCATGTCCAGCCAGCGACCGCGGGCCAGATTGGTGGTGACCGCGGGCCGTCGTGTGGAGACTCTTGGGCTAGAGGATTATATCAAGCACCAAAATATATATTCAGTGGGAAACTAGGCTCGCCGAAGTCACCGAAGCCATCGGAGACCATAAAAATAGTACAAGTCAAAAACGTGGCTTGACCTTTGGTCCTGTCGAAAAAGATGTGAATAAAAAATATACAGGCGTACAAAATAATTTAAATTAAACCTAAACCAAAAGTCAAAGTCAAATTTATTTATTTATTTACTTCAAAAGAAACTAAGCCAACTAACTCAGCAACACGACAAAATAAAAAACAAAACAAACCGCCTGTATAACAATCTGCCGGGGGGGGGGGGGGTTGTGGAATGAATTGGGGGAGTTCAATTATATATGCAAATGCATATACTTGATATAAATATCTGTTATGTTGGTATCGGTGGCTAGACCACCATCTTAATTTCATTGTAATAAACGTGAGTGCGATTCTAGCTACGACGCGTTTCACTTGTGCTCAACGTACACCTACCTACCTACCCGAATATTGTACAGTGGCGACGAGGACCCACAAGAATAATTAAAATGTTTCAATCAGCAGTTGGAACAATCTCAAATTTTGATCATGAACATCAAGACTGGGCTACATACAGGGATAGATTGAAACAGTTTTTCATTGTAAACGACATCAAGGAGGAGGTGGACAAAGATGGAGTCAAAAGACGCGCAATATTGCTGAGCGCACTCAGCGAAGTCACATATCAGCTCGCCAGTAACCTAGTACTGCCTTGTAAATTGGACAAAGTGACATTCGACGAGATCGTGAAAATATTAGACGAACACTTCTTAGAAAAACGATGCAGTTTCGCGGAACGTCAACATTTCTACTCGGCGGTACAAAAGACGGGTGAATCACACGCGCAATGGGCAGCGCGTTTGCGCGGGCTGGCGGCCCACTGCAATTTCAAGAACTTGGAAGAGGCCTTATTAGATAAATTCGTAATGGGCATGCTACATGGTCAGGAACGTGAGAAGATTTTTGCTATGGAGATAACGGATCTCACGTTAGCGAAGGCGGTTGACGTGGCTGACAGACAACGGTGCGCGCGCGCCGGTGCAGCGACGGGCTCGTCTTCGGGAACCAGTGGCGAAACCTTGTTCAAAATTGCTAAAGGACACAAGCAATCACCTTCGAACGTCAATCGATCGAATAGTGAAAGGTGTTTAGTTTGTGGTCGCAAAAATCACAAAAGTGCTCAGTGTAAATATTCTGATTATACGTGTCAAAAGTGCCATGTTAAAGGGCACCTCAGGAAAATGTGTAAACGGGTTAATTACGTAGAATCAGGCGAGGTGAACGAGGGTGATGACGGTGAGTTTTTTAATATTCGTTCTTGTAACGGTGCACCGATGACCGAAACCGTATTGATAAATGGCGTTCAGTTAAAGTTTGAGCTGGACAGCGGTTCTGCCGTATCAGCTATATCCGAAAATACTTATAATCTACTTTTTAGCGGCGTGCCATTGTCACCAAGCAAAAAGAATTTACGTAGTTATACTGGATGTAGCATAGATAGTGTAGGTATAGTTCAGTTGCCAGTGACGTATGCAGGGCGGACCGAGGCGCTCGATGTTTATGTTATAAAGGAAGGCGGACCACCATTACTCGGACGAGATTTTACTTCGTTGTTTAATTTAGAAATAACAACCATACAGTTTTGTGAACGTTCAAATGACAAGGATTTAGAACAGTCGTTATGTCAGTATTCAGATATTTTTTCAGAAAGACTTGGCTGCTTTAATAAATGTCAAGTTAAATTGCATTTAAAGGATAACGCGAAACCTGTGTTTATTAAAGCAAGACCCGTCCCATTCGCGTTAAAAGAAAAGTTAGATAACGAAATTGATCGCATGTTGCAGTCCGGGGTTATAGAACCGGTTTGTTATTCCGAGTATGCATCTCCGATAGTGCCGGTACTTAAGCGTGACGGATCAGTTAGAATTTGTGCGGATTATTCGCAGACATTGAATAAACAGCTGTTAATTGAGACATACCCGTTACCGACCGTGCAGGAACTATTTTCAAAGTTACATGGGGGGGAGCAGTACACTAAGCTGGACATGTCAGCTGCTTATAATCAGCTGATTTTAGATGATAGCGAAAATGTTACTTGTATCAATACGCATAGAGGTCTTTTTAAATACAAAAGATTGGTTTTTGGGTTAGCTTCCGCCCCCGCAATTTTCCAAAGAGCTATGGAAAGTATACTAGGCATAGAGGGAGTACTTACGTTTTTAGACGATGTACTCATAACAGGAAAAAATAGGGTTGAACATATGGACAGGTTGAAGATGGTTTTACACAGATTCAAAGAGGCAGGACTGATATTACATAAAGAGAAGTGTGAATTCTTTAAAGATGAGCTAACGTATCTAGGATACGTTGTAAATAAACATGGTATAAGGAAATCACCAGAAAAGGTAAAAGCTATTGTTGAGGCTCCTGTGCCTAAAAATCTGAACCAACTTCAGTCGTTTTTGGGACTAGTGAACTATTATAGGAACTTTGTACCTGGGGCTTCATCCTTGCTGTCTCCATTGTATGAATTACTTAAAAAAGGGTTCAAGTGGTCATGGACTGAAACCCATAATAAAGCATTTAACGACATTAAAAAATGTCTAGTTTCAGAAAGAGTGCTAGCTCACTTTGACCCAAAAGCTACTATCATTTTGACGGTCGATGCTTCCCCGGTCGGGTTAGGCGCAATTTTATCACTGATAGGCGCGGATGGTTTGGAAAGACCAGTTTCATTTGCGTCTCGTACACTATCAGCTGCAGAAAAAAACTATTCACAAATCCAAAAAGAGGCAACGGCTATAGTCTTCGGCGTAAGAAGATTCCACCAATTTCTTTATGCCAGGTCGGAACCTTTTATATTACGTACCGACCATAAACCGCTTGTTTCAATATTTGGATCGAATCATGGCATCCCCATGGTTTCAGCGAACAGGCTACAAAGGTACGCAATATTTTTGTCAGCCTATAATTATAGCATAGAATACATAAAAAGCGCAGATAATAGTGCCGATTTCTTATCACGCGCAACGCTTCCCGAACCGGTTAGCGAAGGCGATGGTGGGGTAGTCGCTGCGGGGGAAGAGAGGGCTGCCTACATTAACTTTGTATTGGAAGGGTCACTCCCGATCTCATTAGAGCTGTTGGGTCGTGAAACAAAAAATGATGTGGTTTTACACCAAGTAATGCAATATGTTCAGAAAGGATGGCCGCGAAAAGTTAATGACGAAAACGTAAAGCCATATTTTCATTGCAGGTTACAGTTATCGATAGAAAGGGGGTGTTTAATGCGTGGCCACAAAGTAATAATACCCGAGAAATTGCGAGAAAAGGTTCTAGCTGAACTGCATGGTTCTCATTTTGGTATTGTGAAAACCAAAGCTGAGGCACGGTCAAGGTTTTGGTTTCCCGGGGTAGACGCGGCCATTGAGAAACTCATAGGTAATTGTCAAGTGTGCGTCAGTCTGCGACCCTCCCCGCCCCGCACTCGGCTGGCACCCTGGCCATATCCAGCGGAGCCATTTCACAGACTTCACATAGATTTTTTAGGGCCAATTGAAGGTCAAATGTATTTAGTCATTGTCGATGCTCACACAAAGTGGGTAGAATGCTACTACATGAAGAATGACATTTCTTCCGGCGCACTTATAAATAAACTTTACGACTTTATGTCGCGCTTCGGGATGTGTCGGTTTTTGGTAAGTGATAATGGCTCGTCGCTAATTTCTCAGGAATTTTCAAATTTCTGTTCCATAAACGGAATAGTTCATATAACAAGTTCCGTGTACTGGCCAGCCAGTAATGGCCAGGCTGAAAGTTATGTTAAAATCGTAAAAAAGGGCATCAAGTGTGCATTATTACAGGGACGTACTATGAACGATAAGAATAATAAACTTTTGAAATATTTGTTTGATTATCGGAATACGGTGCACACAACCACGGGTCAGTCTCCAGCTCAGCTGGTATACGGTCGGCAACTGAGATCGAGATTAGATCTTATCAACCCGCGGTCATCGCCTGCGCTCACTCCCCTCGATAATAATGTTTTAAAGAAACAGTCTTCACAGTGTGATCATTACGGAGGAACTAATCGTCGAGACTTTGTTCCGGGTGAAGCGATTTGTTATAAAAAATACCTAAATAAAAATAAGTTTGTTTGGATTAAAGGAACTATATTAAGAAAAATCGGAAAGGTAATTTATCAAATTAAGGACAGTCTCTCTGGGGTGGAGATAAAAAGGCACACAAATCAAATAATTTCATACACCGCTACGGATAGCCACCATCCAGACGTGGAGGTCGGTTCAGAAGAGCACATTGAAACCGAGGGTTCCGATATTAGTGCCGGGGAAGAGGAGAATGCGACTCGAGAACCAACTACGTCAGCAGAGAGTGCGACTTCGCACAGCGCCACGGCCCCGGGCAGCGGCGGCGTCTCCGTCCGCACAGAGCCGGACTCGACGTTCGAGAGCGCCGCACGATCACCACCCTCCGCAGCCTCTCCCACACCCTCGAGGAGTTCTCATATCAAAATGACTTTGAGAAATATTCCGAAAGTAGATTATAAGAAGTTTTATTAGTTATGTAGAATGTAAAATAGTTGTAAGATTTTTTGGTGGAGGGATGTTATGTTGGTATCGGTGGCTAGACCACCATCTTAATTTCATTGTAATAAACGTGAGTGCGATTCTAGCTACGACGCGTTTCACTTGTGCTCAACGTACACCTACCTACCTACCCGAATATTGTACAATATCATATCAGTAATATAATATCAGCCTGTTTCGTCCACTGCTGGACATGGGCCTTTCCAGGATTTCGCCACTCTTGGCGGTCCTGCTGGTAGAAATGCTCATACTCCACACGCTGGGCAGGCGGGTTGGTGAGCGCGGTGCCAAAACCCTTGCACCAGTAATGCCACTGCCCGTCACCTGTTGTGTCTGCTGTTGTCCGTTGAGGAGATCCCGTACCTACCTTCCAGTCCCATCATCAAACCCTGGTCACCATGTTTTACCAAAGTTCTAACAAAGACCAATAAAATAAGCCCAAACTTGAAGGGCCTGCTGTTATCCGATGATGAGATACCGTACCCACCTCCCAGTCCCGTCATTAGATCCTGGTCACCATGTTCTACAAAAATACTCAGCAATACCGATCAAATAAACTTAAACTTGAAAGGTGTCCTAAAAAAAACATTTACCAGGGGATGATTGAAACCCCGAAGATCTAACTAACTAAAAATCTTATTGAGTGCTTAAAGAATTTTTATAGTCAGTTCAGTAGTTCTAGATATTACCCATTATATGCAAACAAACAAATCTTTCTTCTTTGTATAATGGTTTAGACAAACTTTAACGTGAGTTGATTTGAACCAGACTGCGTCAAATTCGATATTTTGAAACATGCAGCGCCATCTAGTGTATTAAAATAAAAACAATTTCAACGCCAGCTTACAAACAATTTCAACGCCAGCTTACTGAGCCGTTATCCAGGATAGCTTCCCAGAGATGGCGTTTTCTAAGCACTTGAAAATAAAAATATTTTAGTTATTGGTCTTAGCTCAGTAAAGAAATACAATTTTAGATTTAATATTTTCATTACAAAAGGAAATATTTTTTCTGAAAATAAAATAAAATAATAAAAATAAAAAGTGAAAACAAATTTTACCAGTCGAGGTTTGAACCCGCGACGATCGACTATGCTACGGCGGCGAACCTTCCATATGTCTCACTAAAATTTTCATTGCGCTGCTCCCTTTTGTCATAGCGTGATAATACATAGTTTTAAACCTATCCGAATAAATGCTTTATCTTTCAGTGAAAACTGCATCAAAATCCATTGATTGGTTCTCATGATAAGCGAACGAACAGACAGACGTTGTATTTTATATGTATAGAGATATTCTTCATCGCTTATCATAAATTTTGCAACACTTCGCTTAGATGACAATTTATTCAACCAAAAGGGATCAATGCCGCAGAATGTGCTGTTGTACACTCGTGTGAGGCAAACCATAGTAGAGTTGTGGGTGTATTAGTGCGAGGGAAGGGCTCAGAGAATGAATTATCAATGCCGCAAAATGTGCCGTTGTACACTCGTGTGAGGCGAACCATAGTAGAGATGTGGCTGTATTAGTGCGAGAGAAGGGCTCAAAGAATTAATGATCAATGCCGCAGAATGTGCTGTTGTACACTCGTGTGAGGTGAACCATAGTAGAGTTGTGAGTGTATTAGTGCAAGGAAAGGGCTCAGAGAATGAATTATCAATGCCACAGAATGTGCTGTTGTACACTCGTGTGAAGCGAACCATAGTAGAGATGTGGGTGTATTAGTGCGAGGGAAGGGCCCAGAGAATGAATTATCAATGCCGCAGAATGTGCCGTTGTACACTCGTGTGAGGCGAACCATAGTAGAGATGTGGGTGTATTATTGCGAGGGAAGGGCTCAGAGAATTAATGATCAATGCCACAGAATGTGCTGTTGTACACTCGTGTGAGGCGAACCATCGTAGAGATGTGGGTGTATTAGTGCGAGGGAAGGGCCCAGAGAATGAATTATCAATGCCGCAGAATGTGCCGTTGTACACTCGTGTGAGGCGAACCATAGTAGAGATGTGGCTGTATTAGTGCGAGAGAAGGGCTCAAAGAATTAATGATCAATGCCGCAGAATGTGCTGTTGTACACTCGTGTGAGGTGAACCATAGTAGAGTTGTGAGTTTATTAGTGCGAGAGAAGGGCTCAAAGAATTAATGATCAATGCCACAGAATGTGCTGTTGTACACTCGTGTGAGGCGAACCATAGTAGAGTTGTGGGTGTATTAGTGCGAGAGAAGGGCTCAGAGAATTGATGATCAATGCCGCAGAATGTGCTGTTGTACACTCGTGTGAGGTGAACCATAGTAGAGTTGTGAGTGTATTAGTGCGAGAGAAGGGCTCAAAGAATTAATGATCAATGCCACAGAATGTGCTGTTGTACACTCGTGTGAGGCAAACCATAGTAGAGATGTGGCTATATTAGTGCGAGAGAAGGACTCAAAGAATTAATGATCAATGCCGCAGAATGTGCTGTTGTACACTCGTGTGAGGCGAACCATAGTAGAGATGTGGCTGTATTAGTGCGAGAGAAGGGCTCAAAGAATTAATGATCAAAGCCACAGAATGTGCTGTTGTACACTCGTGTGAGGCGAACCATAGTAGAGATGTGGCTGTATTAGTGCGAGAGAAGGGCTCAAAGAATTAATGATCAATGCCACAGAATGTGCTGTTGTACACTCGTGTGAGGTGAACCATAGTAGAGTTGTGAGTGTATTAGTGCGAGAGAAGGGCTCAAAGAATTAATGATCAAAGCCACAGAATGTGCTGTTGTACACTCGTGTGAGGTGAACCATAGTAGAGTTGTGAGTGTATTAGTGCGAGAGAAGGGCTCAAAGAATTAATGATCAAAGCCACAGAATGTGCTGTTGTACACTCGTGTGAGGCGAACCATAGTAGAGATGTGGCTGTATTAGTGCGAGAGAAGGGCTCAAAGAATTAATGATCAATGCCGCAGAATGTGCTGTTGTACACTCGTGTGAGGTGAACCATAGTAGAGTTGTGAGTGTATTAGTGCGAGAGAAGGGCTCAAAGAATTAATGATCAATGCCACAGAATGTGCTGTTTTACACTCGTGTGAGGCGAACCATAGTAGAGTTGTGGGTGTATTAGTGCGAGGGAAGGGCTCAGAGAATTAATGATCAATGCCACAGAATGTGCTGTTTTACACTCGTGTGAGGCGAACCATAGTAGAGTTGTGGGTGTATTAGTGCGAGGGAAGGGCTCAGAGAATTAATGATCAATGCCACAGAATGTGCTGTTTTACACTCGTGTGAGGCGAACCATAGTAGAGTTGTGGGTGTATTAGTGCGAGGGAAGGGCTCAAAGAATTAATGATCAATGCCACAGAATGTGCTGTTTTACACTCGTGTGAGGCGAACCATAGTAGAGTTGTGGGTGTATTAGTGCGAGAGAAGGGCTCAAAGAATTAATGATCAATGCCACAGAATGTGCTGTTTTACACTCGTGTGAGGCGAACCATAGTAGAGTTGTGGGTGTATTAGTGCGAGGGAAGGGCTCAGAGAATTGATGATCAATGCCGCAGAATGTGCTGTTGTACACTCGTGTGTGTTTAGGTGGTAGAGCTAATGCCGGGCTCGACTGTGGAGGTACCACCATCTTACTCGGAAATCCTCCCGAAGTTATTCGGGGGAGAGTAAGAGGACAGCTCTCAGACAAAAAAACCAGGCGTCACACCATTGCCTGGGACCGATGGATGGCGGTATATCCATCCCCAATTGCCGGGCCTTATATAAATCAGACTAGTGACGGGCAGCGGCGTCACTGGTGCAAGGGTTTCGGCACCGCGCTCACCAACCCGCCTGCCCAGCGTGTGTGTGTATTGGCATTTCTTCCAGGAGGACCGCCAAGAGGGGCGAAATCTTGGAAAGGCCTTTGTCCAGCAGTGGACGAAACAGGCTGATGGATGGATGGATGGACACTCGTGTGAGGCGAACCACATAGTAGAGTTGTGAGTGTATTAGTGCGAGGGAAAGGCTCAGAAAATTAATGATTTTTGGTATGTCTCTTACGGTAGCTCGGCTTTGAGATAGGTAACTGTCCTAGAAGGATAGGACTGTCGAAACGCCCGCTAATGAGATCATGAGGATACGTACTATGAAATTATTTGTCCGAAAAATATTAACAGTTTCAATCAATAGGACTACACAAAAAATAAATCAAAGCGGGCGAACTCGCAGGCTATATTATTTTCGATTCCGTTTTTACGTTTTTTTTTGGGGTAAGGAACCCTAAAAATTACTTACTTACGCATTACTTCTTCATTGACCGATACGTAAACGCGTTTTAGTTCTTTGCAATTTAGTAATAACATCTTCCGAACTTTAACAATAAAAACCATAGGTGTAGGTACCTTACTCAAATAAAGCTGTTGCTCTAAAATAAACCCCACTATCAGCATAATTAGCCGTTCTACACCGTGATTACATTGATATCACTAAATAATCACTGCGGATACCACACTAGATCACAGTGCTTTTGGAGCCACTGGCATTGTCTCACTATCCCGGATTCCTATTTTACGAGAGCTGATATAACTGTCGCAGTAAAGTAGTTAAATCAGAGAGTTAGTTGAATCTCTAGAGAGTTAATTAAAGATCGACATTCAATCAAGTCGCTAAAGTTCCGTCAGACAAGTGAGTGAACGAAACGTTTAACGAGTTTCCTAAACGTTCCTAGGCGCATTTCAACTTTGGTAGGGTGACCTTTGTGAGGCGTCCCCGAGTAGGATACTAAATAGTCGCATAATGGATAGGTCGAAATGTATTTAAAAACACTAGGTTAGGTTAGGTTTGAACATTATGAAACAACTCAGAGCCGAGCGAAGCGGAGCGGAGCGAGGCGTCCCCGAGTAGGATACTAAATAGGTGCATAATGGATAGGTCAAAATGTATTTAAAAACAGTACGTTAGGTCAGGTTTGAACATTCTAAATGTAATCAGCTGTTGTCGTGACCGCCATCTTGTTTTACATTATTAATCAATCAACACGCTGGCTTTCGGTCAGACAGATAGTTAAACGTTTTCGACGCTGCTTTATTTAAATCAAAATGCTAGCGACTTGATTGAATGTCGATCTTTAATTAACTCTCTAGAGATTCAACTAACTCTCTGATTTAACTACTTTACTGCGACATAACCAACGTGTGTACCTACGTATATCTCTCACACTCAGCTATTAGGCGGCATAGCCCTTTAAATGGTTCACAAATATCGGGATCACTCATTTACACTGCAGAAAATAAAAATCAAATCTATCCGAAAAGAAGATCACAAGTTCAAAAATACAATTTTATTTTTTGTTACCTAATTTATTTAAAGCACTGACATCAGACGATGACTATTTATGGACACCTGCACCTGACTCACAAAACTATTACATACTTATATGTATATATTAAGACCAGGGTGCCATAAACAGCATTGCCATCTTGCAGTTTTCGGTACGTATCGCTGATATTCCAAATAAATTACTGAAACTGAACTGAAAACAAAGACTTATCTGAGATAGTTCTATACGCAGATGACACGTCACTTATTTTTAATGTGAATCGACATAACGATATTCTTGATGGCGCGAATTCAACTCTCTCTCTCTGATTCTTGATTGGTTCACTGCAAATAATTTAGTTCTAAATGAAAAAAAGACGAAATGTATAAAGTTTACTTTACCAAATTTAATTCAAGTAGCTGTCAGTTTATTTTTGCAGGGGTCCAAGTTTTTAGGCACTACTATAGACTCTCGTCTTCAGTGGGGTCCCCACATGGAAGCTCTCTGTGGTAGACTTTGTTCAGCTGCATACGCTGTTAGACGCATAAGGCAGATTACTGATGAAGATACTGCTAGATTAGTATATTTCAGTTATTTTCACAGCATTATGTCATATGGCATAATGTTGTGGGGTAGAGCCGCGGATATAGAATCAGTCTTTGTCTTGCAAAAGAGAGCAATTCGGTCTATTTATAACATGAAGTACCGAGATTCATTAAGAGAAAAGTTTAAAGAAATTAATATATTCACGGTCCCATGTGAATTTATTTATCAAGTTATTAGATATGTCAGAAAAAATATTGATAATTTCCTGAGGCTTGGTGTGCACCACTCTGTTGAAACCAGAAACAAACATGAACTAGCTTTTCCAAAATTAAAACTTGCCAAAGTAGGTACCTCTTTTGTAGGAAATGGTATAAGATTTTACAATAAGCTTCCAGAGGAGGTCCTTAGTTTGCCGGAAAATAAGTTTAAACTATATATTAAGCAGAGACTACTTAAGAAAGCTTATTATAAAATCAATGATTATTTGGACGATAATGAAGCATAGTGTAATAAATAATAATAATAATCTTAATCAAAATTATAATTCATAATTAGCATATTTTAATACTGTATGGTTCCTCTAAAGGCTTAAAATTAATAAATATGTAAACTGACTTGGTTGTTAAAGATGACAATATGAGACAAGTTGACTAAGATACATTTTTTCTTGTGACATAATTCCTGTAGTCTTATATTTTTATGCCTAATTGTTTATTTGTAATATGGTTTTGTACCTTTTTTTTAATGCATGTGTGCTAAGTTTCTTGCCCTTCTTCTTAGCAATACTAATCGAATGGTGCGGATGGTTAGGCATTATGTATATACCTACATATAATAGTTTCATTCCTATATTTCTCTATTTTTTGCCCAAAATACTGGACATACAATCTTATTGGGATGTTTTGTAAGCTTCCAACCTGATTGCCTATAAGTTGAGGTATCAGTTTTTGATCCAATTTTGGGTGAGAATATAAAGTGGTCTCCCCCATAAATAAAGTAAATTCTCAAGAACGTAAGATCGTGTACGCGTAGTGCCGGATTTACCAGCAGGCTGAGTAGGCTAGAGCCTAGGGCGGCAGATTTTAGGGGCGGCAATTTTGGGACCAATTTTTTTTTCATGTCTTACAGAATTAAAAAAGTTTCATATTTATACATATACCAAATCGTTTTTAGATCCACACAAACAATTGAACATGTTTTGTATTTTACCACAATTTTAGTAGTAATAATTACGGAAAAAAGATAATTAAAGGTAAGTGTAATTAAAACTATAGTGCTATAGTGCACAAATCATAAAGTTACAATTTCATTGACAGTTTTTTATTTATTTCTATGATTGTAACTCAATTGTAAACTTGGGTATTGAATTGTGGAGGCCGGTAGGGGCGGCAACACGTGAAAAGCCTACTGGCGGCAAATGTGTAAATCCGGCGCTGTACGCGTCTGCCAGAAGCTAGCAGCAAAATACAGGCCAGTCTACGGGATGCTTCGAACAAGGTAATTCTATCAGGTAAACTGTCCTGTAACCAGGTAATCAAGTTACTTGGATCCCAAATTGGAGATTTATCTGCTTTTGGACTCTGAAGAGAGATTGCTTTCAGCATGTGTTTTACGGAGAAATGCGAACTTGAGTTCGCTATTAGGTTTGCCTAAGGTTATTACCACAGATTTGTGCAATAAAATTGTAGGATAAGTTAGTCTCTCTTCAAGGTACAAGTAGGCTAGAAACTTAGCTAATGTGCTGCCATCTGGTGACCTAAAGTCAAGCTTATTTTCAGTGCACCATTTGATCCAACGAACCCAGGCTGGATCATAGGTTCTTTACGTTGACTCTCTTCAACTTGATCTCAATAAGTTTCTTTCAGCTTCCGACCAGTCTTTTATCATTTGACTCCAGTCCCAATTTTCATACAAAAAGTTGCATATCCTGGACACGGCAGGGGACCGAGGGCCTGTGCTTTGATCGACCAAGACTTATTATAGGTCCCAAATTTTCATCGGTTTGCTCAATGCGTGACTGCGAAGATCCGGGAGCCAAAATGCTCTCTTCTACATTAGTGTTACAAAGAGGAACGTTCCTTGTGCTGAGTTCAGGTGGTGTAATACCCGGGGTATTAAGCTCGGCGGTGGGAACACTGGTAATTCCACAGCCGGGCTGAACACGTTGCAATAAACTGCCGACGAGTCCAACCATTCTTTGCTGACATTGTCCTCCACAACTCTTGTTTGGCTGGTGGCAAGTCGATTTGTGGTGTTCCGTATCTTTTGAATATTTTTTTCAGCGCTGGCTGCATCAGGTGCCATTCGGTTGCTCTTCTGTCGCGAGACAGACTGTCGGCTATATCGTTGAATCTGCCCGGCTGATATTCCACTGTGAATTCCCAGAATAGGACTCGTCATCACCCTCACCATCATGCTGCCGCTGTCTACTGCATGCCGAGTTCCTTCCTTTGTCTGATTGCTCGTGCACCTGGGGATTCACTATATTCACTGCACTTTGTTCGTCATCCGCCTCGTCATTGGAATGACTTTGTTCTGAATTCGCGTTATTCGCTTGGGGATTACTCATTGTACACGTTAGACAATAAGTCTTACACAAAAAAAACAAAATCTTAAGTAAAATAAACGAAATAACGTCACTTTTATTTCTACCAAATTTTTTGATCGAAAATCGAAACGTGTTACTACTTCGGGAAGTAAACGACGCTATGAAAAAGCGCGGCTGCGAGGCCAACCTGGGGTCATTAGATACATACGAAACACGAAGCTGATTGGACGGCGTCACACAGGAAACGGGCTCTGATTGGTCGGAACCATGGATAAACATTTTGTCTATGGTCGGAACAAAGGGGAAGTACTACGCACTTTCACAAGATGCTGTGCATCGTCACATGCCGAATAATAGTTTTTATTTTACTTGCAAGTAAAATACAACGCCCTATAGCTCGTTGACAACGCCTGAAAGACACTTCCACGCCTAATACTAAATAAACCGGCCAAGTGCGTGTCGGGCCACGCGCAATGTAGGGTTCCGTAGCTGCCCGGTACATATAAGTTGGTCTCCAAATACAGACCGAGCCAAACTTCTGGTCCCATACATTATAGGAGGCCAAAAGTTTGGCGCGACCTGTACTCGTAAACCTGTAAAGCCTACTTGGTTGTGATAGTTTTCCTTTTAAATTCATTATATATACTACTTCTGGGAATTTTTTCACATTTCTATAAACAACCGTTTAGCTGGCAGGGGGGGGGGGGCGGGGGGAACGCTCCACTCTTACTAAAATTTTCACTTTAAAGCTTAATATTTCGCCAACGGATCCCTAAATCAAAAAATGGTTTTCACACACCCACAATGTTTTTGAACGACCTATCCAACGATAACCCTCACTATGGAATAGACGAGAAAAAAATTCATCCCCAGTTTACGTGTATGAGAGGTACCATTGAAAAAAAAAATTTTCAAAGATTATTTTACCATTTTGTCGGCGTAATTAATATTTAAATACATACTAAATTACATCTTTCTAGTACTAATAGTCTCTCCGCTAAGCCGCGGACAGACGGACAGACGGACATGGCGAAACTATAAGGGTTCCTTGTCGGACTACGGAACCCTAAAAAAAGACCCACCTCGCGATAAAACTAAGAGATAGTAACAACCCTGTAGCAGAAGGCATTTCAGTGTCGTAGAGGGTGGGGGTTGACCTACGTACTTTCTGTTTTTACTATGCTTCAGTCTTCAACAATGAATGCCAAAACAAATAAACCCTGACCTACAAAAAAAATGAGAACAATAACTACTTAATTTATAAATATTTATAAGATAAAAAAAATTCCGATTATAACTTGAATAGACGTTTCTGTATAAACCACATTGTGATTATTTTACCGTTAGACTCGAATACAAAAACGTTAATATGGTTCTTAATTGTACCTATTTGTTATGGTCCTCAATTTATTTAATACTAAGGGCAATAAAGTACATAAAAACAAATTTGTTCAAAATATATCTCGGTCTATATATATTTATTAATTTCAAGTGTGTACTCAAATTAAAATTAAACAATAAAAATTTTAAACCTTAAGTACTTATCATCATTAAAAACACAAAACATAATATTTGTAAATAAACACGTATGCGTTTAATAACCTTATCAAAAGACTTAGATATTTTTTTGTAATCAATACACAACAATTTAAAATACAAGCAATGTACGAGTGTGTACACTACACAGTCGAAACTTATGGAAATAATAAATATTTTTTTACCAAAACTGTTTTCTTGATAACTTTAAATCAGGCTCAACCAAACCTTATAAAGGACTACATATTAATTTAAACTAATTGCTATAAAAATGGACAAATATCATAAAGCTGTTGTTATTAAATTTTTACATAGCTAACACACTCGTTTCCTTAATTATGAGGTTAAAGTCAGGTTATACTGGCTTCCACAACCCTGACTCTAAAACTAAAAGGTTTATAAAAATGCGAAAAATATTGTTTGGTTTCATCTGTAAATACTATTGGCTCATGGCTAGCTATACTTAATAATTGACAATTATTACCACCAGTATTACCACCACTAAGGAGAAATTTCATTTTAATAGATATCACATTCCAATGAAATTCTTATAAACACAACCTTACAGCACATGAATGCAAAATACCTAGTTAACAATAAACGTGTGATAAAATCTTAAAACATGCAAATATTGACGAGATTATAATAAAAAAATAATTATGTATAAGAATAAAATTAAAAAAATGTCCATTAAAAGAATTTACAGCAAAATTATTACAAATGTTCCGGAACAATACAACTGAAAATAGAAATTGCCGCTAGCCGCCCGCTGACACGCCTATTATTTTCAGCAGTATTGGTAAGCCCGGCCGCGGTGTGGTTGCGCTTGCTGTGTTACCAGTCTTGGCTTCATACGCGGTGACCAACTCACTTAGCTGTGCTTCTACCTTTGGTAAATTAGTGATAGCAATAGCTTCGCGTTTCTAAGAAAGCGCAACGCAATCGCACCGCGGCGGGGCTAGCCAATACTGCTAAAAAGATGAGGCGTGTCAGCGGGCGGATAACGGCCCGGGTGGTGTGAGAGAGTGCTGCTTCTAAACCTAAGAGGAAACTGAACTTACAGCTGTTAATTAAAAATATAATCTTAAACAAAGTTGATAATTGAAATATGTATTTGTCATTGTAACACTAAAACTAATACAAGCATAATCCATACATTTAGGTATTTTGTTCCTAAAAGTTATATTAGACATCTCAAACTGAAAATGCAAAGTATCGAAATATATCAATAAAGTCCGACTTAAATATCACATTTTATATAAGAGGTGAAAGATTCTTAACCCGTACTATGTGTGAGTGAGTTTTTGATATTCTCAAGGCTTTCGGGATGATTTTACCTGCAAATTAGTCATTGTGTTTTGCCTCTGCATATTAACTTTATTAGCACTGAGGGGCGCGCGCGGAGTGATAAAACCATCATTGTTTCACTTCAGAGCTGATCAAGTCAATCTTGTTAGCGTATACATAAAAGAGTACTTTTGGGAGTGTCAGCTATTTCTCTCATGTGCTGAATATTTTCTTTGCCAGTTTTAGGGGTCATAGAAGCTGTTTTGAAGTTTTTTTTTACGGCCTGGTTTTTATGATGTGGCAGGTGGCCACTTGCGTCGATTCAACAGGTTCTTAAGCTGTAGCCATAGTGTTGCGGCTTATCTGGTTTTCGTTTATTTTGTGGTTGAAGTCAGTGTAAGTGGTGAGCAAGGTTGTCTCCAGGAGTGGGTTCTTAGGCGGGCCAGTGTTGTTATCCTGCGAGCTGAACGTGTTAGAACGAGACGCGTTTGAACGAGTCGCGTTCATGCTGCGACCGCCACCGCTGCGCCTTTTGCCGTGCAACGCCAGCTTATGTTTAGAATGCTGCCATTTACAGTGACTTTGGGAGTTTTCTAGTTGTTGTTATCACATCCGTAGTTCAGTTCCCTTTTCAGTTTAGAAGCAGCACTCTCCCCTATCACCCGGGCTGCTCACCGCCCGCTGACACACCTATTCTTTTCAGCAGTATTGGCTAGCCCGGCCGCAGTGCGGTCGTGCTTGCCGAGCGGCGAGGTGTTCAGACTGCAGAAGAGAACTGTGTTGGGAGTCAGCGCTTGCTTACGCGCTGACAGTTTGTTGTAACGCTCAGTGTTTCTAGCCTCTCGTTGGTGTTGAATGTACTGCAACAATAGTTTTCCATCGACGGTAAAGGTGTAACCAGTGTTAGCTTCATACGCGGTGACATGCTCGCTTAGCTGTGCTTCTATCTTTGGCAAATTAATCGCCTTTGCCATTAATTTTCCAAAGGTAGAAGCACAGCTACCAGAGTTTGTCACCGCGTATGAATCCAACACTGGTAACACCTTTACCGTCGATGGAAAATCATTCTTGCAGTAAATTCAAGGCCAATGGGAGGCAAGAAAGACTGAGCGGCACAACAAACTGTCGGCGCGTAAGCAAGCGCTGACGCCCAACACCATTCTATTCCGCAGTCTGGCCACTTCGCCGCTCGGCAAGCGCAACCAGAACGAGGCCGGGCTAACCAATACTGCTGAAAAAATAGGTGTGTCAGCGGGCGGCTAGCGTCCCGGGTGCTGGGGGAGAGTGTTGCTTCTTAACCGAAGAGGGAACTGAACTACGGATGTGATAACAACAACTAGAAAACTCCCAAAGTAACTGTAAATGGCAGCATTCTAAAGCATAAGCGTGCGTCGCAAGGCAAGCGGCGCAGTGGTGGCCGTCGTAGCAAGAACGCGACTCGTTCCAACACGTCTCGTTCTAACACGTCAGGTTTGCAGGACAAAACTGGCCCGCCGAAGGACTCACTAATGAAGACAACCTTGCTCACTACGTACACTGACTTCAAGCACAACATAAACGAAAACCAGATAAGCTGCAGCTCTATGGCCACAGGTCAAAAACCTATTCAATCGATGCAAGTACCCACTTTCCACATCATAGAAACCATACCGTCAAAAAAAACTTCGAGAACAGCTCCTATGACACATAAAACCGTAAAAAAAAATTCACCACATGAGAGAAACAGCCGACACTCTCAAAAACACGCTTATGTATACACCAACAAGGTTGACTAGATCAGCTTTAAAGCTAAACAATGATGGTTTCGCCATTCTGCGCGCGCCCCTCAGTGCTAATAAAGTCAATATGCAGAGGCAAAACACAGTGACTAACATGCAGGTAAAAACCACCCGTAATGCCTTGAGCATATCAAAAACTCACTCCCACTTAGTTCGGACTAAGAATCTCCCGCCTCTTATATAAAATGTGATATTTATGTCTTGAGCTAATTGATACATTTAGATATTTTGATAATATTTTCAGTTTGAGATATCGAAACCGGTAGACCGAAAAAAATGATAAAAATCATGGTGATTTGAATTATGTTAAGATTACAACAAAAAAATTGCGGTTGAGAAATTCACGATGGTTAAATGACAAAATGAAATTTTTCATCCTCGAGTTTTATTTCGAGTACGGAAAAAAAAATATTTGTCTCTATTTTGTGGTACAATCAATTCATTTTTTAGTTATCATTTACAGTTTTGGACAAGATTTTCAATACTTTTTTCCTGGCTGCTCCCAAAACTGTCGAATTACGGAACCCTAGGTATGCGAGTCTGACTCGCACTTGGCCGGTTTTTTGATATGCTCAAGACATTAGGGGTCGTTTTTACCTGAACGTCAGTCATTGTGTTTTGCCTCCGCATATTGACTTTATTATCACTGAGGGGCGCGCGCGGAGTGGCAAACCATCATTATTTAGCTTCAGAGCTGATCTAGTCAACCTTGTTGGCGTACACATAAGAGTGCTTTTGGGAGTATCAGCTATTTCTCTCATGTGCTGAATGTTTTCTTTGGCCGGTTTTAGGTGTCATAGGAGTTGCTCTCGAAGTTGTTTTAACGGTGTGGTTTCTATGATGTGGCAGGTGGCCACTTGCATCGATTTAACAGGTTTTGGACTTGTGGCCATAGAGTTGCGGCTTACCTGGTTTTCGTTTCTGTTGTGCTTGAAGTCAGTGTAAGTGGTAAGCAAGGTTGTCTCCAGGAGTGGGTTCTTAGGCGGGCCAGTGTTGTTATCCTGCGAGCTGGACGTGTTAGAACGAGACGCGTTTGAACGAGTCGCGTTCATGCTGCGACTGCCGCCGCTGCGCCTTTTGCCGTGCAACGCCAGCTTATGTTTAGAATGCTGCCATTTACAGTGACTTTGGGAGTTTTCTAGTTGTTGTTATCACATCCGTAGTTCAGTTCCCTTTTCAGTTTAGAAGCAGCACTCTCCCCTATCACCCGGGCTGCTCACCGCCCGCTGACACACCTATTCTTTTCAGCAGTATTGGCTAGCCCGGCCGCAGTGCGGTCGTGCTTGCCGAGCGGCGAGGTGTTCAGACTGCAGAAGAGAACTGTGTTGGGAGTCAGCGCTTGCTTACGCGCTGACAGTTTGTTGTAACGCTCAGTGTTTCTAGCCTCTCGTTGGTGTTGAATGTACTGCAACAATAGTTTTCCATCGACGGTAAAGGTGTAACCAGTGTTAGCTTCATACGCGGTGACATGCTCGCTTAGCTGTGCTTCTATCTTTGGCAAATTAATCGCCTTTGCCATTAATTTTCCAAAGGTAGAAGCACAGCTACCAGAGTTTGTCACCGCGTATGAATCCAACACTGGTAACACCTTTACCGTCGATGGAAAATCATTCTTGCAGTAAATTCAAGGCCAATGGGAGGCAAGAAAGACTGAGCGGCACAACAAACTGTCGGCGCGTAAGCAAGCGCTGACGCCCAACACCATTCTATTCCGCAGTCTGGCCACTTCGCCGCTCGGCAAGCGCAACCAGAACGAGGCCGGGCTAACCAATACTGCTGAAAAAATAGGTGTGTCAGCGGGCGGCTAGCGTCCCGGGTGCTGGGGGAGAGTGTTGCTTCTTAACCGAAGAGGGAACTGAACTACGGATGTGATAACAACAACTAGAAAACTCCCAAAGTAACTGTAAATGGCAGCATTCTAAAGCATAAGCGTGCGTCGCAAGGCAAGCGGCGCAGTGGTGGCCGTCGTAGCAAGAACGCGACTCGTTCCAACACGTCTCGTTCTAACACGTCAGGTTTGCAGGACAAAACTGGCCCGCCGAAGGACTCACTAATGAAGACAACCTTGCTCACTACGTACACTGACTTCAAGCACAACATAAACGAAAACCAGATAAGCTGCAGCTCTATGGCCACAGGTCAAAAACCTATTCAATCGATGCAAGTACCCACTTTCCACATCATAGAAACCATACCGTCAAAAAAAACTTCGAGAACAGCTCCTATGACACATAAAACCGTAAAAAAAAATTCACCACATGAGAGAAACAGCCGACACTCTCAAAAACACGCTTATGTATACACCAACAAGGTTGACTAGATCAGCTTTAAAGCTAAACAATGATGGTTTCGCCATTCTGCGCGCGCCCCTCAGTGCTAATAAAGTCAATATGCAGAGGCAAAACACAGTGACTAACATGCAGGTAAAAACCACCCGTAATGCCTTGAGCATATCAAAAACTCACTCCCACTTAGTTCGGACTAAGAATCTCCCGCCTCTTATATAAAATGTGATATTTATGTCTTGAGCTAATTGATACATTTAGATATTTTGATAATATTTTCAGTTTGAGATATCGAAACCGGTAGACCGAAAAAAATGATAAAAATCATGGTGATTTGAATTATGTTAAGATTACAACAAAAAAATTGCGGTTGAGAAATTCACGATGGTTAAATGACAAAATGAAATTTTTCATCCTCGAGTTTTATTTCGAGTACGGAAAAAAAAATATTTGTCTCTATTTTGTGGTACAATCAATTCATTTTTTAGTTATCATTTACAGTTTTGGACAAGATTTTCAATACTTTTTTCCTGGCTGCTCCCAAAACTGTCGAATTACGGAACCCTAGGTATGCGAGTCTGACTCGCACTTGGCCGGTTTTTTGATATGCTCAAGACATTAGGGGTCGTTTTTACCTGAACGTCAGTCATTGTGTTTTGCCTCCGCATATTGACTTTATTATCACTGAGGGGCGCGCGCGGAGTGGCAAACCATCATTATTTAGCTTCAGAGCTGATCTAGTCAACCTTGTTGGCGTACACATAAGAGTGCTTTTGGGAGTATCAGCTATTTCTCTCATGTGCTGAATGTTTTCTTTGGCCGGTTTTAGGTGTCATAGGAGTTGCTCTCGAAGTTGTTTTAACGGTGTGGTTTCTATGATGTGGCAGGTGGCCACTTGCATCGATTTAACAGGTTTTGGACTTGTGGCCATAGAGTTGCGGCTTACCTGGTTTTCGTTTCTGTTGTGCTTGAAGTCAGTGTAAGTGGTAAGCAAGGTTGTCTCCAGGAGTGGGTTCTTAGGCGGGCCAGTGTTGTTATCCTGCGAGCTGGACGTGTTAGAACGAGACGCGTTTGAACGAGTCGCGTTCATGCTGCGACTGCCGCCGCTGCGCCTTTTGCCGTGCAACGCCAGCTTATGTTTAGAATGCTGCCATTTACAGTGACTTTGGGAGTTTTCTAGTTGTTGTTATCACATCCGTAGTTCAGTTCCCTTTTCAGTTTAGAAGCAGCACTCTCCCCTATCACCCGGGCTGCTCACCGCCCGCTGACACACCTATTCTTTTCAGCAGTATTGGCTAGCCCGGCCGCAGTGCGGTCGTGCTTGCCGAGCGGCGAGGTGTTCAGACTGCAGAAGAGAACTGTGTTGGGAGTCAGCGCTTACTTACGCGCTGACAGTTTGTTGTAACGCTCAGTGTTTCTAGCCTCTCGTTGGTGTTGAATGTACTGCAACAATAGTTTTCCATCGACGGTAAAGGTGTAACCAGTGTTAGCTTCATACGCGGTGACATGCTCGCTTAGCTGTGCTTCTATCTTTGGCAAATTAATCGCCTTTGCCATTAATTTTCCAAAGGTAGAAGCACAGCTACCAGAGTTTGTCACCGCGTATGAATCCAACACTGGTAACACCTTTACCGTCGATGGAAAATCATTCTTGCAGTAAATTCAAGGCCAATGGGAGGCAAGAAAGACTGAGCGGCACAACAAACTGTCGGCGCGTAAGCAAGCGCTGACGCCCAACACCATTCTATTCCGCAGTCTGGCCACTTCGCCGCTCGGCAAGCGCAACCAGAACGAGGCCGGGCTAACCAATACTGCTGAAAAAATAGGTGTGTCAGCGGGCGGCTAGCGTCCCGGGTGCTGGGGGAGAGTGTTGCTTCTTAACCGAAGAGGGAACTGAACTACGGATGTGATAACAACAACTAGAAAACTCCCAAAGTAACTGTAAATGGCAGCATTCTAAAGCATAAGCGTGCGTCGCAAGGCAAGCGGCGCAGTGGTGGCCGTCGTAGCAAGAACGCGACTCGTTCCAACACGTCTCGTTCTAACACGTCAGGTTTGCAGGACAAAACTGGCCCGCCGAAGGACTCACTAATGAAGACAACCTTGCTCACTACGTACACTGACTTCAAGCACAACATAAACGAAAACCAGATAAGCTGCAGCTCTATGGCCACAGGTCAAAAACCTATTCAATCGATGCAAGTACCCACTTTCCACATCATAGAAACCATACCGTCAAAAAAAACT
Organism: Ypsolopha scabrella; assembly: GCA_910592155.1. Classification (NCBI taxonomy): domain Eukaryota; kingdom Metazoa; phylum Arthropoda; class Insecta; order Lepidoptera; family Ypsolophidae; genus Ypsolopha; species Ypsolopha scabrella. The sequence continues at coordinate 13,888,929 of OU342960.1, forward strand.
TCGAGAACAGCTCCTATGACACATAAAACCGTAAAAAAAAATTCACCACATGAGAGAAACAGCCGACACTCTCAAAAACACGCTTATGTATACACCAACAAGGTTGACTAGATCAGCTTTAAAGCTAAACAATGATGGTTTCGCCATTCTGCGCGCGCCCCTCAGTGCTAATAAAGTCAATATGCAGAGGCAAAACACAGTGACTAACATGCAGGTAAAAACCACCCGTAATGCCTTGAGCATATCAAAAACTCACTCCCACTTAGTTCGGACTAAGAATCTCCCGCCTCTTATATAAAATGTGATATTTATGTCTTGAGCTAATTGATACATTTAGATATTTTGATAATATTTTCAGTTTGAGATATCGAAACCGGTAGACCGAAAAAAATGATAAAAATCATGGTGATTTGAATTATGTTAAGATTACAACAAAAAAATTGCGGTTGAGAAATTCACGATGGTTAAATGACAAAATGAAATTTTTCATCCTCGAGTTTTATTTCGAGTACGGAAAAAAAAATATTTGTCTCTATTTTGTGGTACAATCAATTCATTTTTTAGTTATCATTTACAGTTTTGGACAAGATTTTCAATACTTTTTTCCTGGCTGCTCCCAAAACTGTCGAATTACGGAACCCTAGGTATGCGAGTCTGACTCGCACTTGGCCGGTTTTTTGATATGCTCAAGACATTAGGGGTCGTTTTTACCTGAACGTCAGTCATTGTGTTTTGCCTCCGCATATTGACTTTATTATCACTGAGGGGCGCGCGCGGAGTGGCAAACCATCATTATTTAGCTTCAGAGCTGATCTAGTCAACCTTGTTGGCGTACACATAAGAGTGCTTTTGGGAGTATCAGCTATTTCTCTCATGTGCTGAATGTTTTCTTTGGCCGGTTTTAGGTGTCATAGGAGTTGCTCTCGAAGTTGTTTTAACGGTGTGGTTTCTATGATGTGGCAGGTGGCCACTTGCATCGATTTAACAGGTTTTGGACTTGTGGCCATAGAGTTGCGGCTTACCTGGTTTTCGTTTCTGTTGTGCTTGAAGTCAGTGTAAGTGGTAAGCAAGGTTGTCTCCAGGAGTGGGTTCTTAGGCGGGCCAGTGTTGTTATCCTGCGAGCTGGACGTGTTAGAACGAGACGCGTTTGAACGAGTCGCGTTCATGCTGCGACTGCCGCCGCTGCGCCTTTTGCCGTGCAACGCCAGCTTATGTTTAGAATGCTGCCATTTACAGTGACTTTGGGAGTTTTCTAGTTGTTGTTATCACATCCGTAGTTCAGTTCCCTTTTCAGTTTAGAAGCAGCACTCTCCCCTATCACCCGGGCTGCTCACCGCCCGCTGACACACCTATTCTTTTCAGCAGTATTGGCTAGCCCGGCCGCAGTGCGGTCGTGCTTGCCGAGCGGCGAGGTGTTCAGACTGCAGAAGAGAACTGTGTTGGGAGTCAGCGCTTGCTTACGCGCTGACAGTTTGTTGTAACGCTCAGTGTTTCTAGCCTCTCGTTGGTGTTGAATGTACTGCAACAATAGTTTTCCATCGACGGTAAAGGTGTAACCAGTGTTAGCTTCATACGCGGTGACATGCTCGCTTAGCTGTGCTTCTATCTTTGGCAAATTAATCGCCTTTGCCATTAATTTTCCAAAGGTAGAAGCACAGCTACCAGAGTTTGTCACCGCGTATGAAACCAACACTGGTAACACCTTTACCGTCGATGGAAAATCATTCTTGCAATACATTCAAGGCCAATGGGAGGCAAGAAAGACTGAGCGTCACATCAAACTGTCGGCGCGTAAGCAAGCGCTGACGCCCAGCACCATTCTATTCCGCAGTCTGGCCACCTCGCCGCTCGGCAAGCGCAACCAGAACGAGGCCGGGCTAGCCAATACTGCTGAAATAATAGGTGTGTCAGCGGGCGGCTAGCGTCCCGGGTGCTGGGGGAGAGTGTTGCTTCTTAACCGAAGAGGGAACTGAACTACGGATGTGATAACAACAACTAGAAAACTCCCAAAGTAACTGTAAATGGCAGCATTCTAAAGCATAAGCGTGCGTCGCAAGGCAAGCGGCGCAGCGGTGGCCGTCGCAGCAAGAACGCGACTCGTTCCAACACGTCTCGTTCTAACACGTCAGGTTTGCAGGACAAAACTGGCCCGCCGAAGGACTCACTAATGAAGACAACCTTGCTCACTACGTACACTGACTTCAAGCACAACATAAACGAAAACCAGATAAGCTGCAGCTCTATGGCCACAGGTCAAAAACCTATTCAATCGATGCAAGTACCCACTTTCCACATCATAGAAACCATACCGTCAAAAAAAAACTTCGAGAACAGCTCCTATGACACATAAAACCGTAAAAAAAAATTCACCACATGAGAGAAACAGCCGACACTCTCAAAAACACGCTTATGTATACACCAACAAGGTTGACTAGATCAGCTTTAAAGCTAAACAATGATGGTTTCGCCATTCTGCGCGCGCCCCTCAGTGCTAATAAAGTCAATATGCAGAGGCAAAACACAGTGACTAACATGCAGGTAAAAACCACCCGTAATGCCTTGAGCATATCAAAAACTCACTCCCACTTAGTTCGGACTAAGAATCTCCCGCCTCTTATATAAAATGTGATATTTATGTCTTGAGCTAATTGATACATTTAGATATTTTGATAATATTTTCAGTTTGAGATATCGAAACCGGTAGACCGAAAAAAATGATAAAAATCATGGTGATTTGAATTATGTTAAGATTACAACAAAAAAATTGCGGTTGAGAAATTCACGATGGTTAAATGACAAAATGAAATTTTTCATCCTCGAGTTTTATTTCGAGTACGGAAAAAAAAATATTTGTCTCTATTTTGTGGTACAATCAATTCATTTTTTAGTTATCATTTACAGTTTTGGACAAGATTTTCAATACTTTTTTCCTGGCTGTTCCCAAAACTGTCGAATTACGGAACCCTAGGTATGCGAGTCTGACTCGCACTTGACCGGTTTTTTGATATGCATTAGGGGTGGTGGATAAATGTGGGCATGCCTAGAATCATAAATTATTTGCTATGTAATGAATCAAATGTTACAAAACAAAAGTATAATAATCGCGAAAAGATAAAAACTGCCAACAAATCGTGGGAACCTAGTACGGATTAAGAATCTCCCGCCTCTTATATAAAATGTGATATTTATGTCTTGAGATAATTGATATGTTTCGATATTTTGTTAATATTTTCAGTTTGAGATATCTAATACAATTTTTAGGAACAACATGGTAACATAAAAAGTATGGATTATGCGTGTATTAATGTTACAATGACAAATACATATTTTAATTATCGACTTTCTTTGAGCTTATCTTTTTATTTTTTAGTCGTATTATTTCGGAACATTTGTAATCATTTTGCTGTAAATTCTTCTTAATGGACATGTTGATAATTTTATTCTTCCATCCATCCATCCTTCAGCCTGTTTCGTCCACTGCTGGACATAGGCCTTTCCAGGATTTCGCTACTCTTGGTGGTCCTCCTGGAAGAAATGCCCATACTCACACACGCTGGGCAGGCGGGTTGGTGAGCGCGGTGCCGAAACCCTTGCACTAATGACGCCGCTGCCCGTCATTAGTCTGTTTTATACAGGATGTTAGGAATAGTATTTCGTTCCTTTAAACCACGTGTGCAAATATAGCAAAGTATGTTAAGCGTGTGTAATTTTTTTATATAAAATAAAACAAAATAAAAATGAAAAAAAAATCGTATATAAAAAAATTAAACGCTCTTAACATAATATACTTTGTTATACCTATAGCAACACATGGTTTAAAGGAACGAAGTAGTTTTTCTAACACCCAGTATAAGGCCCGGCAATCGATGATGGATGAAATTACATAAATTGAAAGTGCTCGAATATTTTTCTGTTGATAGAAATAACGCTTCCCCATAAACAGGAAAAAGATTTAGATTTTTGGGTGGCGTTTATTATATTTAAAAAACAAAAATATTTTAATTTCATAAATTTAATTATTATTTCGTAAAATTATATAAAAAGCCAAACGTTACGAAAATAACAAACAACACATGAGCTTATGTTTGACTTGTCAATGTCATCGTTTGTTACCACAGAGTATAGTAAGTTTTTCTTAAATATGCGGGCAAGGGAAATATTCGTACAGGGCCAGGTGTTTATAGGGAAGGTTATTCCTCTCAAGAGAAAAATATTCAAACTCTTTTAATAATTTCATCCATCATCGATTGGGGATGGTTACACCGCCATCCATCGGTCCCAGGCAATGGTGGGCCGCCTGGTTTTGCCTAAGAGCTGTTCTCTTACTCTCCCCCGAATAACTTCGGGAGGATTTGCGAGTAAGATGGTGGTACCTCCACAGTCGAGCCCGGCATCAGCTCTACCACCTATGGTTTTATTATTTTATATAATTAAATTGTATTAGAATCTCATAAATATTTGTATGTTTTAAGATTCCAATGAAATGTAATATCTTACGAGAAGTATTTATTGTCATTGACAAGTGAACTCATTGCATCAACTTGTAGTGAAAGTTCTCATATGAGAATTATAGAAAGTCGTATTCATCACTATACTCGTAATTTTACAGTAAGTACTTAAATAATTAAAAATTTTACTATTCTGTACAAAAATTATACAAAAAGTCCGCGCATAAGATTATTTTCTGCGTACTATAAGGTGACTTTAATTTATGCAGCCAAACTCATACTGGAGGCTTGGTAAGTGATTAGTAACTCTTAATGACACTTTGCTGATTTCGCAAAATGAAATTTTGACGTCCCATAGTAATTGACTCGGGGCTGGGCTTGCGTTTGTAAGGAACACGCAAGGGTCATCTAACCTTGTTACTGAGCACTTATTTAGTCTTCAGTAAGAATTTGGCTGCATAAATTAAAGTCACCTTATATAACAAAAATTAAACTTTAATATTAATTTATTATTTTACTCACTCAGTTCATTTCGCTACATTAAATGCCGATTCTCACTGCTATATTTTGACGAAATTAGTTTGTTTGTTTTGGAAAAATATAAAATTGACACTAGCTACATACAAAATGTTAGTTCGGGTGTATAGGCAGGGGGTGCGCCTCACTGTTGATAACGTATTTCTTGAGATCTATGAGAGTCCTGACATCACTGAATAGAAGATAGAGATACTTGAGTTTCCGAGAGGAAGAAGGCCTCCATCATGTCGCGAGGCGGCGGCTTCTTGGTCTTGACGTTCGATAATGACGTGTAGCCGGCCGGCACCTTCGCGAACTCTTCGAATCCCTGCAAGTAAGATTTATGAAGTGTGACCAAATCCCTGCAAGTTTACAGTTGGTAAGATTTATGATGTGTGACCATAAGGTCAAAACAGGACTTTAATCCCTGCAAGTTTACGGTGGGTAAGATTTGTGAAGTGTGGCCATTATGATCAAACACGATTTTAAATCCCTGCAAGTTTACAGTTAGTAAAATGTATGAAATGAGACCATATATGATCAAACAGGACTTTGAATCCCTGCAAGTAAGATTTATGAAGTGTGACCAAATCCCTGCAAGTTTACAGTTGGTAAAATTTATGAAGTGTGACCATAAGGTCAAAACAGGACTTTAATCCTTGCGAGTTTACAGTGGGTGAGATTTGTGAAGTGTGACCATTATGATCAAACACGATTTTAAAACCCTGCAAGTTTACAGTTAGTAAAATTTATGAAGTGTGACCATATGATCAAAGAGGACTTTAAATCCCTGTAAGTTTACTGTTGGTAAGATGTATGAAATGTGACTATAAGGTCAAACAGAACCTAAATCCTTGCAACTTTACAGTGGGTAATATTTGTGAGGTGTGACCATTATGATCAAACAGGACTTTAAATCCCTGCAAGTTTGGAGTTAGTAAGATTTATGAAGTGTGACCATATGATCAGACAGGACACGAAAGAGCACGTTATTTAAATGTTCATACATTATTTAAAGCGCCTTAAAATGAAGCAAGCTATTTAACTTGTTACAATATTATGAACACTGTGTCCGTTTCGTAATCACATTGAATAAAAACATACCCGCTTAAGTCTTCTGATGCCTCTAATAGCTGTAGTGGTCACAAGCTGTTAGCCGTATGTATTTATTCAACGTAAACCCGAGTATAGTGCTCATAATGTGTGAAAATCGCGAAAGTTTAAAGTTTACTATTGTTACACTGGTGTCCATTGGCGTAGCGAGGTAGGGGATGGGGTTATCGCACCCCCCACCCCAGAAAAACCGGTCCCCCGGTCCCCCCCCCTCTCCCAACCCCTCTCAACATGGCATTGTAAATTAACTCTCTTCAACACCGTGGCGACTATCACTTATTACAAACAAACAAAAATTGTCTCAGGCGGGCCCGTATTAGGCCTACAGATGTGAAGCCGGTTGTTATCGTAGTCAGCCAGCCGGTAACCAGCTGCTTTTGTCGCTGACTACGGTGATCACCCATAAACAGCGGCTGTCTACGGTTGACACGTGACACCTGTTGAGTATTAATGGTATGTACCTGCCGATTACCTACATATTATATCTCCACGCTATATCTCTTGCGGGGTGGGCAGAGAGAACGGAACACTAAGCTTCGCGAACCTTGCAATAACCTACTCATTACGACTGTACAGCAATAATAATAAAAGTGGCCAACCGGAGTTTCATACCTACAGATTAAATACCAATTATGTACGGCATAAATAAGTAGGTAGCTAGGTACATTAGTTTATTATCTGTCGTGTTAAAGGACATTGAAAAATAATTCATAATATTGAACATTTTATGTTTTACTCCATAACAAAGTAGGTAATAAAGGAGAATGCCGCGTAATACAAATGCCGCGTAATACAAGGCGCCTCGTACCGAACCCAAAGTCATGTCGTCAAAACCAAACCAAGTTAATTTTAGGGAGACTAAAATGTACTTTCCAAATCACCAAGTTTCATTTAAATTAGTATCCGTAATTCGAATTTACTATACACTGACAAGGACAAATGCAAAGACTTTACTACCTTTTGATAGAGGCGATTATTGATTGGATCTTAATCATAGTAAAGCGGCAACGGAAATGAAAATACAGAAATATTTTTTTATTATTATGTTGGAATACCGGATTTAAGTAAACTCTTCTGATCAAAAAGAACTTCATCCGATTTTTAAATATCTAAGTAATTTTATTACTTTTATTTGGTAGTGACGCCATTTGGTACGATCCCGTGGCATTCTCTTTTAGTAAAAATACCTATTTGTATATAACGGCTCGTAACAATTTCGACTCAGGAACTGTAAAAATTGTAAGACCTTTTAGTACTGAGTCGGATAAGCAGCCGGTTGTCAGCCGCTGTTTATACGTTAGTATCGGCTGCTTTGGATAACTACCCGACAACAACCGCTGTTTTACAACTATAATTAGGCCCCAGGGTGTCACCCCCACAACAAAAACCTCGCTACGCCAATGGGGTCGATTCGGTGTAACACGGCTCAACTTATTTGACAGCACAGGACTAAATCTTAATTTGAGCATTCTATCTTATTCTTTCTGCATCTGACACTGAAATTAAGGTTAGTCTTGCCAAATAAGTTGTGTTACACTGAATCGACAGTAACATGTTCTGAAAACTTACCAGATTGAAATGTGTAATTTCGGGCGCCAAGAAGGTCGGATGTACGGCGTAAGTGAGATAACAGGTGTGTATCAGTTCCTCCGCCATGGTCATGTGCCAGTCTGGCAGCCCGTTGGCATGCCCCAGTGCCAGCGTACCAGGCAAGAAGCAAGTCAAATGATCCATCTTCGGGTTGAATGCCTGAAAACAATCGTATAATGATGTTAACATCGGGGAATAAGCAAATGTTAGATAAATGGTTCAAAAGCCCATAACGGACCCGTATCTTTTTATCTGTAATATGCCCGCTATCCACGTAAAATCTATTGAACGGATTTGGACGGGGTTTTCACTGTTTTGTAGCTTAATGTCCTGTGAGTAATGGGGTTTATACTTTTTGGAAATACAAAAAAAACAATTATCATTTATTATTTTCCCACTAGATGGCGCTATGTGTATCCAGATCACGATTTAAAAATGGAAAGAAAAAAAGGAACAAAAATACAGATTTCTTTGCTAATCTACAGTATATTTACGTTTCAGGATCGTAGCAGATGGAAATCTGTAGTCTCTGCCTACCCCTCTGGGAGACATGCGTGAGTATATGTATGTATGTATTTACTTTTGAATATGATGGAAAAACCAAAATATTCAGTTGAGGTCAAAATACTCTTGAGGAAAAAGAGAAAAGCAAGCCGCCCTGCGGTGACTGATTGCACTGGACGCGATGAAGTGGTTATTATTATTATTAATCTGTAAGATGGCTCTGAGCCACGACCTGGAATGCGATCAATTTTTACTATGTTTTAGCGATATTAAGCATTAAGAGGGTTAAACAACACTTTGTACGTGGTAAAATCAACGAAGCTGAAGACGGGCTTAAAAGTTTAATGAAGAATAAAACAACGGATGTTTTATTCCCTCTCATTGGATGGTACATAAGTGGTTCACTGAATATCGTTGTATCTTACAAATGACGCAGACACCCGGGGAGACCGATTTATGCCCACTTGTATTTCGGTTCACCCCACCATATAAACGTAATTCTAACATCTTACCTCTGATCCTGATGATAGTTCTCCAATAAACAGATACTTATTGGGTGAAGAAAGTTTCGCAAGAAATTCACGAACACCTTCTATGGCCGTCATGAAGTCATCCAGGAGGCTGAAAAAGGTAAACTTGTCTTAAGTCTACGGTCGTACATCATGTACTCGTATTGTATACTAGAAAGTTCACTGGAAAAAATAAACACCTCACACTAATTTCCAAGTTAATTAGTAAAATTAACTTAATCAATGATGTTCCGTATTTTTCCGAGAGACCAGCGAATAGTTTTTGTTTTGACGGAAGGTACTTTGTATCTTACAAATTATTATAAAAACAATTAGCTACTAAGTATGCATGCTTTACCCTGTATTGAATCAGTTACAATGTGCGTTTCCTCTAGCTTGCCGTTCGACATTACTTCCCAGAATTTGATTCTTACAAGCGACACTACCGGATGGTGCAATAATATACAGAGCGTTTCGTTTTTTTAACAAATGTAATGATGCAGTTTTAGTTTTCATCAAAATCGGCCCCGAGACTCCTTTGAGCATTTTGCGCTATTCCCTAGTTTCGGATTTGGACATCCACGCCCACTTGAAACACTAACCCTGTATATCCGGAATAAGTTATACCCGTAATATATTTAGCTATAAGATAACTTACAACTTACAAACAGACAGACATACGAGAAATTAGATTTAAATACCAATAAGATTTTATATTGTGTCTATGCCAAATGTTAATATAATTATGTTACCTGTGAATATTGTTTTATACTTAACTGATGCTGGGCCCAGGTAGGGCCCGAAATATATCTTGAGAAGTTTTAATTGTGTTAATATTTATAATTTCACTAAACCGAAATCAAATTAGAGGAGTTGTTGTTCTCTCTTATCTATCCAATCACACATAGTGCGAATATGCATGTAATAAACTTACTAGTTAATAGTCTTTCCAGTCTGCAGCCACTGTTTCAACAGGTACTCATAGTAGCTATCCCCTCTAGCACCGAGTGTGATGGTGGCGTGAGGCAAGAAATGCCCAGTGTTCGGATTGATGAAGATTGGCACCAAACCGTGCTTCTTAGGCAGGTGGTGGATCTTGTCCGAGACCGCAGCTGCCGCGTCCTGGGTATAATAAATCTTATGAAAACCACAAAGTTAGAGTTGAGCTTATACTACAGGGGTACGTACGTATTGAAGTCAGCACGAGGAATATAGATACAGGCAAATTTTTAGATTGGCAAGAGTCAGGAAATTTGCATTTGTTCATTTCAAAACAGACTAGGAAAACTCTCAAAAGAAAATCTTACACCATGATCACCATTTGAAGTAAACTTATGTAGTAAGAATTTAAGCTAGTTGCACAGGTCAAGCGATTTTTGATGTCATCACTATAAGAGCTTATAGCTCTTGTCGGTGTTACATCTTCCACATTCTCTATCCACAGCCGAATGCTTAAATTTTTATGGTTTCGCTCTAAATTACATTGATTAGCTGCTATATACAGCGATGACCTTGAGTTATGGTATTTTTCCGAGTAAATACTCCATCCATTCATCAGCTTGCCTCGTCCACGGCTGGACATAGGACTTTCCAAGATTTCGCCACTCTTGGCGGTCCTCCTGGAAGAAATGCCCATACTTACACACGCTGGGCGGGTTGGATTTAGTATCGTTTGGCAGTTGTATGGGAGTAAATGGGGTTAAAGCTCCATTAGTTAAGTCCATAGAGTGTACATAAAAAAAGGCATCTAAGGAGCGCACCGCCAGCGAGCGGTGGGGAGCAGACGAACTAACGAAGCCGGAGCTGGCTGAGGCTGGTTGCCAAAGCGGTGACGGCGAGTAAGGACGTCTGCGACGAATTGCACGGTGCCAGGCGCCACGGTCCGAGCGCCACAGCCGTTGCTTTTAGAAAATAATGTAAATAACCTCAAAAAAACTATAGTGTTACAGCAAGGCGGGAGAGTCTAGTAGAGGTCCCCAAGTCTCGATGATGGTGTTTGACGTCTATGTTTTATCCCTTATTTGATAAAAATCTAATATAATATACAATGCTTTGAAGTTAAGTTACAATAATCTGTTTTCCTCAAAAACGGTGCATTACCTTTTCATGGGAGTGGTACCAAGGGAGAAAGGAACCCTTCCCACTTTCCCTCTCCCCCTACTCCCTCCTCCTGCCAAATGATACTAGATTTTTACCCGCTGGGCAGGCGGGTTGGTGAGCGCGGTGCCGAAACCCTCGACTCAGTAACGCTGCTGGCCGTCACCAGTTTGTTTTATATAAGGCCCGGCAATTGGGGATGTTACAAAATTGACATGATGGGACATTACAAAGGTGCTGACTGATTTCAGCAAGAAAAATAAAAAAAGATAATAAAAAAGGTGTTTATGTTAAGAAAACTTCCCTTTGCAAAGCATTGAACCTCTTAAATACTGCTAAAGAAAAATGTATTTGGTCAGTTTTCCTTTTTACCCTCTTCCGAACCAGTTTTTAAATGTTCCGCATCTGAAAATGTTTCTTTCATATGGATAAAACCTAATAATTTGAGTCCATTCTTAGCCACACCGCCTTTGAAGTATTACGTTTTTGGTGTTAACAATGTTATCAACTGCTATTTCAGCATACAGAAAACGGAAAGTGATCACTAAGAAAAATTTCAAGGTGATTTTTTATTTTGTTTCATTAAAACTAGGGACTATAGAAGATTAAAACATAATAACACGATTTTTTTGGCCTAAGCGTTTCTTTTTCCTATTTGATTACCATCGCTTTACAGTATTACCCATTCCTTACGTCGAAGATTCCTAAAATGGTCTATACCGACCCCCGGGATCAAGTCCGACCAGCAAGGGGTCCATGATAACGAAAAAGAAAACTGGGGTACAATGATATGTAAATGTAGGGCCACAAAAGTGGATCCCATATTAATATTCAAAAGTGTTGTTCCTAATTGGGTATAGTGCAAAAACACGAACCCTATAGGGGCACAGCAATTTTAATATAAAATAAAAAACTGAAAACTTAATATTGAAAATTTTCCCAGAGCAAGCCTAAGATTGTGTGGTACATAAAATGTTTGTTTCAAGTCATTTTGTTTGAGGCAATCCTAAGAGTTTTAAGCAATCAAGTGACGAAAAATTCGATTGTGACGCAGTCTATTAAAATACGACAAGGTTGATCATTTCCGAACGCATGCGTAACATTAACAATCGCAGTCATCCATCGGAGATCGCAGTCTCCAAGATAACGGTATATTTCTGCGTTGACGCGTGATGATTCAAGTTCAAGTTCACGGTGACGTCATCATCAGCTGAGCTCAAGGAATCACTTGCATACACCAGCGGCGGCGCCTGTGACTGCGATACGGTCACGGGAAACGCATATGACCTTTCACTTCCGATTGACTGAATAGAGTTTTGTTCCAGATGTAACAATACGTGATGAGGTTTTTGACAAATGAAACATCTTAACTCACAGTGATGTACTACAATCACTGGTAAAATGATTAGTTGGTAAGCAGTTATGACATAATTTTAACATATTCTTACGGTCAATGCGCTGTAAAGTGTTCATTTTCCGAAAAGATTCACAAGGAAAAATCATGTTATTTTCTGTGCAATGTCAGCATGAAAACTTTTGACGCACTGAAGAAGACGCGACGTGTGTGAATTATTTATTATTATATTTAACTTTTGGTGCGTCCTGTTGTACCAGTTTCAGGCGAAGAATGATTTAAAACATGCATATGTTTTTCCACTTAAGCAATGATTTTTGAGAATGATTATGTAGGTTCACCATTTTTCTCTAGTGTTTGTTCAAATAATCTTCTACTTAGAGGATCTAAGGCCCTTAAAGCGATGTGACAAAACAAATAATCTGCCAAACGATTTATTTTTATTGACTGCATAGCCTTATAAGAATTGTCAAACGTTTCGAGAAATGTATTTAAAATTCCAGCTGACTCCATAGTTACTGGGACAAAGTTTAACATTTTCTTTAAATAAAGACCGGCAAGTACTCTATTGTCATGATACTTTTTTTAAAGTGAATTCCACACTAAGTCGTAATTGTCTGATGTCAAAGGGAGACTTGTAACAAGACTACGAACAAGACTACCAGCAGGTCCGGAAGTACAGGAAATCAAATAGTGAAACTCGCGTCTATTTTTGCGATGTCAGCCTGGCTATGTACAGTGGAGACCACATTAAGCTATACACTTGCAGTACGACATTAGCCCCTACAGAGAAGAATATAAGATAAGTACAAAGTCGGAAGTGTCTAACTTGATGCGGTCTCCACTGTACCAAGGAACCAAACGTTTCAAAACCTGCTGTGATTTAATTTTTTTTATAATATTCTTGAACTTGTATTTTGTTTTGAATAAAATTAAGTGATATTTTTTTTATTAAAAATAAGGTATATAAATATCTAATTTATTACGCATTATTTCAATAATTATAAATTGCGTGTCTAACCATACTTCATGGAAACTGCCTCGACGTCGAGAGACTCGACGTAAAGAAACTCACCGCCGTGGGAACAATTCGTAAATTCTTCAATCTTACCTACCGTCAAACTTTACTAAATCAATTTTCGGTGGGCAACGACGCGGTCTTAAGTTATTTTGTTTCATTTTAATGCAATTTTCAGAATTATCACTTTTATTTGAAAGTATATTTCATCTAAGTTATTTGGGTCAATCGTTTTTAATGACGCATTTTCGTCCAAAATGCATTCATTTTCATAGACGTCAAAAATAAGGTCATTATAGATTTTCCGAATATCATCTATTTCTTCGGCTTGAAGCAAAAACATGTTCGTCTTTTTACCGAGATCATGAATTGAAGTTATTTGTTGAAATTATCTTTGCTTCAATGCCGTTAATCTTTGCAATGCCTTAGTCGTACCTACTTGCGATTGGGTCTATAAGCGCCATTTTGTTGTTTACTTGAAAACTTCCAATATGGCGTCAAACAAAGGGACGAAAACCACGTTTTCGATAGACTATTTATTAAGAAAACTTGATGAATTTGAAGGTTTTTTGAGTTTTAAATGAGAATTATGATCACTACACTCAAATTGTTCGATAACTACTATAAATTAAAGGGATTCATTAAGAATAGGAATATTGGAATGTTGTAGGGTTATAATGAGTCTACGCCAAATAAATGTCAATCACTCACCTTGCAGATCTCCAGTTTGACTCCTTCAGCTGGGATAGAGTTTGAAGCCTCTCCAGAGTATGACGAAATGATTGACACTGCTGGGCTTATGTTTAACAAATTGGGATCACTACAAAGGTTGATCGTTGCGCACGGCGCAGTTATCGGTCGCAGACTAAAGTTCATCCGCGGTGAGCGCTGTTGTCGCGCTAGCTCAAAGCTACTCGCCAAAGGTTTATATCTATGTCAATGTTTGTGAAAAACAAGGTGGAATAAGGCATATATATTATACAGGTGGTGAGCCCTATCGCCGTACTTCGGGCACAAACGGGCCAACAGCTTTTGTACCTTTCAAAGCACGCAGACCGTACACAAATTAATGTGCACCACACAGATTGAACCCACGACCTCTGGGTGAGCAGGCGAACGCTCTACCACTCAGCTACAGAGGCGGTCACATATAAAATAATTTTCATGAATCTTTGAACAAAAATTCAAAGTCAAATACTTATCTATCTATACTAATAACAAAATAGAAAAAAAGTTGTGTCTGTACATCGAATAGGTATATTTTTGAAATTTTAAATGAAAATGTGTTACTGTTACTGAAGCAAAAACCAGTGTTTTTTTGTCCGTCTGTCTTTCTCTCTGTCTGTAATAGTTTTTCGTTTTAACTCGAGAATCACTCAACGAATTTGGATGAGGTTTTCTATATTATCACCGTATAGTCTCTTTGGACAAAATCTCTACTAATAAAAATGTCGTGTCGATATTCATTGAACTTTTTTGAGAAATTTTAAATGAAATTGTTTATTTTTATTGGCTATACTGAGACCGAAACCATAGTTTTTAGAAATTTTTGTGTCTGTCTGTCTATTTGTATGTATGTTCCGTTTTATCCCAAGAACCACTCAACGGATTTGGATGCGGTTTTTTCCTTATCATTTTAGTGATTTTGGTCAACATAAAGGCTATAAGGGGTCTCCATAAAATAAGGCCCAAGCCGAAAATGGGGCAGAGTTAGAATAAACGTGGGCGGAGCCGCGGGCAAAGGCTAATCTGTCGATGTATATGAACAATAGGTAACTAGCACAGCTTTGTAAATTCGGGGCAAATTCAACCACATTTGTTGTACAGTGGAGCCTGCATCAAGCTATACACATTGAGTATAAGCTGACCTCTCATTGTACGGGAAGCCTATACAATGAGAGGTCAGCTTATACTTAATGTGTATAGCTTGATGCGGGCTCCATTGTACAAACTTCTGTAATAACATCACACATTGGTGCCGATTCGGTGTAACACTATTACCTACACGACCATAACTTAGGATATATTGTCGTACCTAGGTCTATGTACACGACTCAACTTATTTGACAGGACTACACTTAATTTAAGCATTTTGTATTTTTCTTTCTGTATCGAAAAGACAAGGACAGGACACTTAAAATAAGGTAAGTCAATCGACGCCATTTTCCTTTAATGGTTTGCATACCGGATAATCCTCAGATAAAGAACGAAGGATAATCGAACCTACCCGGAATTGCAAAAGAACTCCAATCTGTATCGTAAATATGAAATCGCAATGCTGAACAAATTTATCGCAGGCGTGTTTTTACGGACATATTCATTGTAACGCGCAGTGCTTGACGAAAACTTCGCATGCGGGTTTTGCATATTTGTATGAAATTGTTTCAAATAGCTCTCAAAAAACCATGTAAATTAGGTGGGAGCTAGCGCACTTTTGTAATTGCGCAGTTACAAATGCGTTTTTTTTCTAATATTATTTGCTCGCCCACCGTCACCTACCTATAGACATGTAGTAGGTACAGCATTCCACCCTCTTAACTCGAAGGGGAGAACCAGCCGACCACAAAGGCTATAACCGTCTAAGCTAGGTAGAAACGCCGCTTCACCTAACAGATTATATCCCTGTGACCAACAACGGGTCACAGGGATGCAGGGTAGGATGTGTAACAGGAGTAGGTAACTGACCTTGAAACTGCTTTGCCGGCCTTATCCTGGCCATCATGTGAAGAGCTGGTGGTTGTGCAGTTCTAGCTTCGACATCACTATGGGGGGAGGGGCGCTTAGCACGGAAAGTATTTTGGTGCAGAATGTTGTGCGCGCGCGGGTTCGCTCGGTGGATAGTTGTTGAACACTGACTTGACCGGGCAAGGTGACCGCACGGCCGCATCGAAGTCTTTTTCGCGCGGAGCGGTTAAATTGAGGGTAACTGTGCATTCCCTCCCGTCACGCATTAGGAGTGTACAATACCTTATATTTGTGTTAATCTATCCCTCCATCAGCCTGTTTCGTCCACTGCTGGACATAGGCTTTTCCAGGATTTTGCCACTCTTGGTGGTCCTCCTGGAAGTAATGCCCATACCCACACACGCTGGGCAGGCAGGTTGGTGAGCGCGGTGCCTAAACCCTTGCACCAGTGACGCCACTGCCCGTCACCAGCTTGTTTTATACAGGGTGTAAATGCAAAGTCAAGAATCCGTTCAGGGTATGAAAGTATACACGATTACGAGAAAAAAAAATATACCTAGAATTTTCACCAAAAATTCCCTAATTTTTCTACGTTATGGCTACGGCCTCCCCATACACTTAATTGCATCCCGCAACCCGCACCCCTCATCCGAGTGGCCAGCGACCAGTGAGGGTGTCCACGCGATTAGTGTATTTTGAGTAAAGAAAATCGTCTTATTATGAGGTACTGGTACTTTATTTAGAGATCCCAGTATTTAAAATAATATCTTTACCGATCATACTAACACATCCTCAAAGCACACAGCCTTTTTTTTTACATCCGGTATAAGGCCCGGCAAACCGCCATCCATCGGTCCCAGGCTATGGTGGGCCGCCTGGTTTTGCCTAAGAGCACAGAATAAATACGTACTGAGAGTTGTTCTCTTACTCTCCCCCGAATAAATTCGGGAGGATTTGCGATTAAGATGGTGGTACCTCCACAGTCGAGCCCAGCATCAGCTCTACCACCTAGATTAGATTATTTATTTATTCAGCAAAAGACATACAGGTTTTTGTTTGCAAAAAATTGAAGCCAAACTGCGTAGCAGTTTATCGGCTATACTCTCGGTACATGTCTGTTTTTATACACTATTATATATTTATTTGCGTACAAGTAAGTAGTATTAAGACATAGTTTTTTAAATTTAATACATAAGAACAACGAACTGAGACGAAGTACGGGCGCCTGCTTAATAGGGTACCATTGGCAGTTGTTATATCAGTATCATAACTACTGGCGTCCGTACATAAAAAGTCAGAAATACAAAGAATATTAAAAAATATCTTACAATCATTATTTATGTAATGTAATTGAGTGAAGTAGGCACTTTGTTAAAATATTTTTAAATTTAGTTTTACTTATTTTACTATTTAAAGTTTCGTCAACGTCCCCTGGTATTGAATTAAATATTTTTGGTATTAAGTAGGCACCCGTTCTTTTTCCATAATAGTTTGTATACCTTGGTACAATATATTTAGATTTCAGTTTACTTTTGCCACGGGTTGGGTACCCATGGGTTTTTTTAATCTTTAAGTGAGATTTTTGGAATGTTTCCATGGCTATTAAATATTTTATTTTAACGTCTACTGGCATAATTCTACAAACTTTAAATAATTTTTCGTAAACTTTGTTACAACTCAACTTTTCTTTTTTACTAACTAGGCACTTCAAAAATCTCACTTGTAGTTTCTTTATTTCATGTAAGTATGTAGGAAAAGTTCTCCCATAGCTGGCCAATCCGTAGCTCAAAACCGGTTCTACAAGCGCATGATAGACACAGTATAAAACAGAACGATTTACAAAATACTTGAGATTATTGAACTTTGCTAACAATATTCGTAGTCTATTACAAACTTTTTTATATGATATTTCCAGTTTAGATCTTTATCTATTGTTAACCCCAAGTATTCAATTTTGTTTACCTTTTCCATGTTCAAGCAATTACAGTTTATATAGTCTTGATGTAAACAATCATATGTATGACCTATTATTTGAAACGGTATATCTTTAATAGTAGCCCTTTGTGATCTTATATGTATATATTTCGTTTTCTGAGCGTTTAATATTATTCCGTTGTCATGCGACCATTTTAAAATATTATCAAAGTCTTGTTGTACGCACTGTTCTATTGTCTCTGGATCTGTCCCCGAGTACATAATGCAAGTATCGTCAGCGTACATATACACTTTACAATTGCGAACAACGTTACTCATGCTATTGACATGCATTATGTACCCGGCTGGACCATATACCGAGCCAGTTGGAACTCCGAGCATGACGTCACACTCTTTACTTTTTGCATTGTTTATTTTAACCCTGATTTTTCGTGATTCTAAGTAACTCCTAAGCCACAAGCTCAC
The DNA here is from genome assembly GCA_910592155.1 of Ypsolopha scabrella. Classification (NCBI taxonomy): domain Eukaryota; kingdom Metazoa; phylum Arthropoda; class Insecta; order Lepidoptera; family Ypsolophidae; genus Ypsolopha; species Ypsolopha scabrella. The sequence goes on from OU342960.1 coordinate 13,907,163, forward strand.
TGGACCACGTACTCCACACTCTTCCATGGCCGTTAGCAACGTTTCATGGTCCAACGTGTCAAATGCCTTTTTGAAATCAATAAACAGTGCCAAAACATGTTCTTTTCTATCAAGACAACTATTTATTTCATTTGTAAATTCAAAAAGGACGGTGTTAGTTCCTTTATTTCTTTGGAATCCATGTTGCACATTACTTATAATTTTATTTTTTTCTAGAAAACTTGAGATTTGCCCTACAATTACTTTTTCAACTATTTTATTTATAGTTGACAGTATCGCAATCGGTCGGTAATTTGTATAATCTAGGTGACAACCATGTTTATATATCGGCCTAACTATAGCTAATTTTAAATTGTCTGGGTAAATACCTGTTAAGACACATAAATTGATGAATTTTGCAATTATGGGACTTATTAAACTTTTAATGGCCTTAATATCTTTCATCCTAATTCCATCTGAACCTGGTGATTTGTTAATATCAATATTATCTATTATTTTTTCAACGTGGTAGGAATTTACTTTTCTAAAATAAAAAGACATAGGTGCTTCGTTTACATATTCAGACCTATTGAGAAATTTTTTGTCGCAGTTATGTTTAATATTTTGTATCTCTCCAGTAAAAGTATCCGCAAAATTATCACATATATTTTCTAGTTCCTCATATTTTCCTAAGTACTTCATAATAACATTATCTAAGCTACTTTTTTTTCTCCCAAGCCAATTATTTATGTTCTCCCATACCTTTTTAATATCTGTTTTACAATCCTTGATAACTTTTTTTCTGTGGTTGTTCTTAGCAGCATTTATTAATTTAGAGGTTTTATTCCTAAATCGCGTATATTCTAATCTGTATGTTGCGTTATTTGGTGAAGATTTCCACTGTCTAAATAATTCATCTTTTTTATTTATATATTTTATCAATTCTTTGTTCATCCACTCTTTGCACCGTTTATTACTACTATAAATATCCATATAACACTCATGATAAATGCTACTAAAAACGTCACACATTTTTTCATACAGTTTTATCGGACACTCCATGTCAAGCAATTTTTCCCACTCATAGTTTTTCAGTTTACTAACGACCAATTTATTGTTCAGCACAGTCCGCAAAGTCTTACCGCTATCCTGTATAAATGTACTTTGTATCTCGATACCTATTAGGTAATGATCAGATACTTTGCACGTCAACAGCTGACTACGTACACTATCACAAATAAACCTTGCGTACACATGATCTATACATGATTTAGTTAGTTTTCCTTTCACTATTTCTTCTCGCGTATAATCCTTGATGCCGCACTGCAATCCATATCCACTTAATAACTGTTCGTATCTAGTAATTATAGTATTTATGCCACTTTTCCGCAAGTCTATATTTATATCTCCCATGTAGATTATATCTTCATCTGGCGGAATAGACTTTAAAATACATTCCATTTCCTTAATATAGGTGTGTTTACTTGAATTTGGCTGACGGTAAACAGCCAATAAGTGTATCCACTTGTTTTTAGATTTTAATTTTCCCTGAATCAGCTCAAAAGAACAGCCATTCTTATTCTCACACTCGAACACATAGTTTTCTTTTACATAAACTATAATTCCTCCGCATTTTTTAACTGTTCGAGTATTTGAAAAGCATTCAAATCCAGGTATGTTGAACAAGGCAACGCTGTCCTCCTTTATATTTACATCGGTGAGTATAATAACTGCTATGTGGTCTATAATGCCGTTTATTAGTAGTCCGAATTGATCAAACCCCTTTTTTATGGATCTAATGTTCAAATGAAGTATGTGTATTTTATCTTTGTTGTTTTTTATATTTTCTTGCCAGGGGTCTGTAACCGTAAACTTATTATATTGAATGTCTCCTGTGTTTCGTATCAATGATGTAGGCAATAAACTTGTCTCAAGCTCTTTTAGGTATTTGGTTTTATCAGAGTACATAATTTAAATAGCATTTTTCAGTTTTCTGCGTTATCTTCAGGTAGGTCTTTCGGAAGGTACTGACCAATGTCCCTATCTGTCTTTACATGGTATATTTTTGTGTCTGATTCACTTTTTTTTATGAGGATTTTCGTGTTCTGGACCCATATAAACTGATAATAGGGTTTCAAGGTCACCTTCACTTGCCAAAACAGTTCTCTAGTCTTTTTGGCTAAGTTCTCATTGATGTAAATAGGTGTTTTTCCGTCCTCAGTTCCGACCTAGTTTGTGTTAATGCTAGTTGTTATTCTGCAAGTTTTATTACGCATTTTTATAAGTAGGTATTAAATATTTAGTTGATTAATGTAACTATTAGGTACTTTATTATTGTTAAGCTGCCAGCCGAACGAGTATATCCCATCCTATAGTTGCCTCGTTTATAAATAGCTATTAAATGTTTAGTTTAAATTCTGTTCGATTTGTCAAAATCTTTTGACTTAGTCTCCTATAAGATGATCAATAGATGGCGTTTGTATGAATAATATTAGTTACGCGGACGATATGGTTTTGCTGAGCCCATCAATCAGTGGACTCAGAAAATTATTGGGTACTAGCTTTTGCCCGCGGCTCCGCCCGCGTCGAAGAGATTTTCGTGGAAATAAGGAAAACAAAATAATATGATTTTTTGAACGACTATATGCAACGGACACCATGTTCAAGCAAAGCTCTAATAAAGATAAACCAATCAAATAAGCCTAAACTCGAAGGGTCTGCTGTTGTCCGTTGAGGAGATCCTGTGCCCATCTCACAGTCCCATCATCAGACCCTGGTCTCCATGTTTTACCAAAGTCCTAATAAACACCAATTAAATGAGCCCAAACTCGAAGGGTCTGCTTTGTCCGTTGAGGAGATCCTGTACCCATCTCACAGTCCCATCATCAGACCCTGGTCTCCATGTTTTACCAGAGTGCTAATAAAGACCAATCAAATGAGCCCAAACTCGAAGGGTCTGCTGTTGTCCGTTGAGGAGATCCATTACTCATCTTCCGGTCCCATCATCAGACCCTGGTCTCCATGTTTTACCAAAGTGCTAATAAAGACCAATCAAATGAACCCAAACTCGAAGGGTCTGCTGTTGTCCGTTGAGGAGATCCTGTAGCCTTCTCACAGTCCCATCATCAGACCCTGGTCTCCATGTTTTACCAAAGTGCTAATAAAGACCAATCAAATGAGCCTAAACTCGAAGGGTCTGCTGTTGTCCGTTGAGGAGATCCTGTACCCATCTCACAGTCCCATCATCAGACCCTGGTCTCCATGTTTTACCAAAGTGCTAATAAAGACCAACCAAATGAGCCCAAACTCGAAGGGTCTGCTGTTGTCCGTTGAGGAGATCCTGTACTCATCTTCCGGTCCCATCATCAGACCCTGGTCTCCATGTTTTACCAAAGTGCTAATAAAGACCAATCAAATGAGCCCAAACTCGAAGGGTCTGCTGTTGTCCGTTGAGGAGATCCTGTACTCATCTTCCGGTCCCATCATCAGACCCTGGTCATTATGTTTTACCAAAGTGCCAAGAAGTGTGTCAGGATCGTTGTAGATGGAAATCTGTAGTCAGTTAAACTCATACAGTTTTCTCGTATGGGAAAAAATCAATACATAACCCTGGTTGTAATCACTTTTTCAAGCTAAATATTAGCAAGAGGTGTGTCCGGGTCCTTGTAGATGTAAATCTGTAGTCAAATTAAACTGATATAGTTTTCTGGTATGGGAACAAATCATTACTTAAACCATAGTATTCAATGTATCTATGCTTAAATCTGGCTGTAGTTACTTTTTCAAGCTTAATATTAGCAAGAGGTGTGTCAGGATCGTTGTAGATGGAAATTTTTAGTCAGATTAAACTGGTACAGTTTCCTCGTATGGACAACAACCGGTTTCATCACGTATAACTAACCATTTGGTCAAGGAACGCCGACAAAGCAGCTAAGCAGTGTTTTTTCTCCCGACATGGTTCACAAATATTGAATTTTCAAACTGAAAACGTAAAAATATTAAAATAAAATTAGCCTATGCTACTCAGCAATAGTATAGCTTTTTATAAAAGAAAGAGTTTTTATAGTCAGCTCCGTAGTTCCAAAGTTTACCTCAAACATTCAAACAAACAAATCTTTCCTCTTTATATAATAGTGTAGATGTAGATATGTGAGTATTATGTATCTACTGGAACACGGTTTGAAGTATAATGAAAAAAAAAGTGAGCTAATGGTATCTATTTAAATCGGGAAACAATAAGGCTGAGATTCAGAGTGCATTTTGAGTCCGAACTCAATCTTACAAACGTTACTCTAGTATGGGATCACGTCGTTTTTTGACGTTTGTAAGATCGAGTTCGGACTCAAAATGCACTCTGAATCTCAGCCTAAGAGTCCATCTGTTGTTCCACCCGTCTCAGGATAAATAGAGTCAAACTATTTAGATATTTGGGGCACATTGTGACAGAAGATTTGTTTGACGATTTAGATATATAATAATAACGTTTATTGCGTTCCACAACCACAAATGTTAGTACATTGTCTTAGATTTAGGTAAATATGTAGCTTTAAAACATTGTGGACCCTGTTGGGCACAGCAATTTGGCGTAGCAGAGGTGAAGACATTCATAGTACTTATTTAGGAGGCAATTTATAACAATATAATTAAATATTAAGTAAGTTATTAATATAGGTATGTATTAGATTTATTCATTTAAATGAAGTAGTTAGTCAGGCAATTTTAAGAAGGAAGGTTATCAGTGAGGTATTCGTTTATATTGTAATAACTTTTTGTAGAGACTTAAATTTTCGAGGAAGCTTGTGTTGTTTTCTTCTTCGATGATGGATTTTGGTAGTTTATTATACATTTTAATAGCCGTTTTTAATGGACTTGAGGAATGTGAACTTAAGTTTGAAAAAGGTAGGATAAGTTTATTTTTATATCGACTAGCATATCTTCTGGGTATATCGTTGTTTGAGGTAAAAAGGGATGTATTGTTTCGCACGAATTATATTATATTGAAGGAAGTGTAAGTATCTGATGTTTTTGGAAGTGAGGTCTGCAGCTATCGGTCTGTTTAATATTTACCAAGATTATAATTAATTTTTTCTACTTCAGAAAAACGAAACTAAACGTGATGGGAAATCTGTGCGATTTCCCCATAAAATTATACCACAGCTAAACCAAGCGTAAGCGTATGCATAATATGCTACCAGAGCAGCTATTCCCGCAAAAATTTTCACACGCCATGCTTTTCATACGCCTCTGTTTATCGCGTTATAAATGCTGTGTGATGATAATTCTACTAATTGTAACTCCTTAAAAGACATGTAAAGCATGTTATGAATGCGTACAACAGGTTTATATTTTAATAGTTTGATACGTTTCTTTATAAAGAGCTTGTAAAAATCACCCGCTTTCGGCCTCCACAAATTGTCGCATATGCGAGAATCGCCGTCCAGAGCTGTTTTAAAAATAGTAGTCGCTGTCGATAAGGTGTAATCAAGGTGTAATATGTTGGCCCGCAGGTTCGCGCGTTGTACGAAGGCTGTTAAAATAACTTTATTTAAAGCCTTTTGTCAGTCCTTCTAGTCATGCGCCTTGTGGGTCAAATATACACAAGCATGGTACGTGTCCAATATAATAATGGATTCAGGATGATGTTTGGGCTGCCTCGATACTGCAGCGCTTTAGAGATGTTCGCGGATGCTCGTACAACAGATTTTTAAGGTTTATTGAGGTCTAGGGTTGCCTCTCTGATGCGCCGCATACGCTGCAGCCCAAACGTCATTTTGGACAACATAGCAGATGATGTATTTCTGTTGCTGCTATAACAACAAATACTAAAACCGGCCAAGTTCACGTCGGACCTGTGCACTCCCATACAACAGACATGATTTTTTGCCGTTTTTATAGATAATGGTATGGAACCCTTCGTGCGCGAGTCCGACTCGCACTTGGCCGGTTTTTAACAAGCGCCACCGAACGACAGAGATAGAGCGACAAGCTTCGACAGTGGCACGAGCGAGACAAGCTACACAAAACAGGCCCATTCTTTTTGTTTTATCTAAGAAAGAGTGTCATTGATTCTTCTCACGTAAACAACGATATAATTAAGAGTTCAATTGAAAATTCTGGCGAAACCGGTCAAGAAGTAAAAAATAAGTCTTTAAAAACTTGAAAAAGTAGGTAAGGGTAAGGTGGACTGTGTGGTCCTCGCACACTGGGTATTTACAACTAGGGCGTGACAAAAAGTAAGTCTGCTCTGAAGCTCAGCGTGTGATGATGGGGCATGCTAAATTATTATTATTATTTATTTTTGATTTGTTTTTCTTTATTGCTTTCGTTTCATTTGTTTAGATTTAAGAAAATTATAGATTTTATTATCTGAATTAAATATATTGAATATCTACGGAAAAACTCAAATTATAACATAAAAAAATCAATCTAAAATTCGTTTTCAAGTACATAGCTCATCTAGGTAATTATTTTAAAAATTCAGCGGGGAATAGAAGTCGTTACGACTCTTGTTCTCCCATTATGATTAGATTTATACTTTCTATATCTAAAGTCAGATTTCATTACCAAATCATGAACATTTTATCTAGCTTTATAGTGCATGCCTAAAGAATATTAATTACAATAGCGATAGCAGTTTTTTTTTCTAATTTCCATAGAAAAAGTATATATCTCATAATAAGTATTTATCATAGTCAAATGGACTTCGTGAGATAGAATATCTGTAATTCATGCGTCGAAAACAAAACGCACCTTTCAATATTTATGTCGTAGCCATATCGTAAAATTAACCATTTCAGATCGAACTATATCCTAAGTCTATGGATCGGACGTATCATGAAATCTATTAAAACTACAGGGGTCGCCTCGATCCGCTCCGCTTCGCTTGTCTCCCGAATTTATGATCAACAGCAACCTAACACGCTCTCCCTCGCTTCGCTCGTCTCCGCACATAATTTTTGAGTTTTTGTTGTAAGAATATCGCACTTATTTCATACTTCATCCATCATACGCTAAATTTTACGATATGCCTACGGCATTAAGGTTTTTCTCACAGAGCTTACCTATATACAGGCTGGAAAGACGAGATGGGTCACAAGGGGCTACTAGAATAGTTAGAGCTTAAAGGAAAAAGAAGATTTACCTTAACTTTTGTAGTATTTTACGGCTATCATTAAATTATTTAAATGGCCAGCAAATTAAACAGGTTTTGGTCAGCTCCAAAATATATTTTGTCAGCAAACAAAGTGAGTTGCTTATGGTGATCGGCAAAAATAACTAAATTGATCAGCAAGTAATGGTAATATTGGACAGCTTTAAAATTGATGTCATGGGTAATAAAATATATCTACAGCAATATTAGTACCTAATAGAGCAGCAAATCATGATACGGATTTTATTAAGTTTTGGCAAGCTGTACAATTTATTTTGATTTACCAATAAATTTTATTTCTACAGCAACAAGAGTGTACAATTTTTCGCTGCATTGAGTTGTTGTGAAATAATTTATTGCATTAATGAATGGACTGACCACTCTACCTAATATTTGAAAAGAAATTAAAATAAAACTAGGAAAAACATATAAAATGCTTTAACAGCTAATTTAAACTTATAAAATATTGTTCAAATTTTTCATCTAAATGAGTTATTAGTATTGCACTAAAGCGAAAACTACCATTTTTAGATTTTTTGTTTGTGTCTGACTGTCTGTCTGTATGTATGGGTGTAAGCATGTTCCGTTTTAAATCGAGAACCACTCAACCGATTTGGATGCGGATTTTTCATGTATTTTATCATCGTAGTAACCCTGGTCAACATATAGGTTGTAGAGGGTGTTCATAAAATTACGTTTAAGCCGAAAACGGGCTGAGATTGAATAAAAGCGGTCGGAGACGCGGGCAAAGGCTAGTTTTTAATAAATATGTGTGTTAAAGAGGTCACAACATAATAATAATAATAATAAGTTAAATAATTGATTGTCAAACATCAAAAATCATTTATTCTCAATGCAACAATTCGTCTAATGACAACAATGCTCGCATGCATGTTGCGAAACTCCGTTCACTTTAACCGATCATTGCTGCTTTTCAATAAAATTGCGCTAATTTTAAATTGTTAGCCGACCATAATTTTAAAATGCAGACTTTTGGAGATTATAGCTTATTAAATATTATTTTTATGCTAATCGATTGTATAATCCTGCTGACAAAATGAGAATTTTGTATTAGGACTATTTATTTAGCAGACATACATTATCAAACTGACCAAATTGCCAACAACCTACTTATTCTCTGATAACTCGTGATTTAGTTGCTGACCAGGTATTGCTGGTGGTTTTTTTTACGGCCGACAAAAACATATTGTGCTGTCAAAATAACTTTTCAGCTGATTTTTCTTGCTGACCGAATATTTAAAATAAATACCATTTAATTACTTGCCGTCAGTGGTGTAGCAAGGCGTGGGCTAAGCGGGCCTACGCCCACGGCCTCGCACCTCTCTTGCGAGGCTCCTCTAAGTGTGCCACAGTTGGAACTGAACTACCAGCAAAGACCGAGACCCATTTTTTGATTACGTCAGACAACAATGTCCAAGTACATGACAATTTACTTCTAAGCATCAGTTGGAAACGTCAACAAACACAAAATATAAATAAAGGCTATGATAAGAAAGCAGAAATTAAACACTCGTTTATAAATTTCAAAGTTATTGATGCGCCGTCAAATTGAAGGCATCTGTTCTTAGTGGAATAAGTAATCCCTTCTAAGATCGAGAGATAGAGTGTTTGTTTGTGACTTGTAATTTTTAAAAATGGCAATATTAAAATCAAAGATATATAATGGTACCATTATGTATCTGTGACAAAAATGATAAATATTTTTTTCCTAAACCTGAAATAATAGGAAATAATGAAATGAAATGAAAATGAAAATTTCTTTATTACATAAAAATTTGTACAGTAAACAAAAACACTAATTTCCACGTAAAGTATCCTTGTGAAGTGTAAATTAGGCTCTGTCCAAAACATTTTAGAAAATTTATACTTAAGAGTGCTTAAATGGTACTTTACAAATTTTAATCTAAATCAAAAATTACAGTAATAAAAATAAATTATAATTAATGAAGGTTTTCTAGATATACGCATCTAAATAAACTGAATTTATGTGAGTGTGTGTATGAGGTGTGTTTGTGTTTGTGTGGGTGTGTGCGTGTAGAGTGGAAATGTGTTCGTGTACGTAATTGGATGAGGGCGTATAAATATGTGAGTGAGGGTATGTGTGTGTGTGTGAATGAGAAAATGTATTGTCGTGTTTTGACTTATGATGTTTTTCTTTTCCTTTCCCTTCCTCTTCTCCTTTCCTTCTTGTAATAAAAATGGAAAAAATAAATAAATATTGTCAACTTTAAAAATGTCAAGATTTAGTTTTTATCAAAGTTTCAATGTCATCGTAACTCAATTTGTGAAGCCAGTCTAGTATTTGGTATTTAACCTTAAAATTGTTTAGATGTTTTACACAGAGATTATTGTTAAAAAATACATTGTATAGTCGGGGAGCAATATTGTAGAAGTTCCTGCGAGCAAATTCACTTTTCACTCGAGGAACAGGGATACGTTGTATTCGTTTCTTGGTGTCTGGGATATTTGGAACGATTGTTCTATGATACCTCCGAATTGTTTGAAAAATAAAAAGTTTCCGCACTGATAAAACTTCTGCCTGTTCGTAGACCAAAGTTGTGGAGTGGCGAAATGGCAGTTATATAATAACCTTTAGCACTGCACGTTGTGCTCTTTCAATTTCTATAAGGTTTGTTTTTGCTGCACCACCCCAGGAACAAATGCAGTAACTCAAGACACACTGTCAGAGAGCTTTATATGTCTGGATGAGTAATTTATGATCAGCAAACATCCGTAAATTTTTAAAGATTTAGATGAGTTTTCTTACTCTTGCAGGTGAAGCCGCAATATGAGCACCCCATTGAAGCTTGTCGTCAATAATTAAACGTATAAAACGTAGCTCTCAGTTTTATTAGGTACCTATAATGACAGGGTAACCTGTCGCTTATTCAAACTTGGTGCGATACGTTTATATAAAAGAATACTGGTCCATGAATCGGGGACTCCCCAATCTTTGTTTTAATCTCGCATTTACTCTCGTTCAATATATCCGGCGTAGTTGTCAAGTTATGTGATTGAGATTACATGTGATCGTGTACTGATATAAACAGTTCTTCATAAATAATATTCATGTTATTATTTCTACTTTTATTCAATTATCACCGAGTGTATGTATAAGTCAACGCAGGTAAAAAGAGCTCCGAGCGATGTACCTGCGCTGTGAGCGAATTACCGACCAAATTGGTGGTATGAGGTGCGGCGCGGGCGGCCACGGCGGGGAAAGTACCTGGCGCGTGGATTTGCTGTCTCGTGATTGGTGACTTTCGCTTCACGGCGCAATGTCCACGTTCGGTCGATCTCAAAATACAGTCACGCGCAAAAATGTATTTTGTTACGATGGGTTTGCAGAGAAAAGATAGAAAAATTATTTACAATGTTTACTGTTACATGAGGAACGAAGCTGGTAGAAGTATTTCGTTTTTGTATGCATTTTTTTTTTGAATAAGCGTCATGTACGAGTAGGTATATTAACATTCATGTAACGCAAGTTGTGGACCAAATCAACACCTACAGTATCTTTTTATTTCTAACCTGTTAAAATAACTGTTATACCGATGTTATTCTACAATAAACATTTTACTTACATAATCAAACAATATTATACTCAAGCCTTTTTGTGCACGGCTTTACCCCCATGCGCAAACATATCCCTTCCACTGACGCCCCAGAGCTTTTTTTACCTGCGTTTACTAAAAACTTCTCTGCAAACCCATCGTAACACAAATACTTTTCTGCGCGTGACCTTATTTTGATATCGACCGAACGTGGACACTGCGCCGTGAAGCGAAAGTCACCAATCACGAGACAGCAAATCCATGGGCCAGGTATTTTCCCCGTCGCGGCCGCCCGCGCCGCACCTCATACCACCAATTTGGTCAGTAATTCGCTCACTGCGCAGGTACGTCGCTCGGAGCTCTTTTTACCTGTGTTGACTTATATCATATGTATCATATTAATTGTACATAGGTACATAGGTAAATAAATAAAATAAAAGAAAAGAAAATAAAAATAAGTAGGTACACAATATAATTACTGTACTAATTTGGTGACAATTCTACCATTTTGGGAATAAATTTATATTTATTTCGGTATTTAGCTTCAAAAATTGACGACAAATCCTTACTAGAGGATTTTCGGAAATCGAAGAGCCTGAAGGCATTATTTTTGTAAAGAATGACTTACGCAAATAATAAAATAAAAATATTTCTCAAATCGGTATGCTTTTCAATATTTTCCCTCCGCGCACTTATATTTCTCACACTATCATATCGTAAGTACTGAAAGAAAAGGGCCTCGCTGATGCGACTTCGCCCGTGTCAATATTAGTCTACGCTACGCCACTGCTTGCGTATTTTACATGCTTGAAATCAAAGATTTTGGGACAAATCTACAGTTAACGAATGGGTTATCGAGAAAAAGGCAATTTTCACAAAATAGTTTTTCGTTCTATTTGATCCTCGTACTGATAAGGCACATAAATCTCTATGGGTCAACCTATCATCGGAGTATTAAAACTCCCAAGAAATCGCAAACATTTAGTACATATTTTGCTTATGTTATATGCATATTTGAAATGTACTTCTTAATATTACTCTAAAAGTATTTTCATACAATTTTACATTACGTTATCATTTATAATACACATTGTGACCTAATATAAACTTGTAATTCCTTACAACTATGGTACATACAATGGTGTTGATTTGGTGTAACCACAAACATATAATTATTTACGTCTGTGTTTGACAGGACTTAATGTCTTTTTCTTTGTGTCGAAATAGTACATTTTGATTCTAGTGCGAAATGATCGATAAAAAAACAGTCGGGACGAGAAATATCAACACTTTCGCACGTGTATCAACGGCGTTTTTTAATACACCTGCGAAAAATTACATGAAAAAATAAAATAAAAGCAATTTTGTTGCGACATAGAAAAAAACGCAGTGTCTAGTTGGCGCCAATCTACACTACGAAGACCATTGTCTCTTTCTAAAATCTTTTTAATAATAAGTTCTAAGATAGACACAACAGAATATAAATTATGACGTTAAAATCATTTTGAATTTTTAAAACATCGTTTATAATTAAATTAATATAACTAGTCCTGCCATACGTTCTATCCCTGTTTTTATGGATAATTCTAAGGTCCCAAGAAAATTCTAGAAGTTAAATCTATATCCACAGGAACGAGTAGGTTTCAAACTACAATAAACAAGTGATTTTAATCCATCCATCAGCCTGTTTCGTCCACTGCTGGACATAGGCCTTTCCAGGATTTCACCACTCTCGGCAGTCCCCCTGGAAGAAATGCCCATACTCACACACGCTGGGCAGGCGCGCAGGCAGGCAAAAGTCATTGTAATATAATTTATAAAATATGTATTATTTAACGAGTCTCCAGTAGCAGGTCTATATTGTAAAAATACGGTATGATTTTGGGTCTACAAAATTGCATTGGGATGGGTGAACACGAGTTAAAGCTTGAATTTTTATGCCAATGATAGGACAGACAATGACAATATTTTTTATTATAAGCTATAAATCCTCAAAATAATTAGTAAAATCGCTAGGCAAAAAGTTTTTTTTATATCTGAGTTGTTCATAACGGTGGTCCTGTAAAATGGCTCCCAAAATATTTCAAACTCCTTTGTTTTCCAATGTTTATTGACTTATCTCCAAGAGAAAATAGTCAGCTTTAAGCCTTACCACAAATTCTAATTGTAAGGGCTATGATTGAAAAAGTTATGAGGCGAAAAGCTCAAATTGTGTCGCGAGTTTTAAGATGTCTGCTTCGGACGCTTCAATGATAGTTTTTTTTAATGGTCACTGCTTTGAGCAGCTTTAATATTTTTAAAGTGTTTGATTAGCTAGCCAATAAATTCCATTCATTAATTTTACTAGATTCAGTCTGGGATGAAAAATATCCAACTTAATGTGAGGGACAGAACTTTTGGCAGGACTGGGTATATAATGTATTAAATAATAATAATAATATGAAAGTTTGAAAATACTCATCCTAAACAGTTTTAGTGTATGCGGTTACTTTCAGAAATACCAACAAAACGACAAGTAAAACAAGGTTTAAATACTGCTTACTAAGCGATGTCGCCGGTTTCCCATAGATGGCGTTAGTAGTAAAAACATAAAGCACGAGTGCGAAATATGTAATTTTAGGCACGCTAAACAGGCACGTAATCTATCATATTTTGGGCAGGTGTATTAAAAAGACAGTTAAGTCGTGTTACACTGAATCGACACCGATATGAGTTATTAGCACCTTCAGACCAAACATCTTAATCTATGTATGTACATTGAGCACAATCGTAATGAATCAGTCTTGACAATTCTTCAAAAACAATCAATAAGCAAACGTTTCATCTAAATCACTCGGATCTTTAACAAAATGCGGCCATTCTTTTATAATATCAAACAGCTTTTGTCCAGGGCTCGCGGTGGACATAAGCTGACTGTGAGCTAGAAGCTTATAGTTCTTAGACAGCTTGCCCAAAGAGACCCCAATGTTAATGAGCTTCTTGCAGGCGTCAAGCTGCTGCCTTGGTGGGGCTTCGAGGCTGAATGTACCTATGAACGCTATAGCTATGCTGTATTTGTTGTAGCCTTTGGTGTGGGCTCCAATGTAGTCCCACCCCCGGCCGTAGTATGCGGAGCCATCGCCTCCAACAAGGAAGTTGTATCCGATGTCGTCCCAGCCCCGTGACTCTACGTGGAAACTCTGAATGAGCCGGACTCGGAGCACGCATTCGCTCTGAAACGTTTATTCGTCCTTATTATATTTGTTTACTTACAAGCATGTATTGTTATAGATTAATTTTTAGATATCATCTACCTGATTTAAGGTGTTTGGAGGGTAAGAGGGGAGAGGGAGAGGAGGAGAGCCCCCCTGTGCCGCTTTTTCTTGCAGGAGACATGCGGTTTTTTTTATCAAATTTTGAAAATCGTTTGATCGGGTACTTGAAAATACAAAATTCAGGTATTGTTAAAACTAGGGACGTCATCGCCTCGCTCCGCTCCGCTTTGCTCGGCTCCTTACATTATCTTACATGACAACCTAACACGCTCCTCCTCGCTTCGCTCGTCGTCGCACCAATTTTTTTACTTTTGGTGAAAGTTTTTTTTTACTATGACTCTAATAAAGACCCTTCCATTCAGCCAAATTATAAAAAGGATTATTGTTATTTTACCCAAAAACGTCAAAATAACCCGTAACCAGCGTAACGAGGCTTAGAACGCAACTACTACATCATCTCGGGACGCTTCTTTTTTTACATACCCAAAAACTAATAAACAATACAGAAGTACCTGATTATGGCAACTCTCAGTTGCAGTGTGAGTGATGACCACCCAAGGCACTGGCTGGTTGATTTTGTCCAGTTCTTTAGCCTCGGGCTGGGCCAACCAGTCCGACCGAGATACAATCCTTAAGTGAAATGGGGCAATTATCAAGGGGTTACCTGAAATATTTCAAAAAGTCAGTGAAAGTAGCTTGCTGTCATTTATGTGTGTATGGTATGATAATAATTTGACTTGATAATAGATCTGTAGGTAGGTTTTGCTGAGCCGTGTTATAACATATTTTGTATAACATTAAAAAGCTTCTTTAATTGTGTTGTTAGTCATCTCGACTTAAGGAAACTCTTCCGAATAGCCGAGTCGCCACTATACAATTTAATTTGTATTTTGTTTTACATATAAAAGACAAGTCAAGATTTTAAAGGTTATAATTTATTTTGTCTTTTTGTATTGCTGTACAAAACTGCCTCAATGTTTCACAGGATGACCACTAAAAAATAGGTTTAATCGAATGGTGGTAACCCGGGCATTCTAACGATTTTCATTCAGTCGAGATAACCAACAACTCCCTTAATTAAAGTGACGTTTTAGTGATTGATCAATCGAAATATTTGAAACTAGCTTTGGACCACACCGTAGCATTGTAGGGCGGCGAATGAAAAAAAACTTAGGAGAGGAGACGCGTTTCTAACAAAGTTTCATTCTCAAGCTCATGATTGGTTCGTACATACTGTGTGTCATGCGATACTGGACCAGACGTGATTGGCCGACTCATAGACAAATCAAACGCTATTGAAGCCATCACTATACTAAACTGTGCTGAACACAGTTTGTAATGAGGTCATTTTTCAGCGCTAATCAGACTTCTATATTTTTTTAGTTCGCTGTTGTAAGGCAAGGAGAAAGAAATCCCATCGTCAAATTTACTCAGAAATAATGACAAGGTCATCTAAAAAGTTAACTGCACAAACCTTAGACCCGATTTCACCATGCCCTGTTAGTTAGGTATTTCATAAATCAGACATTGGTGTCGATTCGGTGCAACACGACGTAACTTATTTGACAGGACTAACCTTATTTTAAGCATCCTGTCCTTGTCTTCTCGATACAGTAAGGAAAGACAGAATGCTTAAATTAAGTTTAGTCCTGTCAAATAAGTTAAGTCGTGTTACGCCGAATCGACACCATTACCTAACGAGGGATTAAAAATAACAAGGACTCTCTGTTAATTTTGTATGTCCCATGTCGAAAATGTAACAAGCCATTAGCAATCAAACATTAAGCGAATGACTCAAAAATCATTCACTCACATTTTAAGCCAACCAAAACAAAATTTCATTATTTGTTTTGTCATTGTTTTGTCACACAGGCACTTTTTTCACTAGTCGTATTACGAGTATAAGTTTCGTGTTTGGTAAGGCGACTGATTTGAAATACCGTTTATTCTGTTGAATTCAATAAAAATCGGTTTACATTTCGTTTTGCTAGTTCAAATGTCGAACATTTTGTTTCTTCGAGATAGCCATAAACGTGTCAGTTGCCGGTTGCCATGACAACAATGTAAACAATAACAAACATGGCCTATCCCGACAGCTGTGTGTGGGTCTTTGTGACAGTAAGCTAATCGTCTGTTACCAATCTAACGAACCCCAGAGCAGTCATTAAGTTTACAAACTGATTAAGGAAATTAAACATTCGTTATAGCATGGTGCGACACTCACTAACTTTAACAGTCATTTAAATAATATAACAGGGGTGTCAACTAATTAACTGAATATGGTGAAATTGGGTCTTTGTATTTGATGGCAGAAACAACCAATACCTTTGAGACAATACACCATATCTGTAGACCCGCCGAGGTTGTCATTGGTGATACATGATGGTGATTGCAGTCTGGTACCGTATCCACGAGGAAACCATTTTGTTAGTGAGGATGCCATGAAAAATACTGTTAAAGGTATCACAATGGTCAATGTAAAAAAAATATTAATAGTTACCACCACCATCAAATTAGAGCCTGGAATAAACAATACATAAATTAGAATTATGTGAGTTTTTTAGCCATGTTTTAAAGAGTATTTTAAAGTTCCTACTTGTGGTGGTATCATTTCCTTGGCATAATTCATTTTCCCCGAGTGAGTAGCTGTCAGAGACATTGTCATGTCTGTTACGACTGAACACTATTGAGCACACTGCAGCTACAGTGACAACCAAGCCCAACATGACAACAATTAGAAGATGCCGCCTTTTAAAGCCAGACACTTTGCCTGCTGCAACAAGAGAATGTTACATAAGCTACTTTGCTAGACCATTATAATTAAAACTATACCTACAGTTTAATTTCTAAGGGATTTAAGCAATAACTTAAAGAACATTGCATAGAGATCTTTACCTAAATATTTTGTAAAATATTAGTATTATAATACCAACTGAACAAGTAATTATTTTGCTCCCATCTGAGAATAAAGGAGCAATCATAGTAATCACAGTAATATTATAAATGCGAAAGTTTGTGTGTGTGTGTGTATGTTTGTTACTCTTTCACGCTGAAATGGCTAAACGGATTTGCTTATACCCTAACTTAACACATAACACATTTTTTTCCCGAGCAAAAGCATGTCCTTAAACCGAATAACACGCGGGCGGAGCCGCGGGCAAAAGCTAGTTAGATAATATAATCAGAAAGCACTTTTTTCTTAAGAGGGTGATTTGACTATTAACCAACATTTCTTTTACATTATTGTTGCCACCTGAGGATAAAATTATAAAATACATGTCTCCACCAATCTACCAAAGCACAAACACAGTATCATTTCATTAACAACAGGTACCTAAATGAAGATCTGCTTTATCTTGTGGGTGCATTTGATGCATAAAATATAACAATATTCATGTAATATAGATAAGATTGTAGCTTCAATGATAAATAAAGCTGAAAACAGTTATTATTTTTACTGGACACTTAGAAAAAGATTAGCAAAGAAATAAAAATGGTCAAGTGCAAATAGGATTTTTGCCCTGAGGGTTCTGTGCATACCATTTAAAACACAAACTCGCAATTATAACTTGACACTTAAGATCCATTTAACTCTGTATCCAAGGGGTATAATTATTAAGTTAGTCAACCTTAAATAATTCAATATTTATATTTTTTCCTGTACCTGTGCTATAAGATCTACAGTAGAGTCCGGATATAACGACGGTCAAGGGACAGGCGATATTACGTCGTTTTAACCTGACGACGCACTAAGCAACTAACAATTTAAGCTTTTTTTATGTAAGAATTTAGATTCACTACTATTTATATAAAAAAAATATGTATCAGAATTAACAAAAAGTATCTTTAATTGCATGTTTTACCTTTTTTCCAATGGACCATGGATGAAATTACATAAAATATGTATGTACATAATGTTGTATGTATTTACTAACGTAGGAAGTCTGTAATTTTAATTAGTTTGTGAGTAGTTTTTTGTTTGATAGTACGAACTTCGTACAGGAGGTAGGGGGCGAAAGGGAATCAGGGTGACGAGGTATTGTTTTTGCATAGGTATTGTAAACAAAACACTGCACGTTGTTCTAACCGGACGATTTATTGTCAAAATAGGTCGCTATAAGCAGTTGGTCGCTTAAACTGGAGTCGTACTATATGGATATGTTTTCATAGTAAGTCTATATGAAACCAACATTGACCTTGCGTTTTCGTCGCTAAAAACGGATAGACGTTATAAACGAAGTCGTTATATTCGGATTCTACTGTACTTATAAATGGAATTTCAAGTTTTTAAGTCAACTTGAAGTGCTTTATAGGTTTTCATGGTGAGCCAATTTTGGAAATTATTAAGTAAATGGCAATAACTTTTTTTGCTCTAAGTTAGAAGCTTAGAAGCCTGATTTTTTGGACAGCTGCAAACTTCTGTACCTAGGTGGTATTAGTTTCAACTTGATATCTCTCACAGGGCCTGAGCAAAAGGGTCTTGAGAGATGGACAGACGGACTCACAACAATGTGATTATATAATGGTTGTTCTTATTTTGAGATTAAATGTGAGCACAATGTTCAACAATGTTGTTGGAATATAATAATGAAATAATAAGTGGAGCTTTTATGATAGTAGGTATACTTACATGAATCATCGCTTTTAGAAATGCCATTTTGATAAACTTTATTTTGCACATCCTCATGATCTGATTTAACATAGGAAGGATTCTCAATTCCGTTATTTGACTGAATTACTTGTTTTATAGTTACAGGCCCATTAAAATAAGTGTTATTCCCAAATTGTACATTCTCTGAGTGTGATATGGCAACATGGCCAAAAACAGGAGGCTTGCATTTCTGAAGCCCGCTGGCGACTATGGATAACGTTTTTGAGTTATTTTCGTCACTGCTGCTTTCAGTATAATCCGCTTCAGAAATTTCCCCATTTTCACTAACATCTTCTACTTTTAACCCTGAATTATCAAGGTCATTTTGAATGTCTTCTGCTGCAGCCATTTAAATGATCTCCCGATCTAAATACACAAGTTGCCAATTTTAAATAGCTGCAATAGAGATAAAACACAAGAAATTATTTACAATACTTACCTACTTATTACTTGCTAAGTATATTTCATTGACGATGATTCCAGATTTGTCCAATAAATTATTTGTGCTGGTACAAATAATTAACAAAATCTGTAAGTTAAGATATAATATATAGTATGACTTACTCTTTGCATGGTTTGTTTGTTATTGTTTTGTATAGCTCTTTCGATCGAGTATTAAAAAAAATATATTTATCATCGATGGAGGTACCTAGATAAACTTTTGTTTGTCAGGTCTACCTACTTAGCATAGTAGACCATATCGAGCTTTGACAGCTCTATATACACTGTCTGTCCCTCTCTAAGTAGATCAACAGAGTGAGTCAGAGCATTGTATCAAGCGCTATCGAGCTCGATAAGGTTTGCTATGCTGTACGTTTAGTGCGTTCCGAGTCAAGACATAATCGATTATATCGCGTCTATAGTCTTTCCGAAACACGTGCGTGCGGCGCTGCGGCGTGAGTAGTTTGATGGTACTTTTAGTGCTGTCAGCGCCATTCGAAACCCGGCCTAGGTCAGGTTCCGACCCTGACAGCAGGATAGCGTATACCATTTTCAAAGCGTGCGACAAAGATGGCATTAGAACCCGTGTCAAGACCCCTATTTTATGAACGTAGCCCTAAGTGCGTTCATTAAGGAACCCTAGGCCGCGTTCAGTTTGATCGCTTGCTCATCACTGGCAGCAGTCGTGTCGGCGGGCGATCAAACTGAACTGAGCCCCTAGGGTATACGAACACTGGGGTTGCAACACTGAGTTTTTGAACAACCCCCTGATTCTGTATCGTAAACTCAGTTGCCAAACCAAGTGCCTGTCGTCTAAAACATACGTAACCGCTTTTCTAAGGATAACTTCGCACTTGAAATGATAAAATAGTTCAATACCCATTAAAGGTTATTTTGGAAGTTCATTTTTATGGTATGTTTTTGTTGAATAGCAACTATGGCTAGCAACCGACACTGAGTTACAGGTTTGCTCGAGTTGCTACACTCCAATCGTCATTTCACTTATTTCCAATAGATTTCGTATTGATTTTTATCTGACATTTTGACGTCCCTATACGAACCTTGCGAACCCCTCTGTTCAGAGTTGCTGTTGAAAAATTCGACATCGGGGTGTAGCGACATTGCTATTTTTGAACGGTCAGTGTTGCGACCCGTGTTGATTTTTGAACGGGTTAGTGTAGCAACCCGGGTACGAAACTCAACCCAGTGTGAGTTTTTGAACGACTATCTGAGCAGCGGTGCTATTGTCTAAAATGCCATGAGCCACCCACTAAAGAGTCACCGACACATTTGTCGACGACGATCGACGACTCAGTGGATCGCCGACATAAAATTGCGATTTATGGATTCGGATGGTGCTAACCCTACTAAATTAATATACCTTGACAACCAATGCGTTTCTGTGAAACCATTTGACAACCATACTTTTAAGGATAATAGTGCCTCGTATTTGGTCTAGTCTGTGGGTCTATGTTGAAAGAAACCGTTAAACTCCAGCATTCCCTGTTTGTTTTGTTTTTGGGTACATAGGTAAGTAAAATCTGTAGATTTATTACTTATTTTTTCGTAAAATTTAATTTTATTCTCATCAAACTGTCATTTCTTATTTAGAGATTGCTCCGAAGAGAAAAGTTTTCCAGCGGCAGGTGAAGATTTTGCTCAATTGCCGAGCAGAATTCCGACATGGCCTGAGGTGGCTGTTTTTCGGCGTACAGAGGCCGCGAGAAATATCTTGGATACCTACTATTCTGATTATATCTGAGAGAGCCACCAACTCCGCGGAACAATGGAAAAGAGTGAGTAAAACTCCAACATATTTGTTGTTAAAACATTGTAGATACTCTTAACCTACCCAGTATCCATCCATAGCCTTGTTGATCATACTTCACGGCTTTCTCAGTTATGCCGCCTCAATCAAACTTATAACCTCATGACATGAAGTTCTAATGGAAGTAAAAGTATTCCGAAGCAATGCAAAGTAAGCTGACTCAACATGTGTACTAGTTAAATATTATCACGCCTGTCTCCCTGAGGGGTAGGTAGAGACCAGAGATTTCCATCTGCTACAATCCTGACACACCTCTTTTGCTACTTCCGAATCTATCACTCTAGTCAATTTTCAATTTGATTGAAATTGATTGTGTTTATACTTGGACTGTATTTACAATAAAAGTAATGTTTATTTTAGATGACAACATTCCAAGCTGAGCCTTCGAGCTGGTACAGTTGTTGGGCAGATGGGGCATCCAGGCAGTGATTGACATGGTCGAGTACGGTATCCAGACAGCTATGGAAGGGCTGCAGTAGTCACTAGTTAATAAGAATTTGTTTTTATTTGGTAATTATGTATCCTGCAATTTTAAAAAATTGATACCTATTATTTGTTTAATATTGTAACAGTTTTATTGAATTCGTTTTTAATTTTGTCCCAAAAAATTTTAGAACGAACTTGCTACCTGTTTATTCTAAATAGTACTGTACACAGCTAGCTATCTAGAGTTCTGCATTCACTGTAATCTATGCAATCATTGGATCTCTATATAGACACTGCGATGGTCAAGGAGAATACAAAGGGTTTATAGTCAAACGCAGCGTCACTTCCACTCGCTGTGTGTCTGGCATCTAAATAATACATATAATTATACTCATTCATTGTAACTTATTCATTTAATCTGAGAAAACGCTTCGTCTTGGATCGATTTGACAGCAACTATGCTTAACCGATCGCAGATTTAATAAAATGTTCCAAGGTCGATAAAACTAAAGCTGTCAAAATTGTCTTTAGTGGGTTTGATCTCGCTACCCACTGTAATGTCACTTATGATGCTTAATAAAGGTGCTGATTTTTAAAGTTGGCAACCGAGTCAAAGATACGCAATAGCACCGTTGCTCCGAAGCAGTGGCCTCATTGCGACGATTCGTCTTGGATCGATTTGATAGCATTTATGCATAGCCGATCGCAACTGTCTTCATTTGATATTAATCTCCCTCGTTATCCACCGTGACGTCACTCAAGATGCTTAGAGAATCGGAATGCTATCGTTTGACAGCTTAGGGCTCGGAGGAAATAGAACTGGAGACGGCATACACAGGCGTCCCCCTCTGCCAAAGGTATAAGATAAAGAATCCAGTGCATTATATAAAACTAGTTTCGCCGCCATGTTGCAATAAACCTTTTCCTGACGTCGTAGCGAACAGAGCTTCGATAAAAATGCCATTTTGTGCTGTTTTTTGGTGTAAAAACAAATCAAATACGTCAAACTTACAAAAAGATGGCATTACTTTTCACATGTAAGTATAGTTTTGAGTATTTTATTGGTTTTAGTACGAAAATTCTCATTTTTAAACAAATGAAATTTGAATTTGGCGCCGTAGTCTCGCGACGCCCGGCAAGCCAAGTAATTTATGACGTAGGCGCACTCCCCACGAGACTACATAAATAATGTTGACAGCTGCTATAAAATACTTTCCCCGAAAATTTACTCATGTTTAAATTAGATACCACCTCTTTAAATTCTATGGAGCTTATGTTATTTAATTACGAAGTACCTGTTAAATATATGTTGAAAATTTTCTCATATGCCAAAGCGTTTCATTGTTTTATCGGGATACTGCTGCAAATTCTACTGTGCTAAGAGGTATAAATAGAATTTTGTTTAAATTATAATATAGCTTAATATAAAGAAAAAACTTAATATTCTGGTTAAACTAGCATTAAAAATATACGTGACCAAAGTTGATCGCGATACATAAAATAAATACCAACAAACGGTTAAAAACCACATTGAAAACGCTGGCAACAATAGCCTCGCTAATGCACAGTTAAAAATTAGTCTCGCGGGAGTCACCGAATTTGCACTTAAGGTGTTCCATAACTATCGACAACCAGGTTATCGATAATTTTCTAACAGCGATATTTATTAATAAAATTTTCGTTTTTTATTAGTATGATCTGGACGCGACTAATTTGCGTACCCCGCGGGGAGTGAGGAAGCTAGAAAGAGCGTGAGCGCGCTCTAAACACTGTAAAACATTTTTTTTCCAATTTCAAGTGGCCCTGACCCCATGTGTCTAATTAAGGGTTAAAGGACCTATTGACAAATTCATAACTAGTATTTTATTATTTTCCGTAAATGTATTAAATACCTATTAATCATGATTGCGAAATTTTCTAGAAGTTTAGTGTTACCTTGATGCTGAATCAAGAGTAAAATCGAATTTATCGATATCGACATATGTCGAAGACCAGCCACTCTAATGCACACATAAGAAAGCGATACGATTTACGTCAAATTATGTCGTAGGTATGGGAATATCAAATTTATACCTGTGTAATAAAAGTGATTTTGCTTTGTGCGGATCTTACCCCGTCCCCCACCTGAGTTGGCAAAATAAGTTGTATGAGATTTTCGCCAAATGCCGTCTCCAGTTCTATTTCCTCCGAGGCTTAGGGTGCTGATTTTTTAAGTTGGCAACCGAGTCAAATATACGCAAAAGCACCGCTGCTGGGCATATCCTGGGCAGCGTTCAGTTTGATCGCCCTCTTATCACTGACAGCAGGATAGCATATACAAATTTAACGCGTGCAAAAGAGATGTCATGATCGCCGGGCGTCGGCGGATGATCAAACTGAACTGAGCCCTGATTTGATCCTCATTTACTGTTTCGATGTGCCATTTTAAAATGTTGTTCAAGTAAATGAATTAGGTTTATGTTTTTCCTGCGTCTTTTCTGTATTTCTAATAATATTGAATTTTGGAATACCTTTGATAAGAGTTTTGTTATTAAAATGTTAAATTTCATCTATGATAGAAGAAATTGGTTTTTATGCTTGACCCTTTCTATCAGTATCATTAAAATACAGGTTGTTTTTTTACACATTTGTCTGGTTCGATTCCCGGTTCAAGCAGGTGATTTTTTTAAATACTCTGTATGCAGTTTCCTTAATTTTAAAAATAAACTAAAGGTCCTTGTAAGTAAAATTTGCTATCTTTAATATTTAAAGTACTTTCCCGCCATGGGGCATTCATTTGGTTTATCTAGGGGGGGGGCGACCTTTATCAAATATTAATTGGATTTATAGAAAAAACGTACTTTTATGCAAACAAAAACTGCCGATCGATCTTGTCTTTCGACGGTATGTCTGCGTACCTACTATTTTTTATTGTCCCATTCCATTTCCTGGGGGGGCAACTGCCCTCCTCTGCCCCACTCTTCCGACGGCCATGCTCTAAATACTATACTATAGGTATATATAAGGCCCTACAGTTCAAAGTGAAAAAAATTTTGAATTTTTTGCGCGAACTTTTTTTTTCACCTTTCATATAAAATTAGTACTTAAGTTGATTGAACATTGAAAATATTTTTTTCTTCTGGATTGTGGTCAGTTAACGATACACGATCTACCCTTGAACTATTTAAGCATCCATGATATACCGATTTGTTTTTTTTTTTTTAATTTTATGGCTGTATTTAAACTTTTCCTGTCATTTTGTTTGTCAGTCAGATTTTTCAAAATTATTTGATTAATTATGTATTATTATTGCCAAAGCCGTTGAAAAATAGTGCAAAAGAGATTGTGTTGAAGGTACGCCTTTTGTGAAAGAGAAAATGCAAATAATGCACCGTGATTCCTCTCGATCAGGTTCGATCTCGTGTCAGTGCCATGACGGGTTGGTAAAATATGGATACCAGCTTTAAACATAAAGCCAATTTTATGGCCAAATAATAATTAGCTATTTACCTACTTTTGCAGGCATATCGGAAAAAAGCGATCACATTACGTCGCCTGGAAATAATCGTCAAAAACGTAAAAAACGGGAGCTCGACTATTTAGAACAAACGTTGTCGAGCTAAAACAAGAAATAAAAATACCGTTTTAGTACAGAAATACATGTATATATATTCATACCATTAGATCATACATATTGTTTGCGAAATACAAATCAATAAATAATTGATAATTTTAATTTTTTCATTCTGTTCATTTTATTTTACTGAAAGAGTAGAGTAGTCTAATTAATATATAAAAAAACGCAGTCAAGTAAATATTAGGAATGTGTAGTAGGGTGAATGCTACGTGAGCCATCGGCAACATTATATGTAATGCTACCATTTCCTAAGCCAGGGGACTTCCGAGAGTGAATGGTCTGTTCTGTACGATGTAATGCGTAGAGAAGCAATTTATTCTGTTTGACTAAAACGGAACGAACGAAAAAACAAAATTTTGTAAATTAAAGCAAATCTCGTACAGTGCACAGAGCATAAAAAAGGTAGAGTGCTTTCCGTTTTGTGAAACTGCATGCTTTATGCATAGAAACAAATCGGAACAATGTTCAGAAAATGCGGGCGCGTTCCAAAATTACAAATTATATTGCCTAAAATTCTCCATTCTCCATGGCATTATTTTATTCTCCAAACATTTCTCCAGGAGCCAAATTTTTAAATACCCAATCTGGCAACGCCGCGCCGCAGATAGTCGTTCAAAAACTCACACCGGCTTGATGCGTTACACCGGCTGACTTAGTGCGTTCATTAAAGAACCCTAGGGTAGGTAAGAACACCGGGGTTGCAACATTGAATTTTTGAACGGGTTTGGCCGAGTTGCTACCCTCCAAACGTCATTTCACATATCTCCAATAGATTTCGTATTGATTTATAACTGTCATTTTGACGTCTCTATACGAAGCTTTCGAACCCTGCTCAGAGTTGGTGTTGAAAAATTTAACACCCGTGTAGCGACACTGCATGAAGTGCATTCATTAAAGAAACCTAGGGTAAGTAGGAACACCGGGGTTGCAACACTAAGTTTTTGAACGGGTTTGGCAGAGTTGCTGCACTCCAAACGTTTCGTCACTTAACTCCAATAGATAACGTATTGATATATAACTGTCATTTTGACGTCTTTATACGAACCTTGCGAACCCTGCTCAGAGTTGCTGTTGAAAAATTTGACACCGGTGTAGCGACACTGCTATTTTTGAACGGTCGTGGCTGCGACCCGTGTCTATTGTTGAACGGTTTATTGTTGGAACCCGGGGTACGAACCCAAGCCGGTGTGAGTTTTTGAACGAATATCTGAACGGAGCCCTACAGTTACTGCCAGTTACTGCCCTGATATCCTAACATGGTTGCCACCATAGAGTATAAAATATTATTGCCACTTTAACACCATTTGACAGAAAATATATGGGATTTACTATCAAATGGTGTTTAAAATGTTGTAAAGTGGCACCATGCTAGCCCCCATGAGCTAAAATACAATTTCTTGGCTGCGTTCTGTTTATTTGGATGACGTCTGTCCGTCTAACACTGACCTATCATTAGCACCTAACGTTGATTGTCGTCCAATGACCAAACTGAAAGTACACCTTGGGTTAAAACCGAAATATAAACAATGAAAGACACATTCCGCTGAGAAATGTGTAACGAAGATAAAAATAAGACATAATGGTAGATTATACACATATCCTTATCACTCGACAACACAATAATATTAACTTATTAACCCCAAATAGAACCAAAAGACGAGTTGATATTGTTTTCAGAAATGTAAAATTTCGAACATGCTTTACAAATCGATTTCAATGCTTCCTGTCTGTTTTTCTGTATAATAAAATTAATAAATCCTTAAATATTCACCCTCTAAATCTATTTGATTGTAAATTACGAGTCAGAAACCACCTACAAAGTTTGTCATACGATCAAACAGAAGCTCTTCTTGTAGTTACCAAATAACACATTATTATTATTTTTAATCCGCATACTTTTAATCTTTGTATCTATTTAAGTATATATTTATAGATACCCTTATTAATCTACTATCATTTTCATATATTTGTACTATCTATTGACATATCCTTAGGTATATATATGCACTAAAACATACCTTCACACACCCTTACTCACCCTCTCACCCACTCATACACACCCTCGCTCTCTCTCCCCCACACATATACACACCCTCACACACACAAACACACCCTCCCTCACAAATACACACCTTCGTAAAACTGGCCTATTGAAAGGCTTTCGTATTTTAGGAACTAATTGTTATCCATTTCTTTGTGTTCTTTTTTAATTATATAAAAATGTTGTACTTTAGTTAAATTTACATTATATAATTTCTTAATACATGTTTCGGGATAGAGCCTAGTTATCCACGCTTCAAGACAACTTATAGTGGTAACTAGTGTCTAAATTATGTTTGTTACATATATATCTTAAATAAAGAAATTATTCTATTCTATTCTATTATTACGCACGTGTTTCACACGAGATAAGTAGATTACACACAAAACGGCAACGCTTTTCCCATTCCTTTTGATTTAAGAAAAATATGTCGCTTTGTGATGGCATGAACAGCTTTTTCGCAAAAAAGCGTGCATTTCGCGCAGGTACAGGTACTGGGACTGTTTTACGCCATAATTTGGTTTTTCACGAAAAAGCGTGACTTTTCGCGAAAAGGAAGATATCGTCATCATCCATCCATCAGCCTGTTTCGTCCACTGCTGGACATAGGCCTTTCCAGGATTTCGCCACTCTTGGCGGCCCTCCTGGAAGAAATGCCCATACTCACACACGCTGGGCAGGCGGGTTGGTGAGCGCGGTGCCGAAACCCTTGCACCAGTGACGCCGCTGCCCGTCCAGTACCGATAAGAGTCTTTCGCTTACATAAAGTAACTTTAAACCAAAGCTGTTCCAACGCACCAGTCGTCGTCGGGTGTTTGAGTCGACGAACACGCAGTCCGTTCCGTACATACGCGCCTACACCCCCACCGCGACTGCCGCGCAGTTTGTGTATTAGTTAGTACATATCCAGAGATGTTATAAGCCTTTACATCGGAATCTGGCTTCAGCCAGGTTTCATTGAGGCATAAAACATCGAAATCAGTAGACTTAAAAGCTTCAACAAGCTCATCTCGCCCCGTACCCAAAGATTCGGCATTTAATAACCCAAGTGTTAATTTATTTCTCTTGTTCCTAAGTTCTCTTATTTACTTGAGTTTGAATGTATAAGCAAAACACGGTAAAGGAATAAAACGACAATTGTAATGACAAAAATATGCAATGAGTTCCTAAACAGATTATATAATAATCGAAATCATTTCTTTTTTATTACGTAATAAAAGGCGTACACACCTACTCGCAGGCAACACGGTCCAAACAAAAATAAACAAGTCAGTTGTAATAGATGACAGTGGTTTTATATCATTGATTAATTGTAGGTACTGATTTAATTGTTTTAAATGAGAATTTTTGTGACGCGAGGTCCAGAATGCAACTTTGCATAATTGGTTGAACGGCATTTTAATGTAACGATTATTCGTAAAGTGAGTAGTTATGCAAATAAAATAAAAAGTATTTCTACATAAAATAGAGGTACAAAGAGAGCTAGTCAATGCGAAGAAAATAAACATGGTATAAGAAATAATTTTCAACAATATTAAGACTACTACAGAGAAGCTAATTGGTTTTTTGTCTTAATGAGAATAGCTTGGGTATTTCTATTTTCCCTGACAAAGACACGACAGCTGCTTGTCCACTTAAATTCGTAGTTCTGGAGCTTTCTCGCTTCCCGAAATACTTCACGGTAATACGGTGTGAGGTTTTCGTTCATGAAAATAGTCGGTTTATAACCAACGTATCCAATTTCCGCAGGCTTAATACCCCTCCTTATCCTTACAGCACGAAGTAATTCGTTTTTTTGTTCCACTTGAACGAACTAAATCAAAATAGGTTTAGACTTAAATTTAGCTCCGTAGTTCGCATTTGATCCGACACGCCCAATCCACTTCAGATCACCCTTCTGTATCGTGACTCCAGCCAGGTTTCCAATACTCTGCACAATCTCAGTCAGCTGTTCATTTTGACGTTCCGGCAAGCCATGGATTTCAAGGTTGGTTTAAGTAATTGCCAACTTTTTTCCAACCCAAGTTGGTGAAAAACCCGCCTGAAATGTTGACGTGCCGCAGCTGAAGTAGCCAGCGCCACTTGCTTGTCCTACAAGTTTGTTATATGACACATATCTTTGTTCGTTTAGAGTTATCGTCAGCATATTCTATTTCCTCATGAGTGGCGTTTCTGTTATTAAATATATCAGTTATGTCATGTAAGTCTGCCTATTATTGAACAATTGGATGGCTTAGGGTTCAAAGACCACCAGCCAGTAGGAGTGGATGGACTTTATTGACGTGGCACCGTCGCACATCTCGTGTGGCATTATCGTTTATACTGACCGACCCAATATTGCATGCGAATAGAAATAAAAAATAATGACAATTACCTTATAAAAGGTAACCACGATACATACCCACTTTTTGTAAGATGCGCAAGTCTGACTCGCACTTGACCGTTTTTTACGCCATAATAATAGACAAATAATTTAGTGTTGGATAATTTTCTTGTTCCTACAAAAAACTCAAAATCTTAGCTCAAAATGGTAAATTTTGCTTGATCTAAAATTTTTCCGTAATGCGGCTGGACGGTTACAGAGACGGTTGGTCCTATAAAAAACCATTTGATCTTATTTGCAGTAAATTTAATAAGGATATGTTTTACTGTAGGTGGTAGAGCTGATGCCGGGCTCGACTGTGGAGGTACCACCATCTTACTCGCCAATCCTCCCGAAGATATTCGGGGGAGAGTAAGAGAACAGCTCTCAGGCAAAAAAACCAGGCGGCCCACCATTGCCAAGCCTTATACATATAACAGACTGGTGACGGGCAGCGGCGTCACTGGTGCAAGGGTTTCGGCACCGCACTCACCAACCCACCTGCCCAGCGTGTATGAGTATGGGCATTTCTTCCAAGAGGACCGCCAGGAGTGGCAAAATCCTGGAAAGGCCTATGTCCAGCAGTGGACGAAACAGGCTTATGGATGGATGGATGGATGTTTTATTGTCCAAAACTTAATATAGCTCAAATAACATGAACTTCTGAAAATGAAGAACCTATGTTATAAAAATAAAATTAACTTAGAAATAAAACCCTAACTATCAAAAAGTCCGCCCCTCATCGTACCCGGCGCAAAGGTCCCCATTACGCTAGCCGCGTTCCCGCGTTGGATGGCTAGGAAAATCCTTTGCGCCAAGTACGACATGCAGGGGTGGTCTTGGCACCTGTCTTTTATTTTTCTTCCGAGTGCCTTTAGAAATGCCCTGGCCTTAGAGCCCCATACGCCGGTCGTTTCAAATGCGGCGGGAATAAAAATGTAATTTTGTTTCAGAACATTGTATTTGATGTGTTTTTGCCTAACGACACTCTCAGCCGCAGATCCTGTAGTTCTAACTGTAGAGGTTAAATGAAAAAAATACAAATGGTAGCCGTGAACTGTTACCATTGTTAGTAAGTATGCGAGTAACAAGTTCCACGACCCCATGTGCAGAAGCTAAGAAGGATCATTTCTGTCATAGACGATTTTTTTGTAACTCTAATAAATTACTTTAAAAAACTGTGAACTGGGACATATTTTAGGGAGAGGGGGGGGGGGGATGCGTCAAGGGAAGGAGTACGGAGAGTTGTGAATTTTGAAGACCCAATCCAAAGCTATCGAATCACACTAGTTTCAAAACTTTATAAATATTGCCATATGCGCCATACACTGATTTTCAAGGATGACTTGATCATTTTGCAGGTGAAATAAGACGAAAAATTAATGACTTTTAAGCAGTGGCGTGCATAGAACATTTTGCTGGAAATGCAATGAGAAGGTCAAGTTTGGCAATAAAAAAATATGAAAAAATTTAAACGTCACTCTGAAAAATCATTCGCCAGGGTAGGCACCATAGACTTAGGATATATCCTAAGTAGGCACCATAGATTTAGGATATATCCTGAACCACTGCCTACCATATAGTAGGTACATGATTTCATACCTCAAATTTTATCTGAGCTTCATACAATTTTTTTTTTCAAATTAGGTTTTCTTTTTTTCTTGTTGTTTTTATCGTCAAACTTGACCTTCTCATTGCTTTTCCAGCAAAAAGTTCTATGCATGCCACTGTTATTAAGATATAAAAAAATGCCAACATTAAAGATATCCTCCAAAGATATACAGTGATGGGCCGAATATAGGTTTCACTGAATACGCATATTCGGCCGACTGTTCGATAAAATGTTTACCGAACCGAATATTCGGTAAAATTTGGGGTGCTTTATCGAGTACAAGTCTGTACAAGTTTACGCTAACTGCTCTTCTCGCTACCCCCGAAACAGTTGTTGTGTCATTTAGTTGGAAGCAAAGAGTTGTTACATACATTTGTGTTTGTTAGTTTTTTACGTATAATCGTAATAATTTACCTTGACACTGACGATAAAAATAAAAGTATAGTGTGTGATTTTTGAGGCAATAATTTCACGAGGTGGCAGCGGGCGAAAGGCTTCTTCTTCAGCCATAACAAACCACCATAATAAAGCATTCTAAGGAACTATCTTGATAAAAATTTTGCAATGATGGTGGCTTCTAACGTTGATTTAATATTCTAGCTACGAATTAAATTTTTGTTACTCAAATCGTTACTTTGATTATTGTAAACCTCCTCAACGTCGAGAAATAAAACGTTACCCAGTCAAATGAGCTTGTAGTTCTTCCATTACATAATCTAAATAGGGTAATTACTTATTAGCTGAAGTACTGACCCTTGCCAATAACATATCAGATTATTTTTAGACTAGCCTTTGCCCGTGGCTTCGCCCGCGAATATTCAATCTTTGCCCCGTTTTTAGCTTGGGCGTTTTTTTATGAACACCCCTTTATAGCCAATTGATTGACCAGGTTTACTATGTTGAGAATAAAAACAACCGCATCCAAATCCGTTTGATGGTTCTAGAATTAAATACAGAGAGACAGACGAAATTGAAAAAATTGTGATTTTGGCCTCAGTACCAGTGGCGTGCGTAAAACTTTTTGCTGGAAATGGAATCCAAAGGTCAAGTTTGGCAACAAAAAAATATACGAAAAAATGTTAATGTCACTTTGAAAAATCATTATTTGTATGACGCCAGGAAAATGATTCCATAATTTTAACATAAATCTTTTAATTCTAGGTTATTTTATTACTTTATCAACTATATATCAATGATAACGAGATGTATGTCGAGAGGGAACTCTCCAAGGTACATGATTTCATACAAACATTCTTTTTTCAAATTGGTTTTAATTTTTTTTTCATGTTATTTAATCGTCAAACTTGACCTTCTCATTGTTTTTCCAGCAAAAAGTTCTATGCACGCCACTGCTTAGTACAATAAGTACATAACATAGTACAAACTTCATTATGACTTTCTTATTACTTTATTATTAGTATAGATATTACGCCACCCAGGCATGTTCAATATAGTCAACTCTGCGAATACTAAAGTGCCGAACATTCGGCACTTTAGACGATCATTCGGCAGCATACGAATATTCGGTGAAACTGCCGAATGTGCCGAATATCGAATATAAAACGAATATTTGGCCCATCCCTAATTATTAATCGACCTCTTCAATATTATACTATACCAAATTATATTATTGTTCTATTGGCCTGATGACGATCCTATTAAAGTTTCGAAATATAGCTAAAAACTGTTTATTTATTTGACATTTACATAAAAACACAATTAGGTACTTAGCTACTGAAAATAAAAAGCATTTAATTTATGAAAATATCTTTATTTTCATATATATTTTTTCTCAGCTTAAACAAAAGTACTTACATGCACTAACATGTACAGTCATGGACAAAATTACAGTGTATCTATATTTCGCGACAGGCGGGAGTGCGGGTCATTTCATACTGGCATGTATGTAGCCGCCCGCACTCCCGCCATGTCGCGTACTGTGTACTATACTTATAAGTTTATTACCTAACACTCATGCATATAATATAAATCTCAGGACTACGCAATACCGTACATATTATATGCGCGCGCAACCCGCCCCCACGCGACCCGTACTCCGTTAGGATAGCCGTGTTTACAGCGGTCAAGGTCATAGTCACGCACGACCAGCCCGGAAAAGCAAAAAAAAACATTACAGAAAAGGGTATCAGGGTACTAGATACCTTTGCCTGTCCCTGAAAGGAACGAAAGGGAAAAAAATACATTTTCCGTTTACCCGCCAAAAAAAACAATTGCAATTTCGACGCGACGACGCGCGCCGCGGCAAACTCTTTTTTTTTTGAAAAACGTTTAATATGGCATTCCGGGAAACAGCCGAAATTATAAAAACGGAGGTATTTGTTTTCTTTTTCGAACTTTCTTTCACACTTTCATCAAGTTATGTCAAATTATGAATTAACTCACAGGATGCTCAAGACCAATCTCGGCAAAGAGAACATTCTTCAGCCGAATCGCAAGTGACTGATGATAAGATAAGAGTTTATTCAATATAAATGTGTACATTTATAAACTTACGTACTAGATCATAAGAGTGTACACAAATAATTTTGAGTGCCCTACTCCCTAAAAAGGGCATAGCCCTGTAGTCTTAGGATAAGTAGTACTACTCAACCCGAGAAATAGGTGTCTTAGCTAGCTGACATAATATAACTGTAAATTTAGTGTCGCATGTTGATAAAAATATGTTGATTTAAAACAGTTTTTAATATTTTACACGTATTAATCAAATTTAAATTATAGCAAAAATAAAAGTATTATAATATAAATGATAATACTAATATGCACGTGTAGTGTTTGCAGGTTCGTGTATGAGGGTGTGTAAGTGTGTGTAGTAGTATACGTCGACCGTAGTGATAATAACTTGAGTGACATAGTAAAACATAGAAACGAAAATCAGCATACTGGTTTAAGAAATGCCTCGGTTTCATTGTAGTCTTTTATCAGTAGCCAAGACTTGACTTTATGCTTACAGTCATATTTATTTAAGCAATCAACTTCAAGAAATCTATTAACATAATTATAAAGAAAAGGGCCAAGAAAAGGAACAAAACTTCTACTGAATGAAGTATTGAACTTTTTTTGACACAGATTATATCAGCTCTACGTTTTAGCTGTAAATTTTGGTCTAAAGGTGTAATTTCGTGTTGAAGTCGGACAACTTCTAATACAAACAATTTCCTTACAGTCAATTACTTTGGTTAACTCATACAGAAGTGTCGTACCAAATCGAAAAGGTTTATGTTAGGACTTTTAACAGCGCCCTTTGAGCTATTTCTAAGTTAAGGAAGATGGTTTTATGTGTACCTCCCCATGACGATATACAGTAAGAAAGCACACTCTCACCAAGGGCACAATGAACTCGGCAAATTAATTTTCATAACTTGTCTTATGCTGAGATTCGGAGTGCATTTTGAGTCCGAACTCAATCTTACAAACGTCAAAAAGTGACGTGGTCTCATACCAGAGTGACGTTTGTAAGATTGAGTTCCTCTTGAGTTCGGACTCAAAATGCACTATGAATCTCAGCCTTAGTTGTTTAAATATATAAATAATCTTTCTTATTCTTCCATAGAGATGTTCAATATGTGATCTAAAACTGAGATTGCGGTCAATGACGACACCCAAGTATTTAATTGTGGGATATCTTTCTAGGCTAACACAAGTACACGTAGTACCAAGAGAACAATTTGGTGTGCGGACACTTAATTTATACAGATTCCCAGGTTGGGTATGATTTCTGATCGAAAAGGAAATAATTTGGTTTTACTGGGATTAATGGTGAGAGAATATTTTGAGATAGAGCAATACTTTATTTACTCCTTGCTGTGCAGATCTAAAAGTATGGAAGATGGATTTCGTGAAAAATAACTCTATGGATGATTTAAAAAAGTTTTTATTTTTGGTATTATTTGTTTGTGTGGTACACGTCATGTATTTATTTTTTAAAAACAACATCTTGTGATTTTAATTTTAATTATGTTTTATTACTTACAAATTTTAAAACAAAAGAATTTCAATTGTGTTAAATGTTTACCTATTTTTTCAATAAAGAGTTAAATCAGAATTTTGATTATGTTTTATTACAATGATTTTCAGATTTGCATGTCCAAATCTTCTTGTTCCCTCGAAATATTCTCGACAGAAGAGGATCTAACGATATTATTTAGCAACGCCAAAACTAATTCTTCAGCCTAATCTCTGCTAGATTCACTGCCTTCATCAAAATCTGTCCTGATTGGCACATGGATTGGATCGGATTCTAATGGATCAATTTCTGTTAGGTTGATTTCATCTTCGTCGTCTATTTCATATATTTCAGGTGTCGGAGAGCAAGACTCCGAGTAGCAATCCATCTGATCGCTTTCGGTGACTAGTGTACTTGATGAACAGGACGGTCTATTGGTCAAGTTCCAATTGTGGGATATGTACGTTATTTTTCCTGCCCGTTCTGTAGTTAGCTTATTCCTTTTAGCATTCATTCATTAGCATCAGTTTGAGCACTAAACGTCCTTTCAGTAGCTGCTGATGTACAAGGAGCTGACAAAATCGCAATTGCAATTTTATGCAACTGAGTAGAGCTGCAGATTCCCTTCCACCAGCTAAGTGAATCCGTGAAATCGACTTGAGACCAAATGAAACGATTTTTCCAAAAATTATCTTTTGCTTTATAATCAGGAAGTTCTTTCATAACATTTATATTCAAATGTTGGCCTAGTTCATAAATGTATCGCATTGCTGTCAAATCTTCTTCTGAATTTAATTCGATTCCTTGGGAGGCAGGGTTGAGCAAGTCAGCAGCCAAATGTATTGGTTCAATAGCCATTGTAGTCCGATTATCAATAAACTTCATAATCGTTTTCTTTTGGTCGTCGTCAAGTATTGTTGTTACCTCCTCTGATAAGACAAAGTTAATTTGTGACCGTAAGTTTTTGAATATAAGGTACACTTTATCAATTTTGGCCATGTCACCTTCTAGTTTTGTGATAGCTTCGGCAATTGGCTGTAAGATGCACGAGATCTGCTTCAAAAGATCCCAGAACGACTCTTCTAACAAGTTGCTTTTCACATTGGGTGGAAGTTGTGCAGCTTTTTCATCGATAGCCAGTGTTTTCAATGCTGTTTCTGTGTTCAGTAAACTTTTTAATAAGCTTAAATGACTGCTCCATCTTGTGTTCACTGCAAGTTTCAGTGTTTCTCCGCAACCTTTTGATTTTACAATGTCTTGAAGCAGCGAACTTAAAACTTGGTGGTTCTTGATCGAGATCACAACTTTGGTTGCCGTGTTTATCACTTTTTCTAATACGTCAATTTTAACTAAATCATGGCAAAGCAAGTTTAGGATGTGAGCAGAGCACCCAAGCTTGGTGATATGTGGATGATGCAATTTTACTAGCTGAAAAGCTTTTTGCATATTTTTAGCGTTGTCTCCGATCAGAGCAATGAATTTTTTCTCATCATCTTGTTTCATGATTCTAAAAATTTGTGCCGATATATATTCTCCTGTATGACGTGAGTATTCGGTTGCTAAAGATTCCACGAAAACGGGTTCCGGTGTTGATAAGACAAAATTTATTATACCTTCGTGGCGAATATTGCTCCACCCATCACATTGAAGTGCAAGTATTTGCTTATGGTCACCTTTTCTGTTATAAGCTGCTTCATTTCAGTGTAAGAATTGTCAAGAAGCGTGGTCGAAAGTGTTTTTCGTGATAGTATTTTATACAATGAGTTCAAATCTTCCAAAAAATTCTGCCAAAGAGAATGATGATGAAGTGATAAAGGACAGCGAGTAACAAATACTGCTTTGGCGAACTTCATGTTCAATCTTGGTTTTTTTTTCAGTAGTCATGTTGCAAGAAACATCAGACTGCGTAACTTGTGATGCCGATTGCTGCTGATTTTCACAAGACGTTGACAGACTTGAATTTTGTTCATGTGATTGATTTGTTGTCTGGGCTCTCGTTGGGCTGGGCAACTCGTATGTAGCTGAAGTAGCTTTAGATATATTTCTTTTCACTTCAAGTGGACAATTAAAACACTTCGATAAATGTTGAATCATTCTTTTCAAATTAGAATATTTATATACAAAATCACAATATTTACATTTCACAGATTTAACGTCCAATCGTTCATAATTATTCCACACATAACTGTTCCTTGGTCCAACCATTTTATACGAAATACGCGGTGAAACGCAACAGATTTCTTAATTGAATCAGATCAGGTGGCATACTGAACTAACTAACTTATTGCATCATTGCCAATACGCAAGTAGAAGTGATCCGCGAAAACGCGCCCCCTCTCTCTCTGGCACTAATAAAATATCCGAAAATGTGCTACGTTCGAGAGAGAGGTCGCTTGTTTACCTGAATGGTTCGAAATATGCGGGCGCAGTAAGGGAACCACTAAAAGCCCCGCCGGGGATTTCCCATAGTTGAATTTATTGAAGTTGGTAATAGTTAGGTATCATCTTTATGTGGCATGCATGCATAATAGGTATAAATGCCTCACTTTTTACATTTTATTAAATAAGATCAATCTCATGAATTGTTTAAATAATATAAAAATGATAAATTATAAATAATACAACCATAAAAATACAAGATTTTATTAAAAACATTAATAGCGGGGTTATTAGCCAATGGATGGCTATTAATTGATGCAAACGGATTAAAATCGATTTTTATCAAAACCATCCGGCTATTTACCCATCTCTAATTACAATTCAACCACTAACATTGATCATGATCCCTGGTGTTTTGAAAAAATTAGAAACTTTTGCTATTAAGTCTTTATAAAATCGAAAAATGATGTTCTAAACGAGTAGTACATCACTTTCCGCTGCCAGCAACAATGAAGTATTAGATTATTTTAGTGACACTTACCCATACATAATTATGAAACTTGGTAGGCATTTAAACGTCATAGGTGCCTTCTCTCGTTGGCTCTTTTTAGCTAATAAGGAGATCTTACATATGTGCCTATTTTGTACTGTTCACCCTTATTTTAGCAAATAAATGTTTCCTATTCTTATTTTTACGGTGTAGTCCTGGCCCTGACTACAGTCCAGTGGGAAAGTTCGCGAATGGAGATTTTTTTTTCAGGAATATATAGGTATGTGTCTTGGTAAGTATTTAAGACTCGGGTGGATATCCGCCACCTGGTACATTTTCCAGTTATGACGTCATCAAAAATGTCGCCCGCTCGATCTCTGAACTGCTTATATACATTATGTATGTTAATACTTGATAGATTTGCATGAAACTTGCACTTTTTATACTCGGCTACGTGTGGGGAGTGGTAGTTTTGGAGTATTACCGACGTAGTTTTTTATTGTGTATTTAAAAAAAACATTTGTTGCGGCTTTGGAACGCACCCTAGACTCAAAAACGCCTTGTTTCAACGTTTATATTCATCCTGAATCCTGAACATTTTAAAGTTCTGCCAAGAAACGGACATATTATGTAAGTACTCACAGCAAACCATCGGTTTTTATCTGTCCGTCTCCTACATTTAAAAAAATATTCTCATCCAAAACAAACGTGCTCAAAACATCAGCACAAAGGAATAGCTCTGTCCAAAATTATTCCCATTTCAACGAGCAACGCAAATGTCACAAAAATCACGTACAAATACGCCAGAACGCCGCCGCCTACAATCTTCCTCAAAGAAGAGCGTGATCTAGAGGCAGGCGACGACGACGAAGATGGAGCTGACGATGAACTCGATGCCGCTAGAGTTGATGTGGACGACCGCAACATCGGCTCCTTGACTGAGGTGTTCGTCGGTTTCGCGGACTCTAAGTTCCTAAAAGATGTTCACAAGGTGTTAACACATCTTCTTCATCATTTGAGTGCATATTCAATCGATTTATTATAAAGTAACACTAAACTTTGTGTTCGTACAACTTACATTACCTATTGAAAATGGTGCCAATTTACTAATATCATACTAATATACCTATTTTTTTTTCTGTACCTAATGGCAGCAAAGAACACAAAACAGTTTTTATTCTAATGCGAAACTCCTTGTCGCAAATATCGATCAATCAAATCTCGAGGAGTTATTGGCCCAAAGAGTTTGTATGTTGAGTATTCTATGCGCGAGGAGGTTGTATATGCATTGAGATGGAGTTCGAATATATGGGTGTGTTCTAAATTCAAACACCAAAATAGTGATTAAAAGGCCTTTTTATTCACTGTTTTCAGTGAATAAAATAAGATTTTTAGAGTGGGAATGGTATAAACAATTTTTTTTATAAATTCAAAGCAATGAAGCATAGATTAACGTATTTACACTGAAAGTACGCATTTTGAACAATCTTCCGTGAGATTAGCAAATCTCAGTGGCAGTGGGCAGGCCATAGTTGTCGCCGACATGATGGCCGTTGGGGCCGAAAGGCTTTAGAATGGAGACCACGTACAGCAAAGCGTAGTGTAGGCTGACCTCGTTCCCCCTGGATCGACGACCTAAAGGACGTTGCGGGGGGCGGCTGGATGAAGAGGACGGAGGACCGACATGAGTGGCGAAATTTGCGAAAGGCCTATGTCCAGCAGTGGACGAACACGAGCTGATGGATGGATGGATTCCAATGTTATGCTTTTTTGTGCCTAAATATTTTTA
Source organism: Ypsolopha scabrella (assembly GCA_910592155.1). Taxonomy (NCBI): domain Eukaryota; kingdom Metazoa; phylum Arthropoda; class Insecta; order Lepidoptera; family Ypsolophidae; genus Ypsolopha; species Ypsolopha scabrella. Next base: position 13,946,720 of record OU342960.1, read on the forward strand.
CATGGTACAGAGGGGGCGTTAATTATCTACGTGAGGTGATTTTGGCGATTTTTGTACTCCCCCAACCCCCTTAGGCGCGGTTTATACAGAAGAGACGTGGCGAGGACGTATTACGGTCAAAGTAACACAATATAAACCTTAATAGTACGTAGCATAGCGTCGGCGTGGCGGACGTCGCCTGGAGGCACGGACGGACGTCGCCTGGAGGCGCGGACGAATTTCTCCTTACGACAAAAACGACGCTATGCTACGTACTATTAAGGTTTATATTGTGTTACTTTGATCGTCATACGTCCTCGCCACGTCTCTTCTGTATAAACCACGCCTAAGGGGGTTGGAGGAGTACAAAAATCGCCAAAATCACCTCACGTAATTAATTAGCGCCCCCTCTGTACCATGTAAAAATATTTAGGCACAAAAAAGCATAACATTGGAATCCATCCATCCATCCATCACCTCGTGTTCGTCCACTGCTGGACAAAGGCCTTTCCCAAATTTCGCCACTCATGTCGGTCCTCCGTCCTCTTCATCCAGCCGCCCCCCGCAACGTCCCTTAGGTCGTTGATCCAGCGGGAACGAGGTCAGCCTACACTACGCTTTGCTGTACGTGGTCTCCATTCTAAAGCCTTTCGGCCCCAACGGCCATCATGTCGGCGACAACTATGGCCTGCCCACTGCCACTTCAACTTACTGATTTTGCAGGCTATGTCGGTTACTTTCGTTCTCCGACGGATCTTCTCATTTTGGATTCTATCCATCAGAGATACCCCAAGCATAGCGCGCTCCATAGCTCGCTGAGCGACCTTAAATCGGTGGATCAGACCCTTTGTAAGAGACCACGTCTCAGCGCCATACGTCATCACAGGAAGGACGCACTGGTTGTACATCTTAGTTTTTAAGCACTGCGGTATTGACGACGTAAATATGTGACGCAACTTTCCGAATGCTGCCAAACTCAAGCATACTCTTCTGTCAGCCTCGGCGTCGAAGTTGTTTTTATCCAGCTGTATGACTTGACCCAGATAAACATATTTTTGAACAACTTCGATACTGGCATTGTCGACTGTTATTGGCCCTTGGATGAGGTGACAGTTGGACATGACCTTAGTCTTATCCAAATTCATCCGCAGGCTAACTCGTCTCGAAGAATCGCTAAGGCCGCGCATAATTTCCTCCAGTTCCTGCAGCGATTCCGCCATTATGACGATGTCATGGGCAAAGCGAAGATATGAAATGTACTCTCCGTTTACGTTTATACCTCGTCCATTCCAGTCTAGTGTTTTAAAGACAGCGCGGCTGTAAACAGTTTTGGAGAAATAACATCTCCCTGTCTCACGCCGCGCTGAAGATGTATCGGTCTTGTTTGTACACCCTGTACTTGGACGGACATCGTAGCGGAGTCATACAGACATTTCAACAACTCCACGTAATGCCAGTCAACTTGGCATCGCTGCAAGGACTGCAGAACAGACCAAGTTTCGATGGAGTCGAAGGCTTTCTCGTAGTCCACAAACGCTAGACATAAGGGCTGATTATACTCTTGAGTTTTCTGTATAACCTACCTTAGCGTGTGAATGTGGTCCACGGTGATGTAGCCTTTTCGAAACCCAGCCTGCTCTGGAGGTTGGAAGTCGTCGAACCGTTGAGCGAGACGATTCGTGATAACTCTTGAGAACAGCTTGTAGGTGTGGCTCGGGAGCGCTTTTAAGTAGGATTTTGTCCCCTTCTTTGAAGAACAAAATAACCAAGCTTCTGCTTCACTTCTTTGACGTAGTATCTGTACGAATGAAGGCATCAAAGAGGTCCTGTAGCTGTCCGAGTATAAGGTAACCTCCAGCTTTTAGGAGTTCATTTGTGATGCCGTCCTCGCCCGGTGCCTTGTTGTTTTTCAGCTGTTCAAGAGCTATCCTAATCTCACCTATTTTGAGATCCGGGAGTTCATCGGTGTATTGGCGGACCAGAGATGCACGTTTGTTGTCTTCATCGCAAGCAGTTGGCTTGGGAGCGTGTGAAAAATATAGGAGCCCATAAAATTTCTCGATTTCGGCGAGGATTTCTGGCCTAGAGGTAACGGTTCTATTGTCAGATGTCTTCAGCTTCGTCAGATTGGTCCTTCCTAACTGCTGAGGAAAAACTTTTTAGCCTTTGTTTCGCTGGATCACGTCTTCAATGACGCGAGCGTTATGTTGGCGCTGGTCAAAACGAATTTGCCTTTAACACGCTTGTTAAGAAGGGAAAAATCTGCAGAATCTGAAGACATTTCCCATCTCTGCCTCATCAGGTCTAGAGTTCCACTCGTAATTTAGGACTCCTTAGTCCTTCGCTCCGGCTTAAAATAAGCCCTCCCTACCTCGCGCATGACATTTGTGAAATTGTTAGCAAGCTGGTCAACGTCCTCAGTGGTTTCCAACAGGGCAAATCGGTTCTGAAGTTCCATTTGGAACTTTTCGGATCCCGCAGCGGTTTGGCGCAGAGAAGGGCGGAGCGTAGGCTTCATCAGACGGTTTCTCTCAAGCTGTAAATCGATATTCAAGATGCTTCGCACAAGTCGGTGATCGCTACCGGTACAAAACCTTTTGATCACAGATACATCATGGATTATGTGCTTTAATTTGGAATATTTTAATAAAGATTAACAAAGTTATATATTATAAGCCTTGAAAGATTCACTTGGATTTCCAAAACACCTGTACCCAGGGCCTAGATTTTTGCTTGAATACTTGGCTCCTAATTTGCCAAACTAGGCACAAAAATGTCAGCATCTTGGTCCTAGAAAAATTATCGATTTAGTGTTTACTCAAAAAATATTTAAATTTAACGAAAAAGTGGCGACGTGGCCGCTCTGTGCATCTGTTGAAAATTATCTAATTTTTTTCACTCCTAGTCAGCTGATTGAACCATTTTGTACTGGGAAGTAAAAAAATATATACATATGGAAAAAAAAATGTTTTCTTCTGGATTTGATCAGTTAACGATACACAATCTACCCTAGAGTTAATTTCACTTATTATTTTAGGACCTTATATAAGTATACCGGGTGTAAATAGACTGCTACCATTAAATGAAACCACATATTCTACTGACCCTACTGAACAACTTTTCCCAAGAATCATACCCGCGGTCATCCTTAGTTTGGGAAATAATTGAGTTCAAACAAAAATGCGTGAACGCTAACGCACCGACATACGGGCGAGTATCGAGAGAGCGTCGTCCGTGAAACAGCTGATCCGGTGCAGCGTTCTAAAATAGACCTTCCTCCTACGAGATAAAGTCTTTGAGTTACAGTTGAATATCTTTTTCTCTGAAGATTTTCGCGAGTTTTTTTTTCGTATAGTTGTTCTGTATGGTCAGTAGAGTATGTGCACTCTATTACACAGGTTGTTGATTTGGTCCACAGCTTAAATCTCCCCAAAATAATAAATTAAATTTTTATTTGCCGATGATTATACTTACCTAATGTCAGAATGATTTGAACCTAACAGAAAAACTTACGTTTATATTTGACTCAATTACGTATTGGATGAATGACCATAACTTTCAAATAAACTATTTTAAAAAGTTAATGATTTACCGCCCACGGCAAAAACCTCCTCTGAATGTAACTTTTAAATATAATAATATTGACATAAACATCGTTAACCAATTTAAGTAAGGTCACTTAGAATGGAATTAGATACTTATATAAACTGGAAAATACATGTCACTAAACTAACAAAAAAATTTACGTAGGTATTAAAAGAAAATAAGAAATTTACAGATTTCAAAACGCTCTAATAAAGTACTACGCATATGCATGATACATGGCTTAGTAAATTGTACAGAATCACTATCACTACTAATACCACAAAAAAAAAACTTTTCGAATATAAGTAAATATAAAACAAATCGACAGCTGCAAACCATAATTCCAGAAACATCAAATTCTTATCCTTCCTAGGATTTATAACTTAGATATTTATTAATTTGTCAGATAATATTCCGACCTGTGACCAGAAAAGAATTACCATCAACTTCAACCTACTCTTTGCTTCATATAAATATACCTACTTAATTTACCAAACTCAAATCTTTCTTCGCGTTCGTCTAGTCCTTAGTTATATCAATAAAATTATACAATTCACTGAAGAACAGTCGAATAAAATAAACTTTTATTGAGTTATTGAAAAAAATATTAATGAATAAATTCTATTCAGTGTTAAGGAATACTTAAATGAAAATTTAAAAAAGAATTTATAACAGATTATATATTTATAGATTACATTACATTATAACCTATTACCTATTATTACATTATCACCTATCAACTTTTTTTTATGCAGCCAAACTCATACTGGAGGCTTGGTAAGCCATCAGTACCACGGATCGATAACACTTTTTGCTAATTTCGCAAAATAAAACCTTGACTTCCCAATAGTAATTGACTCGGGTCTGGGCTTGTGTTTGTATGGTGTTCCAAAAATGAAATGAAAGGAATAATTTACGAATTTAACAAAAAGCGTTGTCGAACCTTGTTACTGAACACTTACCGAGTCTTCAGTAAGAATTTGGCTGCATAAATTAAAGTCACCTTATATATACATACGTAACACTAAAAGTTTCCGGAACTGGCCACTTACATAAACAATATTTAAAAATTTATTGCAACATTTGAAAATAGAACTCTTTGGCTGTAGAATGCAGTTTGTTTCATCTGACTGTCTTTTGTTTTTACCTTGTGGCGCCATTTAAAAAATTGTGTGTCTGCATCAACATGGATTTAACTCGGGAAAATTTTCGTAGTATGATTTTCTACGATTTTAAGTGTAATTTGACAGCTCAACAGAGCATCGCTCGGCTTGAAACAGCTTTTGGCAATGAAGCACCATGCAAGACGAATGTTTATAGCTGGTTTGCAGAATTCAAGCGTGGTCGTATCAATCTCAGTGACGAATCTCGCGATGGTCGGCCGTCCACCGCTGTGACCAACAAAAACATCGATGCTGTGCGCCGTATGATTGAAACAGACAGGCATGTGACCTACCATGAAATTCGCGCATCCTTAGAAATAGGCATGAGTCAAATACAATCAATCCTACACAAACATTTGGGTGTGAGAAAGCTGTGCTCGTGGTGGATCCCACACAACTTGACCGAGGCTCAAAAAACGGACCGCGTCACTTGGTGCAGTGCCATGCTTACCAGATTCAACGAAGGTGCGTCAAATTTGGTGTGGGACATAGTAACAGGTGACGAAACATGGATTTATTGCTACGATCCCAAAACAAAGCAGCAATCGAGCGTATGGGTCTTTCAAGATGAGCCGAAACCAACCAAAGTGGCGCGCGTGAAAAGTGCATCTAAGCGGATGATTGCTTCTTTTTTTAATAAAACTGGGCACGTGGCTGCTGTTGCTTTAGAGAATCGTCGTACCGTGAATAGTGACTGGTACACGACCATTTGTTTGCCGGAAGTTATTGACGAACTCCGTAAAAATAACCGTAAACGCCGTATCATCCTGCACCACGACAATGCTAGTTCTCACACGGCCAGACAGACAAACGACTTTTTGAAGACGAAAAATGTAGAACTCATGAGTCATCCTGCATACAGTCCCGACCTGGCACCTTGTGCCATTTTTCTGTTCCCAAAAATTAAGAACCAATGACGCGGTCAACGATTTTCATCACCAGAAGAGGCTGTCGAGGAGTATGAAAAACACGTTTCAGAGGTCACCACAGGGGAGTGGCACAAAAGTTTTCAAAACTGGTTTGATCGAAAGAAAAAGTGCATAGACGCCAAGGGAGATTATTTTGAAAAACAATAAATTAATTTTGTACCTTTAATAGTATTTTTTCATATTCATTCCGGAAACTTATAGTGCGTCCACGTATATTACCATAGACTAAATATAGTCTAAATATAGTCAATGGTAATATGTATAAGGTGACTTTAATTTACTTAATATGCTTTTTCAGGACTGCTCAGTCCTTAGATTGATGACCCCCAAGAGTGGAGAAATATTGGAAAAGCATATGTCCAGCAGTGGACAATGACAAGCACATGGATGGGTGGATGGGTGGATTATCATCATCATACATTTAATAAAACCGCTGTGTCTGTACATTGAAGAAAAGTAATATAAATAGAAAGGGGGTGACTAAAGAAGAGATGATGAAAAGAATTGAGAAACGATGTTTAGAATTCTTTTCTGTGTGTCGGTATGTTTGTTCACGCACATCCCTAAACTACTGAACGGATTTTCATGTAGTTTCCACAGCTGTACAGAGCTTAATTTGGAATAGAATATAGGCCTTATTTCATTAAAATCGGATCTCCTCAACGGACAACAGCAGACCCTTCGAGTTTGGGCTTATTTGATTGGTATTTATTAGCACTTTGTTGGTAAAACATGGTGACCAGGGTCTGCTGATGGGACTGGAAGGTGGGTACGGGATCTCCTCAACGGACAACAGCAGACCCTTCGAGTTTAGGCTTATTTGATTGGTCTTTGTTAGAGCTTTAATTAAACATGGTGACCAGGGTCTGATGATGGGACTGGAATATGGGTACGGTATCTCCTCAACGGACAACAGCAGACCCTTCGAGTTTGGGCTTATTTTGATTGGTATTTATTAGCACTTTGGTAAAACATGGTGAACAAGGTCTGATCATGGGACTGGAATATGGGTACGGTATCTCCTCAACGGACAACAGCAGACCCTTCGAGTTTGGGCTTATTTGATTGGTAAACTTTTAACTTTCGCGATTTTCACACATTATTACCTTTGTATTGGGGTCTTAATCGCGATAACTAAGCACATATCTATTAAGGTATGTTGTTAGTTATCGCGATTAAGACCCCATACAAAGTTATTTGATTGGTATTTATTAGCACTTTGGTAAAATCATGGTGACCGTTGCATATTGTCGTTAAAAAAATCATATTCTTTTGTTTTCCGTATTTCCACGAAAGTCCATTCGACGCGGGCGGAGCCGCGGGCAAATGCTAGTAATTATTAAGTTAAATTCCCTTTAACTATTTTTTGTCGCGTTGCCATGGCTGAAAATGCATGGATTATCATCATACTTATCATTACAGGGTTAAATTGAGCGGAGAGAGCACACTAAGCATACATTTTGGCAGTTTCTTGAATTGAATATTACGTTGAAACACGACACGGTTATACATGTTTACCGTAGAGGGTAAATTGAGATTCGGCCAGATTATGGTGCATCTACAGTTATGGTGTAGATGGAGACACTGCTGCGCGGCGAACAGTTTCGAACGGCTGGCTTTATTCATAGCAAAGAGTATAGTAACTAGTACAGAGTATAGTAACTAGTACAGGAAAAGAGAGCCATCTCGCGTAAAAAATGGGAACATATGATAAGTAGCGCCTCCTGTCTCTGAGAGGGCGGAACTAAATCTGCTATACATACTATAGATATCGCTATATGTAGGTACACCGGTTGTTGACGCGCTCAGAAAATTAAACCACATGCTCTACTGATTATACTGAACCACTTCCATACAAAAACATACAAACAACAAAAAGAAATTACTTCCCCATATAAAATTATCAGTAAGTTATTAAAAATTTGTTGGGGAAATAAATATTTTTTTAGTGTTGTTTCAAAAGTTTTTGTATGGAAATGGTTCAGTATAATCAGCAGAGCATGTGGTTTAATTTTCTGAGCACGTTATTAAAACACATACTAGGTACTTTAATTATTAAATATGTACTTTTTTGCTAATTTTAATTATGGTAGTATGCTAGCTTAATAAGGAAATATTTTCAATGTTGAATTATGTACTAAGTTCAGGCGTTATTTAAACTGTTTGGAAACATATAATCAATATAAATGAAACATGATTAAAGAATCAATAGTACTTTATTAATGCGTTTTAACTACTTTTAACATACAATTTTAACCACCTATTTTTTTTACAAAGTAATAATTTAACATAAATAAGAAAATATTTTATGATAAAACCCCATTTTTGTAAGGCTTATGTTTAAGCAATCACCAGATATATTAAAATATAATGCCAAATAAATCGCTATAAACCGCTAAAAATAGTAAGTAATTACCAGAATTTAATCTCCATTTTAATATGAAATTATAACCAATAAATTTATCTAAAAATAATCGCTGAACAACCCAGAAATAGCAAACAAGCACCAAAAATTTAACCGCATTATATTAAAATTTTCATCCAAATATGGTACATATTTTTATCCTATAAAAGTAAATTAATCTAGATAAATCATTGTTTACCCAAAAATTATAAATGAATTCCTAAAGTTTGACCTATTTTACCGTACAATGTTTACTAAAGTCGGAGGTTCTTTGTATAGTCAGTGCTATACAAAACTTTAAAATGCTCGTCGTCGCTACCTATTTAAGGAATTTAATTTAACAGACTTCGGGCTTTGATACTAATATAGGTGCTTGCGTTATTTATACCATACCTAGTTATAGGTATGCATACATTTTAAGGCAAACCTAGTGATATATTTGGATAGTAATGAACAAAAATTTGCTTGTTAACATTTGGTGATTTAAATACTAATTGCCTTTGGGTTTTGAAAACATTTTGAAGTGCAGGCATGACTTTAATAGCTAGAAAGATTGTAAATGGTATCATACTTTTCTTACAGGTTAAATTTTTTTTTATGCTTATTATACATATTTTGGGTAAGGCAGCTTAATAAATTTTTTTTTGTGGTCCCACGCCGTTCATTTATATTTTAACCCTTTTTGTAATGTTTATGCTTATCATAATACAATTGAGCACATTTTTTCATTGGATCATTTCCTGCGTAAGATATTTTACCTAATAAAATGCGATTGACTGATCTACACCAACTGTATATTAAAATGTTTATAGTTGAATCAACAAAATATTTTTTTAAATCATCATTGTGGCGATCACAACAAGGTGGAAATCCAACAAATGATTCTATTATCATTTTGATGTTTTCCTTGACAAATGTTTTTTTGAGGTTTGTTTTCAGAAATGTTGTTGTGATTTCTTGAACTTCATTAAAACTGTTTGACAATTGATTGGATGGGTAGCACAGCCATTGTTTCTTTTTAATATATTCTTTGGCCCTTATATATTCATTTCCTGCATCCATTTTCTGTGACAATGCAGAGTTTCGACACACTTGACACGACTTTACTATTTTACTTAGGCATTTTGATAAAACCCAGCCGCAGACATACCTTCGCTGTTGATGATCAGATGGATCGGCAACTATCACATCATTGTACAGAACGTCAACCATTTTTTCGGAGACTTCAACGTTACTTTCTGTTACCTTTTTGTCGTAAGATTCTTTTTCTTTGATAAAAAAGTCTAACGTTTGGAGACAGTTATTAAAATCTGCTTCGCAGTTCGCATTAATAGCCTGTACTGAGCTAAAATTATTTAATAAAGATGTTTTAAATGCACCTTCGAAAGCACGACAGTTTGGTGAAACATTTCTGACACCCAAACTTCTTATATTGCCAAAAAAATTTTCTACTGGGTCCTGATTCAAGTTCCTTGTAAGAAGGCAATCAAAACCTCACTTTTTATGTACAATGTTCCATATTTCTTGCACGCCTTCGATAGTTTTAATAAAATTTTTTAGGGATGGGGCAGATGTTTCAACTAAACGTATTTTATTGCCAACTTTTTTTTTACAATAAATTTAACATTTTTTAAAATTGTATGCCATCCTGCCACAATTTGTGATGTAAAGTGTTTTTCTTGACACCACCTCTATAAACTTTTCCATTTATTATATTAAAAGTACCTGCATTTAAGCTATCAAACAGCTTATCTAACAAAAGCACCACCGGAATGAGTTGACGGCATTCTTCTGGCAAATTTTTTCTAGCAGTTAAATGCTCAGTCGCAACGGCCACGCTATGGCTGAAAACTTGGGCTGCCATCTTTACCCGCATTTTCTTTATCTTCTCCGGGTTAACATGCTCTTCTGTCAGTTTATTAAGATACCTGTAAAGGATAAATTTATGATTACTGTTTGTATTGATGAACTTAGGCATTCACAAGACAAATGTGAACAAATTATAAATCTGTCAAGCTTAAGTTGAACAGGTTTCGACTTTCTATTTAGATTGCGGGGTGATCTGTTCGAAAATATACAAATGTGACGTCAGCAAACATTTTCGTTATTCGGCCCCTACCTAATATACATTCTGTACAAACATCTAAATTTCAGCTCAATCAATGGCCGTTCTCGATTAATGACACGAACAAAATATAGAAGCTTCGCCGTAAGATTTTCGGTCTTTGATAAAACTAAGAAAGGAGGGAATTTATTGTGACTTACCTCAGCTCTCCATAGCTTTTGTTTCATATAACATTTGAAAATACTCCCACTTTATTATTTTGGTTTTGTTTTGATCACCAAAATCTGTATATTTTAAGTCTTTAGTAAGTAGGTTATTACGTAAACCCTTAAGCAGGTGAGGCACATCATATAGAGGAATAATTTTCTGTGAGTCAACCTCATATATATCTTTGCGCCATTCTTTACCTTTCCTCAAATATTTTGCCTTTGTGTCTTCAACTAGGCTATTAATTGCACTTACGTTAGTTGCCCCTTAATCGCATACAGAACATATTATTTTTAAACCAGTTTTATTCACATGTGTTATGATATGAGTTGTAATTTCTTTTAATTCATTTTTGTGTAGACTTTGTGTAAAGTAGTAAGCTACTGGCTGCTTAAAATTCATTTTTATTCCTTTAACCATAAAAACGAGTGCATGATTGGCTATCTTAATTTCTTCACCATGTGTTGTAAAGCCTTTTAATTCATCATTAGCAGCATCATATTGAATGTTCGGTGTGAGGGACATTTCATCAAATATTAATGTGCAGAGGCGGTCTTCCACGTTCATCTGACGAACTGTGTCTACCAAGTTTTCAAAGATGATTTTATTTGGGCCAGGAGATATCTTAATTTCTCTTAGGAGATTTCGTAATGATTTTGATGATGGCAACTTAAACCATGTGTAAAAAAGAGTGTACAGTCTAGGGCTCTTTTTAAAAAATGACAATGCCATTATTTTTTCTTCTAAAGTATAGCCTCTCCCCTTTGGGGCCTTTAGGCCTTGTCTGTACTGCATCCCAGTAAAAAATTTTCCTGCCAAAGTCATGTTTTTAGTGACTCTATTAAATGCCTGTCTAGAAGCTAATTTTTCAGCATTAGTAAGACGGGTTTTGTAGTTTTTTGCTTTGTGCATCGTTTTATTCAATTGTCTTTTTAATTTTCTGTTTTCTTTCTGAGAAGCTTTGTAATTCTTTAGTAAAAATTCTCGTGAATTTCTTTGGTGACCTGTAAACACCAACATAAAATATTACAAACAAAACTCCTTGAACATCACACCTGACCATGCACATGTGTGTCAGGAGAAGAAGAAGGATACATTTTATTAAGAGACACTTGGTTAAGGGGGTAACTTTTTACCTCGGTACAAAATGCACATTATAATATTGTTTTCCTTACTTTTGAATAAAAGGTATGCAAAAAATGCGTTTTAAAGCAATTTGCGGAAGTAGTTTGTTAGTAATAAAGTCTTCACAAAAAATTTATGTAGTTTAATGTATTAAATTTTGTTTGCATTATATTAACAAACTTTAAAGCGTGTTTACAGTTGTAATGTAATGCATTCAAAATGTAACGGATAAAATGGAATAGTTTTCATGTGATCACCTAACTATTAACAAGCAGTTTGAGCAAATTGCTATAAAACACATTTATTGCATTCATTTTATTCAAAAGTAATGATAACAATATTATGACGTGCATTTTAGACCAAATTCCTCTGTTACCCCCTCAAGGATGTGATGGAAACAACAAGAATCAACTTTTATACAAAAAAAAGAAAAAAAAATCACCTTGGACAGTAGCTCGGGATGTCGAAGGCAGGTTGTTTGCCTCTTGTTCCAAACGGGCTTGAAGTGCTAAAAATGAAATAATTAGGTCATTTACGAAAATCTTCTCGTTGCATTTGCTCCACTGGCATGATTCGAATTCGGGTATCAAAAGTCTGCGTCCTATCGACTGCCCTACCATTGGTTGTAGTTTTGCTGCGGCAAAATAAACTGTCAGCAACCTTCAGCAGGACGCACGGGATCTCTGAATCTCAGGTAATTTTTAACTTATAAACAACAAAAAGGACTTGTTTGTTTTAGCTCAACCTATTATTCTCAACGTATGCTAACATAAAAAACAGATGTAGGAACAAACTTTCAGCGTTAAGTGATTTACGGGTATAATTGACAAAACTTACTATTATAAACTTAAAGAGAATAATGAAAAATTCATTAAAACAGTTTCATTCTTCGTATTAAAGGTAAATAATCATTTGTCTGCATTGTGTTTCCTTGTCTTCCTAACTAGTCAAACCACTTTAAGAGTAGGTGTACCGCGAAGTTTTTTTAGCATAACATGGGTGCAGCGGTTAAAAAAGTTTGGGAACCCCTGATATAAATATTGAACAGTGTTTTCACCTTCAAAATAAATCAGTTATCTGCTAGATAAGATTTTAAATTTACACGGTCACTATAAACATTATTATAAGTCGGTACGGACGGGACTCGCCATGTTTATTTTTTATAATACAAGTATAGTATAAAAACAAACATGGTGAGTCTAGTACTCCTAATAAAGTTATTTGCTGTCAGTAGAAAATTTAAGATCTACCTTGATCTGTAGAATGCTGTTTTTGGGCACTGTCACCATCTACATTGAGTCTAGGTTCATGGTCAGGTATCCACATCCTTGGCAGGGAGTAGTTATGCTCCAGTTGCAGTGAAATTCCATAAGATGAAACTACACCTGTAAAAATAAAAATGCAAGTCAAGTGGGAAATAAAAGAAAGAAAGGCGGAAATTCTCAGTGGATACAGGTATGAACATACACAGTATATCAAGGAGTGGCTTGTTTTACAACATATAGGTACTAACAAGCACTGCTGTTTTATCCTTATCTCGCGTTTTCATCATTAAGGACACCGCCTCGACGATCTGAATTAGAATACGGATGTGAACTGTACTTCTCTGGCGTACACTTTAAATTGTGATAAACATGGACCTACCGCTCTAATGAAGACATGGAACTGCACAATTCGATAATCGATGATTCATCACTTTGTGTTCGGGCTTGAAGTGGTAGTCGCAGATCTTCTTATTATTATAAATTTTCAAGGGATCACGTTCTGTTATCTTGTTTCCAACAATCGCCAACCAAGCCTTGAATTGCTCAGGCCGTCTCTCGGGGTGAGGGAATCGATGCATGTAAGCACCTGCAAACATATAATACATATTCAAGTTTGCAATTAACTGGGCGAAATCCAATCTGATAAATAATTAGTAAGAATAATTGGTATGCAGATGATGAAGTAGCACCGAGACTCACGCAAAACCACAACTTAATCATTTACTCATAAAATAGTTCATTAATTCTTGTGACTTACCTAATTCACTGCAACCAAAATACAATATTTTCTCTTCATTTTAATTATCACACTTGGAAAATAATTTCAGAAAATTTTCAAAACCAGAGTATAGGTAACTGAAAGACGACGTTCCTTTCAATGCACTTTTCTATCAAATAAAATTATTGTATGCCTAGATTTAGGACGAAATAAAAAATTATACAAAACAACAATAGTTCTAATGCAAAATAATAAATTTACTTCCTTACTTTGGTTATAATAAATCCATTTATTTATAGTAGTTTTTTATTAATAAATAGAATATGCGTAGAATTAAACTTTTTTCCCAATGTAGCGATCCCAAATTGGCCATCTAGTGTATCTTTTGTGAACTTTTATGTAAGTAAATAGTCTGTTGCACAATATACAGAGCTCGCCACTTTCCGTACATTAAAAGTCTTGTTCACGTCTTGTTCTATGTTTCAGATTCATAGTACTCTTTCTTTGCGGCTGGCCACGTCACGCACACCACTTCCACAAGTAATTAACTAAAATTTATTGTTTTTCCGCAAGTGATTTAGCAGTGATTGTTGTTATTGAAGACGTGAGATACTTACTCTAAACCGATATTCGTTCACAATTCTTAAGCTCAAGTACGTTTTTTTTGTTGTTTCTTTCTTTGTAGTTCCATATTTTGGGCACTTTTTAAAACTTATACAGCGTTCTGATTTTGGTTATATTATGTAGTATAAATTACAAATTATACCCTTATACCCTTATACCCTTAGATCCAAAAATAACAAATTCAAGAGGTAATTAGTGATCGCACAGCCTGCAAGTTATCAGAAAGTTAATGTAGTGTAGATAGCTAGTTGGTTTGTCATAGTGCTAACCATATTCTAGGGTCTCGCTCTGTATAAAAATGCCATATATATAAATATGCCACCAATAACATAAATGTGAAAAGGGGGCAGTAAAACAGGCAGTGCGGGATTGTCGGCTTCGCCAAAAAAAGAACTGAGAACAAATTGGGTGCCGAGGCTTATGGAGGTTCCTTCACTCATAACTGCAAACAATTTACAACAATCTACCTTTTTCAAAAGAAAGTTTGTTAGGATCTTTGCCACTTGGTTTTACCCTAGGGCACTGCCTATAATGGCCTTTTTCCAAGTGAAGACTCTAAATATAACAACAGTAAAAAAAAAACAAAATCGGTTTAGTAGTTCCCTCGCGAATGTTTTTAATGGCTATAGGTATATCCGGGGTACTCTCCGTCCCCAAGAAAGAAACTATAGCCTATATCCAAGTAAAGAATGTAACCGTTCCATATAACAGAGAAATAATTTTTAAAATCGGGTCTTTAGTTCCATAGATTACCCTCTATAATATATATATAAGGTGACTTTTATTTATACAACCAAACTCATACTGGAGGCTTGGTAAGTGATCAGTAACGGATCGATAACACTTTTTGCTTATTTCGCAAAATAAAATGTTGACGTCCCATAATAATTGACTCGGGGCTGGGCTTGCGTTTGTAAGGAACACGAAAAGAATCAATTACGAATTTCACTTACCGAGTCTTCAGAAAGAATTTGCCGGGATAAATTAAAGTCACCTTATCACCTCACCTTCCTACAATACAAAGTGATTTTTTTTTTATAAATTAAAGTGTATCCCTAATAGACCACCTTCCAACGAAACAAAGTTTATTTGCGCGAATTATGTTCTCACCTTTCCATAGAAATGTTAACAGCTGATTGAACCACTTTGTACTGTAAAGCGAAAAAAAAAAAATAGTTTGATTAAAAATAAATCTTGAATATGATAGTTAATACCTTATAATTATTTTCACTTATTTTTGTAGGACCATAAATACTTACATAAGTACCTACAAAAAAAAATTACCTCTAATAATATTAGTGGCGAATAGAGTGCATCGCAAGATAGGTTAACCGGTCAAGTGCGAATAAGATTTATAACTTGTGGAATAATTAAATTTAAGTAATTTTTTGAATCTTCCCCTTGTATGCGCTGATGATTCAAGTTTCTAAGTCCCCTGGAAGTGGTTTAGTTTTTATATGAGTGAGTGAGTCAGTCAGTGTTTTTTGGATATATAGTGATTTTTGGACGTGAATATCTGGAGCAATGTTAAAGTTTTTAGGATTTTAGATACTTGCGGAGACCTTAACAGATATGTAAAATTGCAACTTCGTAGGTTCAATAGGAAATGAATGATGAGGGGATCGAAAGTAGCCCAAAATGGTCCATGTAATATTATAATAGAAAAAATTATTTGTTTGTTTATAGTATTACAAATTTACGATTCCGATATATACAAGGTGTTAAGATGATATTGCGGAAGCTCGAGACTGGCGATAGTACCCGTCCATACGAACAACTTTTATTATGGACACAAACCCCAAATCACGAAAAAAAACAGCTGGTCTAAAGAAAAGTGATATACCTATTCGACCAAAATATATATGAAATAAGTCCTTATATTTTTCACGATTTCTCAATTTTTTATGGCAAGTTTTTTTTATAAACGGGTACTATCACCAGTTTCCAGCTTCCACAACATCGTCTTAACACTGCGTAGATCAAGATTTTTTTTATATTAATTTTCAACACTTATCCATTTACAATCAGTAACAACAAGCTGGCCTTGGAAAAGATATGGACGTTAATAAGCGAAACGATCTAATCGCAGAGTCATCACCTGAGATGCTTTCTCAAAGACCTAAAAGAAATAAAGGAATTAGCAAAAAAACCGTTACATTCAAAGAATCCGTCACAACATTACAAAATAAGAAAAGAAAACTGTATAATATTAACGAAGAAAATTATGAAACTATAGATGATGAAGATGTGCTTGTAAAACTTTTAGAGACTTCTAAATCTGTATCGAACATTCCAAATAAAGGTACACCTATATCCGAACTATTCCCTTCATCTTTATCGACGATTATGGAAATCGCTGAACTTGTTAATAAACTCTCGAGTGAAACAAAACAAAATTTAAAAAAAATCACTTATGGAAATTGTAGTGAAGATGAAGATTTAAAAGAAGAAACAGTCTCGACTACTCTTAAAATGAAGCGTGGCCGTGAAAAAAATAGCTCAAAAAGAGACATTGCAGATCAAAAAATGAGAGACGCAAGGCTTGAAGATTTAAATTCTTCTTTCATTGCTGAAATATACGAAAATGTTACTACCCTAAAAGACGTACAAATACCAGAATTAAATATCAATTCACAGTTGGTAACAATTCCCGAAATTCATGAAAATGGAAAGGAAGAAGAGGCTATATCCATTGAATCTAAAAATACAGCAAATAATAAATTATACGAAGAAAGTGTTACCAGGATAGAGGAATGGTTGTTGGAGGATCAGCCTAAAACATTATCAGGTAACTTGGAACTTTATTAATTTAAATAGTATAGTTACTTCTTATTTCTTTAATAATGACAACCCACTGGTCTGCGATAGTCATCGAATTAACAAGATTGCGCTTCGTGTATCATGATGTATGTTTTCCAGGTAATTAGGTGTTCCGTACCCAAAGGGTAACCAACGGGACCCTATTACTCGCGCTGTTCGTCTGTACGACTGCCACCAGGCTGTATCGCATGAACCGTGATAGTTAGACAGTTGAAATTTGCCCCTTCAACAACAAATACTAAAAAACAGAATAAAAAGGGGGCTCCGATACAACAAACGTGATTTTTTTTTGCCCGTTTTTGCTCGATATTGATAACGGCAACAGGTAGATGCTTGGAATATTCACAGAATAGTTAGTTGTGTATTCACTTTTAAAGAAATAATTAGATTAAAATAAAATTAATATTTAAGGGGGGCTTCCATACAATAGACAATTTTTTTTGCCGTTTTTATGGTTCCGTAGTCCAACAAGGAACCCTTATAGTTTCGCCATGTCCGTCTGTCCGTCTGTCCGACTGTCCACGGCTTACCGCAGAGACTATTAATACTAGAAAGATGTTATTTGCCATGGCTATAAATATTTATCACGTCGACAAAATGGTAAAATAAAATCTCGAAAAAAAATTGTTTTAAGGGTATCTCTCATGCACGTAAACTGGGGATAATTTTTTTTCTCGTCTATCCCATAGTGTGGGTATCATTGGATATCCGTTGGCGAAATATTAAGCTTCAAAGTGAAAATTTTTGTTTGAGTGGAGCGTCCCCCCCCCCTGGTTGTTTATATAAATGTCAAAAAATTCGCAGAAGTATGTAGTATATATAATAAAAAAAGGAAAACTATCACAGCTAAGAAGGCTTTACAGGTTTACGAGTACAGGTCGCGCCAAACTTTTGGCCCCCTATAATGTATGGGACCAGAAGTTTGGCGCGGTCTGTATTAGTAGACCAACTTATATGTACCGGGCAACTACGGAACCCTACATTGCACGTGGCCCGACACGCACTTGGCTGTTTTTTTATAGATTATGGTACGGAACCATTCGAGCGCGAGTCCGACAGGCACTTGGCCGATTTTTTTTAATTAAAGATCTACGAGTAAAATTTTTTGGAAATAATGGTATTGTCATTTTATTACAAATAAAGTGCGTATAGTTTTGTATTTGGCCAAAATAATTAAGACAAAATTATTTTTACCCATGGTCTAAGTAAGCTGGTTCTTGTTTATCTAAGGCTAGTAATAAAAGCTCCGAAAACTAAATTAAAAATGAGGATCTTCAATTTATGAATGTTACTGCATTAAATACTAAGTTACCGAAAACTTCTGGGCTAATAAATTAACTACCAACTACCGAATGAAATACTGAAAATTCCGAAAACTTAATACATCAAAAAGCTGACAATACCATTTCAGCGAAAACTATTGTCAGCTTTTTTTGTCGTAGATCTCCGAATAAAAATTCAAAGTTGCCTGCCCATATCATGAATTCTGTTAAAACTTAAGGGGTCACCTCGCTCCGCTCCGCTTCGCCCGGCTCCCAATATGTATTTACATGTTAACCTAACAAGCTCATCTTCATTACGCTCGTCGTCGCACCTATTTTTTGACTCAGCGCAATATTTTTTTTCGTTAACTTTGTATTTCTTTCGGAAGTTCAGTAATTTATTCGGAGGTTCATTATTTAAACCAGGTGGTCCCAAGGAATTTTAGTTCACTATTTTTTATTTATTTTGTCGGTAGATGTTACACAGATAAATTAGTATATTTTCGGTAACTAATTTTACCGCTGCTTAGATAGTATTACAGTGTGCAGCAGTTCGCTGGGATTTAATTTGTTTTTCGGAGGCTTTATGGTATCCTTTATCTAACTTTATAAACTAATTTTCACCCAGTGGCCATTTAATTCAACCCTCCCATACAAACATTATCAATTGGAGTGACTATTTTATTTACCTTTACTTTACTTCATCTGAGATACTTACAATAAAGTAGTAAAAAGTCATGTCTGTACATCGAATATATTCTCAAAAATTTAATGCGATGTGTTTTTAGTATTGTACTGAAGCCAAGACTACAATTTATAGAATTTTTGTCTGTATTTCTATCTGTCTGTATGTATGTTCCGTTATAACTTGAAAATCACTTGGATGCGGTTTTCTTTATTATCATTGTAGTGATCCTGGTCAATATAAATATGTATAGGCTATAAGGAGTGTTGACAAAATAACGCTCGAGCCGAAAACGGGGCAGAGATTGATTAAATGCGGGCGGAGCCGCGAACAAATGCTAGTTTATAATAAGATATACCTTGATTATATCAAGATTATACCTTGAAGATTGCATTTTCGTTGATAAAATCTAGTGCGCGTTGCACTCGCGAACATAGGGTTTCGTACCACCACACAAGATATGTAAATACAGAATGAAAACGAAGGTAAATAACAACAATAGCGCCTTTAGCGTCTAAAAAACAATTCGGTACCCTCTGGGTGCGGAACACAAATTATTATTGTTTGTTGTTTGACTACAATCTGACCTTTAAAACTTGTATATGTATTACCTACCGTTTTAAAGATATACCTAAAAAACATTTTCGATGTTTCTTTTATGGGGACTATTGGGGACTCCCCTTAGATTTCAATTTCTTGAATATTGTATTATTTGTCATGATTGAAGCTATAGTAACACGTGATCTGTGAAAATTTCACCTGTCTGCATTATTACAGCTACGGTTGAAGCTGTAGTGTAGGTCCCTGTGACAGACGGACGGACAGACAGACAGACAGCTGAGGTTTGGTAATAGGGTCCCGTTTGGCACCCTTTGGGTACAAAACCTACTGGGCGTAAATAATAAAAATGCATGAGTTTTTTTCTTTTCTCAAAGATTTTCTTAAGTCGATTCTGAAGGCTTTAATTTTAGTTTTAGTGCTGCCAGAACTTAATTTTTTTGCAAAGTAATATTGCTTCTGCTGCAAACACTAAGGAACTATTTTGGAATGAAGAAAATTTAGTTTTGACAGCACTAAAACTAAAATGAAAGCCTCCGGAATTGGCTTTATTGTCTCTTTATAAATACATTTTGAACCATTAAATTATAATAGTTACATTTGAAAAAAATAATAGGCGACGGTTGTGGTAGTTTTATATTGGACAATTAGATGCTCTTGTAGTTATTTGAAATAATTACACGAAAGTCTGTATCTGTATATTTCAGCAAGTGATGACATTACACGAAATATTCTGGAAAAGCTTAATGCAGCAGTACCCAAAATTGATAAGATCACCACTTGGAAGTAAGTGATTTGTGTAATTTTCCTAGCTTTAGAAGTGGGCGTAAATAATAAAATAATTTTATGTTTATTTTTACCACAAACTGTGAAAACACTGAAGTAAACTTGCATAAACTAAGAAACACAAGGTAAATATGTTCACCCGAAAGCCCAACTCCTATTAAGTTGGTGAAATGTGGGAGTAAGAGGGTGATGAGGAGAGTAGGGTGGGTGTTTAACAGTTCTCTTAATATATCATTAAATACCGCTTTTTTGCATGGAAATCTTTCCTACGAGTACGTCACCAGTTTTTGACATAAAAGTATTTTTATCATGCTGTTGTCTGTTTAGGTTCATCCATATGTTCGCCGATTTGCAAAAATGCCAAGACAAAGCGAAGGAGAAACGGAGAGTACTCTTCACTAAAACCATCGAAAAGATCAATCAGATCTCTGAAGAATTAAATGAAAGGTACCTACTAAAGGTATCCATTTCAAATGCTATTAGGACAGGACCTTGTGCATGTCTGCGTTAGCACACTGTGTGCATCTCATTCACTCACGCTCTTCTGGCAACGTTGCTAACGCACACAGACATCAGGTATGACAAGTTCCTATCCTAATCCTATAGCATCAGAAACGGATATTACGTACCTATATTACTAGACATTGATGGTCTTTTAAATAAAAAACTGATGTCACAGGGTATAGGATTCCTGTTTGAATCCCTCCATCCATCAGTCTGTTTCGTCCAATGCTGGACATAGGCCTTTCCAGGATTTCACCACTCTTGGGGGTCTTCCTGGAAGAAATGCCCATACTCACACACCCTGGGCAGGCGGGTTGGTGAGCGCGGTGCCGAAACCCTTGCACCAGTGACGCCGCGGCCCATCACCAGTCTGTTTTAAGGCCTGGCAATTAGGGATGGTTAAACCGCCATCCATCGGTCCCAGGCAATGGTGGGCCGCCTGGTTTTGCCTGAGAACTAGAACTGTTCTCTTACTCTCCCCCGAATAACTTCGGGAGGATTTGCGAGTAGTTGTTGATAAATTAACGCCCAAGCCGAAAACGGGGCAGAGATTGAATAAACGCGGATGGAGATATTGGAAATATTACATAATTTCTAGGTATATCATACTTGCACTTTCCACTACTTACTACTTCAAGTAACTACATAACACCGAATATATTTATAAAAATGTAACTTGAATACTAAAACGAATAAAGAAATACCTACTCTTCATGCTGATTATAATGACAATGCAATCACCAGTTTTAGTATTAGCATTTTATATTTTTAGTAGGTTTAAAAGCGGTCGATGGTAGAAAAGTAGTTTAAATATTTAGGTATGACGCTGATGCAAGCGACTTTTCAAAATCTTTAAATGCATGATTACTTACTAAACAACTATAAAAGTTTCTTTTGAATAAAATCTGCTAGTATCAATACCTCAAGGACCTACTTGCCTTCCACAGACCGACTTTTTTTCCACATTTCTGGCAACTATACCGTCACACCAAGTTGACATAATTGCCTGCTCTCATTCCAGGTACTCTGAATTGCACTCTGAATTCAGCCAAGAATTAGAACGTCGTGCGGCGGAGTTTCTATAAGAAGATTTCTTAATTTGTAATTGATTTAAGTGTAGACGCTTTGAATTTCTATTTATTACTATAATGTTAATTAAAATGCATTCTAAATTGTAGGTACTTAATGAATTCATGTTGTTTTTTGTTTATAATCATCAAATTGACTTTCAATTATTACTCAATTGCACGATTCCCAATAAATAATCTATTAATTAATTCTTACGCATGTTTCTTAATTTAACCTTATACTTTTCGTCGTAGCTTAGCTTATCGTAGCGTATTATATGAACTAGCTTTTGCCCGCGCCGAAGAGATTTACCGACAATATGCAACGGTCACCATGTTTTACCAAAGTGCTAATAAATACCAATCAAATAAGTCCAAACTTGAAGGGTCTGCTGTTGTCCGTTGTTATCTATCCTGGATAACGGCTCAGTAAGCTGGTGTTGAAATTGTTTGTAAGCTGGCGTTGACATTGTTTTTATTTTAATACACTAGATGGCGCTGCATTTTTCAAAATATCGAATTTGACGGAGTCTGGTTCAAATCAATTCACGTTAATGTTTCAATCATCCACTGGTAAATGTTTTTTTTAGGAGACCTCTCAAGTTTAAGTTTAATTGATCGGTATTGATGAGTGTTTTTGTAGAACACGGTGATCAGGATCTAATGACGGGACCGGGAGGTGGGTACGGGATCTCCTCCACGGATAACAGCAGACCCTTCGAGTTTGGGCTTATTTGATTGGTATTTATTAGCGTTTTGGTAAAACATGGTGACCGTTGTATATTGTCGTTCAAAAAATCATATTCTTTTGTTTTCCTTATTTCCACGAATATCCCTTCGAAGCGGGTGGAGCCGCAGGCAAAAGCTAGTACTAGACTAAATAAAAGCGAGGGCGCTCATGCTGAGGAAGGACTTGATGTATTGCATTCGGTATATATAGTTCAGGAAATATTATTTGCCACGATTCGCCATTCGGAACTCTTTTGGTCGTGACTTGGATGATGACACTTGGCAGTTTGGCAGTGACAGAAAAATTAACTTTTACCACAATTTGCTAACGTTACGTGAATACCAAGTATACTTTACCTACGCTACGTTGTCGTGCAAGACTTATTTACGCCTCATTGAGAGCAATCATTAAGTGCTGTTTTATTCTCTCGTAAAAAATCCTTTTTTCTGGGCTCGTAATTTTTTAGTACAATAGACTCAGGTCCACGAAGCGAACTACAATCTCTAGACTAAGAATAACCTATTTTTGAAATTGCCGCCAGCTGGCTGTCACTTTTAATTAGGGATGTCGATTCTTTCTAAAAAAGATTGATTTTGAGATCGATTTCGAATCGAGTTGAAAAAAAATCGACACAGAAAAGATCGATTCACAAAAATCGATACAAAATTGGAACAGAAATTCACACAATTAGCGTTAATAAATTTTTATTTATGATGGTAATCTAGATAAAAATTCATAAACGTTAATTTTTCCTGAGTTCATTGTAAGTAAAATTACCTCGTTGTTTTCTCTTATGGTGACTTTTATTTACGCAGCCAAACTCATACTGAAGGCTTGTTGAGTAATCAGACTGATCAGTAACACGGATTGGTTACTCTTTTTCCTAATTTCGCAAAATAAAGTCTTGGTTTCCCATAGTAATTGACTCGGGTTGGGGCTTGGCTTGAGTTTTGAATTGTTTTTTTATGGAAACGAAAAGAATAATTTATGAATTTCACAAAAAGGGTCATCGGACCTTATTACTGAGCACTTAACGAGTCGTCAGCAAGAATTTAGCTGCATAAATTAAATTTGCCTGTTACAAAACATTAATTATAATATTTATTAAAATTTTATTGCCAAGGTAATTTAAAATGCACATGCATATTGAGGGGAATAAAAGGATCGTACCTCAAGCGTAGCTTCCTTCGTAAATTGCTGTTTCCTTGGGGCACTTTTTTGCGAAAATTAATAACTATTAAAAATGTTCTCTTCACATTTCACAAACTGAACTATTATTATTTTGGTTTTTGTTCTAATTGACGCGGATACTTTTTGATTTTTAAATTAGCTCGATTTTCAAGCGCAGAGACGCGTAAGGATTTTTCACCAACATGGCTGTGTACTGGGTACCTAGCTTAGTAGACCATATCGAGCTTTGACAGGTCGATATACACTATCTGTCCCTCTCTAAGTAGATCAAAAGAGTGAGACGTAGCACTGTATCAAGCGCTATCGAGCTTGATATGGTTTGCTATGCTAGAATAGCTGAAGTACGAGCTGGGGATATAAAAGGAAAGAGACAGGTGATACATATATATAATTTCGTTTAAGTGTGAGCGAAAGGTGAAACTTGTTTGTTTGCCAAACCACGTATCATTAATATTATGTAACAATATTTTGAGTCTCAATTACCTACTCCAACTTCCTATCTTCTACTGTAAGGCTTTTTATCAATAATAATTTTGTATTTTGAAATCAATTACATAACGGAAAAGTAATTAAATGTAGCTTACTGTTTATAATTGTATGTGATTAATTAGCAAAATTTTCCATGAAACCGCAAAAAATCGTGTCCACGATTCTGCGGTTGTATGGACAGATTCAGAGATCGAGTCGCTTGAATAAATCGATTTAAAATCGATTTTCTTTGCCCTGATTAATCGATCTTCGATTAAATCGATTTAAATTCGACATCCCTACTTTTGATAGATCACTCACACCGGCCGGATTCCGAATGGCGCTGACAGCACTAAAAGTACCATCAAACTACTCACGCCGCCGTACGGCCATCATTGATTCGGAATGACGATAGACGCGATGTAATCGATTATGTCTTGAATCGGAACGCTTTAACTCACAGTGCTACCGCCGCACAGTGGCAGGTAATTTACGTTTCATATACATAGAATACAAATTACGGTTTTTGAACAAAAAAAAAATGCGAGGCTGTTACAACCAACTTGTTGTTCAAAAAACATGGGGAACTTTTTCTCCTCACGCACAGTGATTCGAAATTAAAAATTAAATAGTTTTTTTTTTTGTATGGAACAAATCACGTTATGCCATTTTTTTCACGATTAGTTCAAACTGTCAAACTTCCATTGATTACTAGGTATAGCAGGACCCAAGGTGAGCAAGATGAACTACAGCACGCGCGCATCGACTTGCACGTTTGGCCGCTACATATATTTAAACTTTCCAAATTTGCACTGCATTTTTAACTGAAAATGTATATATTTCTACATGAATTGGGGTGGAGTTGCAACAAGTAAGTGTTAACTTGTAGCTTTATGATGAAACCATCCTTCCCAAGCACTTTGATTCGAAATGACGAAAAAAAAAGTTTTTGTTTTTAAAGAACAATCACGTTATCTCATTTTTTTTACGACTCGTTCAAACTGTCAAGCTTCCATTGATTTCTATGTATAGTGGGACCCAAGGTGAGCAATATGAACTATTGCACGCGCGCATCGACTTGCACGTTTGGCCGCTACATATATTTAAACTTTCGAAATTTGAACTGCAATATGTTACTGGAAATGTATATGTATATTTCTAGGTAAATTAGGGTGGGGTTGCATAAAATAAGTGTTAACTTGTAACTTTATAATGAAACCGTCCTTCCCAAACACTGTGGTTCGAAATTACGAAAAAAAAAAAGTTTTTGTTTTCAAAGAACAAATCACGTTATGTCATTTTTTTCACGACCAGTTCAAACTGGTAAAGTGGATGGTTCAAAGCAATTTTCATACAAACTTGTGGGAACCAATAACGATGACACAGAAGTATTATAATTACGTTTTGTTACTATTTTATACAAGTTTCATTAAATTTAAACCGCAAATAATCCGTTTTTCTACAAGCAAAATATTTTACAATCTAATTTTGCTATTTCAAATTTTTTTATCCAATGTATGAGTGTTTGAGTGGATCAAGTTACAGACAATGTTGTAGTTGCACATTCTTGGAACATCTTTGGTTGGCTAAAACTGTATTTTATAGGGCTAAAATCTGGGTTCGAAGTGATAATTAATGATAATAATTAAGATAATTATCAAGATAAATATAGGTTGATCAAAAATATTTGCCACTGCTTAATTTATCGCAGATTACCTTGATTGTAAAATGTGTATAATTTATTTACTAAAATACTTGCTTCTAACGTATATGTTGATACATAATACCCAACGAGCAATGTAATACCAGTTAAAAAAATATTGCTAGGCTTACATCTGTTTGATAATTATGTGATAATTATCACATAATAGGTGGTAGAGCTAATGCCGGGCTCGACTGTGGAGGTACCACCATCTAACTCGGAAATCCTCCCGAAGTTATTCGGGGGAGAGTAAGAGGACAGCTCTCAGGCAAAAGGCCAGGCGGCCCACCATTGCCTGGACCGATGGATGGCGGTATATCCATCCCCAATTGCCGGGACTTATATAAATCAGACTGGTGATGGGCAGCAGCGTCACTGGTGCAAGGGTTTCGGCACCGCGCTCACCAACCCGCCTGCCCAGCGTGTGTGAGTATGGGCATTTCTTCCAGGAGGACCGCCAAGAGTGGCGAAATCCTGGAAAGGCTATGTCCAGCAGTGGACGAAACAGGCTGATGGATATCATGATAATTATCGCAACAACTATCAAGGGGCATATTTATCTTGATAATTTCAAACACTGGCTAAAATAATATGGTAATGGAAGGTACAGCTCGACCGGGCCTCCTTTGAAAAACATAATAGTGTCTATTTGGTGTAACATGACTTATTTGACAGGCCTTACCTTATTTTAAAGGCCCTATCCTTGTCATTTCAATACAGAAGGAAAAAGACAGAATGCCCTTTCAAAAGAGTTAAGTCATGTTACACTGAATCGACACCAATGCCAACCAAATTGGTGACATACTAAAGAAGGGCCAAGAGCAGCAGACCTTGTATGACTCAACTGATGAATATAAAAGCGAAAAGGTGTGTCAGGGTCGTAGCAGATGCAGGTCTATGGTCGCTGCCTACCCCACTGGTGTGAGTATAAAACGGTATGTGTAACGGCATAATGTTAGGTAAATAAAAATGTTTCATACCTAAATTGCCGAAGATCATCATTCTTTGGTATGTCTTGGAATACTTGAAGATCAGAGGAACTATCACAATATGGAATATTAGGAACCCCAAAGTTATCCAGTCACCGAGCACAAGGCTTCTGGAAATGATATAGATATACATTAAAATTTATACTAAAACTCTCATACATTGGATAACAAAATTTTGAAATAGCAAAATTAGATTGAAAAACATTTTGTTTGTAGAAAAACTGATTATTTGCGGTTTAAATTTAATGAAACTTGTATAAAATAGTAACAAAACGTAATTATAATACTTCTGTGTCATCGTTATTGGTTCCCACAAGTTTGTATGAAAATTGCTTTGAACCATCCACTTTACCAGTTTGAACTGGTCGTGAAAAAAATGACATAACGTGATTTGTTCTTTGAAAACAAAAACATTTTTTTTTCGTAATTTCGAACCACAGTGTTTGGGAAGGACGGTTTCATCATAAAGTTACAAGTTAACAGTTATTTTATGCAACCCCACCCTAATTTACCTAGAAATATACATATACATTTCCAGTAACATATTGCAGTGCAAATTTCGAAAGTTTAAATATATGTAGCGGCCAAACGTGCAAGTCGATGCGCGCGTGCAATAGTTCATCTTGCTCACCTTGGGTCCTGCTATACCTAGAAATCAATGGAAGCTTGACAGTTTGAACGAGTCGTAAAAAAATGAGATAACATGATTGTTCTTTAAAAACAAAAACTTTTTTTATCGTAATTTCGAATCAAAGTGCTTGGGAAAGATGGTTTCATCATAAAGTTACAAGTTAACACTTACTTGTTGCAACTCCACCCCAATTCATCTAGAAATATATACATTTTCAGTTAAAAATGCAGTGCAAATTTGGAAAGTTTAAATATATGTAGCGGCCAAACGTGCAAGTCGATGCGCGCGTGCTGTAGTTCATCTTGCTCACCTTGGGTCCTGCTATACCTAGTAATCAATGGAAGTTTGACAGTTTGAACTAATCGTGAAAAAAATGGCATAACGTGATTTGTTCCATACAAAAAAAAACTATTTAATTTTTAATTTCGAATCACTGTGCGTGAGGAGAAAAAGTTCCCCATGTTTTTTGAACAACAAGTTGGTTGTAACAACCTTGCATTTTTTTTTTTTTCAAAAACCGTAATTTGTATTCTATGTATATGAAACGTAAATTACCTGCCACTGTGCGCCGCTCAGAAGCATGGGCGACACTGATCTATATACTAGGTGAAATTAAATCAACCGACCAAATTCATACTGGAGACTCGGTTAGTCATCAGGAACAAGGTTTAATGACCCTCCAGGTAAATTCTAAAAAAAAATTTTTTTTCCCGTAAAACCTGCACTAGGAATTGTACTTAAACTAGTCCAACCAGTACGGGAGCAAAAAAAAATATTTTTCGAAATTGGCCAAAAGGATTACTGAACCTAGTTCTTGATCACTAACCGAGTCTCTAGTATGAATTTGGTCGGTTGATTAAATTTCAGCCTGTATAGTCGCCGTCAATAGAAATTGTGGACTATGTAAACAAAGCGCCATGTTGTCTTTGTCTATGAATAGGTGAACTATCTAGTGATGGGTAAGTATGTGATTAAAATATGTTAGGTGCTTAATTAATTTTCTTTATTTGATTCATCGCTAAAATATTCTGATGAATCGCTAGTCAAATCGCCCACGGTAATTACAAATGGTTCCATCACAGCGTCGGTGGCCGTATCTATAAACTTTTTTTCACACCGTACCCAGACCGCCGATATGACGTCACGAGGTCAGGTGCACAGATATTGTGACCGGGTTGTATTATCCCATCCAGTTCTTTCATTTTTTCTTCTACTTTTAGGACATGAGCTACACATTTCGCCCACTGTTCTGGCCCGATCCGCGCCAAACCTTGGTCCAACAAAATCTTCACATCGTCCATTTTGAATGTTTTGTTGTTCCTTTTTCAAAGGGGCGCAGAACTTCCAGATGTTTCAGGTGTAGAAACAGGTTCACTCATTTTAAAATTATTTTGGTCGTAATTGTTGTTAATCCACTTGGCAGTATCAGAATCCGTAGTCCGTAAAGCAGGTCGTTGTTTCAAGGTAAAACACTATCCAAATCAGTACAATAAAATCAGTAAGAGAAGCCAAGCGATATAATACCGAAAACATTCAGATTTTAGATCAACGCTGGAAGATCACACAGTTCTCGATAGAATCACACACACGTTTATGTCAAAGATTATGAAGTAACGTAGTCAAAAAAAAATGACGGAATAAAATACCATCACGAATAAAATAGGTTTATATTCAAAAAGATTCGTACATCACTAATTTTCAAAGACAATACAGATTCGATGAGAAAAAAATATGACAGTAATCTCGACGCAGTACAGAATTGACTATTGATTTTATGATTTTCCGTAATTAACTGGTGATTATTGAATATTTCATGATGAAATACAGTGAATGGCAGGTAGGACTTGATGCTTCATGATTTGGAATAATGTTCAGTGAGACTCCGTGACAGAACCTTGAGAAAAATTGAGAAAACGGTTTGTTTACATAGTCCACAATTTCTATTGACGGCGACTATATATGGATAGTGGTTGGCTCTCATATATCACCTACGACGGACGTCGCCTTTTTGATACTTATAGTTTATGAATTTATAATGATGACGTTTAAGTGATGTCCTTTTTCTACCCTAAGTAACGGTAACTATCGATAAAATATAATTCAGAGAAACCAAGTTATACCTTTAAACTAATTTATTATTGTCAGTAACACTGTTATATTAATTGTTGTAAAGTAATTAAATTTATTTTCATTATTGGCTTGTTGTTGGTTTGTATTTCGTTTCGAATAGCGCCACCAAAATTGAAAATATGGACAGAAGTTTAGAAGCAGGAGTTCCTTATTTAGTACTAAAACTAGACCCCGTTATCTTGTCCACATGACGTCAAAAAAGGGTAGTAAGGGGACAAAATGTCACTCTTATAAACTTTATTAAAATTATGACCCGATATAAAAATATGAAAATTTATATGTGCTTTTATATACAGTAGGGCCTTGATAATCTGAACACCCAAATTTAATACCAATTTTGGTAAATATTATATTATAAATATAAGTGTACAAGGTGAAATTAAATTAACATATAGTATGTATAGAAAATGTAATAATAATATTGTTTTGGTAAATATTGCAATTTTAGTGTAGATTCCGAAAAGTAGTACATTTCCTGTTTTTGCGTACTTACTTTTCACGGAATTTTTTTACAATAAAACCTTCAAACTCGGTATTTTCAAATTTATTTGATTGGATATTAGATGATATCATACATTTTAATAGATCCGTATTGAACTTTTCTTGATTTAATTTTCCGCTTGCTTATTCATTATGCGTTTATGAATTTAATTGTTTTTGTATGGTGTCTTTTGGTGTGATTGGTAAACAAAAAAATCACTTTCAGGTGCCTATGGATTACTACTGTATGTCAGTGTGATTTGCAGTTGCAAATAAATTCTTTATCTATGGTTATTGCATCGCTTATGACCAATATCTTCATGTTTGCGATCATAAAGCCTCAACGGCCAGTTAAATAAACAGACCACCGCGAGATTTATGAAAAAACTATATTTCAAAACACCACAAACTCCAAGGTGTACCCATTTTGTCCCCTATCTACCGTTTTGTGACGTCATTGCGACAAGATAACAGGGTCTAAATAATTTTGCAATTAATAAAAGATGATTCATTTAATACTTCTAGTTACTTTTGACAACTACTCCGAAAAAAAAACCTATTTTAACTGCCCCGTAGAAAAATCTAAAAGTGTCGATATGAGTGAGTATCGATACCTTAGAGGTACTCATATGAGTAGTATCGAAAAATTATTTGAGTACTACTTATATGGGTAAGTATCGATAACTTGTGATTATCGGAACATCCCTATACGGAATATGTAAACAAACTCACACCAACTTGTCAATCTTCTACTTTTTAATTTTATATTTTTGACATCTGTATAAAAATTCGAATGGGTACGGAATTTTTAACGGCGGCGTTTCAAGCCGAAAGCCGGTCTAGTGTATTAGAATAATATTATAAGATGTCTATGATGGGCGATGATAGCACAACATGGCGGCCTTATTGATATCATTCATGACGTCATACCAACTATTTTACGGCTATCGTTATCGGCTAACGTTGACTCGGAATGAAGATAGACGCGATGTGATCGATTATGTTTTGACTCGGAACGCGCTGTTGTGTTGATTGATTTGATATGATCTGTGGATTTGAATATACGTAGTATCTCTATATAATTTGTGATTTGATTTTATTGGCCTGTGACAGCTTTAGTTCCGAGATAAGCACGAAGCGCTAGCATCGCTCGCCATAGTCGCCATATTGGCGGCCATACTGGCGGCCATACTGGCGGCCATACTGGCGGCCATCTCGCTCTATTATCATCTGTCTGTCTCTGTTTGTAACATAGACTAAGGATATACTGATATATTAGGATAATCCTAAGTCTATGGTCTGTAACTTACCAAAAGTTGTACATTACATTTTTGTCGTGTACTATGAATTTGAATGTATTAAAAACAAATATATTTTATGTTATGTTAAAAAAATATTGATTTCTAGCTAGAATAGAGATTAATTCAATTAAGTACTCCTCCAACAATATTTCTTTCTAAAATAACCACTTTAAAAAAAGGCGGAATTTTTGATGTCCCATACTCCGATTGAATAAAACATGTTTCGATACCTCATTGCATTGGAGTTTTTAATACATTTCGATTGTTGTAAAACATGTCCAGTATTATAAATGTTTTAATGAATACGCAATTTCAACTGAAATTTGGCTTATTAATATTAAAAAATACTTTTGAATAATGCCCAAGATATTGGATCAAGTGGATTTCAATACACCGTTACCATGATTTTAGCACGAAATCCTTAGGAAAAATTCCCAATTTTATAATTATTTTATTTATCTAGCGATACTGTATTCCGTTAGGGCCGCAATTTTCAAAAAAGTCAGTGTTTGCCCGGTTTTGTCCTAAAATGTTGCGTGTATTGCTGTGGTACACTTGTCTATTCCAGGAACCGTGACCAAGATTAATAAGCTCAGAAGCAATTTATGACTTGTTTTATTACACTTACTATGAACGTAAAGCGTATTTATCACCAAGTCGATTAGTATTAAGTTATATCAGCTATAGCAACAAAAACAAGTACAAAACTGTGGTATAAACATTATGTTTATTTTTAACACTTGTACTTATCTTAAAAATAAACATAATGTGTATTAATTTCCACCAAGTGCCAACAATCACAAGCATCAACTGTGGTATAAACATGTTAGTAAGCTTTCCGTTACTCCACTCTGAAACTCAATCAGTGGTAACGTATAGGGTGGAAAGAAAAAGTAACGGAATGGAATGCATAAAGATGCAGATACACTGTGATCATCAGTTTGTATTAGGGTGTTAATTACAGGGCATTACTTGAAAATATACACTTATTTGACCTTCTTTTTATATCAAGCGCGTTAACAAGGATTATCACCACGGGCAAAGAAGGGAAGAGTGGTACCGCGCTGTATCAACAACTTTTCAAATTCCATCAGTTAACATTAATTTTCCTTTTCGAAACTGTCCCTTAGAATAAGAGTTACAAATTATTTTATTTATAATCAAATAAATACTGTTTTTGTGACTTCTTGAGTCTTTAATTATAGCTAGTTATATGGACTATATAGAGAAACAAATAAAAAAATAATGATCGATATATATTTCGACCCACGTCGGTCGTCGTCAATATAATTAAAGGCTCAAGAAGTCACAAAAACAGTATTAAGTCAGTCGACTGATGACGACCACAAGTGGGTCGAAATATATATCGATCATTATTTTTTTATTTGTTTCACTATATACTCCATATAACCAGCTATAATTGTATTTATTAGGTAAATATAAACTAAAGGCATAGTTTTGTTATATATAATATGGCGAAGAGTTGGTTATTTTATTAAAAATACTACTCAACATAAATACTGATTTTCACATGCTCTAGCAAATAAAAAGGGGTGCAATATCAATTTAAGGTAACGAAATATAGCAAATATTCGTAAAAAGGTATGTTGAAAAGTTGTTTTTTGGTTACTTGTTGAATTTTTAAAAATCTATTTGAGGTTTGCTTTTAATTGAAAAATGTATTTTGCTTAGGGTATGTCTATCAAATTAATTTTTGGTATTTTCTTAGTCACGGAATGGAACAAAGAGAGGCTTTGGTTCACATATAAAGTCATATAAGTATTTTTTGTTTTAGTGGTTATTTAATTGTGATCGTACTTAAATTACTTGGAAAATGTTATAATCTTTCACAAAACGTCACAATATTGGCACTTTTTTAACAAAAAAATCTGATGGATGATTTTGCTTATCTACAACAAAATACAAAAACGCCCATTAACATGGCCGTTTTTTCTTCATAGAAGTTATAGGTTATATTTTGTTTTCTCATCACTTTTTGCTTGAATTAAGTATCAAAATAAGGCAATTATCAGTCGTCGTGCGTACAGAAATAATAGAAACTGGTTTCAGTAGTAGGTAACATTTGTCTAACAGGGATAGACTGAAATATGGGCGATGGTTTATGCAAGGAAAAACTGATCCAGAAAAACACTTAACTGGACCGGAGGCAATCGCCTGCAGCATGGATATTCATACATGGTCGTCACCGAAGATAATTAAACAGCATTGCATACATTTAATTTCCCGAGGTTAGTATATTTGCAACCTTTCCTCAGAAACTTGTCTACATATTAACTATATAAAGTGTCCAGAGCAAAAAGGTTAACAAACTTCGTTTATTACACTTATAAAGCTCAATGAAGAGTTGGAGCAATACGTTTGAAAGCACTGAGGAAAAATACTGTGCCCGCTATTAACTGACACTAATGTTACTTTGAGAAACTGAAATATGTAGCTCAGTGACATCCATAATTTATAATTGTAACACTGGCTGGACAGACTGCTGACTAAAGCTAACAATAAAAATACTGTGCTGATTGATTGCCAATATTTTCTGAATGATGCGACGTCAAACTTGAAGCTCTCGATTAGAATGTGCTACGAACAATGGCTATATGAGTCTCCAAGACAACTCTTTTCGCCTTGGACACTTGTATGTCAAACAGTACTGAATGTAAATGTAAAATCGTATCTGCATACTTGCCAAAGCTTAAAAAATGCCACTTTGGGTAAATAATCATTAAAATGATTCAACTGATAAATCATAGTAGAAGCTCCCCACTTAATTTTGTTCAAGTAACATTAGGGTATTTGTGTATTCATCATACAGGTACATTATGGAAAGGGATAATTTATTATTTGAATTAACCAATTAATTTTATCATTTTATTACAGTTGGTGGCCATCTATAACACAATAATTGTTCTAGTGACTTATAGTTCTGACTGACACCTGTGACGACTGAAATGATTAATAGATGAGGAGAGGTTTGGTAAGTTATCATTCTTTTATATCCTTGACGTGTAGGGTGTCACATTATTTCAATCGTCTTTATTTAAGGCTGAAATAACTTTATTATATTTGAGAAAATGTTGATATGAAAGCTGTGGACTTTGTTACTCCTCTTAATTTCTATTCCTTAAAATTATTTTTTTCAAGCCTGCATTTATCATCTGTACTGTACAACTTATTATTAAGGGATTCTCTGCTGGAGACGTAATCTGGATACCTCTAAAATATTGCTGCAAACTTATTTTCCCAATCTTTATTTCAAAAGTTTGAAAATGAAATATCTAAATATATAATATTATATATAAATTTTCAATCGAACAGAAAAGTAACATTGTTGAATTTGCTCTAGAACCCTTAGTGCTCCACTGAAACTTTGACTTAGCAGGTCTTTATCTGCAAGATAATGATTGTATTTTAATTTTTCAGACCACTGCTACAGTTCACACCGTAGACAGGAACCAATGGAAATTTAGGTAGCGTTCTAAATCACTTTTCAAGATTAAAATATTGCTCGCTGTCAGACAAAAGTAGCTCATGCTGGTTCCAAAACCTACAAGTAGATGCAGTAGATCTTGAAAAGTTATTTGTAACTCCACCTTGATGTTGAATAAACCTTCGAATTTGAATCAGGAAACATCAAGCAAAATTCAACTGCAGGGTAAAGCACAAAACAATACTGACATTGTGTAAATTATAAATAGAGTTATAAAAGAAATAGAATTAAAGTATTTCCATTGATTTTGGTTTTATTTCCAATTTTTATCAAAAAATGAGGATTCAAAACCCCTGTATCGATACTCAACGGATTTTCACATCCCTATGGCATCGATATCGACTATTTACATTTGTAATGTGGCCCCATACCTCACTAAAACGACACTAGCGCTGGGTGCTTACCCATGTAAACTACTAGGTGTTAACAGAGCTGTCCTATCTGTACCTACTAGTTTATTTTATATGTTCTGTGATTTGATTGTTATTGACTTTTGAGTAAATATCAGCATTAATTTTTAACGTTTTTCTTTATTGGGAGTATTGGGTCAGAGTGTCGATAAGGGGGCACGGCACGACACAGGATAGACAAGTCTTTTTTGCCATAGCTCCAACCAAATATTGTGTTCTTTTTCGTGAAGTCAAGAATGTATTCTGCCTACGAAGGTGAAATAGTACTAAGAGAAAAATATGGTTCGTCTTCAAAAGAAAGAAGCTACGTAAAGCCTTCTGGTAAGATTTTTTTTCCCAATTTCGCTTTTCAAGTTATTAAGTACTTATATTGTAATATAATGTAAATAACTAATTTTCCGCATTTTATAGCTCAACAAAACTTGGTAATACTTGAAAAGAAACAAAGAAATGTGACTGGATGGTTCACAAAAATATTTCTGCCTCAAGGTTTCCCTGAGAGTGTCAGTGGCGACTACATAGCATACCAAATTTGGGATACAGCCCAGGCGTTCTGCAGTACAATTACAGGTTGCTATTAAAATTTATTACAACTTTTCCATTTTATAGACACTAGCGATTGGCCAACTCACACTTTTCTCAACTCTGAAATTAATGTCAACTTAAGTTGACTCATCTCGGCTTTAATAAAGCCGACCCAATAGTTTTGCTTTATGCAACGAGTCAGCTTGAGTTTTGAACCGAGTTACATACTGAGTTAATGCCATATCGTCACTTAGCAAACAAAAGCGCGCAAGTCTTAAATTGCCGGTTTTGAGATTTAATACCATTGGATAGAACTTTAAAGCATGCTTTGATTCAATCAATTTTATACATTCGGATGATTAATAGTACCTATCTAAAACACATAAAACAATAAACTGAGTCTTCTAACTTTTAAATTCATGATTTTAAGTAGTTTTCTGTCTCTCCTGAAAAGTACAAAAAAATGACTTGCGCGGTGTTGTTTGCTAAGCGACAATATGTAAACTCGTGTGTTGTCGACTTTGTTGTATGTACATATACATAAAAAAAACAAATATTTATTTTATTTTAAATTTAATAGTATGTTACCTACTTTTTTTTTGTTTGATAAACACTTGTACTTGTCCACTTATTTATATTAATTTCCCTTACCGGTTTCGCTGTTAAAGCATTATCAAAGGTTTGTTTGGTTGTTTACGTACAATATAAACAAAAAATGTTTCAAAAGTTCCACCAAGTGCCAACAATCACGAGCATCAACTCCATTGTTACCTACTTATTACAATTTTCATGGTTTGGCTTTGCTTTGATCAGTCAAGTACCTAATTGCATTTTTCTTAACAAAATCAACATCCATCCATCCATCAGCCCGTGTTCGTCCACTGCTGGACATAGGCCTTGCCCAAATTTTGCCACTCATGTCGGTCCTCCGTCCTCCTCATCCAGCCTCCCCCCGCAACATCCTTCAGGTCGTCGGTCCAGCGGGCACGAGGTCGGCCTACACTATGCTGTACGTGGTCTTCATTCTAAAGCCTTCGGCCCCAACGGCCATCATGTCGGCGACAAATATGGCCTGCCCAATGCCACTTCAACTTACTTACTTTATTCATCTCTGCTCTGTTACGTGACTGTACGTGTTTGATTCCTTCTCGTCTTTAAAAATCAAAAGTGTATCAAAAAGTTCACATTTTACGAAGAACTTACAACCATTTAAATTATTGTGATTTTCTCGATAAAGTGATAAAACCCAATTTCAGAAATTATTGATAGCAGTGAAGTTATAAGTAAAAACATTTCAAATCTTTTAGCCAAAGTGTTTGTTTATTTGACCTGAGACAAAGCGAAGCGTCAGTGAATCATCATCGCATCGATCGGCAAACGGTCACTCAACGTGAGAGGTGATCGACCTCGCTTGAGTTCTACAAATCTTCTTTAGCTGACGATATCATCACAGTGGCGCAGCAATAAATTGTATATTTGCTACCTGCAGGTGAACTTTCTTACTGCGTCATATTGTTAAATCGCAATTGCTGCGACCTACATCTTTGCTTTCCTCACTGTTGAGTTTGTTTGATTACTACATACTTATTTTAAATACAATTTAACATGGGTTTGCACAGATCCCCAGTTAAAACCAGCGATAATGAAAAAGAAACCCCTATACAGAGAAACCCACCATTTATACGGAGTGAGTCATTGTCGAACGTCGCTCTTCGTAACGCATCTAAACGATTAAAACCCGATAACGATGATATTCAAGATAGACAGAGGTTCTAACGAGAATGATAAGTAGTCAAAGCGATACACTTAATAAAATGATGGATTTTATGAAGGACATGAAAATTCAAAATGAACAATTAGTTGAAGGCATGAACACTTTAACAAATAAGTATGATGGATTATTACTAAAGCTCACTGCAATGGAAGATGAAAGAACAGCTGATCGCAAATACATACATGAGTTAGAACATAAAATGGATTTTCTAGAGCGAAACTCCCTCTCGACTACGATTGAAATTCGTAATGTTCCTTTTACTACAGGTGAGACAAAGAAAAACCTCCTGAGCCTTCTACAAAAAACTGGTGACTGTGTCAAGGTACCTATCGAAGTAAGCGATGTGAAAAATGTATACCGTGCAAATACCAAGTCAGGTGGGAACAAGACCATCATCACTGAGCTCACAAACGTCTTCGTCAAAGAGAACTTGATTAGTTCAGTAAAGTCCTATAACAGAAACAACAAAGAGAATAAACTGAGCACGTCTCATCTATCAATTGACGGTCCTGCTATACCCATTTATGTTGCTGAGAGTCTTACTTTTAAATCTAGAAAACTGTTTGCTTTAGCCAGGGAATTTTCAAAAATAGAGGGTTATAAATTCTGCTGGGCCTCATATGGAAATATTTATTTGCGTAAATATGAAGGAGAGCCTCTTATTCGAATCTATAAAGAAACGGATCTGGGGTCTCTAAAGAACTGACTATCCGTCTTAATAACTCCAATATTATTCTGTTTGTTTGTTATGCATGCTTTTAAAATAGTAATTCTGTTTCTGTCAATATTTATAAGTTACATATTAATTAATTTATCAACTCATAAAACTGTTACTAAAAATATATTATGTACTCTATATGTTATGATCTATAAATTTTTCACGTATTTACACAAAATCTACAACTCACAACAATCCCACACCATCGCAAATACACACACACATAATTACACCCAAGGAGAATTAACTAAAATAATATTAAATGACGCACCTTCACACACATTAGGTTTATATGATGCTCCCTTCCAAAAGTGCTTTATTATAATACTAATAATATATACAAGTATGGATGATGTAAATTTCCATCCATTCAAAAATAAAAGTAAATTGGTGTTATGACAAACATAGATGAAATTTTAGTGGATATTGATAGCACTATTAATGTCGGAAAAGCATTTTTGACAAGGGAGCCCGAACAATGTGTGAAAATTGTACCATCTTACCCTCAAAATAAAAGACTGTATAATATCCCAAAATATACGAAGTGTGAACAGCAATTTTGTTGATTTTGAAGCATAAATATAGACTTTGATATCATTGTTCTCACTGAAGCCTGGATATCTAAAAATCCAAACCCACCAGTTCTCCCGAATTATAAACGATATTTTACGAAAAACTACACCAATCAAAATGACGGAGTCGTGCTTCTAGTAAAGGATAATTTAAAATGCACAACTTACGAACCCCAAATCAAAGACTCAACATGTCTTGTTACCAAGTTTGGCAAAGAATTAGCCATTGTTAGTGTCTACAGGCCCCCTGAAAAAAAAACATCCAAGATTTTATGGAATCACTTGATGCAATTCTAACATCCCTAAAAATATTTCCCAATATTATACTAATAGGAGACTTAATCATTAATATAGGTGAAAATAACAACGATGATCGTAACCCTGACTATCTGAACCATACCG
The DNA here is from genome assembly GCA_910592155.1 of Ypsolopha scabrella. Classification (NCBI taxonomy): domain Eukaryota; kingdom Metazoa; phylum Arthropoda; class Insecta; order Lepidoptera; family Ypsolophidae; genus Ypsolopha; species Ypsolopha scabrella. The sequence continues at coordinate 13,985,994 of OU342960.1, forward strand.
GTCACAATAGTTTGTGATTACATTAATTACATCATTTAAAAACAAAACCAAATACGTATATAAAAAGATAAATAACGTAAAGAAAACTAATTATAAAGCAGCTCTAGATGACCTCATCACTTATGACTGGAACACTTTACTATCAAATACTAATCCTATATCTGCAACTGACTTATTCTTGAATACTCTGTCTTTTTATCTGAATAAACACACTGAAATCATAATACTATCACGCAGAAAAACACTACTGAAGCCTTGGATAACCCCCGGCCTACTACGATGTATGAAATTTAGGGACAAATTACATCAGAAACTGAAATGCGACGAAAATAATGATTTACTCAGAATCACTTACAAACGTTATAGAAATACGTGCAATAATCTGCTCAAAAAACTAAAAAGATCCTATCAGAAACACCAGTTAGAAAAACATAAGAAAGACATTAAAAAAACATGGGCTACAATAAAACGAATTTGCAACTACAGTACAACAACAAACACTCCCTCTGATTTGCTTGCATCAAAATCATCAAAGCAAGAATCTCTGGATAATGCCAATAATTATTATGTAAATGTCGGAAAACAGCTGGCAACAAATATTCTAAATAAATTTAATACCACAGAATCTGAGCTATCACGTCTGCAAAACCGCTATGCCTCGCAACCGAACTCTTTTGTATTAATACCCACAGACGAACAAGAGGTTATTAGTGTTATAAGGTCGCTTAAGTCTAGTAACTCCACTGGCTGGGACGGTATACCATCTCCCTTCCTAAAACTAGCTGCAGTCACTCTTGCTTTACCACTGACCCATTTGTGTAATATCTGTTTTTCTAACGGAGTATTTCCAAAATCACTCAAGAAGTCAGTAGTTGTACCAATTTACAAGGCAGGGGATAGAGACAGTATCTCAAATTATCGACCAATTTCGTTACTACCCACTGTATCCAAAATTTTAGAACATCTTTTAAATCGAAGGCTCAAACATTATCTAGACAAATACGATTTGATTTCAGGCAACCAATATGGATTTAGGGAAAAAAAATGCACGGCTGACGCTGTTATTCACCTGACCGATCACATATCACAAAATATCGATGAAAATAAAAAATGTGCTGCTATTTTCTTAGATTTGGCAAAAGCCTTTGATACTGTCTCTGTTCCCATTTTACTGAAAAAACTCGAAAACATAGGGATACGCGGAATACCTCTTGAACTTTTCACTGACTACTTGACAGATAGGTCACAAATGGTCAAGATCGGGGAGTATCTAAGTTCCGAAGAAAGTATCACCTACGGCGTGCCACAGGGCAGCGTACTGGGACCTACATTGTTTCTGATTTACATCGATGGTCTCTGTCGCAAAAAACTGAAGCAAGCGCAAATTATAACCTTTGCGGATGACACTGTTATTGTCTTCACTTGTAAGACGTGGAGTAGGCTAAATAAGGAGTCCGAAGATGGTTTTGCAAAAGTTCACAGTTGGTTAAATGAAAATTTACTGACTCTCAATCTGGACAAAACTAAAGCACTAACTTTTAGTATTCGTGAACGTACTCAACCCCCTGGAGTCTTTTCTGTTAAAGTTCATTGTCATGGTTGCATTAATACCTCCTCGTTTCACTGTTATATCCTATCTAACGCTACTTCAGTAAAATATCTTGGTGTCATCATTAACAGAAACCTCTCTTGGTCGGAACATATTGAGGCTTTAACAGCACGTGTGCGTAAGCTAATCCATGTTTTCAAAAACTTAAGGCACATTGGTGACTCTCCTGTACTAAAGGGCGTTTACTACGCCTTTTGTCAGTCTATAATAACATACTGTTTGCCTGCGTGGGGTGGCACACACAAATCCATGATTTTAAAACTTGAAAGAGCACAAAGGGCCGTTCTTAAAGTAATCAATTATAAACCCTATAAATACCCGACAAAGGACCTCTATGCTGAAAATTCGGTCCTTACGGTAAGTCAGCTCTTCATCAGAGATGCCATAGTAAACCTACACAAAAACCCGATTGAACTTTTTGGTAAAGATAGACGTAAAGATATTGTTTTTAAAATACCACACTGCAGAACCGCCTTTGCTCAAACCTTTAGTCGGTTTTTGGGACCTTTTTTATATCATAGACTAAGTGCATCTACAGAATTAAAACAATTATCTTTACAGTCTCTGAAACAAGCCCTAAATATCATGTTGGGACGCTTGGACTATGATAATACAGAAAATTTATCGGTAATAATTAAATAAATTTAGTCTTTCTTTATAATTCTGTACTACACCGGGATACAAAAAACAGTCAATAACAATAATAATAATAGTAAAAATAATTTTACATGCGTCATTTTACTTTCTCCAACTACACAAATCAACACAAAATACATACACTGCAACTCATGCACCACTCAACTACATGTTGAGATGTCCACTACACACACAATATTTGCATGCATTTATACGTGGACGCACTATAAGTTTCCGGAATGAATATGAAAAAATACTATTAAAGGTACAAAATTAATTTATTGTTTTTCAAAATAATCTCCCTTGGCGTCTATGCACTTTTTCATTCGATCAAACCAGTTTTGAAAACTTTTGTGCCACTCCCCTGTGGTGACCTCTGAAACGTGTTTTTCATACTCCTCGACAGCCTCTTCTGGTGATGAAAATCGTTGACCGCGTAATTGGTTCTTAATTTTTGGGAACAGAAAAAAGTCACAAGGTGCCAGGTCGGGACTGTATGCAGGATGACTCATGAGTTCTACATTTTTCGTCTTCAAAAAGTCGTTTGTCTGTCTGGCCGTGTGAGAACTAGCATTGTCGTGGTGCAGGATGATACGGCGTTTACGGTTATTTTTACGGAGTTCGTCAATAACTTCCGGCAAACAAATGGTCGTGTACCAGTCACTATTCACGGTACGACGATTCTCTAAAGCAACAGCAGCCACGTGTCCAGTTTTATTAAAAAAAGAAGCAATCATCCGCTTAGATGCACTTTTCACGCGCGCCACTTTGGTTGGTTTCGGCTCATCTTGAAAGACCCATACGCTCGATTGCTGCTTTGTTTTGGGATCGTAGCAATAAATCCATGTTTCGTCACCTGTTACTATGTCCCACACCAAATTTGACGCACCTTCGTTGAATCTGGTAAGCATGGCACTGCACCAAGTGACGCGGTCCGTTTTTTGAGCCTCGGTCAAGTTGTGTGGGATCCACCGCGAGCACAGCTTTCTCACACCCAAATGTTTGTGTAGGATTGATTGTATTTGACTCATGCCTATTTCTAAGGATGCGCGAATTTCATGGTAGGTCACATGCCTGTCTGTTTCAATCATACGGCGCACAGCATCGATGTTTTTGTTGGTCACAGTGGTGGACGGCCGACCATCGCGAGATTCGTCACTGAGATTGATACGACCACGCTTGAATTCTGCAAACCAGCTATAAACAGTCGTCTTGCATGGTGCTTCATTGCCAAAAGCTGTTTCAAGCCGAGCGATGCTCTGTTGAGCTGTCAAATTACACTTAAAATCGTAGAAAATCATACTACGAAAATTTTCCCGAGTTAAATCCATGTTGATGCAGACACACAATTTTTTAAATGGCGCCACAAGGTAAAAACAAAAGACAGTCAGATGAAACAAACTGCATTCTACAGCCAAAGAGTTCTATTTTCAAATGTTTCAATAAATTTTTAAATATTGTTTATGTAAGTGGCCAGTTCCGGAAACTTTTAGTGTTACCTATGTATAGTTATATTGTCATATTAAATATCCTGTATTATTGATTATTATATAAAAACCCGTATATCACTTATTTATTAAGTAAATTATTAAAATTTAGTTAAATTTATTTTACCAAATTTAGACTACACTATACCAGGTATACACTTACTCGGAAATCCTCCCGAAGTTATTCGGGGGAGAGTAAGAGGACAGCTCTCAGGCAAAAGAACCAGGCGGCCCACCATTGCCTGGGACCGATGGATGGCGGTATATCCATCCCCTATTGCCGGGCCTTATATAAATCAGACTGGTGACGGACAGCGGCGCCACTGGTGCAAGGGTTTCGGCACCGCGCTCACCAACCCGCCTGCCCAGCGTGTGAGTATGGGCATTTCTTCCAGGAGGAACGCCAAGAGTGGCAAAATCCTGGAAAGGCCTATGTCCAGCAGTGGACGAAACAGGCTGGATGGATATACCAGGTAAAATCTTCGTATAGTATGCTTAAACCAATTCAAGATTATAAACGGCGAGCTATCCGACCGTCAAACAGTTTATACTAGCACGGTGGGTAGTTTTCGGCCCTCGATATAAGTGAACAATTACTGTACACTAGTGTTTGAAACTTTTTGTATATTATTTAGGTTATAAATACAGTAATTTAAGGAAATCTGTAATATTTATATATGTACGTAAATTACAAATTAAAGGTAAATAAGATAAACTTAAGTAATATATTAAGATACTTATAAATTATTTCCTATTGTACTTATATAAATAAATTCATTCATTCATTCACTGATTCTGCAGGCTATGTCGGTTACTTTCGATCTCCGATGGATCTCCTCATTTTGGATTCAGAGATACCCCAAGCATAGCACGATCCATAGCTCACTGAGCGACCTTAAATCGGTGGATCAGGCCCTTTGTAAGAGACCACGTCTCAGCGCCATACGTCATCACAGGAAGGACGCTCTGGTTGTACATCTCAGCCTTTAAGCACTGCGGTATTGACGACGTAAATATGTGACGCAACTTTACGAATGCTGCCCAACCCAAGCATATTCTTCTGTCAGCCTCGGCGTCGAAGTTGTTTTTATCCAGCTGTATGACTTGACCCAGATAAACATATTTTTGAACAACTTCGATGCTGACATTGTCGATGGTTAGTGGCCCTTGGATGACGTGAAAGTTGGACATGACCTTGGTTTTATTCAAATTCATCCACAGGCCCACTCGTCTCAAAGAATCGCTAAGGCCGCGCATCATTTCCTCCAGTTCCTGCAGCGATTCCGCCATTATCACGATGTCATCGGCAAAGCGAAGATGTGAAATGTACTCTCCGTTTACGTTTATGCCTCGTCCATTCCAGTCTTGTGTTTTAAAGACGTCCTCCAGCGCGGCGGTAAACAGTTTCGGAGAAATAACATCTCCCTATCTCACGCCGCGTTGAAGATGTATCGGTCTTGTTTATACACCCTGTACTTGGACGGACATCGTAGCGGAGTCATACAGACATTTCAACAACTCCACGTAACGCCAGTCAACTTGGCATCGCTGCAAGGACTACAGAACAGACCAAGTTTCGATGGAGTCGAAGGCTTTCTCGTAGTCCACAAACACTAGACATAAGGGCTGTTTATACTCTTGAGTTTTCTGTATAACGGTGATGTAGCCTTTTCGAAATCCAGCCTGCTCTGAAGGTTGGAAGTCGTCGAACCGTTGAGCGAGACGATTCGTGATAACTCTTGAGAACAGCTTGTAGGTGTGGCTCAGCAGCGCTCTTAAATAGGATTTTGTCCCCTTTTTTGAAGAACAAAATAACCAAGCTTCTGCTCCACTCCTTTGGCGTAGTACCTGTACGAATGACGGCATCAAAGAGGTCCTGTAGCTGTCCAAGTATAGGGTAACCTCCAGCTTTTAGGAGTTCAGTTGTGATGCTGTCCTCGCCCGGCGCCTTGTTGTTTTTCAGCTGTTCAAGAGCTATCCTAATCTCACCTATTTCGACATCCGGGAGTTCATCGGTGTAGTGGCGGACCAGAGGTGCACGTTTGTCGTCTTTGTCGCGAGCTGTTGGCTTGGGAGCGTGTGAAGAATATAGGAGATTTACTAAAATTTCTCGATTTCGGCGAGGATTTCTGGCGTAGAGGTAATGGTTCTATTGTCAGATGTCTGCAGCTTGGCCAGATTGGTCCTTCCTAACTACTGGGCAAAAACTTTGAGCCTTTGTTTCGCTGGATCGCGTCTTCAATGACGCGAGTGTTATGTTGGCGCAGGTAAAAACGAATTTGCCTTTTAACACGCTTGTTAAGAAGGCAGTAATCTGCAGAATCTGAAGACATTTCCCGTCTCTGCCTCATCAGGTCCAGAGTTCCACTCGAAATTTTGGACTCCTTAGTCCTTCGCTCCGGCTTAAAATAAGCCCTCCCTACCTCGCGCATGACATTTGTGACACTGTTAGCAAGCAGTTGTTAGTTTCTAGGTGGTAGAGCTGATGCCTGGCTCGACTGTGGAGGTACCACCATCTTACTCGCTAACCGCCCCTGAAGTTATTCGGGGGAGAGTATGAGAACAGCTCGCAGACAGGCACAAATCCAGGTAGCCCACCAAGCCTGGAACCGTGCATTTGCGGTATATCCATCCCGAATGTCATCCCGGACCTTAAATAAATATACTAGTGACGGGCAGCGGCGTCACTAGTGCGAGAGGTTCTGGCACTGCGCTCACCAACCCGCCTGCCCAGCGTGTGTGAGTATTGGCATCTCTTCCCAATTTATGATGTACACTAAAAATAAACGGCCCCCAATCCCTGGCAGCCCCACTATTCCCGACTACGGTGATGGTCGCGGTAACGGTGGGGCAGGGGGTGCTAAGAGTCTCCGGTTGAATGGCCACCAACACCGACGACTCTTTTTGGCGACGTATAATAGATGGACGTTACGGGAAGACAGACACCTCGCTGAGCTCGAGTCAGAGTAAGGTAGAATCAACTGGCATATTCTGGGGCTATCGGAAGTCCGACGAGCAGGTGAGGATACGATAACCCTAGAGTCAGGACAAAGACTTCACTAGCAACGTGTTAGAAATCGGTAGTGTCTCTACTCGGGTGGCATATCTTGTTATTAGACTCAACAAGAGATATTCTCTTAAAGTTATTCAAGTGTACGCCCCCACGTCGAGCGACTCTGATGATGTAGTCGAGGCCGTGTATAATGATGACATATTAAAGGCCAGACATAACACCACCAAGACACATTTTACCGTTGTTATGGGGGACTTCAACGCCAAAGTGGGAGTACAAGAGTGTGGTGAATCGGTAATCAGACCACACGGTCATGGCTGCAGAAACCCTCGGGGCCTGATACTGTTTAGCTTCCTTGGGAGCCAGGGTCTCTATTTGATGAACTCATTCTTCAAAAAGAAGCCTCAAAGGAAGTGGACCTGGCGAAGCCCTGATGGTAAGACTAAAAATGAGATAGACTTCACGGATCAAAAGCACATAATCCAAGATGTATCTGTGATCAACAGGTTTTGTACCGGTAGCGATCACCGACTTGTCCGAAGCATCTTAAATATCGACTTACAACTTGAGAGAAATCGTCTGATGAAGCCTACGCTCCGCCCTTCTCTGCGCCAATCCGCTGCGGGATCCGAAAAGTTCCAAATAGAACTTCAGAACCGATTTGCCCCGTTGGAAACCACTGATGACGTTGACCAGCTTGCTAACAAAATCAATATTCAAAATATAATTCTAACTACGCTAAAATTATAAAAATATTTTGACAGCAGACCGAGTTATGTAAAAGATTTGCCATGAGCGAGTTGCAACGTAAGTACGTACGAACTCGCCGATGGCAGCAAGCTGACTGACTCGGTACGGTACCTCACAAGACTCGGCTGCACAAGTAAGTCGCCACCAGCAGTTAAGCGACTGGTGAGTCAGCATTGACGACCAAGTTGAACTCGGGCCGAGTTGTCAGAAATGCAATTTGGATTGACTTGGTTCCAAGTTTACTTAAGGGTCATTCCACGGTGACGGTCGAGACGTTTATACTCATTTTCTTACAATATTTTGTGAATTCTCCAATATAAGATGTGAACTACTAAAGATAAAATACGTTAAGTTATGACTAAATAAATTTATTAAATCCAGACATACCCAAAATATTGTATTTACGCTCTCAACTGTACGAAATTGACATTTGAATGTGTGTGACGGTCGGGACATCAAATTACCTAGCCACTATATGTTTCGGCATACTACTTGAAAATTCAGATCAACCACAAACCCTGAGATGATAAAAAAAATTACTAACTTGATATATTTCCTTTCATTTGATAAGCATGACATGTTGTTGGATAGACCAATTCATCCCTAGGAATATTAAAATACTGTGACGGTCGGGACGAGTTACAATATAAGACAAACAAATACAAATAAAATAAGAATTTTAAATGCTGTAAGAATATTTTTGGCAATTGTTTCAAGTTTATTAGTACATAAGCACCCACCGTGTATGAGTGTATTATATCATCTAAATATTTTTTTATTATGCTTGGCCCAGGTTTTGGTGACGGTGGCGCAGCAGCTTTACGCTCTTTTACGTGATTTTTAGTAGCTTCATCATGTGTTTCTACTTCCACAGACATAATTACACCAGAATTCTCGTTCGGTTCTCTTTCTACATACCTACATAACATTTAGAGAATTATCTAACAATTAAACATGGGCACCCAAGTTTTGTGTCGCTTTGTTTTATTTACTTTCATTATTGGTTGAATAAGCGCCGGAGTAGTTCAGCTCGTCTTTTTGCACCAATATGATCTTTAATGCATTTGTGGTTTTTCGGGTAGTTAAAAAAGCATGTTCCATGTAAACATGCACTTAAGCTAGAGTTGCACACAAAAACTACAATCAGAATCAACCCATAACTTGTTTTTAATGTCAACACTAGTGCAAAACCAGTAATGAGCTCAAGTGGTCAGTAACAGATTGTGTAGGTCAGCACACTGTGATGGCGGGACAGTGCTTTTCTACAACAATCAAATTTACTCCCAGTCATGAAATAATATTCTTTACTAAACGTTTTCATGCTTCACCTTACCCCCAAAAGATTAGTTAAAGTCTGGCTACTGAAATATGAACCTAGCAAAGCGCGGCAAATTTAAATAATCTTATGCTGGTATTACAGTGTATAGTAGGAATTTTAGTTTTGATACTTTTCATTTTTTGGAACTGGCATTCGGAAAATTAAATAATCCGAATCTTTAATTACTGTGTATTTATACATGAAAGAAAATAAACACATAAAACCAATGTGGGAACTATGATATACAAATACAAAATACAAAATACAAAAATATTTATTTCACACACATGGTAACATTTACAAAAAATTCAGTAGCTCCCAGACTAGACGATGGGTAGTCTGTTCCGTGGGTGCTGGTAGGTTGCTTAATCAAAAGTTTTGTCTTATATTTGGACAAGTGATAAATGTGTTATTTGTGAATAAGGTGATTAAGATCTATAACCTTAAAACTTATTTTAACCTAAGCCTAAAACAAAAAAGAACAAAAGCATTTTTAGGGTCTTAATCTAAATATCTAATAAGGACTCAACGCTACTAAAGAAAATAAATAGTTACCTATATAGAAAGAATATGTATAAATTAAGCGAGTGTTTATATATAATGGAATAGATAGTATTGAAATAAGTAATGAGTATGTATGAGTAATATATATATATATACATATATAAGAGCATTATTTTCTATTGATATATAGAAAATAAGAGAATATTCAAGTGTATGATATCTGTTCTCCAAATATACCTAATATATTTTCAGTATCGACATAATTTAAGTTAAGAAGCCATTTTTCAATTTTTCGTTTTGCTTCATGTACGGAAGCCAGTTTTAAATTGCATTCTTTAGCGACAATATTGTAGATATGAGGATGTAGGTAGGGAGGAAATCTTTGTGCGAATTTAGTTTTTGTCGCTGTTATTGTTGTCCTAAATACTCTTCTTCGAAGCAATTTATCGTATTCGGGAGAGTTAATAATTTTTCTGTGTTGGATTAGTGCTGCTCTAAGGATAAAAAGTTTTCTGATAGTTAAGACACCGCATTCTCTGTAGAGAGTTTCTGTGGGATAATCGATAGGTTTTTTAAACATTACTTTTAGAATTGACCTTTGCGCTCTTTCAATTGTGATAATATGTGTTTTAGATGAACCACCCCAGCAGCTTATACAGTAATTCAGAACGGATTGACAAAGAGTAATATATACGAGTCTTAAGGTTTCTTTTGAGGCACTATTACGTAGTAGTCTCATGACGTGGATGAGTTTTCTTGCCCTACCGGCAAGGAAAGATATATGTTTATTGAAGTTGACTTTCTCATCGAGGAAAACACCTAGATATTTTATAGCATCGGTTCTTTGAATAATGTCGCAGGAACATGTGCAGGTGGATCGATCACAGGAATATATTTTGATTGGGATGTTACAAATTGGTTCTGAAGCTGCAGTTTTGTGGAAACATAAGTATTTGGTTTTGGTTGTGTTTAGTGTAAGAAGATTTCTAGAAAGCCAGTTAGCGATTTCAGAAAGACCGTTAGTTGTTCGATTAAAAACAGAAAGCCAGGTGGTATCGTTAAAGATAATCGCAGTATCGTCGGCGTAACACACAATTTCTGCGTTTAAAGATGGAGATAAAGCATTGTTAATGTCATTTATGTAGATGATGAAAAGAGTTGGGCCTAAAATGCTGCCCTGTGGTACACCGAATTTCACATTTGAAGGATCACTGAGAATGTCACTAATTTTAGTAATCTGAACTCTGTCCGACAAATAACTGCGGAACCAATCGAGAGTAATGCCTCTAATACCTATGTTGTCTAATTTTTTCAAAAGAATCGGAATGGAAACCGTGTCAAACGCTTTTGCTAGGTCTAAGAAGGCACCTACACAACAGCGCCCGTTGTCAAGATGTGAAGTTATTGAATTAAGGAGAAGTGTGACTGCATCTTCAGTAGACTTTCCATGTCTGAAGCCAAACTGGGTTGGTGATAGAATTTCATTTGATTCTAGATATTTAACTAGGCGACGGTTTACAATTTTCTCCAACAATTTTGAGAATACTGATAGAAGTGAAATGGGTCTGTAGTTACATGGCATGCTTTTGTCACCAGATTTATGAATAGGAGTTACAGTAGCAACTTTCCAGGAATCAGGAAATATGCCATTACTCAGACTTGGGTTACAAATGTGTGATAAAGGTTTAGCTAAACTATTTAAGGCATACTTCACAAGGAGGTTTTTAAACCCATCTAGGCCAGGTGCACTATCATTTTTTAGCTGACGTACGATGTCTATTATTTCAGCTTCGTCTGTAGGAAGCAAGAAGAAAGATCCTGAAGGGGTAGAGGAAGAAGCAGCAAGTAAAGCAAGATTCGATTCGGTTTGACTCGTTGTTGTTAGTATTTCTTTTGCTAGATTTGTACCTACTGACGTAAAATAGGTATTGCAGTCGTTGATTGATTCTGATTTGCTTGGTTTATTAGCAAGTAGCTCAACAGAAGCATTTCTTTTAGCAGGAATTAATTCACATATGTTTTTGATTGCTTTCCATAGTTTTTTCGGGTCTTTGTTGTTGTCCACTAGTATTTTATTTTCAAAGTCTGATTTAACTTTATGTAGAACTTTTGTGCAAAAGTTGCGGTACCTATTATAGACAAGTCGAGCAGTAGCATCATTAGGTTTTTTTCTACATTTTAGGTGAAGATTGTCCCTGTGTTTCATACATCTTATCAGGCCAGGAGTTATCCAGGGCTTGATATTGTACTGTGAGCGACTGATTTTTACGAATTGTGTGTGTTTCATGACAACCAGGTTAAGTTTTCCGGTTAGCTTGGTGGTTGCTTCTAATACATCAAAAGAAGATATTATGTCAGACCAGTCTTCAGTTTGAAGGTCAGTTGCTACCGCAGCATAATTTGTTTTGGGTAATGATCTTCTGGTTGTTTTATGGTGGAAATTTGTACATATAGCTGTAATGGGAAGATCGTGGTCAGTAAGAGATGTCTTGCAAACAATGCCTAAAGCTTCAAATTTTGTTCTAATGCAAATGTGGTCTATGCAGGACTTTAGTATGTATGAGTAATAAGAATTTATGGTTTTTCTACATTTTTTTTTTCGGATAAAAGGATGGGAGTACTTAAAACAAAACATGACAAAAATATATAAAATTTATTATTCGCTATAATCAAAGTCTGTTTCCAGATATTCAACTTCATATTCATCTGAACTTATATTGTCATCATTTGCATCACATACATTTATAATAAAACTTTCCATTTGATCCATAATTCCATCTTTTTCTTTATATTTTTCTTCAATGTGAATAATATGGTCAACCATCTTCTTCCATTCCTCTGAAGTTATGCTGTCAAAACAGTGTTTTATCAAATTTTCCATTTCAGATGCGGATCTTGCTATATTTTTACTAGCCAATTTTCGTTTTCCTGTACTCCAAATAAGCTCAATAGGATTAAGGTCGCAATGATACGGGGGAAGTCTTAACACTTGGTGGCCATGTTCTCTAAGGATTTGATCGGCTTCATAGATTTCATAAGTTTGGGCTTATTTGATTGGTCTTTATTAGCACTTTGGTAAAACATGGTGACCAGGATCTGATGATGGAACTGGAAGATGGGTACGGGATCTCCTCAACGGACAACATCAAACCCTTCGAGTTTGGGCTTATTGATTGGTATTTATTAGCACTTTGGTAAAACATGGTGACCAAAGTCTGCTGATGGGACTGGAAGGTGGGTACGGGATCTCTTCAACGGACAACAGCAGACCCTTGGAGTTTGGGCTTACTGATTGGTATTTATTAGCACTTTGATAAAACATGGTGACCAGGGTCTGGTGATGGAACTGGAAGATGGGTACGGGATCTCCTCAACGGACAACAGCAAACCCTTCGAGTTTGGGCTTATTTGATTTGTCTTTATTAGCACTTTGGTAAAACATGGTGACAAGGTTCTGGTGATGGGACTAGAAGATGGGTACGAGATCTCCTCAACGAAAAAAAGCAGACCCTTCGAGTTTGGACTTATTTGATTGGTCTTTATTAGCGCCTTGGTTAAACACGGTGTCCGTTGCATATAGTCGTTCAAAAAATCATATTCTTTTGTTTTTCTTATTTTGACGAAAATCTCTTCGACGCGGGCGGAGCCGCGGGCTAAAGCTAGTATACATTTATATTTCTGTGCTGCCAGATAAAGCCGAAAACGGGCCAAAAATTTTATAAACGCGGGCGGAGCCGCGGGCAAAGGTTAGTTATAAATAAAACCGGCCAAGTGCGTGTCGGGCCATGCGCAATGTAGGATTCCGTAGTTGCCCGGTACATATAAGTTGGTCTACTAATACAGACCGCGCCAAACTTCTGGTCCCATACATTCTAGGGGACCAAAAGTTTGGCGCGTCCTGTACTCATAAACCTGTAAAGCCTACTGCGCTGTGATAGTTTTCCTTTTAAATTCATTATACCGGCTCTAAAGTGCGACCATTAAATGAAACCACATATTCTACCGACCCTACTGAACCACTTTTCCCAAGAGTCCGTTTCACGGACGTTGCTACACGGACGCTGCTCTCTCTAAACTCGCCCGTATGTCGGTGCGTCAAGGTTCACGCGTTTTTGCGTATTCCGTATTTTGGAAAGGTCTAACCATATTTAAGGAGATAATATAGGAAATAGGTATTACTAATGGTATTGGCATTTGTATTTACTCCAAAATTGAAACACACAACAAGATACACCGTCTGGCTGGAAGTTTTATCTAACTAGGTACAAACAACACTACCTGCTGATGCATGTCCATGAACTGTGCGCAATAGACAGCAGCTCAAGAACTTCATTTGCACGGTATAAACACCTTATAACAAGGTCATTCATCAGCCGTGGAGTTGAATATTGAACCTAATAATAAGTACAAAAGGATTAAATTTTTGGCGTCGAGCTTAGACCTCTTGGCTCTTCCAACCTCGACCCGCGACTTTCACTCCGCAAAAATTTTGTGGCCTGTTCAACCCACAGATGTTCCGTTATCAACCCGCGAGATAAATATTTAATACATTTTCTGTTTTTAACCCAAAATATGTTCTTGTTTCTACCTTTGCTATACAGGTCGTAAATATAGTGCGACCATTAAATAAAACCACATACTCTACTGATCATACTGAACAACTATTCGAAAAAAAAAACTCGCTCAAATCTTCAGAGAAAAAGATATTCAACTGTAACTCAAAGTCTTTATCTCGTAGGAGGAAGGTCTATTTTAGAACGCTGCAACAGAACAGCTGTTTACGGACGACGCTCTTTCTAAACTCGCTCGTATGTCGCTGCGTTAGGGATCACGCATTTTTGTTGGGAACTCAATTATTTCCCAAACTAAGGGTGTCCGCGGGTATGATTTTTGGGAGAAGTGGTTCAGTAGGGTCGGTATAATATCTGGTTTCATTTAATGGTAGCACTCTATTTACACCCGGTATTATCAGAGTACTTTTTAAAACTTATAATCTGAATATGATTGAGCTTATTTTAATTTTGATACTCCTATCAAACTATTTTTTACTATTAATTACGTGGAATAAAATTATTGTCTATTATTACATGTTATTAAAATAATTTAATTTAGTAATCGGCTTTGTCATAGGTTTCACTTTACTTGCTTAATTAAACACAGTCCTATCAATTCACACCAAGCAACTGAGCTGCGTGCGGGTCGAAGTCGGAAATAATTTTTTCCAAGGTAGAAAACGGAAGAATTAATTATTACTTGTTATTTCTTACGGGTTGAAAGTTTCGGGGTCGATTGTGGAAGCACCCGCGCTATCTCGGGTCTTGCCCCACACTAAAGCGTAGTGATCTTGATCAAATGCCTAGGTTTTTACATTACAATCATGTAACATACAACTGCGATATATAAGGTCTTACAATAATAAGTGAAAATAATTCAAGGGTAGATCGTGTATCGTTAACTGATCACATTCCAAAAGGAAAAAAAAAATTGGGTCAAATAATTTTTCCACTTCCCAGTACAAAGTGGTTGAATCAGCTGACTAAATTTCTATGGAAAGGAAAAAAAAAGTTCGCGCAAAATTTTTCGTTTTCAGTGGAATGTGGTCTATTAAGGTTATTTTATCATCTATTCAATTTTTTTCACTTTGAATTGTAGGACCTTATATACATAGGTGAAAACATTATAAGCTTAATATAACTTATAATAAGGTAATAAAAGTGCCTCTATTGTTTAATTCTTATCCGAATCAGCTCAAATTATATTTTCTAAACTAAACCATAATTTTTAATTTGGAAGCCGTTCTAAAACGGAGACTGTCGAGAGAGTAATTTTTACAATGACAACAAGATAGTGTGCATATAGTAAATGTCTAAGGTGTGAAAAAGAACAGACTCTTGTAAGGTAAAGTTTTGGAACGCAACCTAGCTTTTCTTTTATCCCATTCTCTGCGCGCGCATTTATTTGCGATGCGAGACGTCTCGTGCGCGTATTGTGTAGATATTGTACACTTGTGTGTGTGCGTGTTTTTAGCACTCGTCGAGAACATTGAAAGCGCCATCTCTGATTTTACGTGGATATTACGATGAATTATACATAGGTAACACCAAAAGTTTCCGGAACTGGCCACTTACATAAACAATATTTAAAAATTTATTGCAACATTTGAAAATAGAACTCTTTGGCTGTAGAATGCAGTTTGTTTCATCTGACTGTCTTTTGTTTTTACCTTGTGGCGCCATTTAAAAAATTGTGTGTCTGCATCAACATGGATTTAACTCGGGAAAATTTTCGTAGTATGATTTTCTACGATTTTAAGTGTAATTTGACAGCTCAACAGAGCATCGCTCGGCTTGAAACAGCTTTTGGCAATGAAGCACCATGCAAGACGAATGTTTATAGCTGGTTTGCAGAATTCAAGCGTGGTCGTATCAATCTCAGTGACGAATCTCGCGATGGTCGGCCGTCCACCGCTGTGACCAACAAAAACATCGATGCTGTGCGCCGTATGATTGAAACAGACAGGCATGTGACCTACCATGAAATTCGCGCATCCTTAGAAATAGGCATGAGTCAAATACAATCAATCCTACACAAACATTTGGGTGTGAGAAAGCTGTGCTCGCGGTGGATCCCACACAACTTGACCGAGGCTCAAAAAACGGACCGCGTCACTTGGTGCAGTGCCATGCTTACCAGATTCAACGAAGGTGCGTCAAATTTGGTGTGGGACATAGTAACAGGTGACGAAACATGGATTTATTGCTACGATCCCAAAACAAAGCAGCAATCGAGCGTATGGGTCTTTCAAGATGAGCCGAAACCAACCAAAGTGGCGCGCGTGAAAAGTGCATCTAAGCGGATGATTGCTTCTTTTTTTAATAAAACTGGACACGTGGCTACTGTTGCTTTAGAGAATCGTCGTACCGTGAATAGTGACTGGTACACGACCATTTGTTTGCCGGAAGTTATTGACGAACTCCGTAAAAATAACCGTAAACGCCGTATCATCCTGCACCACGACAATGCTAGTTCTCACACGGCCAGACAGACAAACGACTTTTTGAAGACGAAAAATGTAGAACTCATGAGTCATCCTGCATACAGTCCCGACCTGGCACCTTGTGACTTTTTTCTGTTCCCAAAAATTAAGAACCAATTACGCGGTCAACGATTTTCATCACCAGAAGAGGCTGTCGAGGAGTATGAAAAACACGTTTCAGAGGTCACCACAGGGGAGTGGCACAAAAGTTTTCAAAACTGGTTTGATCGAATGAAAAAGTGCATAGACGCCAAGGGAGATTATTTTGAAAAACAATAAATTAATTTTGTACCTTTAATAGTATTTTTTCATATTCATTCCGGAAACTTATAGTGCGTCCTACGCCGTCAGCCTAAGTGCCCAACACCCATTTTATCACAGCTAGCGTGTGAGAATGGTAGTGACATCTAGAAATTATACAAGATTTTGGCTTTCTAGCAGAGTACGTTTTTTTGTATGTTCATCCATGCATATACCTAGTTATTCAAGGCGAAATAGAGCAGAAAGTTGCTTACCATTACAAAATGTTTTTCGTGTAAAAAAAACTTAAAGATACTTTACTTTTCCGCACACACGCAAAAAATCTTAAGTAAAACAAAATGTACCAAAAAAAGGTTTGCCAAGTTTTGAAAAAAAACCTACTACACATAATAGAGCACCATTGCCATTTGTATTGAAGAAAAATAGAAAAAAAAATGTACTTTTATCAAAAAATGTGACTATCTTGGGAACCGCTATATCTTCATCATTGTTTATTTAATTGAAAAAAGAAAAAATACGTGTCCAATATTTTCTGATAATCTAACTGACGGACTAATAATTTTTTTTTAGTCATTATGCTTAAATATTTTAGACCATTGTATAAGGAGGTGTTTTTCTATAAATAAGATTATCTTTGGAGACTATCCACTTAAAATATCCACGTATGGTGGCCCAACTAAGAAGCATATGGGAAGTAGCCCAGTTTGAAAAGTGCAAAAAATTGCAAAGATGTATGTATGTAAGCACTTGATTGTCTAAAAAATATACCTTATGTTACCCCATATTTTTGATACTGACTGAAAGGGTCAATCATGAGGACCAATTTCTTGTCAGTAGCATAGTACCTATCTTAAATTAATAGAATACCATAAAATTATCACATACATAATATTTGGTCAACGCTACCTAATAAAAAACGTATGTTCTTGCGAGTACTTCCTGTAAATCGTCTGAAATTTTTAACATCACTGAAGGGCCATAGATTTCTGCAGGAGGTATTAGTTTCAACTTGATTTTTCCCTAGGTTGCCTGAGAAAAAGGGTCTTGACAGACAGATAGACCGGTAAAGTGATCCTTTTAGACAAAATTTATACTTGCGATTGTCGGGACTTGGTGAAACTGGAAAGACATCTTGATTAAAATCACTTGTACTAGTCTAACCCCTGATTTCACAATTGAGCATTTCTAGTTAAGTAGTGCTTAACTTTCAAATGCAGCGCTGTGATTGGCCAATTCATCACTTATGTATCCACTTAGCAAGACTTTCCTAATTCAGAAACTGGCCTTAAGACTAGTACAAGTGTTTTTAATCAAGATGATCCTTTTAGAATATTTTTAAAATATGTTCTGCCCTCTCATCTACAATCTTCAACGAGCTAAGGTCGTTGAAAATCTTACCGTTATTTCGAATGTATTCATGTTTAAGGTACATTAGCTACACAAGAAGTGTTGAGAGGTGTAGGGGTCGGGAGCGCCAGTGCTACTCCACTGGCAGCCACTATCACTTGGGTTATAAAAGATGGCTGCGGCCATTTGGGAAAAATACTTTTCGCCTACACTCATGGGTAAGTAGCTAATATTTAGCAGAATAATCTTGCATGTGTCAGTGGCACATAGGTCATTATCATTATAGTCGTGCATGACCATAACCCATTGGCTGATACAAGGTTGGTGGCACGACCACCCAAAAATTGTTTTTTTTATTTGATTCAGGTGCACTTTACGCAACTTAGGTATATCCGAAAATAGCTATATTTTTCAATTCCAAGAATTTTTCTTCTGCATGCATTGGTTTGCATTCGCAAATAGTATGTATGAACTTATAATAAAATCTCTTATTTGTATCTGGCTGGTTTTGGTATTATTAAAAAGTTTAAATTTTAAAAAAGGTAATTCCAAATTCAAAATAAGTAAAACGAAAAATGTTTGAAAAAGTGGAGCAAGATCGGTATATCAGTAGTTACGATGTAGCTGAAGAACTGGGGATTGACCACAAAACAGTTTTGGCGCATTTGAAAAAAGCTGGGTACACAAAAAAGCTCGACATTTGGGTGCCTCATGAGCTCACTGAAAGAAACTTAATGAACCGTGTACTCATTTGTGATTCTTTATTACGACGTAATGAAACCGAAACATTTTTGAAAAACCTGATAACTGGTGATGAAAAGTGGATCACGTACGACAAGAACGTGCGAAAAAGGTCGAGGTCAAAGGCTGGTCAGGCTTCACAGACTCTGGCGAAACCCGGGTTATCTCGCAACAAGGTAATGCTGTGTGTATGGTGGGATTGGAAGGGCATTATTCATAATGAGCTGTTACCGCCAGGCAGGACCATCGATTCTGAACTCTACTGCGGACAACAGATGAGATTAAAACAAGAAGTTGAGAGAAAGCGGCCGGAATTATTCAACAGAAGAGGTGTGATTTTTCATCATGATAACGCTAGATCTTTAGCCACTCAGCAAAAATTAAGAGAGTTTGGCTGGGGCGTATTAATGCATCCGCCGTATAGTCCTGACCTTGCACCTTCAGATTTCCACTTATTTCGGTCTCTTCAGAATTCTTTAGGCAGTATCAGGTTAACATCACGAGAAGACTGCCAAAACCACTTGTCGCGGTTTTTTGATGAGAAGCCCCAGAATTTCTATAGCAACGGGGTCATGTCCCTACCTACAAGGTGGCAGAAAGTTATCGAACAAAATGGCACCTATAGTCCTTCCAGTCACCCATTTCCAAACACAATAACAATGAACTTGATAATTCGTCGCGATATCTTGGAATCATAGTATCTTGGATAATTTTAAACGCACTAAATATCATACACATATCATAACACTAGCTTTTTCATCTTTTTGATCAACGCAAAACTTTCACATGAACATCTCCTTGCGATGATGGATAAATTGCCAAGTGCTTAAAATATATAAATTTATTTTTATCATAGTTTTACGCAGAAAGCTAGAGCTAAAGTAATCGGCAGAAAAGGACGTATGATACTGATATTTTTGATTGTTGGCACTTGGTGGAACTTTGAATAATAATGAAGAGAAAATCACTTTTATTATTCCACGAAATTTCGTATGATACTTTTTATCCCGGAAAAATAGTCCCGAGGTATCTGGAAAATTTTGTGATCAATCAGTTTTCAAATTAACGAGTTAGCAGCATTGACCTCTCATAAACAACTAGACACACAGTCTCTAAGAAAAGTTCGTCAGAAAACGTCCGAACGAGCGACGTGCATAATAGCAAAAATGCTTCAACCAAATTAAGACGTTATGTCGTTAACATAAGATGCAATGTCAGTTGTATGCAATCGTTATTCAAATTTGTCACGCCCCATAGCGGTGACAAAATGCATCGCGGACACTTTTTGATCGAGATTGTGAGTCTTGTTGTTTATGAGACGTCAATGCTGCTAACCCGTTAATTTCAAAACTGATTGATGACAAAATTTTCAATATACCTCGGGTCTATTTTTCCCTTTCCCTACCATTATTTTACGACATAAAAAATTTCACCACACTACATACAAAAAAAAAGCTCGTAGGCGTTGTCCAAAGCCGCAAAGTGATTAAATGAAACCGTGTATGATGCGACTGTGTAATTTGTTTTATATGATTAAAATAATGGATAAATAAAAAAAAAATGTTACAAGGAATAATAGTAGTTAACGAAACTGGTACATAAAGACCTCTTTACACTTCTTTATCTAAACTCATACAATAGTTATCTATTTATTTTTCAACCCATAAAAACTTGGTAAAATTTGTCGTAAGATTTTCTTGATTTTACTGTTATGAAATTGTTCATCATTTTCGTTGCTCAGTATCACTCGATCATTGCTGTCAGACATTTTTGCCCAGAATAAAACGTTTTACTAACAGAAACAGTAAATATTGCATTAATTATCAAAATTATGGCGTAAAAATCTAACAGTGCATCCACCGCGCATGCATGTGAGGTTATGCATCAGGCAAAGGAGGTTTTACAGCGGTGAGGTCTCGCCATAGAATAAGAACTAAGTAGAATCCGGCCTAAAATAATAGCTTGGAAGTAGCTATTGTACTCGCCTAACGTAAATGACTCATACGTAAGTGTGAATGAAACAACGAACTGCACTCACTTTTTATTTTATCCTGGTGTGTCACTAGATTGAATCAAACAAAATGTCAAATGGATGTAGCTAGATGTAGTATAATACCATCAAATTAAATATGTCTCGTCAATGTCTCGGTGTGTTGGGATATCGTACGTTGCTTGCGTTACATTTTAATTTAGTCGCGTCGTAATGTCTAATAAATTTTGCGAAATCTTACAGCTTCTCTGAGTGAAATCTTATATTTTGGTGCGATTCCTCTAAGAATGCGTGAAAGCTTGGTAAAACATTGTTTGTGTTACTTGTTTGCTACATTATGATATAGATGTCTTGTGCGATTGAAGGCTGTAAATCGCATACAGGAAGGATAGAAAATAACCACGAAGCAATAACATTTCATCGGTGAGTTCTGATGGTTTTTGATGTTAATAAGTTACTGATCATACCTATAACTAAGTAACAATAAAAGCAATTTTTGTAAATTATAATTTTGTACAATTCCACATCGATTTTTGCCTGTTTTATATAGATTTTCTACGAACAATCATAGGTTATGTTTTTCGCATAGGGATGTACTAAAGGCGTGTATCGATTAGTACGGCAAACCCACAATCAAATACATTGTATAGAGAACTAGACTGTGCTCTACGCTACGATACCAAAAACGAGCTGAGGTAGAAGGGCGCAAGCACTCGTTGTTGCCTTTCTAACACGTTTGGAACTCAAAAACACTATATTGTATACCTATATTATATACACTGGCAACTTGCTAGACAAGGAAACACAAGTGGCGAGGCTTTCTTGCTTGGCACGTTTTTCGCTTGAATTTGGTATCATAATATTGGCAACCTTATTTTTAAGGAAAGAAATTCTACTTTTGATGGACAAAAATTAGATAGTCACAGTCTAATTCTGTATACAACTTTGCCCACAATAGATTTTTTTTGTTATTAACTTCCTTGTCTTTTTTTTTGTTACAGATTTCCACAGAAAGAAGAAATAAAAAATGAATGTATAAGACGAATAAAAAGGCCATATTGGGCGTGGAAAAAATCGTCATATTTGTTCAAAACACTTCACGCGGTTTTTGAAAGTCTTATTGTTTATTTTATTGAATTTATTTTGACGATCAAATAATCTTTTTGATATGCTAGTTAAACAAGGTCAAATAATAATAGTTAGCGAAACTCAAAACATAGGTAGTACTGATCTTTGAGAATAACATTTTCTATCGGGGCTAAGCGAAATTCGCAAATGTTTTTCACTTCCTCTCATACAAATTGACCATATCAGCTGTCTGGTTTACTATGAGAAGGCGAAATAATTTTTCGAGAATTTTTCATGGTCACCATAGAAAAAGTTGTTCATATAGACGAGTACTACCTATGTTTTGATTTTCGCCAACTATTATTATTTAACCTTATATATCTATCACATTATAAAACAGACGTGTGTGCCCCATGATAAAATAAGAAGCCATCTAACTAATACTATTTTATATCCATCCATCTATCAGCCTGTTTCATCCACTGCTGGACATAGGCCTTACCAGGATTTTGCCACTCTTGGCGGTCCTCCTGGAAGGAATGCCCATACTCACACACGCTGGGCAGGCGGGTTGGTGAGCGCGGTACCGAAACCCTTGCACCAGTGACGCCCCTGCCCATCACCAGTCTGTTTTAGAAAAGCCCCGGCAATTGGGGATGGATATACCGCCATCCATCGGTCCTAGGCAATGTATGGCAGGCAAAATGTATTTTATATAAAGGACAATAAAAATATAATTAATTTTAATACTGTTGGTAGTCATTACAGTTTTTGTACTTGAAACAAGCACGATATTTCACTTATGTAACTGCCTATGATATTGTAATACATAATAATGATGCCAAACGAAACATATTCTTTTATTTCCTTATTTAAGCAATAAAATCTTTTAGTACTATGTAGTTATTGACACAATATCAAATCATATAATTTATTTGTTACAATATAACTCAAACTTTTCTGAACAAACACACCCTCTTATACATACACACTCACACACCTTATTAAACCCTTATAGTATAGTCTATTTTTTAATCCATTATAATAAAATTGCTATATTTTATTCAAAATTTATAAAAAATTAACTTGTTTCCAGATCAGTTGTATATTTTTTTCCTAAATTAATACTTAATTTACTAGTTATTGAATATTTAATGTACCTCGTTTTATCATAAAAAAATTGTTAAATGTAATTCCAAGAGGAAATGTGGGGTACTTCAGTGCTCATAATTAACACGGGGCCCCGACGTTAATAAAGCCGATTCTGAAGGCTTTAGTTTTAGTGCTGTCAAAACTAAATTTTTTTCATTCAAAAATAGTCCTTTTTTGTTTACAACAGAAGCTATATTACTTTGGAAAAATTCAAGTTTTGACAGCTCTAAAACTAAAATTAAAGCCTTCAGAATCGGCTTTAATATTGTTTAATGTCCATCCGTCCATCAGCCTGTTTCGTCCACTGCTAGACATAGGCAAATCCATGATTTCACCACTCTTGGCGGTCCTCCTGGAAGAATTGATTATGTAATGTAATCATTATGAATTAACTTACTTTATTTTATTTTTTTATTTTATAGGCAAAGGCTACTTTGCTATGAATCCTATTTGCCTCCTCCCATAGATAAAGCAAGGGGATGTCACCAGGAAGGTCGGTGCCACCTCCATTATCTTTTTCAGGGGACGAGTCCTAAGAGTCCTACTCGCACTTGACTTGTTTTATTTTTCACACTATGATATTTATAACGTATGATACGTAGATAGGTCGATGACTCGTTTGGGTTCGATTTATTTATGGATTTAAAAATTCGACACTGTTACATCACTAGCAAAGTAAGAAACTAGTGACAACCTACACAATTAAGAAAAAACTAATGCAAATCCATCTCTCTCTAACGCACTAGAATGTCGTAAGAAAATCAAGGATAGGTGTATTTCTCCGCTTACTATTTTAACCCGGATTCTATTACAATAATTATAGAAGTTATTATTCTGAGGGTCTCGCACCGGCACGAAAACTCCTTGGTCGGGGCACAGGCGCAATCACGCGCGCACGTGAGGTTCGGCCACAAGGAGGTTTCATAGGGTATACATATTATAAAAATATGTTATAGCTTTATCTTTTTAAGAGAGCTGTACATACTATAATTTAATTCTTTTCCGCAGTAGAGACGTGCAGAAAAAAATAATTTCATTGTTCACAATTTTCAATAGTTTCACAGTAGTTTATGAAACTGGTACATCCAAAGGTTATTAAAAACACGAGTGTCAGTTTAATAGTATGCGAGTGTTTTAATACCTAGTTATGTATAGTTTCATACACTACTTTATCTAAACTCATGCCTACTAACCTGTTTTCATAATTTTTGTAAATTTGTCGTTAGCCATTATTCTTGTAAAAGCTTGTTCTAAAAGTGTTCGTAATTTTCGTCGTTATTTCCAGAATGACAGGTGGAGTCAAATATCATCACCATCGCTGCTGTCAGTAATTTTAGGCCAAAATAATTCTTTTGACCCATAAAACCACAGTAAGTAATAAATAAATGAAAACTATGGCGCAACAAACAGTTCGTCCATTGACAGACCGAGTCCAATGCGCCGTAAGCCATAGACAATACCTGGCCGAAAATAAAGTGAACTGTAACCAGCCACGTTACTGTTTTGTACGTATTGGAGGAAGAACATTATATATAAAAACCTCATTGGTATTTGATTTTAAGCCTCAGACATGGCTGTATGGGCTAGTTCCCTTTGCCTTCCTAGTTATTATCACATGTGCAGTAATCTCAGAAAAAGTTATTTTATAGCATTATCTTGTTCGGAGACATACTATAATTTAATTTTTGTAAATGGTTTAGAAAAGTTTATGAAAAATATTTTTCATTATGCCAGTAGTTTTGAGTTCGTAATGAGGATTTTACAATATGAGGTTAGATAACATATTTTTCGGAATTGAAATTGAAATTTCCTTTGTTTTTACACACTCTAAGCACTGTGTTAATAAACATAACGACACACGTAAATAAAAAAATAATGAACTATAATAATACTAATATAATGTATAATTTAATAATAAACCACAGCAAAACCATCATGGGCTTAACATGCCGCAAAAGGCTTTCTGGCTATCGTTATTTTTTGGAAAGTACGAAAGGACATTTTCAAGGCCAAAGAAGAAAACGCTTTACTACGTTGAAATATGATCTAATGGCATGGTGGGCAAGGTAAAAAACCGGACAAATGCGAGTCGGACTCGCCCACCGAGGGCTCCGTTAAAGACTATATTTTTATGATTTAATTACAAATGTATAGTTTTCAGATTTTTCCCTATGCTTGTAGTATTAGACGGTATTACTTGCCAAATTTCATAGTTCTAGGTCAACGGAAAATACCCTATAAATTTTGATTCCCTTGAGAGTGTCGAAACATACGTTTTTTGCGGCATAAACAGCTGTATCTTTTTTTCACGTTAACTTGGAAGTTTGATTTTTTCAGAGCTTCAAGGGACTGTAGATTTGATTATATAGTTTTAATTTCAACTCGATACCTCCACGCGTTCCCGAGATAAAGGGTCTTGACAGACAGACGGACGGACAACAAAGTGATTCTATAAGGGCTCCGTTTTTTCTTTTGAGGCACGGAGTCTTAAAAACCAATAATTTTACAAAATAGACGAGTGAATTTTGGCGAAATAAACAACGACAAACACGGTTTTTGAAGTCAATAAGGTCCACAGACTATCGGGCAAGTGATTCGAATAAATAATATATTAATGTGTATTTATATAATAATATATTAATTTACCACTCGTTTCTACTATAAGACGATATTTCGAGTAGCTAGTAATATTACAAATTAAAAATTCAGATAAAATTAAAGAAAGCGAAGACGCCTTATTTTCACTTTTTAATTTCTTTTGATAACATCAAAATATACTGAACTGAAATCTGGTTAAAATAAACTTCTTAGTAGGTAACCTCATTTAATGATACAATGTCAAAGATAAAAAGTTTTATGTCCGAGTTTGCAAAATAATACTGGCCGGTAAATGTTTCTGTACGACATAAAAAATATCGATTTTCTTGTTTGTTTTTCAGTTTATATTACTACATCACTAAACCAGAAACGATTTTTGGGTGGCCATTGTTGTTTACATTTTTGGAAATGTCTAACTGGACGGACTATACATACTTTAGTGAAATGTAAATAAACTTTATAAAAAATGTTTTGAATTTTCATATAAAATGCGAAGAAACTTTTTCCCCAACCTAATATAAAACCTTGATGGTGTTACTTGAATATAAGGAAAATATTCTTAATCATAAAAATAAAAAAATAATAATATTGAAGCCTTTATAGCAACAACAATATCTTCTTTCAATCATTGATTACTCACATTGAACCTCACATAATAAGATTTCTCAGGTCTGTGTAAAGCCAACCTTTTCAGGCACCATCACAGATTAAATACCTACAAAAAAGCGCATAGTGAAGACACTTAAATAAATAGCTATTGTCACCTGTTAGCTCACACCTGTGCTACGTGTCTATAATTTGTATTACCTACCTACTATTGGTTACTGTGCGTGCGTGCAGGTGAGAATGTCACTACGCGCGAGTGCTTCTTTTATTCTGACCGTCTGGAGGTTATAAATATTGAAATATTACTTTCTTTTACATCATGTATGTGCAACGGCCGGCCCACGGGCCGCATCCGGCCCGTTACTAATTCTAATTTTATTACGATTTAAGATAATTTAAGATTTTTTTGCGAAAAGTCACAATTCGCAATTTTAACACTTTCAGGGACACATAACGAGACAATAGAAAGATCAATCGAATTACGTCTTTGTGTGTTCCTGAAATACTGGCAGCGCTTAACTTATGGGCAAACCTGAGTAAATGAGCCAGTTAACGAGAGCTGAGAATGAACAAATATGTACAATGCCGCCATTTAAATCAATGAATCCAAATTAGAATCCAGGATGACCGACTAAAATTTGAAAAATGCTTTGCCTGTTAATTAGGAGAATTGATTCCAACAGTAGTTTATCTGTAATTTATGCTCAAGTTTCCCAATAATTGGAAATGAGGAAAATATTATTACATTGTAACTTTTGTACTTTAATATAAACTTTGATAATAAAAGTATAAATTAGCTCTATCTAAAGTTAAATGATGTTTGTTAATTTTAGTAGTTAGATATTAAGATAAAATTTAAAATAATATGTAAATTATTAATATAATTTTAGTAACTAAGAATTTAAGATATGTGTATACTTACATGTTATACGTCACTTAAATAAAATGCATGCTGTGATTACCTTAATAAGTTAGAAGTTTAGCAGTTATTTAAGTTCAATGTGTGTTGTTAAAATTAGCTTACTAACGACTGGTTTTCCCAATAAAGAAAATGAATAAATTAGTTAAACCTGCGGTTCACTGATTTCGCATCATTTTTGTATAGTATACACATTAGCCTATGGCCCGCAACTTCATGAGTATTTGATTATTTGACCCGCAACTTCCCAAAGGTTGCACATGCCTGTTTTACATAGTCTTACTTACAGTACGATTAAAATCAGTTAACGATTCGGGCAACCTCGGTAATTATAGTGAATCCCTCATCTCTCACATAGAGTGATCAATTTACAGATATGACCTTTAATTATATAAGGTGTTCTCAAAATATCTGCCACAGCTGTAATGGGAGAGTGTATTGTGTATATAGAAAAGAATAGTAACGATATTTTATTGATCTAACGTCATAAATATTTCATACAAAAAAATGTGCGTATAAATTTGAATTGATTTAGTTGTTTGAAACCGTCCCGTAGTAACTTAGCTGTTGCCGCATCGCCATTTCATTTCGCAACTCAATGAAGCCACCCCGTACTGTTGCCATATTTATCAAACAAATGACGCCCCGGTCCGCGCCGGCAGCTCGTCATTCATTCATCAAAGCGCAAGCCGACGACGGCCTACCCCCCTCCCGCCTGCACTACCCCGTTCGTCGCACGCGCTTGTGTTTGTGCCTCAGTTCGCTGTTATCAGTTCGCGCATCCGTGCAGCTTCATACATTTGTCACAGATTTCTACGGGAAAAACCGCGCGTTGAAATTGAAAAAAACCCAGCATTTCATTTCGCAAAACGTCAATGAAGCTATTCATGCAAACTTACAAACAATACCGCGCGTCGGCATCGTTCGTCAAAGCGAGGCCGAAGACTCCCCTGCCCCACCCGCACCCCGTTCGTCGCACGCGCTTGCTTTTGTTTTTGTGTGCCCCGCCCGCCCCAGTTCGTTGTTATCAGTGGTCAGCGAGGTGTGAATTGCGCGCGCATTCGTTAAAAATGCCTCCCAGACGACGATATTCAAATCAAGAATATGTTGAAATGGTATGGTGCTATCGCGAGTGCAATAACATAACCACGCATGCAGCGAACTTATGCCAGCAGGGGTTTGGTGTGCGAATAAGTCCTCATACCATTCTGGACGCTGTGTACACGGCCCCTTTGACCCGCCTCCGGTTGACGCAGAGAAGAGGAAGTGTTGGACTTCTTCCGACGTCATCCTCTTGCGAGCACCAGAGACGGGGCTAGAGTCTTCAACGTGAGCGACAACTACGTGTGGCAACTTCTAAATCGGGAAGGGCTATACCCTTACCACTTTACGAGAGTACAAAAATTGCAGCCACAGGACTACGCGGCTCGCCTCGCGTTCTGTCATTTGATTCGAGAAGAACGCCGCAACATTCTGTGGACTGACGAGTCACAGCAAAAACATAGCGATTCTTACACTAACTTGACTGTCCGTAGCCTGTTTTAAGTGTGATGGGGAGTTAAGCATCTTATTACGTCAGTTTTTTTATCTGCAGTAAGCTTGGTGGAATTCAGTAACGGGTAAGTAAGTGCAATTTTTAGCTTTTGCCTGCGTATTATTGTGTAACTAATAGATTCAGATAGTTACGTTACGAACTGGTCAGCTGATTTCAGAGTTCATTGACAGAACAGTTAGAAAGAGATAGCAATTGTTTTCATTGACGAAACTACACTACGCGCGTAGTTTGTGAACCACGTTATGCAGAATAAAGCAAATTTTAATTTCACTACTTTATCTTCTCAAATTGATTTAACGATTCCGGGGTACGAAATTTATGCATTATTGTAATCTATAAACATAATAGTATCTCCTATTTCATCCGTGGCAGGTATTACGATTACACCTTATATTACTCGGTGTCTTATTGAATACAATACAAGAACGAATGAGCAACAAAACCTCCTTTGTAGCTCAAAACTAACACAACCTTTATATTGAAATGAGAAAAATAATTGACTATTTTGACAGTATGCCTTCTTAGTGTCAATAAAAACAGTTTGACGTATATGATACATTTATGTTTATGAACGCTAATTTCTTTCGTGAAAATATTCGATTCTATCAAATTTTATCAAAATTAACTTACAATAGTTATGTATCATGGCTTCAACAAATTTAAAGCGTGGTAAAAAAATTGTTGCCCAATCTCGTGAAATTGTAAATAATGTATATAACTATTTTAGAAAAGAAGCTAATTTATTTAAAAAACAAGAAAGTAAATATCATAATTTTTTTTATATATTGTATACAAGTATAGCCTCAGTAAATAATTACACCTATTCTGTGTGGCACACATCTAAATTTAGAGCGCCCTAAAAAGTCACAATTTTAGGACACACCTTAACAAATTGGTATTCTGAGTAGCAACCAGCCCTAAATTTAAGTCACTTTTTAGAGGTTCCTAAGATGCTCTAAGTTGAATTCACAGAATTGATTTTTTTTTGTATCTATGGTCGACTAGTGCTGAACTTTCATCGATAATTACCGGCTTATGAATAAAAAATCCTTTTAGCCTAGAAATGTTTAGTTTAAATGATTTTAACTATGAAAACAATAATAATTAACTTATATGTGGCTCGTTATTAATAAAAATTCCAATTTGGAGTTCTTCTTTAAAAATTTTACAATTAATCATAATGATTGTGGTCCCAGGCTAGTAAAATAAAAAAAACAATAGTCACAATTTTTTGGATTTTGAGGTTATTTACCTTGGATAAATTTTTATTCCAAATCTGTTTATGTATTACATAATTTCGACTGAACATTTACCACTAAGGTCTCTTACCGAGCAGAACAAAAGATATTATAGTGAAACACTTTACGATATCAGGATTTGGTGCTAAAAAGGCTGCCGCCAGGCAACCCTGGAGACAGCCCCCCAAAAAAATGCTGAAAAACCTCGTTAAAAGTATAATTTAAATATCAATAGAATTTAGAAATTAACATCGAAAAGAAAAATAAAAAAGGTATAAAAACAAAATTGTAAGAAGAGTATATCGTCGAGCCTAAAAATTTTACAATAAAATTTAATTTAGTAAATCACCTTTTTTAAGGCTTAGAACTTTCTAATGTAGCTAAAACGACGCTTTAAGCTTATTTTATTATAAAATTGAAACTAAAAGTTAATCTATTTTTTGGGATCCCTAGAAATATCGCGGAAATATTAGTAAATCTTAGGCGAGAGAAAATATATCTTAATGCGTGAAAGTTTTAAGAGCTGTCGTTATTCAGCCTTACATAAGGAAAGAAAATGACCTAAACAGAATAAGATAATTACTAAACTACCAAGAACCTGGTTCCTTCCTGAGGTCGATTCGGCGGGCCTTCTGGTATGGGGTGGTCCCCAAAACGCTCGCTCGTAGTTAGCCAATCCTCACCACGCCGTGAACTGCAGCCAGACTCCGCTATGCGACAGGATTGTCTTCCAGATGTCGTGGAAATGAGTTCGTGTTGTGCATCCACACAAGATAACAGGAGGATGGTGTTATTTTGAAATTGTATGTTACTTTTTAAATACCCTTAAAAAGCCTGAAGGGTCGCTGTAAAGAGACAAAACAACAGAATGAAGAAATGCTCATGAAACCCGAGCAAGGAAACTAACGTTTTGGAAAAAAAGACAAAAGGGATTTTCAGAGAATGAAACAAAAAGTACACAAAACTTACCAGGAGAAGAAGAGAAAAAGCTTGAAAATAGACTTCAAAGCAAATGTATCCCGTGTTACGAATCCAAGGGATTAAAATTCAGAAATTTATTTAGTTTCCTTATGGACTCGACGACAATACTCTTCAAAATGAGAAAAAACAAACAAAAACCATGACAAGACCTTCGAAATTTTAAATTTCGAAAATTCTGTAAAATAATCAATGATAAGGAAAAACTAAAATCGAAGAAACAGGTTGAATAACTGTAGCGAATGCTACAATATGTAGCACGGGAATGACCGTCAGCTGTCCAGATTAATGGTACCGAAAACAAACAGCAAACCAACAGAGTACGAGTACTTATCGCTTAAACAGACTGAATATAACACCTCTTCACTACAAGTGTGACTGACAAACCCTATGTATAGGGTGCTTGAACGAGGACAACATAGTGGAACATGTACTGCTTCACTGTGCTGCCACCGATGCCATGAGACATAAAGCAGGGATCGCAACCTCACCTTTCTGGGCCAGATTTTGGGTCAGCAAGCAGAAGCCGTTCAGCTATATTTCAAGGCGATGTCCTCGCAGGGCTGGACTACCACTACGAATTTAGAAGAATATCTAAGATTTCAAATTAGCCTACCGCTTTAGTGCTGAAGGATATAATAAAACTATGCTACGCTCCCGGACTTGCCATACCTAACATTCTTACCTAATCTACAGGCTCAGTTAAGGATTTCTGGGTGTAATATACCATTGAAAATGTTAAAACGAAACTAAAATTTATAATAAACACAAAAATCCTTCATGGTGTTTCTATTTCCTTAAGTAGGACCATGGCTAGCAACAATAGTAGTGAGATGATGGGTCTAATTATTTTGGTGTATTGTAATAAGTTTACACTTTGGTCGGGGGAGTTGTATCGAAGAGTATCCCTTACCTACATCTAACCTGCTCCTGCACCCACCCCGCAAATGAGACCTCAGAAGAAGTAGAGACTGTTGTTTTGTTCTGAAGGACTTTCAGATTTATAAATTATCGTTTTGAGGTGCCTTACATATTAATTGCAATTTAATTAGGCATAATTTTTTCCTGAACTTTAGTAAGATATTAAATTTTCATTTAAAACGATTCATGTTGTTTTTGAATTTAATATACAATTTGTTACCAATTCTAAACATCTTTTATATTTTTAAGGCAGGCAGACCCATGGGCACATCTAATAAATATTAAACTTGTAAAATTAAACCCGTCTAGATATTTTTGTATCTAAAGCAAATACATGATTAATGGTTTGTTGTAAATAGCACTCCCAATGCTCAATTGGTTTGCTGTCAGAACTTCCTTAGAGAGCTAAGCTCACCGCTGTATTTCTTCAATAAAGCAAGGAGTTGGGAGATAACACTATGCTTACCGCTTTAATAATATCAGTTTATTTTTGTGTCATACTATTTACTACCTTTGCAGCATTATTGGCTTACTGGTAGGACTAAAACATATAGTCCAATACTATGCGGGACACTCTATATCTATACTTAGGTAGCGTTCCAAATCACTTTTTCAAAATTAAAATATTGCTCGCTGTCAGATAAAAGTAGCTCGATGCTGGTTCCAAAACCTAAAAGTAGATGTTTTGGAACCAGCATCGAGCTACTTTTATCTGCCCCCCCAAAAATAAATCCTGGATCCGCCCTTGAATGCTTGGTATAGGTACAACCTTTTATAACAAATAAAAGTCATCATTCTGTAAAATAAAATGTTAATAATAAGTAAATGTAGAAACTTTCCCTTTTGTATTACCTACCTACCTATTTACTGCTGCTGATTGATCAACACATGAAAAAGTCATCAAATTTATATGATAAATAGCAGTACTACAAACAAAATTCACTTGAAATCATAGCAGTGTTTTCACACATATTTCAGCTTAACTGCTGGATTATGAAATTAGGTAAGGTACTAGAACTCACCTTTGATTATTCAGTTCCACCTAGAAATCAAATAAAAGTTACCAATACTGGGAAAAAGGTGGAAAAAACGCACATTTATATTAAGTAATATTTTAAAGCGCACCTGGATAGGTGCGACCTAAAATTCTCTAAAATTAGAGCTGTCAAACCAATATAAATCTCTAAATTGTTGCTTCAGAATACCAAAAAACCTGAGTTGAATGCTTTAGAGCTGTCATCGTAAATGTGTCGTAAATTTATTAACAATTTTAATTTGACGATCGTAAACGCCAGCTTCAGAATACCAAAAAATTATAGGTCGCGCTAACTCATTTTAGAGCACTTTTTATAAACGTCAGATTAGGATATGTTGCTTCATATAATAGGTCCAATTAATGTTCAAATTCATGTCGCTTCTGCATAATAAATTTCTTAGGTCTACCGGTTAGTAATGTCATCTTGGCAGGTGCTATACATTGCGTTTATGATACTTCAAATTGAATGCTACCTAAAAGAAATCGCGGTAATGTATTTTGTGTCATTTCCGTCTCGGGATTTAAGCGATGATATCCGAGAAAAGCCGAATCGTTAACTGATTTTAATCGTATTGTACAGAACTAATAAAGACTAGGTACCCGATTCGTAAACAAGGACTGTTTCGAGACATTCTTCAGAAAGCATTGTTCTATCTAGCTGACAAGTAATTTTTTTTTCAGGTCTCACCTGGATGCCTACAGCAAAAAGTGGCGTCTCTATGCAGACACACTCAACGATGCAGCAATGTGCATGGAGATAGCTCTGCCATTGTTCAAGAGCTACACGACATTCGCCCTCTGTATGAGTACCGTCATGAAAGCAGTTGTTGGCGTGGCTGGTATGTTTAAAATAACCAACAATAAGTTTACGGACAGAGTATGGTCAAAATTATCTCAATTAGAGGTGCAATTGTGTAAGCCAATGGTATTCAGATTGATTGTCATGTGGCCATTCGGTTAAGCAAATTAGCCCGTTTGACAGTTGAAATCGTACATTTTTGGTTGTCAAATGAATACAATTGTCTTATTTTGTTGTTGACAACCAAAAACGTACAATTTTATTTGTCAAACGGGCTTATTTGCCTAGCCGAATAGCCATATAACAATCGAATTTGAATATCATTGGCTTACACAATTGCACCTCTGATTCAGCATCTAGATACTACCAAATCAAGACCAGCTTAGTAGGGTTCCACAATAAAAGGGGCCGTTCAAGTATTACGTAAGCAGATTTATTACAATTATTTACTCCCCATCCCCCTTGTCAGCAAAAGTAAGCAAAGCTCTTACCCCCTCCCCCCATGCTTACGTAAACATTTTTAAATTATAAATATATTTTTTTTATATTATAATGTTATAATTATAATTTAAAAAATAAGAAAATAGATTTAGGATAGAGATTAGATTTTACTGATACAGTATTCAACATAGAGTAAGGGGCAAAAATATACCGATGACGTAATCATCATCTAGACTCCCCTACCCCCATGTCATCGAAAATAAGCAAAACAAAGACCCCCCCCCCCATAGTGCTTACGTAATACTTGAACGGCCCCAAACTGACTGTTGGTACTAATACAGCTTGACGACAATACCACAGATTAACAGGCAGTAAAATTTCCAGTGCATAAAAATGTAGCATCGTGATCACTTAAACTGCCTGACCACAGCTAATACTCGCCGGCACGCCTAAACTGTGGTCATCAGTTATTTGGGGCGTCTTAAGGCCTTGGCGACAACCCCACCGTTCGCGCGACCTGCATCTTGCGTTTGCTATCGCGGAGATAACAAAAGAAGTCCAGCGTGTTGGAGTATGGGTATTTCTTCCAGGAGGACCGCCAAGAGTGGCGAAATATTGGAAAGGCCTATGTCTAGCAGTAGACAAACCAAGTTGATGAATGTGATGTAATAAAATTAAACGTCTGTGGGCCCCCTTAGGCGCAAGCCAGACAGAAACGGCGCGGGTGCGGGCGCGCCCTCAGCGCACCTCTTCTATCTGCTTTACACCACATCCCTCTCCTACATTTTGTATGAAAGAACATTGGAAAGGCTCGCCGTCAGAGGAAGACATCTTGTCAGATCAAAATCAAACACTTGAATACCACCGACACACACTGTTCCGCCCCGTGAGCGTGCCACGGGCGCATCCGATTCGCGCCGCTTCTGCCTGGCCTAGGCTGCGGATGTGAATACTACTTATAATATTCCAGGCGGCGCGACCAGAGCTGCTATGACCCAGCACCACGCGGTGCGAGGAAATCTGGCCGATGTGTCGGCGAAGGATTCCGCACAAGAGACAGCTGTGAACCTTATAGCTTCCTTCACTGCGCTGCTGATTATTACAGCATTCAAGTGAGCTGCGTTCTTTACTTTTCTTCTTTCACATCAATGAAAGTTTATGGTTGACAAGTTCAGCCAGCCTTAGGAGAGGCCTATATCCAGTAATACTGGTATAGGGTGATGATCACTTTTGTATATAGGTACAAATTGGAATCTCTTTGACACTGGTTTTAAGCTTATTTGTATAATAAATGACTTTGTTCACGAACACATCCAAAAAGGGTATACCTCTAACACCCTTCCGAGGCTGTTAAACCACTTTGGTAACAGGTTAAGATATCCTACTTTACATTTATTTACTTCACAAACTTCGAAGTTATACGGGTGAGAGTAAGAGGACAGCTCTAAATCAGGGACAACTGATGATGGTGGTATATCCTTCCTCATTTGCCGAGTCTTATATGAGACAGAGGGGTAACAGGCAGCGGCGTCACTGGTGCGAGGGTTTCGGCACCGCGCTCACCAACCTGCCCACCCAGGACGGCGATTCTCGCAAATTTTCATACGCCTCTGTTTATCGCGTTATAAATGCTGTGTAACGATAACTCATTGCGCACGTGCGACAATCGCCGTCCTGCGTTTGTGAGTATGAGCATTTCTTCCAAGAGGGCCAAAAACTTGGCAAAGCCTATGTCCAGCAGTGGATGAAACAGGCTGATGGATAGATGATGATGGCCAATCCTGAAACTTTTGGAAAGAATAATTGTAGTTTTTAGGGTTCCGTACCACAAAATTAAAAAAACGGAACTGTTACAATATCAGTCTGTTTTCCGTCTGGCTGTCTGTCAAGACTCAAGACCCTTTGTCCAAGTTATAGATATAAAGTTGAAACCAATACCTCCTACAGAAGTCCAAGACCCCACAGTGCTGTTAGAAAATCAGGCTTCTAACTCAACGCGATATAAACGACCTTTACGTAATCAATTTTAAACCAATTCACTGAACATGAAAAACCAGATGACCCAGAAACTTGAAATTCCGTTCACAACTAGGTCAACACACGTGTATTTAAAAAAACGAAAAATTATTCTATGTAATTATTCAAGAACTTACTAGTATTTTTTCAGCCTTAATTAGATCCTTTGGATACATAGTGGAGTTTAATAGAATGCAAAATGATCGGATGTATGCTCATAGCTCCAAGGAAACCTATGAAGTTGTTGGTAAAGTCCAGCGTAGAAACCACGCGGAATCAGTAATAGTTTAGTGTGGGTATCAGTGGCGAAGGGTCCATATAACACGATTCCCATCGGCTTATTTAGGAACTGGCATCCATGGTACTAGGCTCCAATACATTGCGTCCACATGCTACGTTTGTAACTCGACGCAATGTATTCGAGCCTAGTACTTCGACTACACGCGAGGTCTTGCGCGTGTAAAACGCTATAGGCAAACTGGATAAGTCAGTCTTCGCCTGCGACGTTGCAGGGACGCGGAGGCGGGCGATGTTGCATTGAGAGTGTACACTCACAACCCTGCCGCCCGCTCCCCGCGCGATTCCCTTTGTCCCTGTAACGACGTGGGCGAAGACTGACTTATCCGATTTGCCTATACATGTTTAAGGCTGACGATTGGCCCTCGGCTACGGGCCTATTGTGTAGCGTTGTATCGGTTGCCAGCATTGGTTGCTAAATACTAAAAACATAGATAAAAACTAAACTTTCAAAATTGCCTTCAGTGTGCATTGAAGTCTTCATGAACTGTGAGGTCACACGTATCCTTATAATCGGAATTCGATAGGTATATCTATGTTTTTGACGTTTAGCAACCAGTTGTAATAGCCGACACGACGATACATAATCTAGGGGCAGATCTTAATCCTCTGAGCTACAAATGTTGTCTGTGTTAGAGGACATGGCCTACTCTAAACGTCACAAAAATTTGGACTCGCTAATAAATTGCGTCTAAATATATGTATATTGACACACGGCAGCGTGTCCAGGGCCGAGTTCTAAAAGGAAAAGACCGACGCACCAGCCTTGTACACGAACCATTTCGAACTACTTTCAACTCCCCATAACTCATTTACTTGCGATTTTACATATCGACTTTTGAAATCCTCAGATACGACTTACGTCGTTTTAAAATGAGTGAATAAGAAAACATTAAATTATGCAGGAAAAACATAAAATAAAACAAAATAAAAAAATACAAAAGCTTCTTTTTTACGCAGACTTTCAATATGAATATTAAAATGGTTAACTAAAATAAAACGTTGTCGATTGTAGCGCAGAGCGATAATATCCTTCCCAGTACAACACCGGATCAAGAATTATTTGCGATCCAGTAGGTATATCAGAAAAGCGCCTGGGCTGAGTTCAGTTTGATCGCCCGCTTACGCCCGGCGATCATGACATCTTTTTTGCACGCGTTGAATTTGTATATGCTATCCTGCTGTCAGTGATGA
Source organism: Ypsolopha scabrella (assembly GCA_910592155.1). Lineage (NCBI taxonomy): Eukaryota > Metazoa > Arthropoda > Insecta > Lepidoptera > Ypsolophidae > Ypsolopha > Ypsolopha scabrella. The sequence continues at coordinate 14,023,504 of OU342960.1, forward strand.
GCGGGCGATCAAACTGAACGCGGCCCTGAGGTTTTAAACATTGAGTCAGCGATCACCAATACATAGTTAAAATTTGAACGATGTTATTGATTCTTTTGCAAGTTTATTAGTTAGGCGTAAATCTTTTTGAATAGATTTTAACATATTCATGTTAATCTTTTTTTTGTGCTCAAATGCAAGGGGGTGGCCAATTTCATTTATCCGGAGCGCAACACTTGAAAATACGCTACCGTATATAAACCTAAACCTAGGTCTTTGGTACTGAATATATAGAACAAGTTTTCTAGCAAGTTTTCCTAGTAAATTGCATCACGTCACAAACAGGAATATAGAAGAAAGCTATACAAAGCTACGCATCGCAAGCTACTGGCAGCATATAAATTCGTTCACTCTTCTAGTATTTTCATTGCGTGACTGTAATTGAAACTATTTTAAGTAGCCAATTTGTTTCAGGAACACCCTGCCTGTGTTCGTCCTGATGGTAATCCTGCACATAGCGTTCAACTACCTGGCGGTGCGCGCCGTCTGTCTGCGGACCCTCAACGAGCCGCGGTACTTGCAGCTCATCGACACCTACTTGAAGCAGGAGTGCGTGGCCACGCCCTGCACCGTCAACGGCAGCGAACCGATCATATTCTATCATTTTGGACCTAATGTTTTAGGTGAATAAGTTTAGTTTTCCATTAAGCGCTACTTGAAGCAAGAGTACGTCCCTACGCAATGCACGGTTAAAAATATTATATATATCTGGAACTACTGAACCGATTCTAAAAATTCTTTTACTAATAAAAAGTTACTCTATCGCTGAGTAGGATAGGCTGTAGTGAGTTGCAGTTCCGTAGGGACAAAGCCATTAATTGAATTTGCGCGGAATCTCAGGAACTACTGAACCGAAAATCCATCCACTATTTTAGTAGTTACTTCTCACTTGAACATAGGCTATAGCTTGTTTTTTATGAACAATGAGTTCCCTAGGGACATAAGAACTAATCAAATTCCCGTGGGTAATCTTTGAAACTACTAACCGATTTTGAAAATCCTCCAGTATTGTGTTAGACTCTTCACTAAGACATAGGCTATTGTTTTCATCCTGGGGGCGGCAGTTCCCTAGGGACATAGTCATCAATAAATACGGAACCGATTTTGAAAATTATTTCTGTTTTAATCGTTTGATCTTCACTTGAACTATTTCTATAGTTGGTTCCCTGGATACAGGTAGTTCCCTAGGGACATAGCTATAAATTAAATAAGGGCGTGTTATTTATGGAACTACTAAACTGTTTTTAAACATTATTTTCTGTTGTGGTGGTTAGTCTCTTCCCTTGGACATAGGTTATAGTTTGTTCTTTGGGGATGGGCAGTTCCCTAGGGAGAAAGTTATTAATAACTATTAACTCTATATTGAAAAAAAGTTATTTTGGTTGGACAACTATTTTCTAAAGAACTAAAAGTCAAAGTTACATACGTACTGTAAAATAATGAGTCCAAAAAATATTAACAGATTTGCTAATTCTCCCCAAAAACTAATCAACAAGGGCGAAGCCGCGGGCAAAAGCTAGTATCCTATAATTCAAACTCAAACTCAAAATATTTATTGCAACTAAGTGTACACAGATGTTACAATTTTATAAGAACTTAATAACTTAGCTACCCTTATCAGGTACAGCAACACTACTAGTACTATATATTATTACACAATTCTTTTTCACTGCTCTAATATTTCACAGTGTCTTAATATCTAATACGTGGGACGCACTATAAGTTTCCGGAATGAATATGAAAAAATACTATTAAAGGTACAAAATTAATTTATTGTTTTTCAAAATAATCTCCCTTGGCGTCTATGCACTTTTTCATTCGATCAAACCAGTTTTGAAAACTTTTGTGCCACTCCCCTGTGGTGACCTCTGAAACGTGTTTTTCATACTCCTCGACAGCCTCTTCTGGTGATGAAAATCGTTGACCGCGTAATTGGTTCTTAATTTTTGGGAACAGAAAAAAGTCACAAGGTGCCAGGTCGGGACTGTATGCAGGATGACTCATGAGTTCTACATTTTTCGTCTTCAAAAAGTCGTTTGTCTGTCTGGCCGTGTGAGAACTAGCATTGTCGTGGTGCAGGATGATACGGCGTTTACGGTTATTTTTACGGAGTTCGTCAATAACTTCCGGCAAACAAATGGTCGTGTACCAGTCACTATTCACGGTACGACGATTCTCTAAAGCAACAGTAGCCACGTGTCCAGTTTTATTAAAAAAAGGAGCAATCATCCGCTTAGATGTACTTTTCACGCGCGCCACTTTGGTTGGTTTCGGCTCATCTTGAAAGACCCATACGCTCGATTGCTGCTTTGTTTTGGGATCGTAGCAATAAATCCATGTTTCGTCACCTGTTACTATGTCCCACACCAAATTTGACGCACCTTCGTTGAATCTGGTAAGCATGGCACTGCACCAAGTGACGCGGTCCGTTTTTTGAGCCTCGGTCAAGATGTGTGGGATCCACCGCGAGCACAGCTTTCTCACACCCAAATGTTTGTGTAGGATTGATTGTATTTGACTCATGCCTATTTCTAAGGATGCGCGAATTTCATGGTAGGTCACATGCCTGTCTGTTTCAATCATACGGCGCACAGCATCGATGTTTTTGTTGGTCACAGCGGTGGACGGCCGACCATCGCGAGATTCGTCACTGAGATTGATACGACCACGCTTGAATTCTGCAAACCAGCTATAAACAGTCGTCTTGCATGGTGCTTCATTGCCAAAAGCTGTTTCAAGCCGAGCGATGCTCTGTTGAGCTGTCAAATTACACTTAAAATCGTAGAAAATCATACTACGAAAATTTTCCCGAGTTAAATCCATGTTGATGCAGACACACAATTTTTTAAATGGCGCCACAAGGTAAAAACAAAAGACAGTCAGATGAAACAAACTGCATTCTACAGCCAAAGAGTTCTATTTTCAAATGTTGCAATAAATTTTTAAATATTGTTTATGTAAGTGGCCAGTTCCGGAAACTTTTAGTGTTACCTATGTAATCTTTTACAAAATGTTTGCATAAACAGTAAACTTAACTAACTTAAACATTACTTAAAAGGTAAGAGATCAGAAAGCCATATCACATTATTTTTCATCAGACAGAAAACTTTCTACTCTGTAGAAGCACTCTTCTACTAAATATTGCTTCAATGTTTTTATAAACGCGGATTCCTTTTGTGTGGTCTTTATAGTAGTTGGTAATTTATTAAATATTTTAACTGCCATATAATAGGGACTACAATTTAACATTTTTATTCGTGACGGAGGCAAATATAATTTATCTTTGTGCCGGGTATTAATTGAATGCGTATCTTTAATTTGTGGAGTTAGGTTCCTGTTTTTAAAAACAAATATACTTATATCAAAAATATATATACAAGGTAATGTTAATAATTGAATTTTTTTATTATAATTTGAATGATTTTGTTTATTTGTACACATTGAAGCATGAGCACGTCCACCAAATTGCACAGACAACCATTAACATTCCAAATCTTTTCTAAAATTCTTGGTGAATAATTTTGGTTTCACTTTCACACCTTGCAGCATGAGATTCCCGCCTTATACACAGGCAGTCCTGCATCATCTGCACCAAGCCCGCCCATCATACGGCCAGCAAACAAACATGTTCTCGTAAAAATAACGCGCGAGTTCAATGCAGAGCTAAGGGATGCGCTACATACACACACAGCCGTTCCCTCTGTGCACACAGCACTACCCAGCAGGAGTGCGAGGGAGGTGTGGAGATGGCGGGGGGACGTGCATTCAACTCGCGCGTTAGTACGACATACATACATATCATTATACTGCCTGGTTTCAGAGTAAAGTGTATACATTTCCTTTGCAGATCTGAAACTGTGCGGTTTTAAAATTCAACTTGGTTGTTCGATTAAGGATCTGATCAAGAAACACCCTAAAGCTGAGCACCTTAAAGGGGTAACCGAAGTTTACGAAGATCGACAGTATCTACTTTTGCCGAATGTACAAAAAAGAAAGATGTATGTGTTGCTGAAACAAAACGCGAGCACTTACGACGTTCTGCTTTCCTACTTTCATGCTGTTTTGTTGTCTATAATCATCTGTTCACTGAATGATGAAAAACTTGTAAGTATTTACCGCAGTAATTTAAACTTAATCATATACGTCTGGATATATGCGCAACGTATTTAACAAGCTTTTCTTGGTATAGTGGGACGCACTATAAGTTTCCGGAATGAATATGAAAAAATACTATTAAAGGTACAAAATTAATTTATTGTTTTTCAAAATAATCTCCCTTGGCGTCTATGCACTTTTTCATTCGATCAAACCAGTTTTGAAAACTTTTGTGCCACTCCCCTGTGGTGACCTCTGAAACGTGTTTTTCATACTCCTCGACAGCCTCTTCTGGTGATGAAAATCGTTGACCGCGTAATTGGTTCTTAATTTTTGGGAACAGAAAAAAGTCACAAGGTGCCAGGTCGGGACTGTATGCAGGATGACTCATGAGTTCTAAATTTTTCGTCTTCAAAAAGTCGTTTGTCTGTCTGGCCGTGTGAGAACTAGCATTGTCGTGGTGCAGGATGATACGGCGTTTACGGTTATTTTTACGGAGTTCGTCAATAACTTCCGGCAAACAAATGGTCGTGTACCAGTCACTATTCACGGTACGACGATTCTCTAAAGCAACAGTAGCCACGTGTCCAGTTTTATTAAAAAAAGAAGCAATCATCCGCTTAGATGCACTTTTCACGCGCGCCACTTGGTTGGTTTCGGCTCATCTTGAAAGACCCATACGCTCGATTGCTGCTTTGTTTTGGGATCGTAGCAATAAATCCATGTTTCGTCACCTGTTACTATGTCCCACACCAAATTTGACGCACCTTCGTTGAATCTGGTAAGCATGGCACTGCACCAAGTGACGCGGTCCGTTTTTTGAGCCTCGGTCAAGTTGTGTGGGATCCACCGCGAGCACAGCTTTCTCACACCCAAATGTTTGTGTAGGATTGATTGTATTTGACTCATGCCTATTTCTAAGGATGCGCGAATTTCATGGTAGGTCACATGCCTGTCTTTTTCAATCATACGGCGCACAGCATCGATGTTTTTGTTGGTCACAGCGGTGGACGGCCGACCATCGCGAGATTCGTCACTGAGATTGATACGACCACGCTTGAATTCTGCAAACCAGCTATAAACAGTCGTCTTGCATGGTGCTTCATTGCCAAAAGCTGTTTCAAGCCGAGCGATGCTCTGTTGAGCTGTCAAATTACACTTAAAATCGTAGAAAATCATACTACGAAAATTTTCCCGAGTTAAATCCATGTTGATGCAGACACACAATTTTTTAAATGGCGCCACAAGGTAAAAACAAAAGACAGTCAGATGAAACAAACTGCATTCTACAGCCAAAGAGTTCTATTTTCAAATGTTGCAATAAATTTTTAAATATTGTTTATGTAAGTGGCCAGTTCCGGAAACTTTTAGTGTTACCTATCTATTATGAAAACGCTGTGAACACACTCCTGATGTTTTATATCAGAGGCCTTTTCAATTACTTGAGTGTTGCATAAATGTAAACTTTTGATACGACGTTATTGCTATGAAAACGGCCTTGTATTGTTTGTGAATGTTTTTCAAGTTTTAGCTTGTTTCTATTTTTTGTAGCTACTTGTAAGATAGTATGATTCTTCATGTTTTTTTTCGATGGTAGAGTAATATTTACTATTAATTGTGTTCCATTTTAGCCAGTTTATCACAGGGAGTCACAGTTGCGCCCGTTCGCTGAAGTATGCCATGTTCTGCAAGCGGCGGAATGGACACGAGAGCCTGTGACGAAGATGCCCAACTACCGCGGCCTTCAATATGACGCCTCGCTAGACCTGCTCAAATACGTCAACAGAATAGTGCACAATGAGTATCCTAGGGTCAGAAGTGGACTACTGCAAACAGGTGAGGTGGATACCATCTCAGGAACTCATTTATTAAATAAACCACATTTTCTTGTATTATTGGTTGGTTTTATAACATAACATTTCGTCACGACATGAATCCCAGAGGGGGTATCAGAGGTGTTCCCGAGTGTGAACTGAGAAATGCAAGTCACAGTCCACACCCGTGTTTCACCAACGAATATTACGTCCCAACGTGATTAGCGGTGAGCCCTATCGCCGTACTTCGGGCACAATTGCACGCTTTTTAAGGCATGCAGGTTTCCTCACGATGTTATCCATAACCGTTCAGCAAATTGTATTAGGTAAGAACACAAATACTACGCGCATAAATTTCGAAAAACTCATTGGTGCAGGTTGACCGGGGATCGAACCTGGGTCCAGCGTTCTACCGCCTGAGCATTTGCAAAACATTTACTGGAAACAACACTTCGTGGAGTGGACAAGGACGTGGAGTTTTATTTAACACAAAACAGGCATTGATTGATCGGCTTAGAAAACATACTATAAATCTGTGAATTACCTATATAATTATTAACTTCTTTATGAAAAATTACCTATAGTTTAAAAAAACATCGTGGCCCCGAAACATTAAAGAGTGGACAAAGATAGCCAGCGCCCAGGCTGTTACAACTGTTGCAAAATAAAAGTACCTAATATGAGCAGCTAAATAAGAAGATGTGAAAATCAAGTGAGGAACAGATCCTTAGCATGAAAGGCCCCACCTTGTATGATGAATAACCTAACCTTTTTGTCTATCTGTTATTAAACTGTATTTTTTTTCCTAACTTAAGCTGCACTTGCATCAGTTTAAATTTCTTAAACAAATTCCTTGCAAATTTCGAAACCCATATCCCAACTGAAATCTTCGCTTTCGCGTTAACTCTTTGACGTCTATACCCTGCGATTGTCAAAACTAATCTGACATACACATGTTCGTCAACAACCGTCCACACGATCGGTTCCAAACTCAATGCCCTCTATTTGCCCTTGCTTGCTAGCGTATCACTAACTACTAAGGTCCTCGAAAGGAAACGGAAACTTGATTGCTAATATTTGTCACGAAGGCGACTTTGAGAGAAATTATTACTTTGATGATCTTCAAAAGGTTCAATAAGTTTCGTTGTTTTCGTCCCGTTTAATGATACGCAGATTGATGTATGACCCGACGCTAGAGGTGTTTGTCCGGGTCACCCGTCCGCGTAGGAGTTATCGAAAGCCGCAAGGTCAAGATAGCGTGTGGAACAAGGGTTTGGCGTAATTATGTTTCTTGCATTTTTATTCCGCGAGGTGACCGTGCGAGCAGCTCTGAGTACCTCCTTGGATAATGAGGGAGCCAGCTTCTCTGGCGGGTCCAACAACACATAGTTGAGTCAATCATGTCGTATATTGTTTGACGGCGGATGAGCAGCGCTTGGTTCTGCTCGGGGCTATCCTGTCTTGACCCTTGATTACGGCGTAATCATTGCTTACACAGGTAGGCAAAGCGTCGGACGAGGAGGGCGTGATGTTGGGTGACATGTGCTAGTTGCGGTAGAACGTGATGATCACAGGTACTGTTGTTAGTTGACAATGGTCGATAACATCAGCGGTGATATCCATTGCCCTTGGGTGGGAAAGTGATCACTTTAATTCATTCTTGAATCAAGTTTGAGTTAAAGTTACAGAGGACCACCTTTCATAACCTTCAGTTGATATTGGCGGTCCACTATAACCTTAACTAAGTAGACACGTAGCGATCGGGATTTGATCTATAACTCGACCGCATCGGAAGAACGTAGTTTCAGCATCGGAACTCCAAAGGAGAGATAACACTAAAACATACGTCTTCTTTCCAGGTTGGGATCTAAGCAAACATTTATTAGTGGTGGACGAATGGCGAGTAAGCAGTAACACTGAAGAAAACAGAAGTAATTCGCAAGACGATGAGACTAAATTGACTCTTGCAGCCCAAATTGCATCATTTGAAGGAGTCAACCTAAAAAAAAATATATGATAGTACTTGCTAAGAAACAGTATTGCATTTGGTGTGAAAATATATTAATTTATTACTTTCATTTACTTTTATTTGATCATTGTACATAACAAAATATGCATTTGGTTTTAGTACCATACGGACGACCTAAAATTGCTAGAGTATAAACTTAGCAAAAACAAAACCCTTGTAAAAAGGATTTAGTAGGGAGTAAAAAAAGATTATTAAAATTATCTTAAATAAAAATAGACGGTGTCGATTTGGTGTAAATTATATATTTTTGCGAATAAATATATGTAGTTAATTAAATTACAAAATATGACAAGGTCAATATGACATAGAATAGGTGGTAGAGCTGATGCCGGGCTCGACTGTGGAGGTACCACCATCTTACTCGCAAATCCTCCCAAAGTTATTCGGGGGAGAGTAAGAGAACAGCTCTCAGGCAAAACCAGGCGGCCCACCATTGCCTGGGACCGATGGATGGCGGTATATCATATCCATCCCCAATTGCCGGGCCTTATATAAAACAGACTGGTGACGGGCAGCGGCGTCACTGGTGCGAGGGTTTCGGCACCGCGCTCACCAACCCGCCTGCCCAGCGTGTGTGAGTATGGGCATTTCTTCCATGAGGACCGCCAAGAGTGGCGAAATCCTGGAAAGGCCTATGTCCAGCAGTGGACGAAACAGGCTGATGGATGGATGACACATATTTATTACATCGACCCAAATATATTTTTCATCTTTTAAGGCGTTGTCAGTTTGAAAAAGTCAACTGAGTATTAAATTATGCGTTATATTTGTAAAATCTATTACACCCTGCTGTAACGGCTGTTAATTATAGCACATTAAATAGGTATAAAACTAATATTAACATTACCTACTCATCCATCCATCAGCCTAGTTCGTCCACTGCTGGACATACATATAGATAGGGCTTTCCAAGTTTTCACCACTGCAGTAAACCATAAAAGATAAGTATATTTTCCATATGACCGCATGTCTTTATCTCATTAGTTGTTTTTCATTTTGTGACATGTATTCTGTCCACGATTTAATGTAAAAAGCTGTCTTTTTCGCCAGCGATGATTGACGAAGGACAACTATACTATAAGTACCGTTGAGAGGCCCTTGCAAGCTTGCAAGTCTCTCGAGACACAGGTAGTAAGTGGGCCTTGCGGTCAAGCGAAGTGGGACTGGAGGTTAAAGAATTAGAAGAGCAGTTTTTTTACATTTTAGTAGATGGCAATCCATCCATCAGCCTGTTTCGTCCACTGCTGGACATAGGCCTTTCCAGGATTTCGACACTCATGGTGGTCCTCCTGGAAGAAATTCCCATACTCACACACGCTGGGCAGGCGGGTTGGTGAGCGCGGTGCCGAAACCCTTGCACCAGTGACGCCGCTTCCCGTCACCAGTCTGTTTTATATAAGGCCCGGCAATTGGGGATGGATAAACCGCCATCCATCGGTCCCAGGCAATGGTGAGCCGCCTGGTTTTGCCTGAGAGCTGTTCTCTTACTCTTCCCCGAATAACTTCGGGAGGATTTGCAAGTAAGATGGTGGTACCTCCACAGTCGAGCCCGGCATCAGCTCTACCACCTAAATGGCAATATCGATGTTTTTTTAATTAGCCAATAATGACATGTCATATGTTTCTTAGAAACCGGAAAAAAGTTGTATTTAATTAGAGTTTACCAGTTGGTACTAAATGGCCGCAGATAAGCGCATTGCAATCAAAACGTCTATTCAAATCAGTTACTCACTTACTTACTCGTTATTTTTGTTATAAATCTCTGATTTTTTCGTACCCCGCTAGTTTATGAGTTATTAAGAGTGGAATGAAGGTTGAAATAATACACAGTGGGTAATTCTACACCATACCGATTTATTTTTTGTATTGTCAAGTATCTTATTGAATTGTGGCTCGGCCACGCGCTGCTAAACATATCCATGCATAGGCATGACTATTTAAATAAATAATTTAAAAACGAGCTTCGGTGAAACAAACAAACAAACCACAGATTTGGCGCTAAAGAACAATTCAAAAACTGCCCAAAAAGCCTGGTTTCGGATAGAGCAGCCATCAGTATCGGTATATTTAGTTTGGTAATGATTTCTGTATTATTTGGCACTGCAATGTCTATCCAAATCCAGTCTTTTACAATAAATGAAATATACACTTTGGTAACTCGATTCTATCTACTTAGAGTACAGCTATGAAGAAAAGCGGAAAATATGACGATCACACGAGAGAAGTAGTAAGGAAATAGCGGCGCTGCGATCTTGGCGTGAAAATTTTACCATTCGAATAAGATTAAATGATGTAGCACTAAATCTGCTAACCTTTTCTAAGTACATAGAAGACCGCTCACTTGTTATGAACAAAACTAAGCCTCTTGACGAGAACAGAGGCGAGTTAACTCAATTCAGAGCACAAACGACATTTAGCATTCTTACAAAGGGCTGAAATGCTGTTTGTATTCTGGGGGATCTTAGCCCGCCGCTGTTCCTACCCAATTTAAATAAGGCTCAACAGAAGCTACATAAGTACATAATGTAGAATACTGAGTAAGCGGATATTAACAAAGTGATGACGCTCAGCTAATTTAAATATGTTTGACAAGATTATTCTAACAAAACGGCATGCACAGCATACCGTGTTTTCAATTTACTATGAAATTTTACTACTCTGTCATTAATTACCTATAAATATGGATCCCATCATCATTATATGGGAATTCAAGTGTTAAATTTATTACCGACTCTGAACAGGGTACATAACAGTTTTATCACAACACCATCATTTACATTGTTCATTTCCACAATATAAAAATCAATAAGTTAATCACAGAAATGAATAAGTACATACATCGAAATAAATATTACAATTCAACAATGCTTTTTAACTACACATAAGTATTACAAATGCAACCACTTATTCTTACTAAGGAGATAAAACAATACAAATAAAATTGTAACAAAATATAATTCTAACATAGAATAGGAGTTGCGGTGTTGTGTGACAAACTGGTATTGCAGTGTCGAGCTGCCTCCACGTTGGACTTGTTGGATGTTTACTTGCCGAGCTGTTTGATGAGGATCTCCGTGCTGAGAGACTTGGGTCGCTCGATGGGCAGGCCGAGCGCCCGCGACCACACCAGCTGCGCCAGAACTCCGAGCGCGCGGGACACGCCGAACATTACCGTGTAGTAGTTCATCTCTTTCAGACCGTAATACTGTCAACAGAAAGAGAAACGATCTTCAATAACACATTAATACTTGGGTTCGGTTAACCGCTCACATACGTGTTTTCTTGGTAATACTCCTATGTACTTGCTTAATTTGACAACCCGTTTTATACGACGTTATTCACCTCAAAGACTGTAACTGTTATAACAACTGTTATGTTTGTATAAGGTCCTACAATTCAAAGTGAAAAAAAATTAACAGATGATAGAGTATCGCTAATAGACCACATTCCATCAAAAAAAAATAATTATGCGCTTGCTTTTTTTACCTTTCCATAGAAGTTTTGTCGGCTGGTTGAATTACTTTATAAAGGGAAATGAAAAAAAAAATTGAATAAACGAATTTTTCTTCTGGGTTTTTCGTAAACGATACATGATCTACCCTAGAATTATTTTCACTTATTATTGTAGGACCTTAATATTGAATATTGCATGCGAAAACTCATCAATCTTATCATCAATCAATTCTACATTGTCGGACCCGTACCTTGCATTGTATATGGCCAGAAAGTGAAGCCCGCAATAGAACTTGGGCCTCTTAAGGCGCATAGGCACCCCACCGTTTTAGTACAAAATTTGATGACCTGTTTCACTGTTGTTTTTCGTTATAGACATCTATCATCTGGTACTGACATTTCAAAAGACACAATTTTTCCAAAATTTTGAATATTGATTTCATTTAAAGATATCAAGCTGAACAGATCTACATACCAAGTTGTTTTCTTACTTTAAATTGTACCTGTACCAAAACTTTCTGAATGCATGTATTAAACTGTAGAGGTCTCAAACTTTAGTCTATAACGAAAAACAACAGAGAAACGGGTTATCATAACATATTGTACTAAAACGGTGGCATACATATGCGCCTTAATAAGATATTTTGAACATATCACGTCATTTAATACGCAATGTCGCTCACGAAAGGTCATTTTAAAGTCGCACCGACATGGAATTGAGTGGCATTGAAACAACCATTTGTTTTGTATTCATGTTTTGCACGGCTAATAATTTCACCTTATTATGCAGGTGAATGCTGTTCGGTACGTGGCAAAAATACAAAATTTCGCTCAGTGTTGTTTTCAACCTTCAATTGAATTTTGGTCGGTCTTGCTATTTTCAAATTTACATTCCATCTATTCGATAGGTAGTAGATGTAACTTTTTAAGTTAGGTGTCCCTTATTTTTTGATGTACTTTATTTCGTTTTGTACGCATACCCTTTCATTTTATTTACATACATATACTCACGCCTGTCTCCCAGAGGGGTAGGCAGGGACTACACACATTTTCTCCAAATACATAACGTAAGAAACGACACATAAAATCCATTTCTTTATGTAATTCTAAGACAAATTTTCTGTGTCACCACTTGTTTGATTCCAACCTCGAGTCCGTTTGTGTTTTGCATTTCAAGAGTGCTCACGCAAAATCTCGCACTCCAGTGTTAGGTATTTTCTTGCACGCAGGCAGGTGATTTGCAGTGATATGTTACGACTAAACACAAATGTGTTTGCAATCAGCATAGCATAGCATTTTCCTAATATTGTTTATGCATTTTCCTTTCGCTACAAGAACTAAGGCGCGGTCAAATTGAAATAATAGTTTCGCGGAATGTGTGCGCGCGACAAAGGTTCCCGTGCGAAGGCTGCGCGCGCGATGTTCTATGAATTGAACCTTGTTTCTGATCATCACTAATAATAAATTTCTTTATTTCAGTTAAGTCTAGTGTCTATACGAATTGTAAAGTCCGAGTAAGGTAGCAGACCTGGAGCAACACGCCCGAGTGGGAGTCCACGTTGGGCCAGGGGTTCTTGACCTTGCCGAGCTCGGTCAGGATCGGGGGCACCACTTTGTAGATGGCGGCCACCAGCTTGAACAGAGGGTCGTTGGGGAGGTGCTTCAGGGCGAACTCGCGCTGGCATGTGTACCTGAAATACACACATAACATCACTTTAACAATACGCTGCATTGCCTGAAAACCTGCCGTGCGATTGTGTAAGACAATCGTATTTAAATTTATTGTCATACGGCTATTTAAGTAAATTAGCCCATTTGACAATTGAAATTGTACATTTTTGGGTGTCAAATGAATACAATTGTCTTGTTTTGTTGTTGATAATGATAACCAAAATCGTACAATTTTAATTGTCAAACGGGCTAATTTCGAACTTGATGGCGATTGTCTTACACAATTGCACCTCTGATAGATAACATTTAAAATCTAACGAATAATAATGTCATTAAGAGACGAAATCCCTACATCGGGCAGAAACAGGTTTCGGTATTCTTATTTTAGATGATAGTAAATATTTAAATTTCTAAACAAAACAAATACCACTTGCTATTTTGCAAAACGAAGGACAAGATCATTTGAAAAATTGCTGTATCATTCATAGTGACTTCACAAAAACAAAACAGGAACCTCAAGAAAACTCTCGAATAGCATTGCCACATTCTCAGTACTGTGATTTAATTAGAGATATAACAATGACAAAACATATTTCAGAACAAAAGTGACACATTATATAAAATCTGATAAAGAAAACAGTTTTTCGATACGACTTATAGATTTTTTCACGTTAAAAAGTGTTCCAAAAAAAGTAAATATAACTGAGGTTATGCGAGCACGGCAGTTGGTTAGAGCGAGATAGACAGTTAAAAAATAAATGCGTTAGAGCACGAGTTTTTCCAAGGAGCGCCGACCCTTAATTGAAATCCATTGTAGGACTTATGTATGTCCTGAGGATCTCATATAATAAGTATTTTCAGTAGAACATATTTATGTTACGGCCAATGTTAGGTTCCATGATGAACTTACGATTAGCCGGTTAATCTTAAGTTTAGCTTTGAAATCAGTTAGTTTATTTCATATTTAGCCGGCCAAACTTAAGAATAATTGCCAACTTACGGCTAAAAAGGTAAAAGCAAATCAAAAGATTAAATGATATAGTGAACAACGACAAGAAGGATTTTCGCGTATATCATGAATTCTATTAAAACTAGGGGGCGTCGCTCCGCTGCGTTTAGCTCCCTAATTTATTTACATGTAAACCTAACACGGTCCTTATCCCTCCGCTCCGCTTCGCTTGGATCCCAAATTTATTTCCATGTAAACCTTACACGCTCCGCTTCGCTTTGCTCGTCGTCGCACCTATTTTTGACTTTTTATTAAATTCATACTGTTTTTTTTTATTTTTCCGTTTGCTTTTACATTTTTAGTCATTAGTGGTTATTCTTATGTTCAGCCAGCTAAAATAAACTAACATTGCTAGCTAATGGCTATTTATTCATTAATTTAGGCTTGCGCCCAAATCTGAACTTCAGGTTAGCCGGCTAATCTTAAGATTATCATTTTCCGTAAGACATATACAAAAAATTGAATTTAAAAGTTGAACAAAAATATTAATGACGCCAAAAAATTGTGAAAGACACTACAATATTATGTTATTTAAGTATTATTGCATATAGAATTGGAAATTAATAATTTTCGGATTTCTTGCGCCAAAACATCTGGCTTTGTGACTAATTTTAAAATTGTGGGTTACCGGGAATAACCTATAGGTGTTTATAGTCAGTCCGTGAGTGAGATATAGAGTACGGAAATACTTACGAATTATTTACGGCAGTATGAGGCTATAGGCCTTAGTATTCAATATTATTTTGATACCACGAGCCGTTATTGAGAAAACCATGCCGTGTCATGCGTCTAATTCGCACCATAGTGTACCATTGGTCAAGCCATTCAAGTGAGGGCAACTTCCAGTGACCGGTGATGGTATTGTCCAGGGTCAACTACAGTGTACTCACCTAGGATCAGTCTTCCTGAGAACGGCGTGTCCGTACCCGGGCACGACCTGGCCGGACTTGAGCGTCTTCCAGATGAACTCCTTGAGCCCTTCTTCTGTGAAGTCGTCTCCCACTTGCTTGCGCAGTTTCTCTAGCCAGACGAGCACCTGATGAATAACGTTGAAAATTAATTAACATGAACACGAAGAAACTGTATCGGTAGATAACCACCTGTATACTTCAGGTCAAAATGTCAAATTCGACGTTTTAGAATGTCGAAGACGCCGCAAATTGAAACTCTGCATAAACATACCTTGGTCCTTATTCTAAGACACCATACCTTTAATTTTTACATATTTAATCATTTTAAAGCTTTAAGTCTGACTACAAAAACATAAAAACAAAAACCTGTTTACCATCCGTTTCTCATCGAATACGCGATAAAATTCAGAAGTATTCACATATTCAGCTGTGGTTTATACAATAATTTAGATCAGTATCTAACTCTTTTTTATTAAATTCGTTTTACAGGGTAATTTCTTGAAAATAAGCGCCTGCAAGAAAAATGAAACGGCAACAGCAAATAACGTTTTTAATCATTGGTATTACAATTAATTAGGAGAATTTTGGCAAAATATTACATGTTTTAAATGCACTTATTTAACGATTTCGGTATCGTAGATATTAATATTGTGAATTGGTGGTCTGTTGCGTATATTGATGTAAATATTCCCTTTTGTCTGAGTTACTCTCGCGGCTTGGTTCAGTTGCCGATTTTCCCGCCAACTTGCCTGGGCTAGTCAACTTGGTCAACTTGACCGGCCGCGCATACCCCAACAAACCCGCAAAGAATAAAACCTTGCCTTTCCGACCGACAGCTACCACGATTAATTATAAAAATTAAATATAAAATTAAATTGTTTTCTATTTAAATTAAACAAGTTGGACTGATATTATTTGTAAAGAAAACAAAATTGTATTTTTGGAACTAAAATATGACGAAATAGAAATTACAAACTTCAGGTATGGAATATCTACATAATAATGTATACATTTTATAATCATATGTAATACCTATATACTAAACTTTAGTACGTATTCTTTGTTGAAATTTTTTTATGTGAATAATGTTGTTTTGGGCCATATTTTAATTTAACAAGAACTTCGCCGCGGGGCTAAAGATTAGTATGGCACAAAGTTTAGTATGGTCTTAATGTTTCTCTATGGAAAGTGTTAAGTTATAAACAGCTAGACACATGAACACGACCTTGTACAACATGTGAGATGAACACGCGAGCGGTGCTGCCGCCAAGTGGATATAAAATAAATGTATGTACTTCTCTCTCTCTTGCTCCTGTCCACCATTAAGATGAAGACAGTGTTTAATAAAGTAAATATGTTACTAAATAAATAAGGATATTGTTCTTGCTTCCTGACCCCGCTCCATATAAAATTTCATCAGAAAGGTGTGCAAAAGTCACTAATTTATTTTACCAATAGGACATTCATGTACATTCACATATGACACGACGCTAACATCCTGTTATAAAATACATGCCATTAAATCACAGACATATAATTATTACTAAGTAGCAGACCAAATATAAGGATTAAATAGCGTGGCAAGTTTCCATACAAATAATAAGCTACATTTAGGCTTCATGGTACGAAGAAACGTATAAAAATGGGTTGTTTTGGCTGGCTTATGCTTGGAACATATTTGTTAATTCCTAAACTAATTAATCTCTAGTACATATTTGTTTGGAAACAAGCAATATTTATATTTAAAAGAGCCCGAAGATCACTGAGCTAAAATTGCCACGCGTCGACTCAACTCGACTCTACGCGTTTATTATTAATGTTAGGTCTGCTACTATATAGGTATAATATACGTCTGTTCATTAAATACCCAGATAATTATGACGATTTACTCGTCTGGGTATCGAACCGGGGACTTCCCGAGGAGGAGGAAAACAAGTTTTAGCGAACATTGCGTCATGAGATCGTACGTACTGTTTTATAGCTACATCACTATTTACTTTATAAAAACTGGCAGAGGAATTTTTGACAAAAAGCTTTGACGGTTATTTAAGAATATTGATTGCGGTATCTCGTGAACTACAATCCACTCGTATAAAAAACTGGGAAACAAACATAAATAATTGTGAAGATCTATGGATCTCTGTAGAAATCAATATACAAAACTTTATTAAAAAGATTACCATCCGCGCTGTTTATTTTCCACCACCGGTCACACTAGAACCTTTAGATATTTTTTTACAAAATGTCGATATTGTAATGAATGATGTTAATGATGATATTGTAATACTAGGAGATTTCAATCTCGGTTTTATAGGCTGGAAGTCTGTAGATGATTGCTATTACATGACTCCCTTAAATTACTGCAGTAAAAATTTAGGTTATACTTTAATTGATTTTCTTTCCATAAATAACTAAGCCTGCCCGCGTCTCCGCCCGTGTTTATTCAACCTCTGCCCTGTTTTCGGCAAGGGTTTGAATAGGGTTCACTATAGTCGCCGTCAATAGAAATTGTGGACTATGTAAACAAACCGTTTTCTCAATTTTTCTCAAGGTTCTGTCACGGAGTCTCACTGAACATTATTCCAAATCATGAAGCATCAAGTCTTACCTGCCATTCACTGTATTTCATCATGAAATATTCAATAATCACCAGTTAATTACGGAAAATTATAGAATCAATAGTCAAATCTGTACTGCGACGAGATTGCTGTCATATTTTTTTCTCATCGAATCTGTATTGTCTTTGAAAATTAGTGATGTACGAATCTATTTGAATATAAACCTATTTTATTCGTGATGCAATTTTATTCCGTCTTTTTTTGATAGCGTTACTTCATAATCTTTGACATAACGTGTGTG
Source organism: Ypsolopha scabrella (assembly GCA_910592155.1). Lineage (NCBI taxonomy): Eukaryota > Metazoa > Arthropoda > Insecta > Lepidoptera > Ypsolophidae > Ypsolopha > Ypsolopha scabrella. Next base: position 14,041,384 of record OU342960.1, read on the forward strand.
TGATTCTATCGAGAGATGTGTGATCTTCCAGCGTTGCTCTAAAATCTTTTGTGTTTTCGGTATTCTAACGACTTGGCTTCCCTTTATTAACTTTGTATTGGGGTCTTACTCGCGATAACTAATAACATACCTTAATAGATATGTGCTTGACGTTTCAACTCCTCTGTAGGCTTCTCTTACTGATCTTTCTTTGTGATTTGCATAGTGTTTTACCTTGAAACAACGACAATTGATTCTGTCATAGTAATGGACAATGCCCCATATCATTCGCGTCAAATCTAAAAGGCGCCCAACATGAGTTGGCGGAAGGAGGCTATCCAAAGCTGGTTGCGCGAAAAAGAAATCAAATTTCAAGAAACCGAAATCAAAGCGAATCTCATAGCTAAAGTAGACAAGCAAAAATATAAAAAAATGTATGTAGATGAGTTGGCGGCATCGAAAAATGTGACAGTTTTGCGCCTTCCACCATATCATTGCGAGCTTAACCCGATAGAGTTGAGTGTTAGAAGGTTACGTTGGAAGGAACAACAAAACATTCAAAATGGACGATGTGAAGATTTTGTTGGACCAAGGTTTGGCGCGGATCGGGCCAGAACAGTGGGCGAAATGTGTAGCTCATGTCCTAAAAGTAGAAGAAAAAATTAAAGAACTGGATGGGATAATAGATACGGCCACCGACGATGTGACGGAACCATTTGTAATTAACGTGGGCGATTTGACTAGCGATTCATCAAATAAATAAAGAAAATTAATTAAGCACCTAACATATTTAAATCACATACTTACACATCTCTAGATAGTTCACCTATTCATAGACAAAGACAACATGGCGCTTTGTTTACATAGTCCACAATTTCTATTGACGGCGACTGTACGATGATAATTTGATAGTAAAAGAACCGCATCTAAACCAGTTCAGTGGTTCTCGAGTTAAAACGGAACAGACAGACAGACAGACAAAAATTCTAAAAATTGTTGTTTCAGCCGCAATAATCACCAATAACCCATTTCATTTGAAATTTCGCAAAAATATTCAATGTACAGACACGACTTTTTTATTACTTTAGTAGTGGGACAGTGTGGATGTCTGATTGCCGGTGTACGCGGGCGGATCCCTTTGCGGACTAAAACAATTATTTAATTTTTTGACGATGATTTGTTATTCTTACTTCTGAATATGAAGTACCTGATATCGAGTTAAGATGTAACATTCGTAGGGCGATTCGCACATGTTCGTTATATTCGATAAGCGTAGCACGACCCTTTAGGGATGTCTAGACGAAAAACGTATCCGGGTTAATCGACTTTTCTACCCAGACTGCTAATTCCTTTAAATAAGCAACTTTAACGCGTAGCTTTTTTGTTAAAAACAAGAATATTAGATAAAGACATTTGTGTGACTGGTGACGGGCAGCGGCGTCACTGGTGCAAAGGTTTCGGCACCGCACTCTCCAACCCGCCTGCCCAGCGTGTGTGAGTATGGGCATTTCTTCCAGGAGGACCGCCAAGAGTGGCGAAATCCTGGAAAGGCCCATGTCCAGCAGTGGACGAAACAGGCTGATGGATGGATGGATTATTTGTGTCTGTCGAATCAAATAAGTATTTATTATTCATTAAAATTACATTTTCATTATAACAAACTCCGGGACAACCTCGTCTACTGAGTTACCATATTTTTTTAGGAAATACAAAGATTTTTTAATATATTGTTATTTCGAAATGTTGCTAAATTATCTAGTAAGCGAACAAAACCATTTTCAGACAGAAAAGGGCGAAACTGTGAATTTTTTGGTTGATCCAAAAAGTAGTGCGGGAACAAAAGTATTTGTCCAAACAGAGCGTTATTTCGAATGCTATTTTAATTATGTAAACGAGTAATTAGTTTCAATAAGAGTAATGTGCATTCTCCACTACCCGATGCTGTAACAGGTGACGGTAGGGCATAATAGTCTTAGACTCGTCTTGAATACACTAGCGTCCTCTAGGCGCCAAGTGACTTACTATTAAGTTAGTATCTATACATATCATTGCGGTATGGGAAAGCACAGGGGTAAATTCGCTGATTGTGTTGTGAACTGGATAGCTGAGTTGGTAAAGCAATCGCCCGGTAAGCGAGAGGTCCCGGGTTCGAATCCCGGTTCAGAGTTCCTCACGTCCAGATTTACTTTTATGATTTTCTATACCGCAATGATATAAATTTAATTTGCTGTTTGAAGGTCAGGCTATGGTACATACTTCCTGGTTAGCAAGTCCGTGCAGGGGTCCGGCGAGACCGTTGAGTCCGGCAGCGAAGGACAGGTAAGGATCGCTAAGCGCGGATCCGACCAGGTGGGTGGTGTGTGCCGACACGTTGCCACCTTCGTGGTCGCTGCACAGAACAACAATATCGCCTTAAGTAACCGGTAACCACAACAGCAGGTTAATAACGAGCGTCGTGCTTTTCAGGGTTCGCTTTAGGCAGGTATTTTAAAGACTCATAAACACAATTTAATTTAGATTTTAGTTATATTTAGATAAGTTATTAGTTTTATTTATGTAGGATCCAGCAGAAAACCAGCGCTATGGCTTTGGCTGTGGCATTAAGCTGAGCTGGACTCCCTTTTCTTAACCATAGAATATGCCTAATTTGTTAATAATAATTATTTTTTGTGATAACTACTGTGGTTTTATGAAATAAAGCTCTTTTCTTTCTTTCTTTCTTTCTTCGTTCACAAAGGAAAATGGTGAACCGAAATAAAACATTGCCAAAGTATTGGATTCAAACTGGATAACATTTTTCAAGTTATAACATTTGACACCACGAAACTTGTAACAAAAATGGCAGCCTATATTCCTCCGCTGATAGCGACAGGTTGACATGGCAATCGGAAAATGAGGTGAGTCGTGGAGGGGGTGACACCTCGCCCACCCGCACAGAACCCGCGCTATCTTACTCGTAGCGCTGCACGAGTCGGCATTGACCGCATTTATCGATTCAATATTTTTTTTCTATCGATACCGACTACCTGGTATGTGATGTCAAATCACTAGAAAATTCCCATGTCGACCTGTCACGAACAGTAGGTACTAGATTCCAGTACTATGATATGGTTAACGCAGGGATTTACGCCAGTCACTGGCCGTTTGCCAATCGAAGAGTGGAGCCTAAGAGGTGCGATACTGGCCAGAGTTAGACATCATTTCAGTATAATGTAATACTTAGATTTGGTGTGTGCATCCTAGACGTCAGGTTAAGCCATTATATTTTTAGATTTAAATCAATAACAAAAATGCCTCTGACCTAAATATAGACCTATAGACTTTACAAACGTGGTCCAATGTATACTTCAATAGCTCACCATCACAGTGTTTATCAATATAAAAAAGCATATTTTCGCCAAGCATTCGACGCGAGTCCACACTTTATGTGGTAACACGACAGAAATAGCTATTGCATTGAAAGGTATACTCTCTGTTAACTCTGATTACCACGATTGTCATTGGCGCAACGCCAACACAAAATGGGCTCGCTTTCTCGACAACGTATCCCCAGAGCTTAAAATATTTAATTTAATACTATATTGAACGAATAAAATGTCTTTCAATCTTTAAGTAGTATTGACAGTTTTCAGCTTGGCGATTATTTTATCAACACCACTTGTAGCCGATAATTTTGACCAGGGTCACTACTATGATATTAAAGAAAACCGCATCCAAATCCGTTGGTGGTATAGTGGATTCAGTATTAATTAATTAATATTAGAGTTAAAAATTAGGTGGTAGAGCTGATGCCGGGCTCGACTGTGGAGACAAATCCTCCCTAAGTTATTCAGGAGAGAGTAAGAGAACAGCTCTTAGGCAAAACCAGGCGGCCCACCATTGCCTGGGACCGATGGATGGCGGTATATCCATCCCAAATTGCCGGACCTTATATAAAACAGACTGGTGACGGGCAGCGGCGTCACTGGTGCAAGGGTTTCGGCCCCGCGCTCACCAACCCGCCTGCCCAGCGTGTGTGAGTATGGGCATTTTTTCCAGGAGGACCGCCAAGAGTGGCGAAATCCTGGAAAGGCCTATGTCCAGCAGTGGACGAAACAGGCTGATGGATGGATGGAGAGTTAAAAAGGAACATACATACAGACAAAAATTAATACTAATAACCTATCTCGTACAAAATTTCGCAAAAATATTAATACAGACACGACTTTTTAACTATTTTATTATTATTTTCTATAACGTGTAATAAATTCGACCAAGTGCCAGCAATCACAAGCATGAACTAAGGTCTAATTAAGCCCACTAAAAGGTATAATCAGTATAATCACACGAAAAGTGAGGTTCGTTATCAATTATCTTTTTCTTATGACTAAATATTTTCCATATCAGCTGTAATAAACTTATCGCACAGCATGAAACAACATACAATGAATTCGCTTGAGAGTCTGTGCATTAACAATGATAAGATAGAGCTATGTTAAGTACATACATAGTAACACACAAATACATGAAAGAATGAAAGAGGTACATATCGTACAACAGAGGGCACACAGCGATGGAACAATATGTCGTGAACATAATCGCCGAAGCTGAAAAACAAGTAAATGAATACCATGCACGTGATCTGATACAACAACATTATGAAGACTCGCGAAGCGCCAAATCGTGCTATTGTTAGCTAACGGACTTTGATCGTTTTTTGTCGATGAATAGGTATTATGGTAGAATTAATAATGCATAATGCTGTGGCACAAGTAAAGGTCAGAATATATCAGTATATATTTCTAATACATGTTTTGGGATAGAACTTAATTTTTCACGTTTCAAGGCAACTTATAATGGAAACTAGTGTCTGAAATGTTTGTAACAAACACCTTAGTTTAAGAAATTATCCTCATATAAACATTTTACGATTCAACCTAAAGTAGTAGGTACGTTTACTTCATATATTAAATAGAACAGCTTTTCTCTAATTTCTTATTAACGATTTTTCGTAGGTCACGTAATTTTCAGCCCAATAAACATATTTTTACAACCTTTATTTACTTTGCATACATCTGTTTTCAGTATGAAGTGTTAAGATATTCCATCGAGAACTAACGCCAAAAGTATGACAGCTAATAGGGTTAAAATAAATGAATAAATCACGAATTGTAGCAACACGGGTCATTTAACAGATTTTACTTGCAAATGTAAATTCGTCAACAGAACGTTTTATTTTCATTAGCACAGCTTAGAGAAAAAACTTTTCAAACATACGATTTTATTTATAGTGAGGTTTACGATATGGCAAGCATTAGTAAAGTCAGTCTAATTGTACCAACAAGGCGAGAATGCTGTTCATTGATGTATAATGTTCTGAGATGCTGTTATATAACGTAAGACATTCGCTTCGCATGACTTGAAGTAGACAGGTAGAGAAGCGTTTCGCGTATTAGCATACACTAAGGGCGCTTACTGGCGCCTCATGCAAATGTGTATGATACACACATGTTACTATCTTCAAGTGTACTATTTCAAAAATAATGATCCGTTACGTAAGTAAGAGGAAGGTCGTAATGAACAGGGCATATGGTTACGTGACAGAATGTAAGTGTATTTTGGGAGAGACCCATCGCAGCGACTCGTCTCTATTTTTAGCGATATCGATCAATGACATTATTTATTAGCTTTTGAACGTATCTAACCGGGATCAATAGTATATTGATTGACGATGCGATAGATATTGCCATACTTTCCTCTTGAAACTGGAAGTTTGTGGCTAGTTTATTTGCTTCATTAAAAATATGATATAGCAGAATTACTTGACAATGAAACCTGCAAGTAGGGCTTGTAGTTATGGAAATCACGCGATGAAATTACAGATATTTAATATGTCGCGGCCATGAATAGCAAACACAAATTATACTTATTCAACCTTAATACAGACTTGCAGCACTTTTGTGTTTCACTTGAATGACGTCAACGTTAATTCTGTTAGCAGTGGATAATATATTTTATCGGATAAATTTTTCCCTTGGCCACTTCACCTTGACCGTTATTACGTATTGTCATATAGTTGGGTCTTTTGAGCGTGTTTTGTTTTACACATTACCCAAAAGCATGTGTGTATACATACGATAGTAGTTCATGCTATACGTGCGGTAAGGAGGCAATAGCTTACGGGGACGATTTGAAACAAGAGCGATAAGCGAGCGTTTCAAACGTTACGAGTTAGTTATTGCCCTTACCCACGTGTATTATACTATGTTTTTCAATGCATAGTGTGAGTAAATAAATGAAACTTAATTCAAGAAACAAACAAACAATAAATAGTCCAAATGAACTTTAGGCGTGCATTATTTTTATTTTTCTTTGCACGCAAGTTGCCAACTTGACGGAAATAAGCTGCTTCCAATTTGATGCGTTCGTAGCTCAGTTCTGCCAAGTCTATCTATGGTACACAGTTGCCAAGACTGGCAACTTCTTTACAATAAATAAATAAAAACACTAGTGTGGTAAAGTTAACTTTGACAACAGTTTTGAAGCATATAAAATAAGTCTTTACGAGCACTTGCATTGAAAAACGTAGTATGATACACGTGGGTACACACGCCGTCGGGGCATCTCCTGCTCACTTCGTATTACGTTTAGTTTTTTTTTTTTTTTTCAGAGACACTAGTCAAAATGAGTTCCGACGAAGATGACGCGATTTCAGTTTTAACAATAACAGATGTGATATCCAGAAGAAATCATACATTCCGAGTAAAACCCTGCCTATAGCCCTACAGATTCAGAACGGCCTGTGTTATTAAACGAATGAAATATAAAATGGTTTCCTTATCTTACTCCGCGATTCCGCAAACGAAAGAAAATCCCTATCCCAACTTATATTATAAATGCGAAAATGTGTGTTTTCTTTGTTTGTCTATCTGTATGTTCCATTTTCACGTCAAAACAGATGAACCGATTTTGAAAAATTTGGAATATACTCGTAGATAGTTTGGGACCCTGGGAAGGACATAGGCTATAAAGAGTGTTCATAAAATAATGCCCCGGCCTTAAATGGGGCAAAGATTGAATAAACGATTTTAACTCGGGAACCACTCAATGAATTTGGATGTGGTTTTTTGTTTTACTATCATCTGAGTGACCCTGGTCAACACATAAGCTATACGCTCAAGCCAAAAACAGGGCATAGATTGAATGAACGCGGGTGGAGCCGCGGGCAAAGGCTAATATATAAATAGTTTTTGCGTTTTACCATGGAAGGGCAGACCACCATCGGGTATGTATAAAGGTTTTGTTTTTTTACGGAACCCTACTAATATATAGAGCCCTCTATTACATACATATATTCCATACAGCCCCTTATGTAACTTACAAGAGTTGAGGCGAGAACACAGGCTTAAAGAGTCACAAGTAAATTAAGAGTATTCTTAGATGAGGCGAACATTTCTAGCACAAAAATCAAAATCTTGTTATATTTTAAATGGGTAAATGAACAAATAGCCAGCTTAATTCAAGAAATGTGTTTGTGGGAGTACTATTCTTACCTCAACTCTCGTTGAGCTACCTGTACATGCGACTATTATACAGGATGGCCGGGAAAGAGACATCCAAAATTATTTTTTGGCTTTCTTACATTTAGGGGTATCCGAATCAAAATAAATTAATTTTAATCATAATCAACTGTGATTGAATAAAATAAAATCATAAATTAAAGAATCATTTAATCACAAAATCAAATCAAATCAAAATATATTTATTTACCAATAACAATACAACATTTACAATTGATAAAGTGAGTTGAGTACATAATATAAATTAGCAATAATGCGACATGTTGTAAGGGCGATCTTTTCAACGGACCCTAGACAAAGCAGAGCTTGAAACACAGGGCCCAGAATACGATTAGCTATGGTTACGAGTTCTCATTTAGTTTGATTAGTACTCGGTTGATATAAGTAAATTTAAATTAAATATAACATTAAAATTGATTATAAATGAAAATTAAATTACATAGAGAATTTACAAAACAAGGAAAAGTAAGTCATTAAAAATAATTACCTACTGTTGGCCTTATTATAACGGTGAATATGGTAGATGATCGTGGTGTGTGTGAGTTTGTGTATATGAGGATGTTTTAGGATGAGTGAGAGGGTGTGTGTGAGGGTAAGAGGGTGTGTGTGTGTTAGGGTAAGAGGGTGTGTGTGTGTTAGTGTGTTTCATTTGCTTTGATTTATGTCTCCCCTTTCGGAAGAATCTCTTCTGTTTGCATGTAGTCTAACTCTTCGAGCCATCGAGAAATCAACAGAAAGCATTTTCCACTGGTGCAAAATTTAAGTTCTGGAATTCTTTTACAAGCCGCATTATACAAGTAAGGAAAAAGGAACATTGGTAATCTTTTCGCAAAAACCGTCCGATTCTGTGGAATTAATTAATTAATTGAATTTAAAATAATCATATCTCCTAAACTAATAAACATACATGGGAGTGATTCGGAAACCCCTAAATGTAAGGCAGCCAAAAAAATTTTGGACGTCTCTTTCCCGGCCATCCTGTATACATAATTCTTGTACCTAAGGTCGAAAAATGCCTTGTTTAAGAAAATCTTGAAAGTACAATGTAAAGCAATGTAGAGTCCGTCTAATCTTACACTGCACGCCTCTCCACCTACGTTTTCATCTATAGTTATAAAAATAATATATTATATTACAATATTATATGTTATAATAATATATACGAAACAATTAGAAGTATAGTAATATGATATAATATACTACTTCTATTATTATAAATATAGATAAAAATGTAGGTGGAGTGGGGTGCGGTTTAAGATTAGATTATCTCTATACTGACAGTAGGTGTTGGGTTAAGTGACATTGCGCTTCCTAGAATCCCTCAAAATCAGGGTCAAAGGTTTTTTTTTTACATTTTACTCAAACAAACCGTGGCGCATTGTAAAAAAATGGCTCATGGTACACCTAAATGTGCCCGAGATACACTAATGAAATTTCAAACGTCGTCGTAGAGCGTGGTGATAGTGTAGAGCCATTGACATTATACAATACAAAAGGATCTAATACCTTATTGTATAGCCACAGCCCATAAAAAAATCTATTCATTGGGGATGCATAAAAAGAGGCTGCTCGAATAGTGTTACCTGAGATACACAGATTACCCCAATATTTGCTTGCTAAAAATGTTTTCTTTTTTTTTTCTTTATGTAGTTTTAAATAGTTATTAAATTATTAATTTGTTGGCCCGATGATGTGTGATACGAAACCGGTAGCCTAAGTAACAATAAAAATAAATATATGTGGAATAAAAAGTACTTGGAATTTGTGTATAATTTATCGACGCTTTCCATTAAACGGGGCAGTGGCCAAGAGTACACGCACATAAAAACAGACTTATCAGACGTCTAGGTCCTCTGTGTCTAGAATGATCTCCGTCGGAAATATTTGCAACTCTATTCGTGGTGGCTGAAATTGACCACAAAAGCCTATTAAAATAAAGTTTTAATAAGTTTGCCCTCAAACTTGGCTGTTACCTCAGGCGCTCCGGTTGACAAGTTCTAAAATAGTGTATTGTTTACTTATTTTAAATGAAGTAAAAAAAATTTCCAAAAAGTGAGAAAACTATATCATTTAATGCTGTTTTGTCTGGAAGTTTATAAATTTTTATACTATTTCGAGTAAAACTGTGGCAGTTATATTGTTACAAGTGGACAAAAAACTGAGAAATAAGGGTGAATTTATAATTTATTTTCTTCACTTCTATATATTAAAATAAAATTCAGCAAAATTCACATCACTCTTCGTATCATGTACATTACTATGTATTTTTCTTTGTTAAAAAAGTGCTATAGTTACCATACAAACTGGTTATAAAGTTACTCAGTTCAAGGTCGTTGGCGTTAGGAGAAGCCATAATGGATGACATGTGATGAAAATTATAGTATTTGCCCAGCAGTAATAGAGTTACAACTGACCTGTGAATGGTGAGGTAAAGCCGCATCAGCTCGGTGAACTTAGCGTCGTCGAAGCCGAGCATGCTGCAGTAATTGGCGGACCAATCCTTGGAGTCGTCTATGGCGCCGATGCCCTTGCCGTCGCGGTACGTGTTGCGGTAGATTGTCGCTGCGATCACCGGCAGCTTGGCGATCAGGTCCATCGAGTCCTCGTATATGTACTGGGGAAACCGAGGGTAAGTTTACTCTGCAGTAGGAAAAAGTATCGTCTCCTGAATGGATGTTATTCCAAATTATAATGCTACCTAGTGGTTTAAGGCAAGGTTTTCGGATATGCTACTGTTGTTGAGCAATTGAGCTTTGCCCATTTAAATGAAACAAGTTGCAGAGAAAGCGTCCAAGGATGATGCGAGCCGCGATCAAAACATTTAACTGTTAGGTACTCCATGTTCGACGCCGTAGCGTACGGATGATGACATCAAAGGCCGACTCACCTCCCAGTACTTGGACTTGTGCACGCCCTCTGAGTACGCCTTGGCGAACTTGCTCTCGCTGTTGAGCGCAGTGACGGCGGCCGAGAACTGCGACATGGGGTGCAGCTTGCTGGGCATGTTGTTCAGCATCGTCACCACGTGGGCCGGCAGCTCAGCTCTGGAGGAAAATTCAGAGTCAATCAAGTAAGTCATCACAGTGTAACTGCAGCTAGTACCCACCTATAGTAGCGGCGGCAAAGTAGCCTGCTTTATTACTTTCCAGTACTACTACTGTCGCGACCTATGGCGCGAACTAACTTCCGCTATCATTCTACCGTACGCGCGCAATCTGAATGCATTCGCTGCCCGAGGAGAAGTGCAGGAGCATATAGCTCACTCACGCACGGCTGCAGTGTAATACTGTGTGCGTAGAGAGAACGGCTGTGTGTATAGCGCATTCCTCTGAGTTGCTATATAAACAGGCACTAAGAGGTTTACTTGAAGAAGAAAAAGAGATCACTGACAAGACCTTTAGAAAACGAATAAAAGAGAAGTTTGTCTGTATCTAAAGTCAACCACGCCTACATTCTTCAGCTATGTTTTAAATTTGATGACTTTGAACCAAATAACGGGTTTTGTTTTGCTAGCTTTACTAATAATGAAAATAATAAAAAACTAAACTAATTACAAATTAAATTACAAAAAACTAAACTAATTCAAATGTAATAAAATAAAAATACTATATTAAACAATAAACCGCCTTTGGGAAGGATTCCCAGGACGATGAATAGCTAAACTGATCTTCTGGTCGAGGTAAGCTCAACATTTAAATTCTTTGAAAAGTCGCTGTGAGTCTGGAACCCATGGCCCACGAGTTGTGCTGGGTTTGACTTAGCTGTCATAGAATGCTCAAGAGCTTTCGTAATGACAAGGGTCTCATTAATTTCATCACTGTTGAAGGCTCAGATGAAAGGCTTTTGAAATTCCAAAAATATCCGTGGGTCTGTGACAAAGGTCAAGTCAGAAGTGTCAATTGATTTTATAACAGACAGCCTTGGGTCTCAAAATATCCCCACTCCGCTGCGGCCATTCGGACGTTATGTACCTCATGCAGTTATTCTTATTTAATTATTATTGTTTAATAAATAATAATATAAAGTAACAAAACAAATCATAAACATCAACAATAGCCTATAAATTAAGTCACTAACAATACCAGAGAGCAAATACTAACAATACTATAGGTTTCAAATTGAAAAATATGTACTTATAAACGGTTACCTATGCATACTCGTACTTAATTCTGAGCACATATTTATTAATAATAGAAAAATATTAAAATTACTTGTACGTTGTTCCACTAGTATTTAGTGGTGGAATAACGTACAAGTAATTTTAATATTTTTCTATTATTGTGAAAATGTTCCATCAAGAAGTGACAACATACAGCATCGATCACATATTTATTAAATGTTTAATAAAATCAGTACAAACAGACCAAATACCTATTGTAACTTCAATGACCTATTTGTCTATCAATCCGGGATGAAAATCTATATCTTAGTATAATCTATGATATAAGAGTAGCTGTTGTTCTTAGCTCACTTTTCACTCCTGGACCTGAGGAAAACAAGATACCATTATCATCTTATTTTGCCAACTTCCGCAGTAGGTGTAGTATACCTATATTCTCGTAATAAACTATTTGTGTGTAAATCTTGTAATATGTTTAATGAATAATAATAAAGTAGATAAGTATCGATTGTTTCACTACTTGTGCTTCGGCAGCTCTTATATTATTAGTTTTTGTGTTGTTATACGATAGGAAATGGTTCGACTTCTAGATAAAATATGTTTCAGGAAGAAAGAAGTTGGCGAAAGTGTAATTTCAATACCATCGGTCACTATACGAGTATAACTATTTTAAACTTTTTAGTGAATGTCTGCTGTAACATTTAATTCGGTTACTACTTTTTTTTCTTAAAGTTTATTTATTTCACGTTTTTAGTCTTTAAATTGTGAAATATGGGTAGGTATTGTAAACGCGCTGTTCATATGAAACGAAGGTCAACTGGGTATTGTGATTGTGCTTAAGTAGTATACTACAATAAGCACCCTAACACAAAGCGATTGCCCCAACCGCGAATGGTGTGCTGTCATCCATTAGGTTTTATATTAAAAGGTCACGGGGCACAATGACAATTTTCAAGTAATATCCTGCAATGAGCATGGTAACACAAAGTCTATGTTGAGGAGTTCCAGGATCGAAGGTCAGTTGGCAAAATTACAATTTTCAAGTAATATACAGCAATAAGCACACCAACACAAGGTGATTTCCGAAATCTTGAGTTATGTACTGTCATGCGTTAAGGACTTCTATGGTCAAGAGGCCAGGATCGAAGGTCAAGTGGATATATGACAATTGGTACAAAGCGATTGCCTCAATATCGAGTGATATGATGTCACCGAGATAGTCAGTGATCTCTGAAGACCCATAACCAAATCACGGACAAACTAAAACGGGGCTACCTGGAAGCACACTCTTCCAAACAAACAAAGCATTTTTCAAATCAGTTAAGGAATGGCAGAGTTAAGGAAAAATACAAACAAAAATTTTGCCATGCTCGTCTGCGGCTTGGTATCGGCACGCTGATTGGATGATTTATGGACCATCGTCGAAGGGGATGTTTTTCTATGAATGAGATTGTCTGTGGAGACTATTTATTCTATGAATACCAGCTTTTAACCACGGCTCCGCCCGCGTATTAGAGATTTCCGTGGAAATAAGGTAAACATTAAATAGAAAATTCCGAATTCCTAACCGGTTTAATTTTCCAGATAGACCCTGTAACAAAAATTGTCTAAAACTGACAACTTTGATGACTCATTTCCTTATTTTTAATAAGTTAATAAATATATTTTAGAAAAACCAAATATGGGCTTTTATAGCAAATTGTGTTTTTTAAAATAAAAGCAAAAAGAAAATACGATAAAATGCGCTATATTTCGACCCTTCAGTGGAGGCGTCATCAGGTGAATGGGACATATATATAAAACGAAAAATAGCTCATTTTATTTTACTGTAATTTTCTTTGCTTTTATTTAATAATAAAATAAAACTCGTCCAGCCACTAGGACTCTCGCTTGAGGGTTCCATAGCATTCAAATAAGTTAGAAGACCTTAATGATTCGAATGAAAATTACAAACTTATTAAAATAAAATCATTAAGGTCTACTAACTTATTTGAATGCTATGGAACCCTCAAGCGAGAGTCCTAGTGGCTGGACGGGTTTTATTTTATTATTAAATAAAAGCAAAGAAAATTACAGTAAAATAAAATGAGCTATTTTTCGATTTTATTACCTTCAAAATGTGTGAGACAAAACTGCAAAATTATAATTTTCACTTTAAAGCTTAATACTTCGCAAACGGATATTGAATATTTCGAAAAAATGGTTATCATACACACGCAATATAAAAAAAGACTAATCCAACGACATCACACACCATGGGATAGATGCGAAAAAAAAATCATCCCCACTTTACGTGTAGATAAAAAATTTGTTCCTAAAAAAAATGATTCATTGTTTTATTTTAATATGTACTCGTATATGGTATTGGTATTGGTCAAACGTTTCTCTAGAGACAAAATTTATATGTCCGTGTCATCTATGCTGACAATGCTAATTTATCAAAAATCTCTAAATGCAGATTACTTATTTAAAAAAATAAAGGAATGTTTCCTTTCAGTAAAATGTGCTATCATCAATATTAAGACTACTTTCCCTTCAACGATAGTTTTTTTTAATCCTGTATATAGTAGATATTTTATATTGAACGGGATGGGAATTAACTATTTTTAATCTATATATTTTGCTATATTGTTCTTAACATTCTTATTGAAAAAATAGTCTCCTGTATCTCTTCTCATAAATATTTTATGTGTGAACTTACATACGAGTACTTAATAAATACGAGATTTCAGACTTTCGAAAACATTATTTCGAGCTTCACCCGAAAACCAAGGTATGTTAGCTTTTGCAAGCCTCTTAACGGTTTAGCACACCACAAAATTTGTCTCATTTGGAATATATCTCCTGAAGAACCTCGTCAAGCTGAAAAATAATCGCACCTGGTGGACACTGTTGGATACAGAGAACAAGGCAAGGGCTTCGATCTTCTTTCCCAGTCTTAATCCATTTTGGGACAATTAGTAATCCAGATAATCCCGAGAATTTTCAAAGAAACATTTTTTTATGTGGGATTAGCTTCGCTTAGTGAGTTAAATATTCTCCCCAGTTTTCAACCCCTTCAGAAATTATAGCTGCTAGTGTAAGAAAATCATCTAGGTGAGGTATGACTAGATGATATTTGTTTTAAGACAGGGCCGTATTTATCATATGCTGAAACACAGCTGGTGCATTTACCGAACCAAACGGCACTCTAATGTACACTAGTGTACACTCTGTGTTATAAATACTGTAATGTGTTTCGGCTCCCGGCTCATCAGAATCCGATAATAACCAGATTTTAAATCTAGACGGGTAACTCTTCTAAGGTCATCCAGTTGGTCGTCACAGACAGGGCCTGAGTCCTTCAAAGTTTTCTTATCGAGCTCTTTTTAGACTACGCATAACCGGTTTTCACGATTATTTTTCTTTACTAGTACTCTAAGACTCGCAGAGGGTGAGTCAGATTCTTTAACGATATTATTTTCTAGTAGCTAATGTATTAGATCTCTTATCAGTATCCGTTCACTGTAACGCAACCGGTAGTTTTTGTATGCTACAGGGACATCGAGTAGTGTGATATGCTTTACCCGTATAGAGGTTTTGCCTAATTCATCTAAAAATAAGTGCGAAGCAATTCCTAAATTCATGTACAATCTTGAGAAGCTCGTTTTTGTCTTTATCTGTTGAGTGTAGTCCAATATTGAGCATTTCAATCGTTGTCTTTACGTGTATTAATGAGAAAACATTTGTCTTATGTTGTCTCACGGGGGGTGCACCGGCTTCTAGACCTCTATAAACGTTTGTGTCTATCGTCAACAAATAACGAATGGCTACTCTCGGAAATAAAGACACCTAATACTGTGGAACTACAGCTGTTACGATAGGCCTGTTTTCGTTTTCAAGTAGAATATCTTACAGAAGACGACGTGGTCGTACTTGTTAAATTCGTTATTATACTATGATTCCTGCGGCAGATTCACCTACGTAATGATCATGTGGTAGTTCTTCTACTACACATTCGTGGACAACTGAACATGACCGTGTTTATATTTTCGGGTCGTCCTATGATCAGTTGAACGCTTTCCTTGCGCGACGTTCTAATCGATGATTCGACATGTTTATTTCTCCGAGGAGGTATCGGTGGCGGCATACGAGGAGGGATCAAAAAGTAGTAAGAATGTGATAGAATAAAATGACTATTGATAACTTAATAATTTATTTTTCTACATAGTCTCCGAGTCTCTCTACACACCGTGTCCAGCGCTTATCCAAGGCTTTAATCCTTTTCAAAAAAAAAAGTTTTGTTTGGTCCTGCAAAAAGCTCTCCACGGCATCCATCACCTCGTTATCGTCTTCGTACCTGTTTCCCCTCAAGTATTCAAGGAACAGATGAAAATCGCTAGGCGCCAGATCTGGTGAATAAGGGAGGTGGTCAGCCAATTCGAAGCCAGCTTGCTGAATGGCAGCCATCACTCCAGGTAATCAATAAACAATATCCCTTCTGAGTCCCAAAATATTGAGGTCATAACCTTGCCAGCCGATGCCACGGCACGAAACTTCTTCGGGGTCGGTGATGATGGCCGTTTCCATTGCGAAGATTACTCTTTTGTTTCAGGATCAAAATGATGGACCCATGTTTTGTCCATTGTTACGAAACGAGACAAAAAGTTTTCAGAATCTTCTTGAAACGTGTCCAACAATGTCTTCGAAATGTCAAGTCGATTTTGTTTCTGACTGTCGGTTAACATTCTCGGCACCCATGTTGCGGAGACTTTTCTCATATTCAAAGATAGTTTCAATATGGATTGCATACTTCCATATGAAATGCCCGTTTCTTGAACTAAGTAACGGATGGTAACCCTTCGATCGCTCAATACAATTTTCTCGACTTTCACAACATTTTCTTGGGTGACTGACGTCGATGGACGGCCGCAACGATGTTCGTCTTCCGTGCTCGTTCTCCCTACTCGAAATTGAGAAGCCCACCTTGCGACTGTGGAATACGGCGGAGCAGACTCTCCTAATGTTGCCTCCAAATCTCAATGAATATCTTGCATCGTTAACTTTTTTAAACAAAGGTAAATAACGGCTCGCACTTCGTTTTTCTCCATTTTAGAGAACACGTTCCGACACGAAGCAAACAAATTCAGAAAAGAGAATCGAGGATTTTTTTCTTTATTAATATTACAAATATCTGAGTTATGCTATGCCAGTATTTTCGTTTCTTACCAAGGAGTATATATGTCGTTCTCACTACTTTTTGATCCCCCCTAGTAGATTCAGACATTATTCTCTATATCGGTCAGTATGTGTAGGACCTATAAGTCCATAACCAAAGTTTAGGTAGGATCAGGTTAAGGAGAGGATTTTTTAAATTATTACTCTGAGTAATTAATTACTCAAGGTTGATTTTAATGTTTATAATTACACGTACACTTGGCAAGCAGTGTATTTTGTTTAATGAAAAGTAGGTAGAACATAAGTTTCATCACTAATGCTCAGAAAGTAAGTCGAATTTAACTCTTAATGCGGGTTGTAAATTCGATTAACAGCCCTGGGGAAGTAAGTAAATTTGACGAGGTTCTTTTACATTCACTAACTGGTAAGTCAACTCGTCCAGATAAATGGAAATGGAAAATATCTGTTCTGCCTAGTCTCTTTCTTTTTGTTATTCTGTATTTTATTTCTATTAACAACATACATGTAATCTAACTCAAAAGAGCACAGTGTTAGATTAGCACTAACTAAACACTAAATTTGTGTTATCTTATTTTATTGCCAAATATGCAGACAGTATCATATCCGTTGTCACGTACCTACTCAAAGAACCGCATACATAAATGTATTGTTTACGATTGCCACTTGAAAAATGCCTATTTGTTCAACGATAACAGTGAACAAAACAAAAGGCTCAAATTTGAACGGCAACGCATTCCAGATAGTACTAAAAACTTTTGAAATTGAAAGCGGCAGCAAGGTACAGGTGTGATACAGGTTGAAAAGATTTAAGATTCTTACATAATTTTTTATGCATATTATTAAGAAACACAGTATTTAAGTTTAAAAAGTTCATTTGTCTCTTTAACAACATACATGTAATCTAACTCAAAGGAGCACAGTGTTAGATTAGCACTAAATAAACACTAAATTTGTGTTATCTTATTTTATTGCCAAATATGCAGACAGTATCATATCCGTTGTCACGTACCTACTCAAAGAACCGCATACATAAATGTATTGTTTACGATTGCCACTTGAAAAATGCCTATTTGTTCAACGATAACAGTGAACAAAACAAAAGGCTCAAATTTGAACGGCAACGCATTCCAGATAGTACTAAAAACTTTTGAAATTGAAAGCGGCAGCAAGGTACAGGTGTGATACAGGTTGAAAAGATTTAAGATTCTTACATAATTTTATATGCATATTATTAAGAAACACAGTATTTAAGTTTAAAAAGTTAATTTGTCTCTTTGAAACTTTAATTTAATATACATTTGTTGTTTATTAAATAACTACGTTTACTTATACTTATATAATTCCAATAAAAAACATAAGTACCAACAAATAAAATAAAAATTGTATGGCTGCAATCTATTATTGAAGTTACATTTAAAATTACACACATTACATTTTTGTACCTCTTATTCCCGCTAAATCAAAGTTCATATACACAGCCGGGGCATAGACTAAATAGTACAAGTATAGACTGACAGCTCCCATACATCAGTTTGTAGCCACCAAAAAGGTTCAAAATTCTAACAAAATCTAGAAAGCGTTGCTGAATTTTCTAACGAACACGGTGCTAAAAACTACAGATTGGTGGCGCTAGTGGCGCATCGTTGCCACGTACATAACAATATTCCAACTTCGATAATAGATGGCGCTGAACACCCGCACGTCTGTTTCTTCTGAGCACACGTCGATCCAAATCGTTGTGTGTATTGTCATAGACTAAATAATACAAGTGAGGGGTGCCTAACCAAAACGTTGTAAATGCCAGAAAATTGTTTTTTCAGGAGGGCAAAAAAACTGTTTTCCTTGATAAATAAAACCCTTTTTACAATTTTTCAAA
Source organism: Ypsolopha scabrella (assembly GCA_910592155.1). Classification (NCBI taxonomy): domain Eukaryota; kingdom Metazoa; phylum Arthropoda; class Insecta; order Lepidoptera; family Ypsolophidae; genus Ypsolopha; species Ypsolopha scabrella. Next base: position 14,060,096 of record OU342960.1, read on the forward strand.
ATTTATATAATAGTTTCATTCTTTCCTAACACAAGCGCTATAGTTAGAAATTATATAAAGAAGGCGTTTGTTACATAAACTTACAAAATGTAAAGAGTTACAAACATACACACACACACACACACACCCTCAAACTTTCGCATTTATAATATTAGTGTGAAGTGTGATTACGGGGTGTTGATAAAATAACACCCAAGCCAAAAACGAGGCGCGCAAACGCTAGTAGAAAATTAATGTAAGCAGAGTAACGTAAACTTTAATTTTTAATTATATGGAATTGTGACAATTCACTGAAAGGGATGGAGCTCTACAAGTAAAAGAGAAACGATACAGTTCATCTCGCTTTCTTGGACGACTCCATCCCTTTCCTTGAACTGTCACAATTCCATGTAATTAAAAATTAAAGCTTAAAAAATTAATGCTGCGCTGCGCGGGTGTAAAGTTTGACCGGCCGCTCTAGAAAGACGTACCTATGCCGACCATTCGAGGATCATTCAGACATCGAAATATTGGACTTCCTAGTACTAAAGCGGATGGAGTACAAAAATGTAAGCATATTACTTTTTTAATGACTCAAAACCATCAAGAAATTACAAAGTTAGAGAAGTTTAAACTTAGGCTGGTCTTGAACCCTATTGTGACGTCATAGGTTCCGACCGGCTGGCCTGTTAGCCGGCGGCTGGCGGCTCTCGCGTACCTTCACGTTGTTTTAATATGAGTGTTTTCCATTCATTTTAAAGTTGATAATAAGATATCTTAATTTATGGAAATCGGTTATGTTAAAGCGCAATCAGATATTTTACCAAAGATAGACTCTTTTAAGGTTGCTGAGTTTTTTAATAGCTATACGAATTATTCAAGTTCAGAGATATAGGACCATAGTACTACCTTAGCAGAAATAGGTACTTACTACAAGGTACGAGTATACTTTATTTTATTTACGTAGGGACGTACTAATGTTTTGTTTTGGGGTATAGTACTACCCTAGTAGAAATAGGCACCAGAGAGCTGAGTGCGAGTTGTCTATCGAATAACTTTACTACCGCGTGAATCGAGTTAAGCCGGGTTTCCAGCGCGTGTATTGGAGTACACACTAGACCAAAACGTCTACACTAAATATTGTTTCGCTACAAATTTTTGTTGATATGTGTCTTCTGTATGCTTGTCAGCAAAAATGTGTAGCGAAATAATGTTTTGTTTGTGTACACGTTTTTGGTGTAGTGTGGAGGACAAAACATGCGCTGAAAACCCGGCTTAACTCGATTCACGCGTTAGTACAGTTATTCGATAGACAACTCGCACTTAGCTCTCTGTTACAAGGTACGAGTATACTAGTAATAAACTAATGTTTACTACTGACCTTTAGGTACTAAGTCATTCACCCAAGCGCTGGTCAAAATAGATACATGCCTATTTACAAACCTATCTTTGGTGGGCTGGTCATAACGCCTATCCCACTCGTCTCTAGATCTATTTTAATTCTCCTATTCCTATATTTATCAAAAAGAAAACACAATAAGTAGGTACTTATACAGTTACTTACGTCAAAATGATCCTCGCAACAGAACTTCACACTTTTAACTGAAAGAGGATCTCTTCTCATAACGTTAAACCATATCTTTCTAACTTTTTCGTCGTGTGAAACCCGAAAAAATAGTTGTTTTGGGCGCGGTCACAGTCGTATTCTTGCATTTTGGCACAATACAATATATATATGACGACATTATCACCTAGATAACGTTAAAACAACACGCGCATACATCATTTCACTGAGATAGATTGAAATGCTATGTGCGTGGCAACCAAGCGCGTCGGTCGTCGGAACCTATGACGTGTTTTTGGAAACTGTGCACTAAAATCGCTGTAACTTCGTCATTTCTTAAGTTATGTCATATATAGTTTTTAGGTAAATTTTTTTATGTTAGAAGTTACTTCTTATCGCACTTCGATAATTTTTTCACAGAATATATTGTTTTTGTTGTCTCTATAAAACTGCTTACTTGGTTCTAGGTTTCTTACACTTTCGTCGATCCGATTAAATCGCAAAGATAGGTCTAAACTACGATCTAAATATCATTTCATTTTAGCTATATGAAGTTATGGACAATAAAACTTATACTAAAATAAACGTCGTGAAAAATGTGATATAAAACGGCCATCATATTAAAAACCCATCTCTCTAATTCCAAAATAATAAATAGAACATCTCATAACCGCGAGTTTTCTGAGCGGCCCGCTTCCGCTGAGCAGTTGTTGGAGCGGGAGAGATTTCCCTTGGAAAGAGCTAGATTTTTGATTTTTAGCTAGATTTTTTATTTTTGATTCGTTACCGGACGCTAAGCATTACAACTGTAAGCAAACCATTTTTAAAATGTGCTCTCTACGTACCTTGAGTTTCTAATGAAACTTTTTATTGAAGATAGGTATAGTAGAAAATAAAAATATATAAAAACCAATGACGACGTGTCAAAGGTGTCCTTTTTTGGTTTGGGTCTATATTTTAATCTTATGAAATTATATATATAGTATTATCGACATCATGAAACTTGATCATTGTCTTGTCTTATAAGTATACTGCTCGACGCGAAAATTAAAATAATTGGCATGGGCGCCATGTGGTTTTTTTATGCAAAACTATTATAGCTACATGCTAACTTAGAAACCTGAGTTAGAAACCATGAGAGCTTGATTGCAGATTGCAGTCAAATAAACAAATTACGCTTAGTCGCAAACACATGGTGACATCTAGTGGGGGATCGGCGCGTAAAAATTTCATTACGCCTTGATGTATGGGAGCTGCTAGTCTACTTGTATTTGGTCTATGGCCGGGGTCGTTATCGAACACACTTTTCAACAAAAATCCAAATAGTAAGCAATCAAAATCCTATAAACTTAAGCCAGGGTCAAATTTATGAAATATCCAGAATAAAAAACAGAGAAGTATACGATATTAAGATCCGAAAGCCATTACTTAATCATCCTGTAACTGACACACAAAATGGCTGCCGCTTTCAATTTGAAAAATGGAATCTGAAATGCGTTGGCGACTTGGCGTTCACATTTGAGCCTTTTTGTTAAGGTGGTAAAGTTGCTATTAAGATAAAATATTTTGGTGTTTATGCGTTTCGTTATGCACTGCTCATTTAGCGGTCGAACTTAACAATAGATAACAATGCCATTCATTGGAAGATAAGATCATAAGTGGATTCTGACATTTAAAAAAAATCCTTCTATACTACACACCACTGTATATTTTCTCGTAGTCAAAAATAGAGAACAGAACTCGTGAAAAACATACATCTAGACTGTTGTATCCTTTCTCTGCTCAGGATTCAATCCTTCGCTGCTCCCGGGACCCAACTTTATACCTCGAAGGGAATTACCCTTTTTTTCTCACTTTTTGTGTAATCTAGTTTTCAATAATTAATGAACAGATACTCGTATTTATTAGAGTACACACAATGTCATGCAATGACGAAAAACGTCCGATTATCGATACTGCACATTTGTAGAGTAGCTTTACTAATCTCATTAAAATGAAATTTTGCGGTACTTCCACTATCATGTTACAAAACATACTAAAAGACAATGAGCTAAATAGGTCACGTTCACTCACAACAGACCACAAGTAGTAGGTATAATGTGGGTAATTGACTTAAAATGTGAAAATGTCAGTTAAGGTGGTTCGTACCCAAAGGCAAAACTTTTTTTCAACACACTTGCTTATAAAGTGGTCCTTATTGCAGCGTTTTTAGGGTCATAATGCAGCATATTAAATACGCGTACTTTTTACTTTACACTATCGCACTAATGTTTTTTACTGTACAGTTTTTTTTTTTAATCTTAGCAAAAAGGTTTGACGTCTTGAGAAATAGTAAAGTTTTTGTGAAAAAATAGACGGTCTCAGTTGAAATATAATAAATAATAATTTAATTTCAAATTATTTATTTTTATCAACAAATTAACTAAATTTTTTGTTGTAAATACAAAAATATTCAGTTTGTTAATATTTAATATTTGTATGTTTGGCAATATTTGGCTATTTGACTTTTTGCGTCAGTGCCTCAATTTCCATCTGCGCAAAAAACAAAATCTCCGCCGCCATTTTTCAAAGAAAATTGTCAGTTCATAACTGTGTTTTCGATTATGTGGAAAAAAAACAGTGAAATTTTATTATTTTTCCTCGCAAGTGTGTTGAAAAACGTCCTATGAAACGCGTGAGCATTAGAACGCAGCTCACTTGTATCATAATGTACTATTTTTATATACCTATATATATAATTAAATTAACATTAAATAAATACAATTTATGGCACTATGCGACAATAGTTCATTGTCAATAAGGTTTTCCTAGCGAAGTTGTGTATTATTTTAAGAATTACTTTGTAAATGATCCTGCACAACTATAAACACGCTTTAATGTTGTTGTGCAGGTTTATTTTCAAAGTAATGCATAAAATGAAAAAACAATCATAACTGTTGTCTTTGGAAACGAGACACGTCGCAATCGCCTTAATATGTACTTAACTTACGTAATCTAGACGATTAAAATAGCTTAGGTATTCACTTTTAATGCTAGCGGTACGCCCAAAATGGCTGCAAAAAAAATCCCATACAAAAAAAGATGACGTCATAACACCTCTCCTTTTTTTGTTTTTTCGTGCTACGGGACAAATTGATTCATATGGCCTAAAGATCTATCGTTCCGATTTTCATTACTTTAACACCATTTGCAGCTGTTTACTGAATTTCGATTTGTACCGCTAGCACTATTTTATAATATTAATGTAACGCACCTGTGCGCCCATTCCTTTGATAAAGCCTTGACCTGGGCTTCCGTGGGTACGTCGCCGGTCACCAGCAACCAAAACAGACCCTCGGGCAGGGGCTCCTCGCCACCCTTAGCCTTGGGCAGCTGCTGTTGGCACTCGGGGATGGATAGGCCACGGAAGCGGATACCTTCGTCTGGGTCCAGCACGGATGTCTCCCAGACCAGGCCTTTGATGCCTCGCATACCGCCGTACATCTGAAGTAAGATTGTACGATCCGATAGTTGATAATTCAACTGGTGAGTTTATCATTTAACGGTAAATTTTTGTTGGGTAGTTTATAAACTAACCTAACCTAGTGAATTGATAAACTAACGGCTTTTACAATTTTAACGCTGACATAATATATGATAATATCTGGTGTTGGGAGTACTTAAATATAAAAGAAAAAAGCCGGCATCCGCACAAAAATCGTCAAACTCAATATATGATCCGAGGACGGTCCCCTAATGTATAAGGGAATATGACTCACCATGTCGACGGTGACCTCTCCAACCTTGGTGGATCCATGCTTCTTGCGGAACTCACGGACCTTCTCCTGTTCCTTTGGGATTTTCTCCTGAAGAATTGCCTTCAGGTTTGTGGACTCTGCGCTGAGCGCGCGAAGCACGATCGATGCTGTCGGGCATGCTTTCTACAACAAACATGGAGATTTCATTGTAATGTTGTGTTACGCAAACCGTACGCTGTAAAAGGAGTTGCTTTCATAAAATAAAGTTTCACATATTTTATAAAATATTTTATAAATATGTGTACTTTGTTCTTATGCTATTTGAAAGCAGGTAGTAGGTAAGTATTTGAGATAAAATTAGTATTAATCCCATTACATTACGTGAAATATCGAAGACAAAATAAATACATTGTGGTAAAAAATCTTGGCCCTCTTTGTAGTGGGATATTATTCTAGATAAAAATACTGAGGAAAAATACATAAACCTACATATTATTTTTGGCCTTGACCATAACCCAGCAATCCAAGAAATAGCGTGGCATAAAAAGACGACGCGATTGCCCTGCTTGAAGAGAAGTATTAAAACCGGACCTTCGAGGTCGCTTGACTCTGTGAGCACTATATAGTGATGGATGACGTAACAATCTTTGGATGTAAAGTTATATAAAAATGGCTTCATGTTGCGATTTAAAGTTAAACAAGAACACGGTTCCGACAAATTTATAGTATTTTGCTTGCAAATGCGTCTTTACGACATTATTTAAGAACGTTATTGAATTTCTGATTATGCAGCGAAATCGGTCTTGTCGTTTTTGAGTGCTGCTGAAGCTAAATACACTTTTAAGGCGACGCGACGCCACGAAATTTTGGCGACATGGGTCTCCATTTTTCTCAGCAATAGAAAAACATATGTAATTACCAATTTATGTACTAGATTAAGCATTTCATTGACATCATTTTGCCCGAAGATTTAGTTGATTGATTTATTTTCATAGCACAGAAAAAAATATTTAGAAAACCTCTTTTAAAACAGAGAATTCTATTTTACTGACAAACGGGAGCGAATGAAGCCTCTAAGTTTTTTATCTAAATTAGTCTACAAATACACTTCAATATGGCCGATTGGATTTATTAAATTACTTAAAGTTGTCATTTTCAATGAAAAATACTGTTTTTCATACGACCTTACGGCATAAGCTAGTTCGTGAGCGCATATTTGTATGGAGTAAGTCCCCCTCACTCCACTCCCCTAAGGCGCCGATTTGAAATTAAAATTTTATCAATGCCTCGCCTTATGGCACCATGTTAATTTTGTCAATGAAACAAATAGATATTTATACTCAAATTCCTCGAACCTACAGGTTGTAGATATACTACAGAAAAGGGCAGTAAGAGCTTTACTCCAATTACCCTCAAGACATAGCTTAAGACAAATATTTAAAGATATTAATATCATGACATTGCCTTCAATTTACATATATGTATCAATTATACATGCCAGGAAAAACTTAGGTGATGTGTTAAAAAACAACGATGTCCATAACTATGAGACTAGAAACAAACATAAAATCATTGTGCCCTTTACTAGATTGGCCAAAGTTTCAAATAGCTTCAATAGTATGAGCTTTAAATTTTATAACAAAGTACCAGAAAGGTTGCACAGCCTTAACGAAAAACCCTTCAAGAGACATATAAAAGCATTCCTATTAAGAAAGGCCTATTATTGTATTAACGTCTTCCTTATGGATAATAATGCCTTCACAGACTCTTGATAACACATTTGTTAATTTATTTGCAAATATACCTATGACAAATTTATTAATTTACTTAATGCTTATATCATATTTTATGTCTAACTAATAAGCAGCTAATATCAATATATCTTGACTATGTATTCGTACTACAATATTTTTAATATTAAGACATTTGATTAATTTATTTATTTTATTCATTATATTAATTTTATTAAGGTGTATTATTGTAAATTTTGACTTGTATAAGTGCGAATTATTTCGCCTATGTACTAAAATAAATGAATCTGAATCTGAATCTTGTGTAGGAGGATGAGGGGGGGTCATGAAGGTCCCACTGTAGCTGTTTAAAATAAAATTAAAAATTGCTATTTTATATTTACGTTTATTATAGGTATTAAGTATAGGTATTTATCTTTATCAGAATCCTCAATATCCTTAACAAACTTAATATGATTGAACCCCGGGCACAGTACAGTGACTAAGCGATTAATATGATTCAGACCGATACAATTGAAGAGGTCAGAGGTTCAGCGGTTCAATCAGAGACGTCACTTCGTAGGGCCACTAGTTCGACGCAATTTAATCACGTTGACAGCTCCCTAGTTTATTCGTATCATAACATCTCTATTTAATTGAATTCTGTGATTGTTAAGAGGTGAGTTTGTGAGATGGTTTTCATTTTTGCTGTCTTTCAAGTTCAATATAATATACTAAAGAAACGTTTATAAAGACTAAAACGTACCGCAAACTTATTTTGTAGCCGATGCTATAGAGATCCAATCTTAAAAAATACCGAAGAAACTGTTGTCTCAAAGTCACTAAACACGAGCGTGTCTTTAGAGCGCATGTGCAACCGAAATGAGGTCGTGCTAGGTCATGTCGTACATCCACGAACGACCACGACAAAACTAACGACCGACGAGTCATTTACGTGTATGTACGTGCGTACTTTAGAAATATTTACATTGAAAATATACGACTGACAAATCTCATGTTGATCAAATCTCAAGTAATTTCATTAAATCACACTACCTGCTGAGTTTATTCATTAAAATAATTAACCTGCCGCATTAACGTAATAGGCATTTATTGTAGATTTCTCCGATCAAGAATCGATTTTCGATTAAAACATTCATTAGCACGATGACGTCAACCCAGCGTTGGGCTTTTACTTCAGAACAATACAAATTACCCTCTCTAATACACATACTCAAATGATACAGAACTTGTTTGTGTTCTTTCGTTTCCAAAACTACCAGAGACGTAGTTTAATAATGCAACCTCGACATCTGGCGCCTACCAACACTGAAAGCTAAAAAAACGTTAAATTTTTCAGAAACTATCAAAATTCAATATGTTAAATGAGATAATATTATGTGGGATTTGACTACAATCCAAATATAGTTAATTGATAAAAATGTTACAGATTATTAAAATTTATTATAATATAATTGTCGAAAAACAACACTTCGATTGGAAATTTTTGATTTCTCATTAAATACGAGTTGGTTTCAGAGGTGTTCCCGAGTGTGAAATACTTTGTAAATCTAATTTAAAATTATTTTTCCTATCAACGACAACCAGATTCTTTGAGAACGTTTTTCTTACTTAGTTCTTGTAAACGACGAACTTACTTAAACGGCCTACATTAATGAAGAAATACAAAGAATTTGTTCGAAAAAATCTAATTTTCTACAAAACTTCTAAATAGATTTTGTGAATTTAATAAATTTATTTGCATATACTGATCACTTAGATATGCTAAGATATATGCCGAGTATAGTGGAGACTAAATATCATCTGTACAATGTACAAGTTCTGCTTGTTAAAAAGTTAAGATGCTTCATTTTGGTATTCGTTCTGGCCTTCAGTCTTCTCACCAGTATTTCATACCGGGAATTTTAAATAAGTCTGTTTACTAGGCCTTCACTCCTGTTCATCATGCGTTAGTATGCGATAACTAACGCAATATCGCCCAATTTATTTTTAGCTTATACTCAAGACTGTAGCGAAGTAGTGATGTCATTACGACGAAACGCTGCGCGAATTCAACGCCAAAACAGCTTGTTGAAAATAACGTTCACCTCGAGTTACATAACGAAATTGAGGGGAATATTTTTGGTACTTCTTCGTCTTACAGTTTTTGGATCTAGACTGAAATTTCAATGTGAAAACCAAACAGCCTAATGGCTTTAGTGGGCTGTTGAGACATACGTAGCTACCTGAAACATAATCATAATACTTTTAGACTATTCTTTCTTGTAATAAGCTACATCATTTGAACTGCTCGAAAGAGTATTTCCATTAAGAACCCACTCCGTATTTTTCATCTGTTGGATGCGAAACGTGATTTTAATTATTTTTCTTGTCATTGCTGCAATGTTTTTGTAAAAATTAGGGACATACACCACTCCATATTGGCCATCTAAATGAAGACCTAAAATTTATTTGATTCAATTGTTTCTCCTTTGCGTGTTATTTTATTACTTAGATATTATGAATAACAATTCCGAGCTCAAAATAACTCGCAAAAGAGAAACAATTAAATGAAATAAATTCTAGGCCTTCATTTAGACGACCAATATGAAGTGGTGTATGTTCCTAGTTTTTCCAAAAACGTCGCGTTAGAGGCCAGAAAAATATTTAACATATTGTTTTTGATCAAAATTGTCGTCGTCGCGGACCGGGCTCTTAAACCGGAGCCATTAGTAAACGGAAAATTACAGCCTGTTGCTTAGTACTACAATGTACATGTTAAATGATATCAGCGATAAAGTCAACAACCTGTCTTCGTGGATACGCATGGACGTGCTATACGTAAGGCAGGTCGGATTTTCTTTTTGTCTACAGAAGAGACGTCTTAACAGATAATAGCGAAAGTAAACGAAAAGACAATACGGATATTTTTGCAGTCACGTAAGTTATATTTTATACAATGAGGATATTTCAAGTCTACAATCAATAAACACCTTCGGCCAGTGGGGAAAAACTGAATCATGTAAATCTGAATTCAGACATATGGTTGGATCCACATTTAATAGGGAATACTAACAGATATTTATCTAATACCAGCGCGGAAAGTAGGAAGATCTTACAGGTATCTGTAAATGGCCATAGGAACAAAAACATACACAAAAGACGTGTAGTGTAGACGTCTATCCACAATGCTGCCACGGATATAATGTGTCTAGAGACAAATTTCAGGAAGCACTTGCGGCAACAGACGACCCAAAATTATTAACTTTGTATGGAAATCGCGGAAACCGAACTACAAAAACCTTTTCAGGAATATTCTAACAGTTATGTAATGTTTGTGTTATAAATACAAGTGAATGTGAGTTTTAATCTTAACAGATGCGCTTTACATACATTTATTTTTGAGAAGCATCTGACATTGGACGTACAGCAGTCTGCAGTGAACCTTTGCAGTACGGAAAAAAGCACAGTATTGACAGCCATAAACATAACGTCGAAATGGTTTAAAATAAGGAAATGTTTTGTTTCGTAAGATAAGTAAGAAGTAAAAACGAGTTCGAGGACGCTTTGGTCGTATTTGATGTATTTTACATTTGATTTTATCCAAATTTTCTCCATCACAAATTTCAAAATTTAATTCGCTGCCCATGTTAGGTTTCTAGGAATAAACATATTATGTGAAAGATATATAATAATTATTATTGATTATACATTGAATGGCTCAACAGATTTTAATAAATCGGGACCTTTATATAGTATATAATAAATCGGGACCTTTATATAGTATATAATAATAGGGAGGGACCTTTGCGCCAGGTACGATTAGGGGCGGACCTTTCGGTAATCTTGTTTAGTTTTTATTATATGGTTTAGATTTTTTAGTTGTACTTGTATGATATTCAAAGAGTTTCCTTTTCTTCGTAACAGCATAGCAAGTAAGTAAGCATCGATTCGATAAATTTGACAGATAAAGTCGATAAATTCTATACGACAACTCTAATTGCCATGAAATAAGGGCTACATTTTGGTTTATCGAAGCGATGTCGAGTCGCTAGCATATACTTGGTACCCAGGAGTGTCTTGGTTTGTCAATTTTTATTATTATTTGGTATTTACGATTGCGTACATAATTCTACCTAAAACGTTATGTATGACTTATGACAGATTAAAACTTTATTCGTTTGGACCCAGAGCCGATTTATTATTCTTAAGAATTTACCAATTTTGACGTTGTAAATGATCGTCCTCAACAACTATAAACACGCTTTAAAAATGTTGTGTACGATCACTTTTGCATAAAATAACACAACTTTGCCTCACTTTGCTAAATAAGCTTAATTGACATTCAATTATTGTCGCGTTATGCCATACGTCACATTTATTTTATACATTTTATTCAAAAATAAGACAAACAATCATAAGTTTATAGAATAATTTAGTTTTTTTAATCCTGTTTTGTGTTAACAATAAATATGAACAAATCAGTAATAAATTAAATTAAAATATATACATCAAAAAGAGAATATTTGCCATAAGTTTTGCGTTTGGAGTTACACTTGTCGCATTCCCTCTAAATCATACCAATAAGAGAATAAATCTATCAAAACTATTATTTGGGACTTTTTGCTTGTTATTTTTTAAAACTGAACCCTTAATGTCACTAACATTGATGTATACGGTATTATAGTGGTCACCAAACTTGAAATGTTATTGCATATCTACTATAGCATCACGGATTTTGCAACAGACCCTGCGTTTTAACTTTTCGGCAGAAGCTTGGGCATCTATTTTCTATTTATGCAGTTCTAACGTTTCAGACTTGAGTTCTTGAGTTCTTGAATTGATTCGCTAGTTTCCAAGGGAATGGAAGCCTTGCAGCGATAGCACACGGCTTTGGTAATTGACATTGATCATCACATCACCTTCCATATCGCAGTGGCCTTGTCAGAGTGAGAAGTTTCCAACCGCACTTTGTCATATCATTGTACGTGACGTTAATCAAACGGTATAGCTACGGTATATTCGTATAATAACTCATGTATGTGTCAGATAAGATTCTAGACTTATCTGATACTGAGGAGTCGCGAAATAGACAGATATAGAAAGTTTTATGATCGACTATGTATGTAGTCTACACTATGGACCATAGACTTAGGATAGTAAGTAACCATGGACCATGTGATGTGTATTCTATGAATGTGTAATATGTAATCGCAAAAACATGATTCATAGACAAATGCTAAACAAAGACCACTAACACTTCAGCATTTATGTATTTTATAGTTATATTCAACTTACACATATATTTGCAATCAGCTTTTCAACATCTATAATTTTATGTGTACTCGTATATTACAATATTCGAAAAGTTTTTTTTCTTTCTGTAATGGCACCTAAGAGCCATTTCAACAAATTACGCTTTTTATACGGCGCGCTTTTGTGAATCCTAAATAATTTTCTTGGAATTTTGAGTGATGTTAATTATGTTTTACGGTCTAATTAAATGAATAGATTGTCAATATAATTGCAGAATTCGATTAGTTAAAGATCATAGGTTCTTGTGAAATGGAATTTTAATTATAATTAGGCTTTATTCAATTTAAAAAATCGTAGTAAACTGGCGACATTTTGTCAACAGTTTATGTGATAAATAAAATCAAACTTCTAGTACATTATGTTCCTACAAATTTATATCTTTGAAGTTCTATTTTTTTTTTCAGCAATGTTATTGAACTTGAATGAATAATTTAGCTCTTTGAAGTTGACAATGTGATTACTTTTCTGTTAACGAGGTGTAGGAGATTTATCACAAACAAAAAATATAAAGTAGTATTTGCAAATGTGATACATTAATGATCAATGCGAAAGATTGGTCTATGTTTAACATTTTTTCAACAGTATTAAAGTCTTTCCTAAGATGGTAAATTAGGCGCTGGAAATTTTAGGTTTTCACATGAAAATGTAAGCAGACACTTAACATTTAACATTAATAAATGTGAGTTAACAGATCTATAAGTCCAGTAAATTCCTTGGGGTCTAGGAAAGTAACAAAAATCCTACACAATCCAATCCTCGATTGAATAACCCAATTGCCTAGCTATACATGATAGGTATTGGAAAAAATATGCAAGCATCTATTTTAATGCCCGTATTGTCACAGCCCACTGGACCGACGACCTGGAGGACGTTGCGGGTTGCGGCTGGATGAGGACGGAGGACCGCAAAGACTGGCGTAATATTGGACGAACACAGGCTCATGGATGGATGGATTGTCACAGCATGGTATATTAGTCTTCGTATGATGGAAAACTGTTTTTTCGTGAAAAACCGAATTAAATAAATACCGTCGATTACGCCATAATGCCGTTTTTACGAAAAAGCATTTCACGCCATTATACGGCAATGAATACAAACAGAGTGCGTGGGGCTATATGGCAGATGTGACAACGTGAATGATATTCGCAAGCGCCAACAGTGGACTTGGTTTGGGTGCGTGCCCGGCCTCGATTCTGCATCGGGCGTGACCTGCAGTTATCTTTAGAGCGGGACATGCCAGAGGACATTGCGGATGAATGTCATCGGGCGGACACGCTCCACGCGTAACCGATAACAAGAGCGTCCATCGCGACGTCACATCTTATCATAAAGCTGGACCTGAGACGCCGAACGTAGAACTTGGCTTGTCGCGGTCACGGCTGTGATTATCCTCAACTTCGAAACCTCAAGGCTATGTCTAGTCTAGATGACATGTTGTTTCGTAGAGCCAGATGACATGTAGCTTTGCTAGAAATTCGAACTTAGGTCTACCTTTAGGATTCCGCAGATGCTAAAGAATTCTCAATACTTTGTTTATGGTCAAACAAAACACTTTTATTCATAAAAATAAGTCATTAAGTCATTTATTACCGTTCGTGACGCTTAATTAGTATAAGCACCGTATAGTGAAGATACAGTCACGAGGTGTACTGTATGTAGTTAAGTGATGTAGCAAAATGTGTCAACCACGTGATAGGCAAGGCTGCGCAGGCGCCACGCCGCTGCCACTCTGCGGCGCGTGTGCGTCAACGGTTGCCCCGAGTCAGGCTCCGCATCGCTGACGTACCGGTTAACAAGCCAAGCGTCACTGTACGTGACAATGACATAGATTAGGCATGCAAGGCCGAAATTAATCCCGCTTTATGGCAAGACCTATCTAGTAAATTCAATCCAGTGACTAACGGGCAGATATGAAGCATCCGTCTTTTGGCAGAAACAACATTTATTTTCTTTAAAATCGATGAGACTTATCTTTAGTACTATAGTGCATATATTGATATGACTTATTGCTGGTACTAGTGCTTCTACTTCTCTTTGAGTCTGTTAGACTACCACTTGTTTAAACGAACTAAACTTGTGCCAATCAATATCAGTGGTGGCAGCTGTAGTATGCTCATATCTTAAATACAGTTTTATTTACTATAAAAATACATTAGCTTGTTAAAATATCTAATCAATAAATGTAATTAAACTAATGCAATCAACACTCACTTTATTTATTCTATTCGGTTTTGAAAATAAAGACAATGTGAAAACCATAAAATCAAGATAGAGAATATTGTTTTATCAAATAGCAACATTACTACTTTTTAACCATTATACTCATTAAACCGCTATCTTGCCTAGTACCAAAATCAAGAAAAAATAGTTGCACACTGTTTCATTCTATTTTACTGTATTTTTGAACCATGTACACACACACTCAGGACATAGTTTTTTGAAGCACATATTGTTATGTAGTATATAGTGTATAGTGTAGGTAGGTGGTAGAGCTGATGCCGGGCTCGACTGTGGAGGTACCTACAATCTTACTCGCAAATCCTCCCGAAGTTATTCGGGGGAGAGTAAGAGAACAGCTCTAGGCAAAACCAGGCGGCCCACCATTGCCTGGGACTGATGGATGGCGGTATATCCATCCCAAATTGCCAGGCCTTAAAACAGACTAGTGACAGGCAGCGGCGTCACTGGTGCAAGGGTTTCGGCACCGCGCTCACCAACCCGCCTGCCCAGTGTGTGTGAGTATGGGCATTTCTTCCAGGGGGACCGCCAAGAGTGGCGTAATCCTGGAAAGGTCTATGTCCAGCAGTGGACGAAACAGGCTGATGGATGGATGGATGGATATAGTGTAGGTATGTTACAGTAAAACTTTTCACCCATTCTTAAACATTTTTTAGTTTATTTGAAATGAGACAATGATGTGCATATGCCTAGCTGAGTAATTTCTACTGTAGTGTTATTGGATATGTTTAATGATTTTAACCACATTGTTTTCTTTAAGCATCTCATGTGTATATAAAGGCAAATTCTTGCATATCTGCATTTCATATAATATTATAAATTCTAATTTATAATTTAGGAAGTGTATTAATAATGATAACACTTACCTTAAATAAACACAGTTTGTTGATTAAGAATCTCAGGCAACATTTAGGTAACAAATTATGATAGTTTTGGCTATTGAAAAACAGTGTTCGAAGTGATAATTATCATTGATATTTATCTCGATAATTTCAAACCCTTTTGAAAAATAATTTGCCAAGCTAGATTTTTATGGCATCTCTAACCAGAGGCTTTTGTAGATATACCAAGTTTACTGTCTCAATTAAATGACCTCGAATAACCCGTGTAATACAAAATACTGCACCAAACCAAGTCCATACTATGGTTGCACAAATAACTTATTAATATCAAGATGTTAAGTCCTTGATCATGCCCCCTTATCTACACTCATGACCAGTTTGACATTGCATTTAAGAATAAATATTATGAGGGATGCAAGCGGGTAGCAGGGTTGCTAAGGTATTCGGAAGCATAATTCTGATTGTTACATAATGCTTCACAGTCTTGTCTAAATAAATGAAATAAAATTGTTACAGGAATTTTATGGATTAAATTTGACCTAGGAATGAGAGGTGGCTCTACAATTAATAGCTATGCTACTAGTTCAACTCCAATGGTGTTGGTGAATATGTTTGTATATTAATTAGCCTGATTTATTAAATAATGGTATTCAATCTCCAATAAAACGTTAACAGAACTTGGAATTATTTGCTTATCTTCCGTTTTTCTTGACACTGCAATGGTAAGTTAAAATAACTCTACTTATTAGATAAAACTGTCTCATTATTAAGTAGCATGTCGTCAGACTAATAAGCCTTGAGTTTATATAAATAATCATCATACTTATGCCTATCTAAGAAAATCTTTTCTTTCAATATTACATAACAGAAGATTTCTTTCTAGGTTATAAAGAAAAGTCTGAAAATCTTTCAGTACAAAACTTTAGAGAAATAATAATACAATGATAAAATTAGAATATTCACTGAACTTGCCTGTATTTCTGCTAATTTTGTAGATGTAATCCTGAATAGTGCCATTTTTGAAATCCACTAAGTTATTCACGCACCACGACAGCGGCTACGGCGCGCGATCGATGACGGCGGGCAGGCGACAAAAAAGTAGAGTTGTCCTGCACCCACGAGCTAATACCGGACCGGATGCTAATGCTATCGATAACCTAGGGATGTACTACAAGAAGAGTTTCATTAAACTTTAGGATGTGCCTCCGCTGCCGGATCAGGATTGTGATCAGCTGCCGAAGTCAGCAATAAGACAAGTGCAGATGCCATAGCCGGCATTGAGAACAGGTTGCCTAAACTACATCTAACGTTCGTGAGTAAGTCTTACCGTACACACGTTCGCTTGATTAGTTGCCTCAGCTGAGATATCGAATCCTTGGTGCAGTGGTGCGAGCACTACGTTTTAGTAATCAGATTATGAGGTTCAAATTACCTCAAGAGCAGGCCCTGATTTCTGCCTAGGCCATCAAAGCACCGGTTTTTGGGCTCAGCTGACGAGGGGGAGCCGGCAAGGGTGAAGACAAAAAATATAGAAAGGAAAAAAACGCTGATGTCGCCCAATAGTGCACACGGTGCAGTCCTAGTCAGAAGTATTTCATTTTTGTGTGTTCTTTTTTGTCGGAGGAGTTAGGGGGGAGTGGAGCGTTTTTCAATTAACGGTAAAGCAACCAAACTAGTAAAGTGCCTCTCGTGGCATGGCAGACACTTTCTTGGCTGTGATTTAGCGATGCAAAGCCGTAAAATTACGCCAGTAAAATACGGTAAATTTTGGTGAAAACGATATTTTACGTAAGTTACGGTACAATTCCATAGAAACCGTATTATACGAACTCGCATCGTACCTAGGGTTGTAAAGTTACGTAATTTTACCAAAAACGCTTGTTAAATACGGAAACTTTATGGTCATAATTATATATTACCGTAAACTTACCATCGAGTTATGACGTTTTAAACTTTGATTTCTTTTAAATCCCAGGCGCGTATATTTACAAAATAATCACGCGACGTTGCCGATTAGTGTAAGTAGTCATCGTAATACTCGTAGTCGATTTTGCGGCGTTGCCGTTCCACTCCCGCTCTTGCGGCTTACGGCGTTCCGCTGTCGGGACGGCCAGTGTTGCCGTTTTAGCTACTTAGTGGCTATTTCTAGCAGATTTTCATCGGTTTTAGTCAAAATATAATAAATTTTAGACACCAAAACGAATGTAAATACTTCTACCTACCTACATTTGGTATTTTTTTAAAGAAATAATTATTTTACTGTAATTTGTTGTTATAGCCCTTTACTTTTACGCCGCAGAGTTGTGATCTATAATCGCGGTTTCCCCAATGAATGTTTATATTTTTGATTTGACCCGTACAAACATGACATAAAATGCAAATTAAATAAAAGATTGTAAGACCACTGAACCTATATAATTATATCATAATACATACCCTCATGAGGCCACATTATGTGGTACGATACGAGTTCATATAATACAGTTTTTATCTTTTTTACCGAAACTTACCGTATCTTACCGGCGTAATTTTACGGCTTTGCATCACTACTCCTACCACATGATGTGGTATCATGAGGGTATGAAGCTTAGAGTAAATTACTTTAAGGTATGTAGTAAGATACTTAGAAATGGTCTATGAGTAGGATATGAATAAATACGTTTATTCGTTTTTACGAGCCTTTATTTCACTTGCATTTTATTTGTCATGTTTGTACGGGTCCAATCAAAAAATATAAACATTCATTGGGGAAACCCCGATCATAGATTACAACTGCGGCGTGGAGGGCAGACCGCAGTGGTGTTGGTTACTCAGTAAAAGGCGATCACCACAAATTTCTGTAAAATAATTATTTCTTAAATAAATAAATATCCAAAGTAGCTAGATTAATTTTGGTGTCCAAAATTGATTATTTTTTGGCTAAAACCGGTAAAAATCCGCTAGATCTGGCCACAAAGTGACTAAATCGTCGGTCCAAGCTAGAGTTAGTCAACAAAACGAAGTTTTTAGGCATTACTATAGACTCTCGTCTTCAGTGGGGTCCCCATATAGAAGGCCTTTGTAGTAGACTAAGTTCAGCCGCATACTCTGTTAGACGGATAAGGCAAATTACTGATGAGGATACTGCTAGATTGGTGTACTTTAGTTATTTTCACAGCATTTTGTCATATGGTCAGTGCTGTAGGGTACAGCTGCGGATATAAACGCACTCTTTGTTTTGCAGATGAGAGCAATTCGAGCTATATACAATATGAAGCATCGGGATTAATCAAGAGAAAAATACAAAGATCTCAATATTTTAACAGTTCCTTGTGAATTTATTTCAATAAACTTCCAAAGTTACTTAGTTTTTAGAAAATAAGTTTTAATTATATATTAAGCAGGGACTCTTGGGAAAAGCATATTATAAAATCAATTACTATTTGGATGATAGTGACGATTGATGTCATGAGAATATTGATTGATACTACTGTTTGTTTATTTTCTAACTGATTTGTGTTTTTCAAATCGTTTGTTTTTATGTAGACTAATATTTTCATATTGTTTTTTTGTTATTATTTTGACATTTCTTTTACATATGTCAATATCATTAATGAACATTTTATACTGTAACTGTAAAAAAAGTGATTAAATATATAAGACAGGTGGATGATGTTTTGCTTAGTATTTTAACTTACTACCTCATTAGACAGGTAGACTAAGATGTATTTTTTTTCCTCATGACACAATTTCCTTCTGTCTTTTATATTGTTATCCTTTTAAAAAAACTGTAATAGTTTTAAGCCACATTGAAAAAAAATAGTGATAAAAAAGACATGATCTTGCTAAGTTTCTTGCCCTTCTTCTTAGCAAGATTATTCGAATGGGCGGATTTAGGCATTATATCTATTTTTATATATACAATTTTATGTATACTATAACAATTTTTTAATTTTTTACTTATGTTACTTTATATTTGCTTAGGCATTATATTTATTTAGGGTCTATTCAGTTTATTTATTTATTGTATTATGTATAATAATATTCTTATTCCAAGAAGTCTTTATTTTATGCACGTGTATAACTTTAGTAGCCCAACTTAAATATAGTTTTTATAAATATTTCCCCTATCATATTTGTTTTATCATAAAATATTATTGTTATACAGATTAGAATTGACATGTAAAACGTATACTTTATGTAGGTATCTATTTTACAAATAAACATTTTGAATCTTTGAATCTTGAATCTTAAAACGGCAACTAAACCGCTAACCGACGGAACGTCTAGAGAGAGGGGAAGCGGAACGGCAACGGCGCAAAATCAACTACGAGTAATACGATGACTACCTACACTAGTCGGCAATGTCGCGTGATTATTTCGCAACTAAACACGCGCGGGAATAAAAAATAATAAAAATTTAAGATGCCATAACTTGACGTTAATTTTACGGTAATCTATATAAATGACCGTAAAATTCCTGTATTTGAGGAGCGTTTTTGGTAAAATTACGTTATTATGTAACCCAGTGTCGGTTGCCATCTATGGTTGCTATTCACCAAAACCAGATTAAAAATGATCTTCCAAAATAACTTTAAATGGGTATTGAACTATTTACGAATAGTGACGTTATTTCAAGTGCAAACGTATCCTTAGATAAGCGGATATGTATGTTTTCGGCAATAGGCACTCGGTTTGGCAACTGATTGTACGATACAGAATCAAGGGGCAAGACGGCTATTCTGGCAATATTTTTCATTCGCAGTGTCAGTCATTAGATAATTGCTTAAAGTTTGATAGGTGCCAACTTCAAATAAAAACTATAGGATATAAGGAATACTGACTATAAGTTTAAAGGTAATGTAAACAGTAATTTCAGAGCTTTCTTTTTTAAATTATTTTCGAAATTTTATTTATTAATCATCTGGAGACAAGTAAAATTCTTCTGCTAGCCTAGCATAGCAAACCATATCGAGCACCATAGCGCTTGATACAGTGCTCTGCCTCACTCTGTTGATCTACCTAAAGAGTGACAGACAGTATATATCGAGCTGTCAAAGCTCGATATGGTCTACTATGCTAGTTACCCACGTGAAACTATATTGAAGCCGGCGTTTTTTTAGCGCCCGTGTGAATAATAATCACGTCGGTACGCTGTCAAAGCCCTCAACACCTATCCATAAGCATAGATCAGTGGCTCTGTTCCTGTATATAACAAAGTACTCACTATCACTGCTTGTCAAGTTTTTGCTCTCATGTTGTTGACAGTCAGATTTATAAAAATTATTAATTTGATAAATTATATATTATTATTGCCAAAGCCATTGAACTCAGATAAATAACGAGCCGTTGAACAATAGTGCAAAATGAAAGAGAAAATGCAAACAATGCACCGTGATTCCTGTCCTCTCGATCGGGTTCGATCTCGTGTCAGTTGTCGCGTTTAACAACCTCGCATCGCTGCAGCGATGAACTGTGCAGCCCTCGTGCAGCCGCTGCAAAAAGTTATAAACGACAATTTTACACATATTTCACATGACTTTGACAAGCATCGAGCAGCGCAAATAATTTCCGCTGATCTCTGCAGCCTCTGCAGCGTATAGGCTATCTGTCATTTTGAAGCATGGCCGTTTAACACAAATCCATCGCTGCAACCGCTGCACAACTCATCGCTGCAGCGATGCAAACCTGTCAAACACGGCAAGTGCCATGACGGGTTAGTAAAATAGGGATATCAGCTTTAAACATAAAGGCAATTTTATGGGCAAATAATAATTAGCTATTCAACTTTGTAGGCATATCGGAAAAAAGCATTAATTTTAAGTTGCCTCGAAAAAATCGTCAAAAACGTAAAAAAACAGGAGGTTGACAATTTAGAAAAAACGTCGTCGAGCTAGAACAAGAAATAAAAAATACCGTTTTAGTACAGAGATACATGTATAGATATTTATACCATTAGATCATACGTATTGTTGGCGAAATACAAATCAACAAATAATTGAAAATTTTGATTTTTTCATTCTGTACATTTTATATTCATTAAAGAGTAGTCTAATTAATATATTAAAAACGAAGTTAACCTGTAAAATGATTCAGATTTTTGCAATTTTGCTAATTTCTCCCGCCAATTTTATTTTTTTCTTTTTCTAAAACTAGATTAAATTTCATACAGAAAACAAAAATAAAATTTTTCTTCCAGAAAGTTGGGGGATTTCTCTTAGAGAAAGCTTTAGTTATTTCAATAAATATGTGTATGTATACTTCTTGAATTATCGGGGTCAGATTTAAAGTCAGCCTATACATAATAATGTCTATCCAAATTTTATAATATTGTAGAAAAAAATAAAAAATATAACTCTGTATAACTTGTCTTATTAAACACAGACTTATAATCATACCTACCATGGGTCGGTCGCTCTAAGTAATCACCACAAACATGTTGGATCTCTGTGGTAATCACACAATAAAATCCAAAAAAAACTGGGCAAAATACGATCTTTTTTACGTGTGGAATCTCAGATAAATGAATAGTGGAATGGTTTGGAACCACAGACGTATTTAGGAACGAACGTTTACAAAAAATAGTTGGCAACCTTAAAGTAACTTATAAACTGGGAATAGAGTCATCAGTTTTATCTCGGTTTAGCGACATCTCATGGGTAACGACGGACTTAGTTCGTTATTTTACCTACCTATACCTACACAGGTATACAGTCGCCGTCAATAGAAATTGTGGACTATGTAAACAAAGCGCCATGTTGTCTTTGTCTATGAATAGGTGAACTATCTAGAGATGTGTAAGTATGTGATTTAAATATGTTAGGTGCTTAATTAATTTTCTTTATTTGATTCATCGCTAAAATATTCTGATGAATCGCTAGTCAAATCGCCCACGTTAATTACAAATGGTTCCGTCACAGCGTCCGTGGCCGTATCTATTATCCCATCCAGACTCATCCAGTTCTTTCATTTTCTCTTCTACTTTTAGGACATGAGCTACACATTTCGCCCACTGTTCTGGCCCGATCCGCGCCAAACCTTGATCCAACAAAATCTTCACATCGTCCATTTTGAATGTTTTGTTGTTCCTTCGAACGTAACCTTTTCCCTGCGCCCATATCAATTGTATCGGGTTAAGGGTTAGCGCAAAACTGTCACATTTTTCGATGCCACCAATTCATCTACATACATTTTTGTATATTTTTGCTTATCTACTTTAGCTATGAGATTCGCTTTGATTTCGGTTTCTTGAAATTTGATTTCTTTTTCGCGCAACCAATTTTGAATAGCCTCCTTCCACCAACTCATGTTGGGCGCCTTTTCGATTTGACGCGAATGACATGGGGCATTGTCCATTACTATGACGGAACCAATTGTCATTGTTTCAAGGTAAAACACTATCCAAATCACAAAGAAAGATCAGTAAGAGAACCCAAGTCGTTAGAATACCAAAAACACAGAAGATTTTAGAGCAACGCTGGAAGATCACACAGCTCTCGATAGAATCACACACATGTTTATGTCAAAGAGTATGAAGTAACGCTGTCAAAAAAAAATTACGGAATAAAATAGCCTCATGAATAAAATAGGTTTATATTCAAATAGATTCGTTCATCACTAATTTTCAAAGACAATACAGATTCGATAAGAAAAAAATATGACAGCAATCTCGACGCAGTAAAGAAATGAATTTTGATTCTATGATTTTCCGTAATTAACTGGTGATTATTGAATATTTCATGATGAAATCTAATGAATGGCAGGTAAGACTTGATGCTTCATGATTTGTAATAATGTTCAGTGAGACTTCGTGACAGAACCTTGAGAAAAATCAAGAAAACGGTTTTTTTACATAGTCCACAATTTCTATTGACGGCGACTTTATATATCTCATGTATAGCCCAGGGGGGTAATTCCGGAGAATCAATCGAATCGAGATTTCTAGAACTCGATCAAAAAACTTATGGAGTTCGACTGATAAAATGGGTTTTCACGATCGAGAAAGCTAATTCGATAGACTGAGAATATTCTGAGTCTGTCTAATTACCCTTCTCGATCGTAAAACCCCATTTTATCAGTCGAACTCCATAAGTTTTTAGATCGAGTTCTAGAAATCTCGATTCGATTGATTCTCCGGAATTACCCCCAAGCCTTACTGCATCGTATTTTTATTTTTCAAATACCTACTACATATTAAATAAATAAAACAACATTTAAGAAATGAATGATAATTTATTTACATGTAATTTAAGTAAACAATACATTTTAGATAACTTAAAGAAACCTAAATTCACAAGTTTTCACAAATTTTACAATTCACGCGAATCTGAAATACGATAATTCGGTAAAGTCACATTCACCGGGGTTTAAACATAAAATTGCACAAGATAGGTGTGGGCAACTTACCCATAATCTAAGTTACAACAATCCAGTTATCTATTTATTTACTAAATAATTACACACAATAATTACATATACATAGTATATAATAAAATACATATTTAACATTTATATAAATATACTTACTTACATACTGACAGAAACTTAAATCTATTACTTACCTTATCCGACAACGCGTAGTGTCCTCCAGTTGTGTATAATGGAATCACGCATTGTAACGGGTTTTTGTGTCATCGACCGGTTGGCCACGAGGTCGAGAACCTACTTCACTCGGAACGCACGTCCCTCGCTTGCTTGCCGCGCTTACGTAAAATACGCAACAATCAATACTTGCTTACATTTATGTACTAGCCTATAATCTGTTCTTCATATTCTTTCTTCCTTTTGCTGTGCCTTTAACAATAAACTGGATACAAGTGTACCTGTGCTGGACTATTTAATTGGACCGATTCCTCGGTTCCTGCGAATATCTAAAAACTGCACCTGCACCACCATCCAGACCCCTAAATAGGTATTTACCGCAGTTCGGCACACAGCACATTTTTTCCGATGTCATTGTTGTAGCAAATTGAAGTCCATTCAACGTAAACAAACACATCGTTGGAGTCCAAAAAGAAAGCTGGGTAGTTAAAATAAAACACAGTCAACAGAATCCATGAAACATTGCCGGGTCGTAAGTTAATCGTCACTGATTTAGATATAACGCAAAATCATGAATACCACAAATGCAGCTCAGAACAGAAACAGAAATGAAATTGAAACCAGTGCTGCCAGATCAAAAACTCTCTTCAGCGCTAGCAACGCTCAAATAGCGCTAGATTCTACAAAATTCAGAGATTAAAAAAACGCCAAGTTCTGTTCCAATTTTCAACAGTAAAAGACATAATGTATAGAAATGAAAACATGCACTTAATAAAACAACTAAATTCTCCGCTAGGAGCAAAAACTCTTAATGCACGCTAACCATACCAAAAATCCGTCAGATGTAGCGCCGAACGCGCTAGAATAGCAGCAGTGATTGAAACAACCTCTTGTAGCTCAATCTATTGAGGAACGACGAAAATAGGGCTTCGACGATGCTTCGACGTTTTCTCAATGAGAAAAATATATTCTCATATTCTCATACAAAGAAAAAATGGTCTAAGTGAAAAGAAAGGACCTTGTTGGCAAATCTGATTTCAACGTTCTTGTAACGGTGGAGGAATTGTTTTATTATTGTTTGTTGTTGAGATTGAAATCATAGAGTAACTTAAAAACTGACTGAAATGTACATACTACAATGAAAATGTTTTTATTTCCTTCCATTCCATGAATTTCATCAGAAAAAGTTATAATAATTAAAGTATTTCAAATAATTAGTCATTCGTCTTACATCGCTGCAGCAGTGCACACATCTAAAATGCGTGTGCAATTTATTTTATTTCTGCAAGTAGCTATTGCTGTAGGCCGACGAAATTTTCATTTGGGGCGCAGCAGGGGTGGAAACTTGGGTATTCCAGATCATCATGCAGGAGAAAACCTACCTCTTGCTCAATGGTTCAAGCAGAAATTAGATCATTTTTCACCAACTGACCTCAGTACTTGGAAACAAGTAAGTCACTCATTAGAGCTAAAACCTTATCTATAAAATTAAGAGCAGGGATAAGAATTGGGGTGTAGATATGGGGCCACTATTAGATTTAGGTACCTAGCCAGTTTTTGGAAATCCTGGAAGGGTGAGGGGCTTTTGCATAGCAGGGAAAAGGTTCAGAAAAAAATATATCCTTGAGTTTTACAGCCTTAGACTATATATTCATTAAAATTAGAGTGAGTTGACATCATAAAAATAAAAAAACGGACAGGACTCTCTTTTTTAACTGTGCGAGGAGGCACAGGTCGAGCTTTCGATGAGATTATGACTCATCATCATCAGAACTCTTCGGGAGTACTTTTGCCCACAGTGGTCAGTCGAGTACAAAGCTTCCTCCCCTCTCTCGTTGCCGCTCGCCTTTCTGCTCTTCGGCTGCGTTCAGAGGTTTCCGGTATCGAAGCCAGACTTGACCGGACATTTGATAAAGTTTTCACTACTACTTCCGGGTCACGTGTTTCACTAGGTCCAGTCACACAGACGGCACTGATAATGTCCTCAACCACCGTGGGTAAAAGTACTCCCGAAGAGTCATGATGATGATGAGTCATAATCTCATCGAAAGCTCGACCTGTGCCTCCTCGCACAGTTAAAAAAGTGAGTCCTATCCGTTTTTAAAATATTTATTTTTAGGCTATATAATACATAGAAGAGGTCAAAGTATGCTCAAGAGATTTAATTGTTTTTCAATGTAAGTCATAGAAATATGTGTCTTTGTATAATTTAATTGATCATCCCTTGTTAGAACTTACAAGCACTTGTCAAGTGTATATATGTGAGCAAATTCTCTCATGTAATAATAATTACTCTTACGAGTTTTTACTTCACATTGCAGTTAAAATTCTTACACCATTTAATATGGGATGTGACAAAGCACAACTCCTGTGACTCTAGTTAATTAACACGCACAGCTCACATTTACTCATGCACACTCATAATTGAGTAGTCACACTCAATAAAAAGCGAACACAAAACGAGCACCCAAGAAAATTTACATGAACAGGTTATTCATGTACTTCAGCAGAGGGAAACGCATATGCATGTAGAGTCCTATGTTATAAAAATCTAAGTAAAATTTTCATTTAGTCTTGTGTTACTCAATTATATAAAAGATCCTTAGGCAATATAGATCCTAAAATTTTGAACATTATGTATAATAATTCAATCTTTAATAAAGTGGCTTAAAAACAATGACTTAGAAATTAATCTATCAAAAACGACATTTGTACAGAGAGCATTTATTGACCAAAAGAAATGTGACTTTATGTAGTGCAAAACCTCTAGACTCCTGTAAGCCTTTATTTCAAAAAATAGGGTCCCGTTTAGCACCCTTTGGGTACGGTGCCCTAAAAAGCACTTGCTGTTTTTTAGCATCTTGCCAAGCACCTGTATACACTAATATTATAAAGAGAAGGTGTGTGTGTTTCGATATTGGAGGTAATCTCTGGAACTACTGATCCGATTCTGAAAATTCTTTACTAATAGGAAGCTACATTATTATCACATATAAAATCAAAATAAAAAAAACTAACAAAATTTTAATCAAAAATGTTAGCTAAGATTTGTGACCACATCTATTCATATTTCCCTTTTCAGAGATATTTCGTTAATGATTCCTTCTATGACTTTGATAATCCTGGACCGGTATTCTTGATGATTGGTGGAGAAGGGCCCGCTGATCCCAGATGGATGGTCAAAGGAGCATGGATTGACTATGCAAAAAAATTTAATGCCTTATGTATCAACTTGGAACACAGATTTTATGGGAAGAGTCATCCTACTGAGTAAGTATTTTTTTTATTTAAAGTAAAAATACTTTTATTTTTTGTTTTTCATTACATGCAAAAGGAATGTAGAGATTTAAAGTATTTATATTTTTATAGTAGAAACAAGACGTTGTGATGCCTAGGTCCCAATTGGCTGCTTAGTTTGTGCCCAAATAGACATACAGCATGGGTATAGCGGGTTTATATCTGGATATAGACCTAGATTGTGTTGCTTCAAAATTTAATGGCTTACTCTCTATGGCTCTTGCATCTCTCTTTTGTGTTACTTGGGTCCTGAGAGACATACTCATTAATAACTATGGAACCAACCAATTTTGAAAACTCTTTACTTGAACAAAGGCTGTAGTTTGTTCCCCGGGGTGGGACAGTTCCCTAGGAACATATACAAAGAGTCAGACATACAACATCATATTCATGAGAACCAAAAGTCAAAGTCAAATACGTACTATTAAATTATTGGTGCGAAATATATTAACAGATCGGATAGAACTATCCAAAAACTAATAAACGCGGGCAAAAGCTAGTATCAAATAAAAGTAACATAATTCGACTGATGACAGCTTCATCACTAGAATCGAAATAAATTGTACCTATTTATTTGTTATTTTTTGTATGTTTATTTATCAATAAAACAATAATCCATGGATTAAATTAGAAATTGCTACATTACATACTTTTGCAAAATTGCGCTAAAGTTGGTATTTTGTAGCTTTGTTATCAAAAGTTACCACATGTGTAATATTATCATCCGCATGGCAAATAAATTTAAAATGACACAATATTGTGGCAGGAATTTTCATGATAAGAATTGAATAACCAACGCACTGTTGCGATAGTAAAACAGAATTATGATATTGCTATTCAATCACTCAGATTTATTTGGAGACTAGACTATTAAAAGAGCCTCAGTTTATAGTCCCATCTAGTAGTTCATCCGTAAACTAATTAACAACTAGTAAACATAGTTCAATAAATGTAGGTATACGTATTATCTAATGATACAATGGGGATTCTACTGATAAGTATGTTACTTTTTTCAGTTACAATTCTCTTCCCTTAAAACTGATATAATTCTACAACATTCAAAATCCCATCGAATAACACTCCTTGCGTAAATTGCGAATATCCAGACAGACAGATAATAATTTGGCCAAGTGCGAGTTGGACTCGCGCACAAAGGGTTCCGTACCGCCACACAATACGTTTACGGAACCCTATAAACATAATATCAGCAATATAGATGATATAGCAACTTTAGGGCGGTAAAAAACAAGCCGCTAAAATGGTAGCGCCTGACAAACAATTCTGCACCCTTTGAGTACGGAACCCCAATTATAATATTTATTGTTTTACTTTAGAGAATATATAACAATATAATCAAATTTGAAACTTGTATGTGTTACTTACCGTATTTATGATAGAACTAAAACAAGTAACGTTAAGAAATGCTATTTCTTCCAGGTTTTTTGTATGGGGACCAGTGGCGAAGGGTCCATAAAACATGATTCCCATCGGCTTGTTTAGGAAATGGTATCCATACTAAATTTATTTATTCCGTGCTTTTCGCTTTGTCAAATATTTACATAAATTTCAAAACGAAAAATACACTTGGCTGATAGGGAGTTTCAAAGTACAAAATATTTTAGGTTTTCCTTGGTTGCTTTTCTAAGTAAGAGGATTTTTTTGTCCAGCTTCCCTTTTTAAAAATGTTGACTCTTTGCCACTGAGGGGACCCTCTTGGGTTTCAATTTTTTTTTTTTTATTTGTCGCGATATAGTCCATAGTAATACGTATTCATGTGAGAACTCTTTAATTTGAAAACAAAATGGTGTGATATACAAATAATGTTTCTGAACGATACGAGACATGAATATAAACAGTTTTATTTTCACTTTAATATCCGTGTTAAATTTAATGCGAAGATAATTTTACTGGTATTCTTTATGTTAGATTTGTTGGTTCCTTTCCCTCATTATTAAAAAAAAAAACATTCATTCTGTGTCATAAATATCTGTAATGAAACCATATTTCGATCAAACAATTCAATAAAGTGAAAATGTAGGTATAATAATACTCTTATTCCAATTAGTCTTTTTATTTTATGCATGTGTATAACTTTAGTAGCCCAACTTAAATACATTTTCTTTATATATTTCCCGTATCATATTTGTTTCATCATAAAATATTATTTTTATACAGATTAGATTTGACATGTAAAACGTATACTTTATGTATCTATTTTACAAATAAACAATTTGAATCTTTGAATATTTATTTTGCACGTAAACTTGTTTCGCCAGGTAATGTTTTTCTGCCGTATGTCTGAAACAGCTGGTGTTAGACCATTTATATTTGAACTCAAGGGATGCAAAACATTTTTTTTTGATAAATTTATTTGATTGGCCACATCTTGTTTTGGCCATGTAGCCCTTAACAAACCATTCAGTAAAGTGAAAACCCGGGAGCTCTAGCTCCAACCGTTCTTGAGATATGGCCAGTCATAAATTTACGACAAAAAAAACTTCATTTTTATATATTTTTTAATGTTCGGGTTGAGCTTGTCAAGCTCTTTTATTAGAGTACCATGAAGAGTGATCTGGTTTCAGCCACTTTGGAGATACGAGTATGTGCCGTTAAAGTTTTGACACTTAAGGCGGATAGAGCCCGCCGAGACCTTTTCTTAGAGTACCTGAACATTGGTCTAGCTTCAGCCGTTTAAAAGATATGAGCCGAACAAGATTTGACAGTTGAAGAAAAGAAAAACTTTTTTTGACATCCTACAGTGCAAACATGAAGAATATAGCATAAATCATTCCAGAGATATGGCCGAAACTAATTACTGGTCGACAAAAAAAACTACTAACTCACTGTTTCTTGATATATTCTCTTTTCTTTAAGCCATATTTTTGTTTCTCATTGAGCTATGAGTTATTTATGTACATAACGCCGATTATTATTCTTCCGTGAAGTACACTGGAAGAAATTTTATTTAGGTAACTTTAGTAACAATATAATTCATTCAGTCAGTCATGTTCTAATTGACAACAAATCCCAAGTTACTCTGTAAAGTTAAATTTACAAACAAAAGCCCAAAAGGTACAATGAACTTTTTAATATTCTTATATTTCAGTGACCTAAGCACCAAGAACCTGTTGTACCTATCCTCACATCAAGCATTGGCTGATTTGGCCAATTTCATAAGTGCCATGAATGACAAATACAAGTTCAACAGAGAAGTGAAATGGATCGCGTTCGGTGGCTCATACCCGGGCTCCCTGGCCGCTTGGCTGCGTCTGAAGTATCCTCACTTGGTGCATGCTTCTGTCTCGTCCAGTGGACCCTTATTAGCTAAAGTAAATTTTATGGGTACGTGTTTTTCCTTAGATTGGGTACAATACGGTGTAAATAGACAGGTAATAAAACCACACCAACTACCCTAAAATGAACTAAACTTTCTTAGTGAAATAAACCGGGCAAGTTCGAATTGGTTTCGCACATCTAGCATTTTGTACGTACCTATATATCGAGTATCTTTAAATGTTGTGAACAGTATCTCTATAGCTTTCCTGTTCTTTGCACATGCTCCTCTATGCGATAGAATATATTCGGAAAGGGGGCGGGGCGGGGCGGAGGAACCATGGTTTTAATGAACTTTATCTTAAGTAGCAAATAACGAGAAATAATTTGTAAATGTTAAAATTGTTTTAGAATCCTCAAAAGATATTCTTACCAATGATGGATATTACTTGCTGGCGTCTCAATTTGTGCTTTGTAACTATGATGTAATCGTACCTAATTATAGAACAAGTGAGGATCCGATATCGGGCATATCTTGTCCTTCCTTAAGTCCTTCAATACTCCATTAATAATAACTGCCAAAGCTCTTAATTATTCTTTTCTTTTCTTTTTTTAAATTGTTTTTGTCCGTCTTGGAGAACAGTGGCTGTGACTCCCTAACAACCGGACACACGGGTCATACCGTAAGGGTTCCTTTTCGTCTTTTTTCAGTAGTTTAAGACCTATAAAAGAGATATTTTTTTTAGGAAACTTTCTTAGTGTATTATGTGGTTTTATTGATGTCACCTGTTTATTTACCCAGTCAATTTCCATATTTGATATTAAACTGAAATTTGTAGTTCCTAGCATTATGAATATAAAAAAAACATTCTATTTTTATGCATGGCAAATCCTCAAAAATTGGGGAAACTGCTAACAGATTATCGCCACTAATTTTATCATGGATAATATTATTATTTTCAGAATATTTCCAAGTTGTTGTGAATGCCCTGCGAGAGAAGACTGGAGGCGAAGAATGCGTCAACCAACTAAAAGCGGCTCACAAACAGATCGCTTTACTTATCCAGACACAACCTCAGTTGATTGAGAATGAATTTAAGTCAGTATATATTTATCACACTAATATTATTAATGCGCAAGTTTGTGTGTATGTGTGTGTGTATGTTACTCTTTCACGCTGAAACGGCTGGACGGATTTGGATGAAATTTAGAATGGATATAGCTTATACCCTAACTTAGCACGTAGGCTACTTTTTATCCCGGAAAAAAGCATGTCGTTAAACCGAATAACACGCGGGCGGAGCCGCGAGCAAAAGCTAGTTAGTAATATTTCCGACTTTGGAAAGAACTTCTCTTTGTTACGATCCTTGTTAAAAAGCGATGTCCTTTACAATATATCCGTCCTTGTTACTCAAAATCTACACGTTCTGTTAAACTTTTTTATACGAGTTTGCATTATTTTAAAATGATTGTAATCATTTAAATGTATTTAATCTTTTGACTTGAAGTGTTTGGATATGATCAGTGTAAAAGAAGCAAAAGGGGTGGGCCAATAGAAAAAGAAAATTGGTGGTCACTGGCTATCCTCAAATTCAGATAGTTTATTTTGTAACATAGATACATAAAGTAAACGTTTTACACGTCGAATCTAATCTTTATAAGAACAATATTATGATGAAACAAATATAATACGGGAAATATATAAAAAAACTATATTTAAGTTGGGCTAGTAAAATTATACATCTGCATAAAATAAAGAAATACCGGGTGTAAATAGACTACTACCATTAAATGAAACCACATATTCTACCGACCCTACTGAACCACTTTTCCCAAGAATCAAACCCGCGGACACCCTTAGCTTAGGAAATAATTCAGTTCCAAACAAGTAACGCACCAACATACGGGCGAGTTTAGAAAGAGCCTCGTCCGTAAAACTTGAAGCTGTTTAAGGTCGACGCTCTCTCTAAACTCGCCCGTATGTCGATGCGTTAGGGTTCACGCATTGTTGTTTGGAACTCAATTATTTCCTAAACTAAGGGTATCCGCGGGTATGATTCTTGGGAAAAGTGGTTCAGTAGGGTCGGTAGAATATGTGGTTTCATTTAATGGTAGCAGTCTATTTACACCCGGTATAGGAATAAAAATATTATATCTACATAATGCAATGAATAAATAAGTTGATAAATAAACTAAACATACCATCAATAAATATATAGCCTAACAATACCTATATATACATAAGTAAAAAAATTAAAATATTGTATAATACCATACTTATGTACATAATGCAATAAATAAATAAGTTGATAGACAAATAAACTATAAATAGATATAACGCCTAAATCCGCCCATTCGATTAGTCTTGCTAAGAAGAAGGGCAAGAAACTTAGCAAGATCATGTCTTATTTTGCGTGTCGGTTTTTTTATCGATTGCAAGGCGAGATACTATGACAATATCTTATTTCAGACTTTGTCAGCCGTTCTCCAAGGCGTCCGAGAGTGATATGAAGAACTTCTACAGCTCGTTGGCAGATGACTTCGCTGACCTCGTACAGTACAATGAAGACAACAGGTTTAGTACCGAGGAGAAGTACAGGAACATTACCATTAATACTGTGAGTACAGTGTGAGAACACCCTGGAATATAGTGTTACAATGTGCTACGAAGAAAAATCTAAATTAGAGAGAAGAAAATTCAACGGACACAAAACAACTGCAGATTTGTCACCTGTGTCTAACAAAGGAAAAAAAAACTGGATAGCGCTGAAAAACTAACCGGGCTTTAAAACTGTACAGAGCAAATGTTTTGTATGGCGTCGTTGGCTCTTATTGTGAATCGGCCAATCACGGCTGGCCCAAATTGCATGACACACACGCTATGAACCAATAACGAGACTTGCCCTTTCGGGTTTGTGGTACCAGTTTGTTAGATACGCGTCTTCTATAAACGTATAGCCGCTGTCTGTATTGCCGTTTTTTTTATAGAAAACATAAAAAAACATGTGCCAAGTAGCATTGATGTATGCGTCCTTGACGACGTTGACTACAAGATACCTTTATAGAAAACATATTTTTTGTGGCAAGTAATTAAATTGTTTTTTTTTAATATTCGGTCAGTAAGAAAATTCTGCTAAAAATTATTTTGACAGCAAAATATGTTTTAATCGGCCGTAAAAAAAACCAACATCATTATCTGCTAGTCTAGCATAGCAAACCATATCTAGCTCGATAGCGCGTGATACTGTGCTCTCTCTCACTCTGTTGATCTCCCTCGAGAGGGATAGACATTCTGTATCGAGCGGTTGAAGCTCGATATGATCTGCTGTGCTAGGCCCAGGTCAGTAACTAAATCAAGGATTATCAGAAAATAATAAGATATTTGGTAAGCTTTATGATGTATATGTTCGCACAATAAATAATCCTAATACAAAATTATTATTTGGTCAGCAGGATTATAAAGATCGATTAGCATAAAAATAATATTTAATAGGCTATAATATCCAAGAGTATGGAATTATGGTCACCTAAAAATTTAAAATGAGCGCAATTTTATTGAAAAAAGCGGCAATGATTGGAAAAAGTAAGCGGAGTATCGCAACACGAGCGGCCAATTGCGTGTGAGCATTGTCATTCGATACATTGTTGCATTGGGGTCAATCCGCGGTGACGGGTGTTACATTTGTACGCATTCAAATTGGTATAATTCCTAAATAAGAACATATATGTCTGCATTTTGATTATAATTCAATAAATTTACTCCTCCTACAAAGTTTTCGATAAGGAATTGATGACTCCCATAGCAGGTCAATATCCTCTAACACAGACCACAATTTATAAGTATGTGGATTTGTACTGCGCTATTAGTATATGTCCTTTTGCTTAAGGGTTAATCCGCGGTGACGGGTGTTATATTTGTACGCATTCAAATTGGTATAATTCCTAAATAAGAACATATGTGTCTGCATTTTGATTATAATTCAATAAATTTACTCCTCCTACAAAGTTTTCGATAAGGAATTGATGACTCCCATAGCAGGTCAATATCCTCTAACACAGACCACGATTTATAAGTATGTGGATTTGTACTGCGCTATTAGTATATGTCCTTTTGCTTTAGGGTCAATCCGCGGTGACGGGTGTTATATTTGTACGCATTCAAATTGGTATAATTCCTAAATAAGAACATATGTGTCTGCATTTTGATTATAATTCAATAAATTTCATATTGAATTATAATTAAAATGCAGACATATATAAAATTCAGAACATTCTTTTTATTTAAAACAAAAACATATTAGAAATTATCCAGGTGCTTAGAATCAATAAAATAGATTTAAACCCTGTGACGGGTCTTACGAGTATTTGTACAAATGTAACACCCGTCACCGCGGATTGTCCCATTGGGAATAACGTGTTTAACAGTGTTTACAATAAGCATGATGCCTAAAAAAAAATTATTAGTCCCTCAGTTAGATTATCAGAAAATATTGGACACGCATTTTTTCTTTTTTCAATTAAACAAAAAATGATGAAGATATAGCCCGCTGAAGTTCCGCGTGACGTCACATCTAGGTACAATTTTACTTAAAGGTGACGTTACTTTCCCCCACTCCCAAACTTTGACGCGCTTTATCTCTGTCATTTTTTGTTTGATTGACAAAAGAAAGAATACACGTGTCCAATATTTTTTGATAATCTAAATGACGGACTAAATAGAATAATATTTTTTTTACCCTGTGAACAAGCCTATTATTTTTGATATTTGACGATTCATTTATTTAATTTATTATTATTTTGTTACCTATTCGACTGATATCTTTATTAAAAACTAGCCTTTGCCCGCGGCTCCGACCGCTTTTATTCAAACTCTGCCCCGTTTTCGGCTTGGACGATATTTTATGAATACCTTTTATAGCCTATATGTTGATCAGGGTTAATACGATCATAATAGAAAAAACCGCATCCAAATCCTTTGAGTGGTTCTCGAGTTAAAACGGAACATGCATACATACATACAGACAGACAAAAATTCTAAAAATGGTATTTTTGGCTTTAGTACAATACTAATAAAATAACCCATTTCAATTAAAATTTTGTGAATATATTCAAAGTACAGACATGACTTTTTACTACTTTGTTATTATTATTATTAGTAGTTTAGCTATTAAAGCATTTTAATATTTTTCCTAGTTTTATTTTAATTAATTTTTAAATGGTGGTCAGTCCATTAATGAATGCAATAAATTATTTTACAATAACCAATGTAGCAGAAATTTGCATACTCTTGTAATATATGAATATATAATAAAGATATAAAATTAATTAGTAAATCTAAATGAATTTTACAGCTTGCCAAAATTTAATAAAATCCGAATCACGGTTTGCTGCTCTATTACTTATATTGCTGCAGATATATTAAATTTCTTATGAGATCAATTTTAAAGCTGTCAAATATCACATTACTTGCTGATCAATTTTTGCCGATCACTAGATGCAGCTCAACTCACTTTGTTTGCTGACAAAATATATTTTGGAGCTGACCATACCCTCTTTAATTTGCTGACCATTTAAATAATAGCCATATTTTTATTGCGGCTTCGTTCGCTTTCATAAAGCTTTTGCGTAGTGCCTAAACCCAATGACGTAAAGATATTAACCGCAATTCGATGACAGGTTGCAGAGTGATAAGCTAACAAACGACAGATAGAAATTGATTACTTACACCGTCATTTCGAGGGCCGTTCTAAATGATTGACGTATCTAGTTTTTTTGAAGTGGATACTTCCATGTTCGCATCTCGTATAGAACTTGTACGTCACTTCCGTAAACTTTCGTTAACGAAATAAGTCCCGCAGATCAAGGCATTTTCGCCTTAGTACTTGACAATAAAAGTACTTTGAGAGGGGAGTCTTCTTTCGTGAAAGACTTGCTATTTTTTAAATCGTACCGTCTCTTTCAGGTTTGCTCAATGTTAACAGAAGACGGAGCGAGCCCCGCATACAAACGTGTAGCGGCATTCCACACGCTCATGTTAGAAAAGTCTCACCAGACGTGCTTAGATTACAGCTACAAGAATATGATAAATGAGCTTAGAAACGTCTCCCTGGGGACCGAGGCCGAGGGCGGTTGGTATTAATACAATTTTTTTTTAATTCTTTTGTGTACATAGATACTATAATATTATTAACAAACATGATACACATTTATCCGTATGTATTGAATTAAATTAGCATATAAACCAAAAAAACAATACTTAGCTTAGATAAATATCAATAAAATAGGGACAAATATGCAGGAGATAGCTTACTAAAGTCGTTTGCAATAGAATCCAACAATTATGTAAACAAATATGGCGGACTGACATTGACAGCGTATTGTTTATGCCCATAGTGATGTCATAGTGTTCTAATTTAATTTTAATTAAATTTATTTTTCTAATTATTTTAATTTTAAGTCATAGACTATGGCCCATAGTAGGATAGGTACTAAAATAAAACTGACTAAATATATTAAATATATAAGCCATAGACTATAAAATAAAACTGATTATATATAAAAAAAGTGTTTATTAAAACAAATTTAAATCTTCGTCTTCGTCATCATCACTATCAGAACACATTTACACACATACATTTCAGTAATTGTGATCTATTCAAATAATTAGTTACGAGGGCAATACAATATTAAAGTGCGTCTAATAGATTTCCGTTGTAGGTAATAGATCTAAATCATTCTTACCTCCTGATTACTCCTTGAGAAAAAATACCAATCGTATGCTATATCAAAGTCCGTGATGCCGTGCAAAGGTCGTCGTTCCAAGAAAAATATGTCCAGCCAAATCGTAAAGCAAAACAAAAGTCCAAAATGAGAATGCAAAGTCGTAGAAATCGGAAACAGAAAACACTAATGCACAGCGAACCCACAGAACAGTGAATGACTGTAAATGACAATTCTAACAAAATGGCCACCTGTCAATTTTTAAAAACTAACCATTATTTTTATGGCTTAGGATACAATCCGTTTTGGTTAATTATATTAAGCTCTTGAAAAAAAATTTTTATTGTATTCAAATAATATTAAATTAAAATAATTTATTAAATTAAAAATAAAAGATAACTTCAGATTACGAACAACACTAACTTTTCAATGACTTATAGAGTTCGATGAGTAAAAAACTAAGATGACAGCTTGTCAAATACTTCGAAATTTTTACGTTGCAAATGTTTTAACAAATTTAACTTATAAATACAAGTTAAATCGTGTTGAAGATAATGTGAAAACAATGGTGCGTTCGTTGAAATCAGACTATGTTCATAATTGATCGTCAAATGTATGTGATTACGGAGTAATCGTGACAATTTGGTTTGTTTACATGATTGTTGGATTCTATTGCAAACGACTATATTCTGTTTTTACTATGGTAGGTCGGATACTGGACTTTCAGACTTGGGAAACAGGTTCGAATCCAATCAGCTTTCCGGGATTTATGTGCAAGGCATTTATATACTTACTATTTGCTGAACGGTAAGCGAAAACACTGAGGTAGACTCTTGCTCAAAAAAGCATGTATTTCTGTCCGAGTTACAGAAATAATTCGTCTTTGCAAAACTCCGAATCACCTCTGACTTACTACCCACAGTTAAGCTGGGTCTCCAGCGCGTGTTTTGTCCTACACATTAAACAAAAACGTTTATACAAAACATTGTTTCGTTACACATTTTTGCTGATGGGCACGCAGGAGACCCAGCTTATCAACAAAAATGTAACGAAACAATATTTTCTGTAGACGTTTTTGTGTAGGACAAAACACGCGCTGAAGACCCAGCTTAACTCGATTAACACGGTAGTAAGTTATTCGATTGGCAACTCACACTTAGCTCTCTGACGCCAAACTGAACATGCCGTTTTTAGGGTTCAGCGGTCAACAAGGAAGTACAAGGAGTGAGGATGAATTTTTTTTTCGTGTCTATCCCGTTGTATGGGGTGGCGTTGGATACGTCTTTCAAAAAGTTTTGACAAAACAAAGTAGGTAAATAAACTTAGGTTGAAATATTTTCGATTTCATACTTTACGACCTGATTGTTATTTTAAATAGTAATATAAAGAAGCAAAATTTTGAAGTTCTAGTGTTACGTCCATAATATCCATTTGTTGAAGATACTCCATCAGTGTTATTTCGTTAGTTTTCGTGCTATTCAGTAATTACGACATAAAATAGTGAAACAAACAAAGGAATATCAAAATACCTACATTGTTATAATAATTTTCGTGTGTTTGATTACATGTTATAGACAAGTGCAATAATCATTGTAACAAGTTACTAGAAAATCAGTGGAGTGAACATAGTGCTGCGCCACACTGAAAAAACCGAAATTTACGGTTTTCAGTTTATACAGCGACATCTGTGAGAAACACGCCGTACTAATTATCGTGCCAGTAAACGGCTTGCTTGCGCGCTGCATGCCATACACACCGTAGCTACGCTGAACTACTATACTAAATTGCCATTAGTATTTGATACAGCCAACAGAGGGTGGACTAGATCCACATCGTGCTTAAGCGTAGAATTTTAAACGTGCTACGCCAAGCTACGAGAGCGTACTACAAGCTACGATTATCTGTTTACTAAACTGCAAGTTACCATGTCATGTAAAGCCTGCAAGAAAGCAGTGGTCATTTCAGAACGAATAAGTTGCTGCTCGTGTAAAGGTGCGTACCACTATAAATGCTTGGGGATCACCACGGTACAATACAAAAAAAACCCGCAATGTTATGATTTTAACTGGTTATGTCCACAATGCCAAACTATAACAAGGAGACCTAAAAATGATTCCACTCCCGTCAGAAGCCTGCAACAAGAACGTTCAAACTATGAGTCAGACTCTGACCGAAGCATACCAGGGGACACACTTCAAGATGACTCTGACAAAATGTCTCCCGACCTCGAAAAACTTGGCGATCTGTTGGACAAAAAGCTAAATTCAATGCAGGAAAACATAATAGCAAAAATAGCCGCATCAATAGAAGATAAATTCGCTGAATCTATCAAAAAGTTGGAAGAAAACTTCTTACAAAAATTCATTAAATTGGAATCTACTCAAACTAATACGTTGTCTCGTGTTAGTAAAATGGAGAAACAAATACAAAATATGCAAGAAAAAAGAGAGAAGTTAGACTATGAGCTACAACAAATTTCAGGTAAAATCACAAACCACCCAACTTCGACTCAAGTAAAAAATTGTCAGTGCGACAACAGCAAAAAATTTGTTCTGTTTGGGCTGAACGAGGTGCAGTACGAAGAGGAGTATATATTGATGGATCAAATAGAAAATATATTCAGAGATCTATATAATATTGACATCTCGGGACATATTGAATTTATAAATCGCATAGGAAAGAGAGGATCATATCGCCGACCTATAATGGTGGAATTAATAAGTAAAAAAACGGCAAAATACATACTGGACAACGCTTCTTACTTGAAGAATACTGGTTTATATGTCTCTGAGTACCTGGATGAAGCTGGAAGAAATAAAAGAAGATTAATGCAGGATATGATGAAAAATGCAAGAAAAAATGGAAAGCATGCAGTTATCAAAAACAATAAGCTTATAATAAACAGAATTGAACAAAATATCGAAGATACTAAAATAAACGACTCTCAAAATCCAGCAAATAGCACAAACAATACATTTCGTAACTAAAAAAGAATTTAATATATTATTTCAAAATTTTCAAAGCCTATTTAATAAACAAGAAAGTCTCGAAACCTTCCTTGAACAAAACCCAACATATCAAATACTCTGCATTTCTGAAACTTGGCTATCTCCTGGAAAGCAAGACCTCATAGACTTCACTGGATACAAAGTAGCGGCATCATTCAGCAGAACAACTCGAAGAGGCGGCGGAGTGTGCATCCTTGCAAACAAAAACATACACCTAACAGAAATTAAAGAGATATCTAACTTATCGGTTGAATATGTTGTAGAAGTGTGTGCTGTAGAACTAGTTGAAGAAAATATTCTTTTAATTGTTATGTACTGGAATGGAAAAAAAGAGACAGTGTTTTATAACCAACTTGAAAAAATTCTCAACCTTATTAATCTCAAATACTTAAAGTCAAATATAATCATAGGAGGTGACTTCAATACAAATGTGCTGAAAAATAATGTTAAGACAAATAAATTTATAGAGCTTATGTTGGAATATAAATTAAGTCAATATATCAAAGAATCTACACATATTACACCAACCTCATCTACTTGCTTAGATCTGATATTTACAAATATGGATAGAAATAAATTTTACACGTCTGTAGAAGAGTTAGGGTTTTCTTATCATAAGGGCACCGTTATACACCTTAATATACCACCCCAAAAAAATAAAACTAACTGGCACACCCATAGGAGATTATATAATGACGTTAATATACAAAAATTCAAAACAGAATTACAAAACGTTGAATGGCAAACAGTAATTTCACCAAATAACTCAGTTAATGAAAACTACGGGAATTTTAATGATATACTACAGCAAATATTAAATAAATGCATGCCTAAACGAAAAATAAAAATTAAAGCAAAAAATAAGAAATACTGGCTAACCACTGGAATAAAACAATCTTGTCACCATAAAAGAATGCTCAAAATAATATCTCAAAAAACAAGGAATAAAATACTTAAAAAACATTATAAAAGCTACGCAAAAATACTAAAAAAGACAATAATCACTGCCAAGAAGCTCAACTATAAATACAGAATGAGTAAATCTAATAATAAAATGAAAACTGTATGGAATATAATAAATGAACGTACAAATAAATAAAAAGAAAAGCAAAAAAGCAATATAACATTATTGATAAATAATACCCCCATTTCAAAACCTGACATCATAGCAAACACTTTCAATAACTATTTTACATCAATAGGTCACCGAACAACAAGTTCAGGGACTCACTACCCACCAGTACTCTCCTCCACCGACAATACAATGTTTTTGCGCCCTGTGAACTATCAAGAAGTCAATAAACTAATTAGAAATCTAAAAAATAAAACCAGTCATGGTATTGACGAATTCCCTCCAAGTCTTATTAGACAGTGCTCTGATGAACTATCTCTACCCTTATGTATTTTAATTAATCAATCTTTTGATGAAGGCACATTTCCAGACTTACTTAAGATTGCAATTATAAAACCTATTTATAAAAAAGGAGAAAAAACAGACCCAGATAACTATAGGCCGATTTCACAATTGCCTACGTTATCCAAAATATTCGAAAAAGCTATGTGCAATCGAGTATACAATTTTTGTGAAAAATATAACATCTTCCATGACAGCCAAAACGGATTTCGAAAAAAAAGGTCTACGATCCTGGCAGTGTACAAATATATTCAAGAGGTTCTCAATACTATAAATGAGAAAAAATATGGAGTTGGAGTATTATTAGATATGACAAAAGCCTATGATAAAGTACAACACAAATTCTTACTGAATAAACTTTATTCCATAGGAATACGTGGAAATTGCTACAAATGGTTCAGTTCATACTTAGAAAATAGACAGCAAATAGTAGAAATAGAATCTTATAACAATACTACAAATGAAATAACAAACGTACGATCAGAATATGAAACAATAAATGCCTCTATTCCCCAAGGAAGTGTTATTGGATGCTTGCTATTTATACTATATATTAATGATTTGCCAAAAACTATCAACAAAACGTGTGTTCTGTTTGCAGATGATATGTCGGTGTTAATGGCATGTGATAACAATATCAACATGGATCAAAACCTGAACTCATTATTCTATAATATAAACGATTGGATGAATAAACATAATCTAGAGATAAATTTTAATAAAACAAAAATAATAACTTTTCACCCGCACCAAAAAACCCCCCTTAAAATAGATTTTTCATTTAACTCCATTAAATTGGAAACAGTAAATAATTTTACCTTACTTGGCTTAGAAATAGATACACACATAAACTGGAAACCACACATTCAAAAAATTAGGAATAAAATAGCCAGATTTATATACGCTCTTATGGAAATAAAAAAATCCACCGACTTACAATCTGCTCTTACAACTTACTACGCATACGCTTACTCGTGGTTCACCTACGGAATAATCATGTGGGGAAATAGTACAGACGCGCCATCTCTCTTTATAAAGCAAAAAAAACTCATTCGCATACTAGTTAACATTAAGGATACAGATAGCTGCAAACCACATTTTACTAATCTTAAAATTTTGACCCTGCCCTGTATATATATCTTAGAGGTATGTAAATTTGTTAAAAACCACCCAAATTTTTACACAACACGGCATGACATACCTATAAACTATTCATTGCGACATAAAAACAGATTGATGTTACCTACCTCCAACCTCACCAGTCATTCCACTAGTCCGTTTGTTATGTCAATTAAAATTTATAATAAATTACCGACCTGTTTAAAATCCGAAACAAACTATTTAAAATTTGTAAAAGAGCTGAAACAATTCCTTATCAAGAAATGCTACTATAGCATTACTGAATACCAGAATGATAAACTTTGACTGAGCTTCAGTATTAAATAATTTAATTTTATTATTATTAAGCTAGGTACCTAGGGTTAATTTACACCCCAAGATTGTGTAATATAAACCTAAGTTTAGAATGTTGTTTTGTAGTGATGGGTACAACTAATGTTATTACACCTAAGGCCTAGTTGGTATTTTATATAGATATTAAGTTAATTAAGAATGTATATGTAATTTTAAGCTATGTTGCTGTACCCAAACAGGGTGTCATTGTACTACCAACATCTGTGTATATGGCAAATGCAATAAAGAACTTGAACTTGAACTTGAACTTGAAAATATTGCGGGTCCTCCCCCCCCTTACCAGCTAAACGGTTGTTTTTGGATTACTGAAAAAATTTACGGCAATAATATATTATGTAACGAAGTTGAAACTATCATAGCTCAGTAGGCTATAGTCGACATACTTAATTTTGCAGTTTTGTTTCATACATTTGTAGGTAATGATAAGTTTGTAATTTTTATAAGTCTCAAACTTATGACTGTTTATTTTAAATCTTTTAACTCTTTAACAAATGTGGTGATCTAAAGGATGTAATATAACATAATGTCCCATCACAGGATAAATTGTGTAGCCAATATCGTATTAAAATTGATTGTCATATGGCTATTCGGCTAAGCAAATTAGCCCGTTTGACAA
Organism: Ypsolopha scabrella; assembly: GCA_910592155.1. Classification (NCBI taxonomy): domain Eukaryota; kingdom Metazoa; phylum Arthropoda; class Insecta; order Lepidoptera; family Ypsolophidae; genus Ypsolopha; species Ypsolopha scabrella. The sequence continues at coordinate 14,103,823 of OU342960.1, forward strand.
TAGAGAATATGCATGTCGTTTAAATAAATAATATATTGCGTTTTTTGCATTCTATTTATTTAGTATCATTTAATGATGACCATGGGAAACTATTTTATTTTATAGTTTTGTAATTATTTTCATTTTAAAAATACAACATTTTGATGAAATGAAACGCAAATGCAAAACGCGTCACCATTGGCTAACTGCCTTTTGTGACAAAGTGAGTACATTTCATCATAAAATATTAAGTTCAAAATTAATAAATGTAAAATAAAACCCTTAAATATTTTGTAATAGGTTGTTTTTATTAAAAATAACGAAAAAACCGGTCACTCGCCATACACCGCAAGCAAGAGCAGTATCATGTGACGTCACTTGACGTGCGCTAAAATGGCAGCCGTTTGAATTGTAGAAGATTATTATGAAACTTATTTTGATTTTATAACTATGAAATATGGATAATTTAGTTATAAATTCTTATTCATAGCACTAAATTGATCGTATACGAGTATTAACGATTAGTGCATTAAAAAAATTACATGCATATTCTTCTTGCAGGTCGGCAGTGGATGTACCAGACTTGCTCCGAGTTCGGCTTCTACCAGACCTCGTCAGGAGAAGTGGAAGTGTTCGGAAACAACTTCACCTTGGACTTCTTCGTACAGCAGTGCGAGGATGTTTTTGGTGCAAAGTGAGTGTCTATAAAATTTAAATTTAACTATACAGCCAAACTCATACTGAATGCTAAGTGCGAGTTACCATCGAATGACTTTACTACCGCGTGAATCGAGTTAAGCTGGGTCTCCAGCGCACGTTTTTTACTACACACTAAACAAAAACGTGTACAGAAAACATTGTTTCGGTACACATTTTTACTGATAAGCATGCAGGAGACACGGGGCTTATAAACACAAATATGTAGCGGAACAATATACTGTGTAGACGTTTTGGTGTAGTGTGTAGGACAAAACACGCGCTGGAAACCCAGCTTAACTCGATTCACGCGGTAGTAAAGTCATTCGATGGCAACTCGCACTTAGCATTCTGGAGGTTCGGCGAGTGATCAGTATCACGGGTCAGTAACACTATTTGCTAGTTTTGCAGAACTAAAATATTGACGTCTATTGATTCTAGGAGACAAGATGAGAATAATTTATGAATTTAACAAAAAAGGTTGTGAGCCTTTATACTGGGCACTTATCACCTCAGTATGAATTTAGCTGTATAAATAAATGTCACCTTATATAGTCGATGAATGCGAAAGTAAAGTGGATTAAAAATAGGTCCCGCACGACGATTGTCAACGTCTCGTGTGCCACCCAGTTAAGCTTCTGTCTGTGGAGATTATTTGAACCCTTTTAGAGAATTTATCATAGGTAAATTTTGTCTCTCAATTTGTAGATCGAATCTTGTATCAGTTTTCTCTATTAGGGTTACTACGAAGGCTCTATGTTGCAACAATTCGTATACTTTTTGAGCTCAATCGGTTGGGGGGAACAACTAACTTGTTATAAAAACAACTAACAGATTAGGTCAAGGGTCGGAGTCTCGAAATCTGGCAAAAAAGGGTTTAGCATTCTCACTTTTAGAGGTCAACGCTCTCTCTAACCTCGCCCGTATGTCGGTGCGTTGGGGTTCACGCGTTTTTGTTTGGAACTCAATTACTTCCTAAACTAAGGCTGTCCGCGGGTATGACTCTTGGGAAAAGTGGTTCAGTAGGGTCGGTAGAATATGTGGTTTCATTTAATGGTCGCACTTTATATGTACCACTTCCTATTCTATAAAAATGAAGGAGAAAAGCATTTGAAAGAAATGCTGTAATATTTAACTTTGACTGCAGTAAAAATTCAGGAATTTCAAGAAATACTGACGAATAGCATTGCCGCGTTTTCAGTATTGTGATTTAATTAAGGACAAAAATGAAAATTTTAGAAGTTTGGTAAAAAATGTCAAAACAACGGAGGTTTTGCGTGCACGGCAGTTGATTAGAGCGAGGTAGACCGTTGAAAAACAAAAGCGTTAGAGATGAACTTTTTACGAGGAGCGCCTACCTTTAAGTAAAAGTTTGTAAATTAACTTGGTGTAACGTTATGTACGTAACTGTAAACATTATATTTTTATTGGAACTTCAGATTCAACGCTGAGTTCATAGCGTCAGCAGCGGAGTGGACGAACAGCGCGTACGGAGCGCTAGATGTGTCCGTGTCCCGGGTGGTGTTCGTCCACGGCTCCGTGGACCCCTGGCACGCGCTCGGCGTCACCTCTACTAGGGAGCAGGGAGCGCCCGCCATCTATATACACGGTGATTATCGACGTACAGTGTAGTTCATTGCTTCGCAACTGAGTGGACGAACAGCGCGTACGGAGCGTTGGACGTGTCCGTGTCCCGGGTGGTGTTCGTCCACGGCTCCGTGGACCCCTGGCACGCGCTCGACGTCACCTCTACTAGGGAGCGCCCGCCATCTATATACACGGTGATTATCGACTTACAGCGTAGTTCATTGCTTCGCAACTGAGTGGACGAACAGCGCGTACGGAGCGTTGGACGTGTCCGTGTCCCGGGTGGTGTTCGTCCACGGCTCCGTGGACCCCTGGCACGCGCTCGACGTCACCTCTACTAGGGAGCGCCCGCCATCTATATACACGGTGATTATCGACGTACAGTGTAGTTCATTGCTTCGCAACTGAGTGGACGAACAGCGCGTACGGAGCGTTGGACGTGTCCGTGTCCCGGGTGGTGTTCGTCCACGGCTCCGTGGACCCCTGGCACGCGCTCGACGTCACCTCTACTAGGGAGCGCCCGCCATCTATATACACGGTGATTATCGACGTACAGTGTAGTTCATTGCTTCGCAACTGAGTGGACGAACAGCGCGTACGGAGCGTTGGACGTGTCCGTGGCTCGTACATGGCTCAGGCTTATAACTTGATATCCACTGTTTTTTAATGTAGTTATCACTGCAATCTGGCGTGGTCTCTTAATCAGGGTTTTAGGTTTGGGCAATTACTATTTAACGAAAGGAGTAAGAAACGAAGCTAGTAAAATGAAAACATTGAGCCATAGGTTACTATGGCTAGGTATTGAAACGAAGCGTGTTTGTTGCAGGCACCGCTCACTGCGCTAACATGTATCCCCCGGGCGAACACGACTCGAGCGAGCTGACGCGGGCCAGGGTCGACATCCAGCAGTATCTCGACGCCTGGATCGATATGCCCTAATCAATGATACTCTACTACCGAACATTAAGGTGGTAACAGAGGATCTCAGTACAAAATGCACATCATAATATTGTTTTCCTTACTTTTGAATAAAAAATATGCAATAAATGCTTTTGATAGCTATTCGCGCAAACTGCTTGTTAATAGTTAGGTGATCACATGAAAATGGTTCCATTTTATGCGTTACATTTTGACTAAACACGCTTTAAAAATTGTTAATGTAATGCAAATAAAATTGAATACATTAAATTGTTTTTTTTTTGTGAAGTCTTTATTAATAATAAAATATTTCCGAAAATTACATTAAAACGCATTTATTGCATACTTTTTGTTTCAAAACTAAGGAAATCAATATTATGGTGTGCATTTTGCAGCGAGGTAAAAAGTTATCCCCTTAAAGACCAAGAGGTTCGACAGAAGTTCATATCAAACAAATGGAATCGGACACTTGGTTTAGGAGATACAGGGTCTTAAACGTACATATACTTACAAACGGACTTGTCCATTTAAATTTGATGACCTTCTTCATACTAGTAGTTAGATCGAAATATGCGAAATGTTGTAAACTGTACATGTAAGAATACCTTTTTATATCTTTAAGAAACCCAAACCAAAAGTTAGTAGTACGATATTTCCTAGGGAAAAGAAAATTGATAATATCATTATATTTTGAAAAAAATGTTTTATTTTTTGTACATTTATTTTAAGACATTAAAACTTAGACTTATAGTAGTTCCACAAGGTACAAACTAGTTTGAGCAAACGAGTCGCGACTGCGAACTTTAAATTAGGCAAGATTTTCAAGGCTTTACTTTTGGTTTTAGTGCTGTCTAAACTAAAGTTCTTGTAAGGTAATTTAGCCTTTATTATGACCATTTATGTACTATATTGCAATAAATAAATTTTAGTTTTGACAGCACTTAACTTAAAACTAAAGCCATTAAAATCAGCTACAATACTTCTCGTGGTATTGTTTGCTCAAAAATTGGTACAAGCAGTTGTGGTGTATCATCAATCATCAAGACAAATCCATGGTATCATGCATGATCATGACATAAATCATAAGCTCATTGATAAATAACATCTCTATGGTTATTTTATATTGATTCCAGTAAATATTTGAGCCATTTCACAAAATTACGCTAGTTGTATTGCGCGCATTATAGTATGATATTTTCTTGTAATTTGGAGTGATGATAATTATGTTTTTGGGTCTAGTTAAGTGAAAGGCTTGTCAATTAAATTGCAGAGAGCGACTGGACACTACAAAAAATTTAAAATAGTATTTTGTAAATGTAATAAATGAATTTCAATGCAATTATTATCCTATTTTTAACATGAAGTCATGAATTCAACATTTTAAAATTTTAGATTACTCGCTGAAAAAGTGAAATGGCTCTTAAGTGAACACTGACGCTGCAAAACGCGAAAATGTAGCGAATTGATGACGAAACACGAAAATAGAGCGAATTGCCTTACACGCGATATATTGTATTGAGAAGATAGATTTATCGCATTTCACGGCGTCGGTGTGCAAAAAGATGACTATAACACGAAAAAATAAATAATAGTGAAATCCAGTGTTTTTAGTTTTATTTTAGTGACCACAACCATCAAAGGGCTTACGGTATATGTAAATACAATACGCACAATCTCATCGAGCTATTGATAAGCGGCTGGAATCGGTTGAGAAGTTAGAAAAGCGATTTCAAATAATAAAATAAATAGAATTGTTGAGTTTGGGCCAGTTCGGCAGTATGTCCCCCCCCCCCCCCCCACCCCTCATCCCCAGGAGTTACTTTTTTACAAAATGTAAATACAATACGCACAATCTCATCGAGCTATTGATAAGCGGCTGGAATCGGTTGAGAAGTTAGAAAAGCGATTTCAAATAATAAAATAAATAGAATTGTTGAGTTTGGGCCAGTTCGGCAGTATGTCCCCCCCCCCACCCCTCATCCCCAGGAGTTACTTTTTTACAAAATGTAAATACAATACGCACAATCTCATCGAGCTATTGATAAGCGGCTGGAATCGGTTGAGAAGTTAGAAAAGCGATTTCAAATAATAAAATAAATATAATTCTTGAGTTTGGGCCAGTTCGGCAGTATGTCCCCCCCCCTCAATCCCCTCGTCCCCAGGAGTTACTTTTTTCCAAATAATGTCTTCGAGACACTTAACTTGCTCGGGATTCTAACCTTAATCAATTCGAATGGCAGTATATCTGTATTGGCCATATTGTAGAATCGATCATTTAAATATCGTAAAGCATAAAATAAGTTTACGATGGACTTCCGACTAAAAGTCACAAATAGATGCGACGACGAGCAAAGCGAGCATAAATTAGGGAGCCGAGCGAAGCGCACCGGAGCGAGGCGATCACCTTAATTTTTACAGATTTCATGATATTGTGATCAGATCATAAAATGATAAATTCTACGATATGGCCACGAAATATTCGTCCTCAATTGCCGGGCCTTAAACAAAACAGACTGGTGACGGGCAGCGGCGTTACTGGTGCGAGGGTTTTGGCACCAACCCGCCTGCCCAGCGTGTGTGAGTATTCATCACAAAATTCTTGGAAAGGCCTATGCCCATGTCCAGCAGCGACGAAAACATGCTGATGGATGGAAGTAGTCGTACAACTACCAATATCGGTTTGACTAAGATCGCTTTGTGGCCTGATTGGTATAGGTACATAGACCATGAAAGGAAATAAAACAAAAAGTGCGGTAAATAGTGTCTTTTATTAATATAATTAATTCGACCTATGCAGACTAAACAATTTCGAAGTATATAAATATACTCATATCATATATATTATTGTTACATGACACTCACAGCCAAAAGTTGCAGATACACCGCATATGTAAACAAAAATAAACTCATAACGGGCGTAGGTACCTATACACGGAGGTGAGAAGCAAAATGTACGTTCATATGTACCAGTAACTAATTGGCTAATAGCTTAGAAGCTAATAGCGTGTCTTACAAGTTTAGAGTTTCGTGCGATTGTAAAGATTAAATGAAAACGATATGTTTACTTTATAAATGACCAATATCAATTATTCTTATATTACAAGTAATTGACCCATCATGCCATAGACTACTATTGGTCTGTGCATCCTGCAAATGAAAAATGGTGGCAAAACCTAACACTTACATAACATTTCTTACTTTGCGTTATTTAGGTTTTACCATCATATCTCGTGACACTACACACTAAAAACATTTAATATTATATCTTACAGTTATGTGTAAAATTGCCTACTTATAATAAGATTAATACAACCATTAAACTGTTGAAGTTATTAGAGTACAGTTTTTGCAATCCACAATGACATGAACGAAAGATATGGGTTTCTTACCTTGATTATGTATGGGCTCAATGATATTATATAATACCTCATTGCCTGGGCTACAACATTCTAAAACATTAATGTATACGTAGAATAAAATTATACAAACAAGAGGCCTAACATGGTGCCACTTTAACACCATTTTAAACACTATTTAACAGTAAATTCCATATATTTACTGTCAAATGGTGTTAAAGTGGCAACCATGTTAGGCCTGCAGAAACTGTTTTTGAAAGAACCAAACAAACATTTTGGATTTGAATTCGGCCATGTCACTTTCGTGCCAGCAAAGGTAACCTTCCATCTCCATGAAAAAAAAGAGACCCGCTCTTGATTCATATGAGCACAATACCAGAACTTAAAACATATGCAGACTTTGAAGTTTAGGAACTAACAATCAAGTAAGATGTATTTATATTAAGATAGATGTAATATTATGTTACACGGTCTATAACTCTGTTGGTTTATGTATAGGTATAGACCACATAGACCATTCACTATAAGAAGTCCCCTGGCTTAGGAAATGGTAGCACTGCATATAATGTTGCTAATGGCTCACGTAGCATTCACCCTACTACACATTCATAATATTTACCTAACTGCGTTTTTTATATATTAATTAGACTACTCATTAATGAAAATAAATTGTACAGAATGAAAAATTCAAAATTATCAATTAAGTATTTATTGATTTGTATTTCGCAAAGTGGTCTACGAGTAATGGTATATATATATATGATATATCCATACATGTATCTCTGTACTATGACGGTATTTTTTATTTCTTATTTTAGCTCGACGACGTTTGTTCTAAATCGTCGAGCTCCCGATTTTTACATTGTTGACGATTTTTTCCGGGCGACTTAATGTGAACGCTTTTTTCCGATATGCCTGCTAAAGTTAAGTGAATAGCAAATTATTATTAGCCCATAAAATTGGCTTTATGTTTAAAGCTGGTGTCCCTAATTTTACTAACCCGTCATGGCACTGACACTAGATCGAACCTGATCGAGAGGAATCACGGTGCATTGTTTGCATTTTCTCTTTCACAAAAGGCGTACCTTCAACACAATCTCTTTTGCACTATTCTTCAACGGCTTTAGTAATAATAATACATAATTTATCAAATAATTTGGAAAAATCTGACTAGCAAGAACAAGGAACAAGTTAGTAAACGCGAACTGTTAAACAATCAATTAGGTGATTTAAGTACCAGGCATGCCTTTTAAGTTTTGTCGTTTACATATTTGTCGCCAATTTTGAATTTAGAACTGTTCAATATTCAAATTTAGTGAATTTAGAATTTCAAAACAATTGAAAGAATTAGGATTAATGCAATTGTTTAGTCACAGCGTTGTTTTGAATCTGTCAGGTCACGTACGAAAATTAATCTCACTAAGGAAAATGTCCGTGCAATCATTTTCTATAACTTCCGAAGAGGCCTAACACGGACTCAGTGTTCCGAAGAGCTAACATCTGTGTTCCATGATGAAGCCCCATGTCTGCGGACTGTCGAACGCTGGTATTTAGAATTCCAACGTTGATATACCAGTCTTAGTGACAAATCTCGTGAAGGACGTCCAAAATCCGCCTTCACTGAAGATGAGATTGTTGCTGTGAGAGATCTAATCCTCGAAGATCGTCATGTGACATATCGGGAGATAGAGGCGTTATTAGGCATCTCAGGGACAACCGTTCAGAAGATCTTGCATGAGGCGCTTGGTGTGAGAAAGCTAGTTTCCCGTTGGATCCCGCATTTGCTTTCCGACGATCATAAGAGGGCCCGCGTCAGATGGTGTAAGAAAACTCTTCAAAGGTTCAACCGAGGAGAGTCAAATCACGTCTACGACATTATCAGTGGTGATGAATCTTGGATCTATGCCTACGATCCTGATTCCAAACAACAGTCCACAATCTGGGTCTTCAAAGACGAAGCACTTCAAAGAAGAGAGTGGTAAGGTTCGTGGCGAAAACCGGGCATGTTGTGACAGTTGCACTTGAAGATCGTAGAACGGTTAATGCAGAGTGGTATACCACAGTTTGTTTACTACAAGTCATCGCCGAACTTCGGAAATCTAACCCAAAGCGACGCATCATCCTACATCATGACAACGCAAGCTCACACAGCGCTCATCAAACGATTGAGTATTTGATGCAGGAAAACGTAGAAATTCTTGACCATCCTCCATACAGTCCTGACCTAAGCCCTAACGATTTCTTTACATTCCCTAAAATTAGGAAAACTCTTCGTGGTCAAAGGCTCCAGTCCGATGAAGAAGCAGTCGACGCTTTCAAATCAGCCATATTGAACACCCCCACTTTGGAGTGGAATAAATGTTTTAATAACTGGTTCGAGCGAATGGAAAAGTGTTGTAAACTACGTGGAGAATACTTTGAACAACAATAAAAAGTACTATTAAGTTCCAGTTGTTTTTGTTTCTTCAAACGACAAAACTTCAAAAGGCATGCCTCGTTATTGTCTCTACATTTGAGAGTTTGAAAATAATTTTACCTATACAACAACGACAACTTTAGCAAACATGAAAATGTAATTTGGGAGTTTGCAAATATGTATTGTTTTGAAATACATTATTTTAAGTATTATATTAGTAGGTGGTAGAGCTGATGCCGGGCTCGACTGTGGAGGTACCACCATCTTACTCGCAAATCTTCCCGAAGTTATTCGGGGGAGAGTAAGAGAACAGCTCTCAGGCAAAACCAGGCGGCCCAACATTGCCTGGGCCCGATGGATGGCGGTATATCCATCCCCAATTGCCAGGCCTTATATAAAACAGACTAGTGACGGGCAGCGGCGTCACTGGTGCAAGGGTTTCGGCACCGCGCTCACCAACCCGCCTGCCCAGCGTGTGTGAGTATGGGCATTTCTCCCAGGAGGATCGCCAAGAGTGGCGAAATCTTGGAAAGGCCTATGTCCAGCAGTGGACGAAACAGGCTGATGGATGGATGGAAGTATTATTTGATAACATTACGACGGTAAATTTTATTATATAATTTTCTTTTCGATGCAGACACATAAAAACACCCAAAATTCCAGGAGCGTAAAACATTTTGCACGGAGATTACAACGTTGCTATATTATTGTTTTGGTAATGCAGAGTGGTTAAAGTGCTCGTCTATACGAATAACTTTTACATCGGAGCCGACCCTGAAATCTCAAAAGAAAATCAGCTGTTCCGTACAAAAGTACTCGCCCAAAATATACTGAATAGAGTGAACAGGTATTTTTATTCGTGATTTGAGGGTTGGCCTCATAGTGTAAATTGTTTGTACAGACGAGTTACTACCACCTGGTTACGTTTCCAAAACAATTTTTTCGCTTGGTATATTTATTAATAAATGCACATGATAAATAAATACATATTCAAATGCTTTCCGCCACTGACTCATAACCTAAACCGACAGAGTTATAGTATATATTTTACACAATCCTATCCGTGTAGTTACAATAAAGTAAATAAAATATTATCATACATAAGTACCTACTTTATTTATATCCGTAACATTAAATGTAAAGTACGCGACATGTGGGGGAGCAGGAAATTACACAATGACACGTACCATATGTGAGTCTACGGGTCCAGGCAACGAAAATGGGATAAGAACGCTTCAAAACAAAACAGGTATTACAAAAATAAATTATTATTAAATACCGGCTCTAACACTCACGTATTATTATTGTTGACTATATGCCAACTGTTTCACCGAGACAATTTCGGCATTCTCGAGGCGAGTGTCGTTCTTAGGACGACGACGCGGGGTTCACCGGCGTTGTCATACGGCTACTATACTACGTGGGTGTTAAGGCCGGTATTTAATAATAATTTAGAATGTCAGCTCACGTGAGTTTTAATAATATTATTACAAAAATACTTTCAAAATGTGATTCCAGTCAATACTTTCGTTGTTTCCCTCCGTAGACCGAGTCTAATTTGCCACCTTCATACCGAATTCAACTCAATCACCCAAACGTGCTGAAGTCAGGCAGACACAATCTTTGATATAAGTGTTTTTGTTTTATGACGGAACCCTCAAAATAAAATACAAAAGCAAACATTAAGTGGAGTTAAAAACCGGTGCTTAATCGATTCATTAATAACTAATTAAATTTAGAACTCGCCCGGACACGCTACCGCGTGTCAAAATTCATTATAGTCAATTATTCGATATCGTTTGGTAAGAAAACAAATAAAATATTCTAAGATAGTATTATCAGCTTGAAGCAAGGTACTACAAACAGAAATCATAAGCCTAGTCAAGTCTTGTCTTAATCAAAAAAAAAAGGGTACATTTTCTTAAATTTGGGTCATTCTAGTGCTTTTTTACGAGTATCTTTTTAACTAGAAGCCTTGGAAATTTTTCCTAAATTTGTGCCTCTGCTACGATCACGCCAATGCGGTATCGTTGTCAGCTATTGAAAAAGCGGCCAATATTACAGAAACACCACTTGGGTTGCTTTCCTGCTCAGGCAACTTTAGTTCTCAAATTAAACACTTGGAAAAAATACAGAAACGCTGAACGGTTTGTTTTCATGCGGATAAAGTTGTATCTCCCGGTACCCCGGTACGATTTACTTTATTTTATACATCGCATTTGGCCAAACACAAAAAGGGCCTAAATTAACATTCTCGCAGATTAAAATACAAATCTGTTTTTTTTTTATAACACATCGAACTATGAAACTTAATAAATAAGTCGCAAGTTGATTATAGTAACTTTACCGTCGTTTACTTTTAAAGCAGTTTAAAGACGACCACCGTTCAGGCAACAAAGTAACGCTCGATTAAATATTAAATTCCTTTCCGCTTGGTATAATGATCTGATATTACAGTTTTTCTGTAGAAGTTGCGCGTTCCAAGCATAATAAGTTTGTTTTTACTGTACATATTAAATTCCTTTTACAAGTCTTAAGTGCGGCCCAATATATTATGCGTTTAAATTGCTAAAAGGAAATTTTGTCTATAATATGCTATTGTCGCCGGCATTTGGTTAAATTTTAGTCTTTTGGTTTAAATCATATTTCTGGGTGGTCATAAAAGATAACCATGCAAGAATAACCCAAGCTACCGCCTCTCTTCTGCGCTGCAGGGCTCCCAAAAAACTAATTACAACCAAGTGACTGATTTAACCAAATGCCGGCGACACCATCAAGACTTGTTCCGTCTGACATATTTTAAAAAACTGGCCTAGTGCGAGTCGGACTTGCGCACAAAGGGTTCCGTACCATTGTCTATAAAAACGGCAAAAAAATCATGTCTGTTGTATGGGAGTGCGCAGGTCCGACTCGCACTTGGCCGGTTTTAGTATTTGTTGTTATAGCGGCAACAGAAATACATCATCTGTGAAAATTTCAACTGTCTAACTATCACGGTTCATGAGATACAGCCTGGTGACAGACGGACAGAGTCTTAGTAATAGGGTCCCGTTGGTTACCCTTTGGGTACGGAAGCGTACCAAACGAGCTAGAAAGACGATTACAACAAGAAATTAACGCGACTATAACGCCGAGATGAATCGTCAAAGACTCGATAACAAAATTGATAGTTCTACGTTTTCGTAACAACTTTTCTATAAGTAACATAAACTGTAACAATCACCGGAACATTTGTAAGTGGGCCAATGATGACAGATTATTGATAACATCTTGGATATTAGATATCACGTAGACACATTTGATATTTCCCTTTCGTCTTGTTCCATGATGGCCTCTAATCTCTTTCGCCTTAGTTTTATCTCCATTATGCTGCAAAACAGATAACATTATATACATAACTGTACAGTTTAAAACATGAATAAGTATGTAACGTATTTATGACTAAGTATTTTCTTCTTGATTCCAAAATGAATTTTAGACATGTTTTTACATTTGAGACTCACGTTAAGGATATATTTTGAACATGCCCAAACAAATCTTCGCCAGTGTTCGTATTCTCGAAAACGAGCAAAATTATAAATTGCAAAAGCTCTAAACATTACATTAGCATTTGGAAACTTATTAGACAGAAAATAGGAGTCAAAGTCATTTTAGAACATGTGCAAGAAATTGGACCTGGAAGAAATTCAACCATCCATCCATCCATCAGCCCGTATTCGTCCACTGCTGGACATAGGCCTTTCCCAAATTTCGCCACCCATGACGGTCTTTGCTGCACGTGGTCTCCATTCTAAAGCCTTTCAGCCCCAACGGCCATCAAGTCGGCGACAAATATGGCCTGCTTACTGCCACTTCAACTTACTGGTTCTGCAGGCTATGTATGTACTTTCTATCTCGAACGACGGATCTCCTCATTTCGGATTCTATCCATCAGAGATACCCCAAGCATAGCCCGATCCATAGCTAGCTGAGCGACCTAAAATCGGTGGATCAAGCCCTTTATAAGAGACCACGTCTCAGCGCATAAAAATAAATTATGGCAGTAATTTTGGTTGTCTATGGCCGACCGGAAATGCACAAAGTCATGGATTGTATAGAAAGCGTACCGAAATACGAGCTTGCCGAAGAGTCTCAAAGATTCCTTACGCGCATTATTTTAAGTTTACTACTACATGTGCTGTAATTGGCTATTTCTTAGTTAAGTATAATTTATAGGTTATCTCTAATCAGAAAATGACCCAAAGACTCCCAAACATTACATGTTCCATGGTGTGACTGATCAGCTAATATGCCGATTCAAATTCTGAAAACTAAATTTTCTTCATCAAAAATAGTTATTTAGTGTTAACAACAGAAGTTATATTACTTTGGAAAAATTCAAGTTTTGTTTGACAGCTAAACAAAACTAAAATCAAGGCCTTCAGAATCGACTTTAATAACGTTGTCTTTGCTAATTTTTGTTCAAATATACAGTAATTTACATATTTGATTATATATTTATCTAAACATTTGTTGGAAACAGCAAAAATTCAATTGAACAAATTGTAGTCACTTGAACGCGATTGGCCTTCAATTCTTTATGTTTATAGATTGCTAGGCCACTTACTTTTCGGAGCAAATACCGACGCCAAACTTTGACATGATTCATTGTAAATTTCTCCTGACGACGAACGACTGGTAGTCGGATTTCGTTTGAAGTTCTACAAATCTTGGTCTGAACTATAGCTATATTACTAAAAAGTTACTGCGAAACTAGTTAGGCGAAATCTGAGTAGAAATCTAAACCACGAATTTTGAAAAGTGTTTTATAAGCATGGTCTACAATGGGAACCAAACATCAATATGTTTACGAATATACAAGATGGAAACTTTAAAAGGAACCTCTTTCTTTGGATTTACTGGATTTGCTCTATGAAAACTTTCCTGCTATTTTTATACTATTGATAACCATGCAATTTGTTTTTTAAATCCTTTTCGTTAAGGAAAAGTTAAAAAAATATATACTTTTTCTCTAATTAGGTTACGAGTTATTTGAGGAGATAATCCTAATGGGATGCGGAGTATGTTGGGGTCAAGTATTTTTATTATTGATTTTACCTAGCTGAAGGTTTTTGTAAAAACTTAGTATTAGGTCATCAATGACATCGAGATCAAAAGTGTTTCCTAATTCCTAAAACTATAACTTTGTATCTGTTAAAGGTGCTACCATGGGTTGCCTTCAAAATTTATACACCATGTATTATATTAATAGTTAACGTGAAATTGAACATTTTTGTAGAGTCGCAAACAAATTTTCCGGAAATATCGGAAAATAAATATTATGATGGTTAAACTGAAATTAATGCTTTCCAAATACTTTGCGGGGATGAATTGCGCAGTCTGTCATCCGCAACCATCGGTGGCTATACTCATACCCGCAGAGAGAGCTGGCGAGCTTGTGATGAACTTACAGTGCGAACATAAAGACGAGAGCCTGCGTGCCCATCGTGAGGTAGAATATCGCGTTGATGAACGGCGTGTTGAGCGTGGCCCGGTACAGCTGGCTGTAGATCACTGACGCGAACATGGCTACTGCGTTCTCCATTACTGATAGAAACGCGTACGCAACTCCTGTTCAACAGTGACAAAATAGCTGATTATTTGATACTTACATACATCTAGTCATTGGCGCCAGGAGGGGATGCAAGGGGATGCACTTGGAAAAATAAATGATGTTTTATTTGTTTTAGTTGTCGCAATCGCAATTAACGTATTACCTTATATTTGTTCCTACACTGAAACAAATAGCTTCTAAACAAGAGGCATTATGTCTTGTTTGCGGCTATTCTGGCTATATTAACTAACTTATTGGTCAACAAGAAAACGGTGATACACACACACAAAAAAAAAATTTTTTTATCGATTACTAAAAGCGGGTGTACCGAGTATGGACTGTGACTTGCATTTCACAGTTCACACCCGGAACACATCTGACACCTACCCGGGGATTCATGTCGTGACGATATATACTAAAGGTATAGCAAACCACGCGCCACGTACGTAAAAAAAAATAAAACACTTGTCAAATCCTAATATAATGCGTGGTGATAAAACATTTTAACGCCTTATAATGATAAAAAACAGATTTTTAAGCAATAACTAGAGCATGGGTCACTATGAATTAATAGAAATCAGAAAGGAATGAAATACAGGAGAGACAGGCCTAGCTCCATACCTCTCTCTGCAGGCTCCAGCACTTTGGAAGTCATGGCACGGATGAGCGGCGCCACGCACGGGCCCAGCGCCGCCGCCGTCGCTCCCACGTACATAACGTCACCCGTCGACGCGTGCGCATAGATGAAATGACCGCACATGTGAGAGGTGGCGCCCAACATCACTATCACCTGGCCAACATAAGTTTGGGATATTTTAGTTAGTAACATGTTTCCGAAACAAGGGCTGGGAATACTTTAATAACATTGATACATACAAAGAGATGAAATCCATATTGAATGTTTCTAATTTTTTGGAGTAAATTTCTACATTTCGGAGCTGATATTGACGGAATCCTTATGTAATTTACAAACTATGTATGTACGTACGAACTCCGCACCGCCATCATGGCAGACTCCTATTGGCAGTTCTTATTGCGGAGTCATAACCGTTAAAATCGTTTACAAGTAAGGACCTTGAACTGCAGGTGGATTATATTATGTTACCGGCCGAACCCGATTTTAGGACCATCTAGTTTGGCCTAGGCTAAACGAGTTTTGTCGGAAATCCTTCAGCGATGAAGCAGAAGAGAGCCGGTAGGTTAGGTTAGAAAGTTAGGTATGGCGAGTCGCACCACAGTGGCAATCATCGTCGTTATTTTTTTGTGACAATCCAGAATCACTTTAGGCTAGGCCAAAGTACTTGGTCCTTAAATCTGATTACACTCAAAGAAAGGAAAACAGAACGACCTCAGTTTAAAAGAAAAAACCGGCCAAGTGCGTGTCGGGCCACGCGCAATGTAGGATTCCGTAGTTGCCCAGTACATTTTACAAGTTGGTCTACTAATACAGAACGCGCCAAACCTCTAGTCCTTAAAGCTTAATATTTCGCCAACGGTACCCTAAATCTAAAAATGGTTTTCACACACCCACAATTTTTTAAAGGACCTATCCAACGATACCCACATAATGGGATAAACGAGAAAAAAAAATTCATCCCCAATTTACGTGCTAGGGAAAAGCTTTAAAAAAATATATCGAGATTTTATTTTATCATTTGGTCGGCGTAATTAATATGTATATCTATGCCAAATTACAGCTTTCTAGTAGCCGCGTACAGACGGACAGACGAACATGGCGAAACTATAAGGTTTCTTTGTCGGATTACGGAACCCTAAAAAGTACCTAGTTGTAATTAAATGACAAACGTGAACAAGCAATTAAATTAACGTTTTCGTCGCAGCCATTTAAAAAGACCAATTTATAAATAACACCGAACTGTAACGACAACCGAGATAAACTAATACTCATAGAGTTCTGTTTTGCTAATTAAACCAAAAATAACTCGAGTAAATTTTAACCAAATATATTTACGACATTAGTTTTAACAGAGTTTAGTTACTTACATTTAGCAATTATAATACCTTCAAACGCGCATTAAAAATACATTGAAATAATAATATTTGTCCTTTACGGAATGCATTCCTTTTGAATACTCAAGACTAACAAAACATAAAAACAATATATTCATTGTCTATTGTTTCAGTATAATATCCAAAGATGCTAAGGATACATATACATATATGTTGTATAGTAGTTATTATATTACGATTTTTAACCTCTGTGAATTGAATTGTATTCATATAATCATATATAAATACTAGCTTTTGTCCGCAGCTTCACTCACGTGAAAGTGTCTTTCAATCAGTATAATATGTTTTATACACGCGTGAGGTACAATCTTTGAGTAATATGTAGGTACAATCTTTGAGTAATATCGTTAGTTTTCGGCTTGACGGTTATTTTGTCTACACCCCATATAGGCATGTACAGGACCGTATTTTAAGGTGTGAGGCCCCTGGGCAAGAACGAAGTTAAAAAAGTAAGATTAAACGAAGAATGTAGTTAATATAGGCCAAAGCCAATACAAAAAGATAAAAAAAATCTTTATGCAATTTGTACTAACTGTATTTCTGCCAAAATGTAGCTCCATACAAAAAAAAACAATCCGTATTCCCGACAGTTTTTTTATACAGCGGTGGTCACGTAATTAAAGACACCTCCTAATTGACCACAAAAAGCCTAGTTATGGTACTACCGTTTGCTTAAATAGGTATATAATCTAGAGTAATTGGTATTAAACCATACGTGACATTGTATTCTTAAAATGTGGGACAAAAAAATTGATGTGTTCGTTAGTAGTTTAGCCACAGAGCACTCTGGGAAAGTAACACAAACTTTTTTAACTTATTTGTAGCTGGCCAGCTAATTAAAGACACTCCATTTGCTTAGAATAAAAAAAAAATGTTGTTATTGAAATTATCTTTATTACACAAAATTCCCAACAAATTTATAAAACATTCCGGTACGTATCAATATTTGGTCGCATGTCCTTTGCTAGAAATTACAGCACGACATCTCTTGGGCATGGAAGCGATCAATTTTGTACAAGCTCCTACCGGAATTTGCTCCCATCTGTAAAGGCTGTGTAAAGTTGATCGACGTTCGATGTCCGCTTTGTCGCTACTGTCTTCTTCACCTGGTACCACAAATTTTCTATGGGATTTAAATCCGGGCTGTACGGGGGCCAATCCAAAACTGTCACGGACTGGTTCCTTAAGAAGTCTTTTACTATTTTTGCAGTGTGTTTCGGATCATTATCTTGTTGGAAAGTCCAAATGACCGGTAAATTTTGCTCGGCGTAGGGCAGCATGGCTTTTTCTAAAATATTCTTGTACTGGAATTTATCCATGTTGCCTTCTATTTTCCTGACAGGTCCTACACCAAGTCCTGAAAAGCAGCCCCACACTTTGATATTTCCGCCCCTTTATACTACTTTCTTAGTATACTTTGGATCCATTTCTGTGTTTGGAGGGCGTCTAACATATTGTTTTCCATCAGAATTAATCATATTAATTTTTGTTTCATCAGAAAAGAGCACTTGATTCCACTCTCGTTCAGTCCAGTGTTGATATTTTTTAGCAAACGCTAATCTTGCCTTAACATTTTGCTTTTTCAAAAGTGGCACTTTTCGAGACACTCTTCCGTACAAGTTTGCCTCACATAGTCTCCGTCTAATTGTTCTTGCAGACACACCCTTTGACCCTTCTGCACCAAACAACTCCGAACGTATCAGTTCTGATCCCTTGAACGGATCTTTTTTTGCCAACAACACCATCTTAGAGTCTTCCCGCACAGTAGTTTTCCTTGGTCTCGGTTTTCTAGGTACGTTTTCGGTCGTGTTAAACTTCTTGGTATGTTTTATAGCATTCATAACCATGTCCTTAGAACAGTTCAAGTGGTTTGCTATTTTTCTGTACGACCAGCCTTTGGTTTGAAAGTTCAAAATAATCTTTCTAGTGGTCGAATCGCAACTCTTGTTTCTACCCATATTGATTGGATTAAAACGTATTAATTTTAATGAAAAAAGTTACGTTTTTTCAGTAATATCGACGTTTCATGAAAATACGCGGCAAAACAAAGAAAATGAGAATTTAGTTCTTTTTTAAATTCAGAACACAACTTTTATTGTCTTTAATTAGCTGGCCAGCTACAAATAAGTTAAAAAAGTGTGTGTTACTTTCCCAGAGTGCTCTATGGCTAAACTACTAACGAGCACGTAAATATTTTGTCCCACATTTTAAGAATACAATGTCACGTATGGTTTAATACCAATTACTCTAGATTAAATACCTATTTAAGCAAACGGTAGTACCATAACTAGACTTTTTGTGGTCAATTAGGAGGTGTCTTTAATTACGTGACCACCACTGTATATATTTTTATTCACATATGTGTGTTTACGATATAAAACCGCTTTGTGTGGAGGCCCCTGGGCTTCAGCCCCGGTTGCCCTCCTCTAAATCCGGCGCTGGGCATGTAAATGACCACGGTCACTACGATGATAATATAGAAAATCACATCCAAATCCGTTGAGTAATTTTCGAGTTAAGGAACATACAGACAGAAAGCCAAAAATAAAAAAGTTGTAGTGGTGGCTTCAGTAGATTACCAACAATTTCATTTAAAATTTCGCAAAATATTTAATGTACGAACACATTTTTACTAGTATAGATGTAATCGTTTTGAAACGCTTTTTAGGGTTTCGAAGTTTCGACGAAACAAAACCGTTTCGTACCCGAAGGCTGGCAAACGGGACCCTATTACTAAGCCTCTGCTATCAGTCTGTCCGTCCGTCCATCACCGGTAGGCCTACTATGAGTTTTGCTTACTATACACGTTAACGTCTGCGTAAAATATTTGTATGAGAAATTGTGCACCGCCCCTAGCGGCTTACTACAGGAACCAGCATTTCTCATACAAAATATTTTACGCAGACGGTAACGTGTATAGTAAGCAAAACTCATGGTAGGCCTACGGGGTTACAGCTTCAACCGTAATAGGTAGAAAATTGAAAATTTCACAGAATACGTGTTACTGCGGCCTCTATCACGACAAATAATATTAAAAAAGTTTAAAACTGATATAATTTATACTAATGCAAGGTGACTTTAATATAGTATATATTTGAAACAAGAAAATTAATTCTCTCGAATCAGTTTTAAAGACAAATGGTCTCGAATTTAAACAACATTGTGACAAGTTAAAATCTTGCATACATTCATAATTGAGGCTTAGTGATAATAAAAAACCGATACTTTTTCTTCGTGAATGTCTCAACGCTACCGCAGTATTGTTATTTATACTATGGCGCTACCGTGGGTCAGTACGAGTAATTAAAATGTTGTTTTTTTGGGTTATCGCGAAAGAACTCCATGTATAGTCAGTACGAGTACTTATCAGTCAATTCCAGCGTAGACGACATAAATCAAAGTCACCTTGAATTTTTAAGTTTTCAATACTTTCTTACAGTAAAACATGAAATTACCGTGTCTCTCCAATTGAAGACCTTCGTCATGAGAGGAATGCCAAACAGCATGACGAGCACATACGCTGTGCTTAAGTAGGTTCGGAAGTGAGAGAAGCTTGTAGCGTCCCATTGGAACACTTCCATCGTGTACAAGTACATAACTGGCCGCTCGTCTGCAAACATAGGGATTGATATATATGACACAATTTACATTTACTGGGTTGCTAGATTCCTGGAAAGAACTGGATTAGATTCAAGTTTTTTTTTAGATCGGCCGAGTATGGTGGTATAGTAGGAATTTTTTATAATGTCGGAATCGGCTTAAGAGCTTATCTTTCAATGAATGGCATTGTTATATTGTTAAGTTCCACCACTAATTGGTAGTGCACAACGAAACGCATAAACAACAAAATATTTTATGTTAATAGCAACTTTAACGCCTGAACAAAAAGGCTCAAATTTGACGCCAAGTCGCCAAAGCATTTCAGATTCCATTCCATTCCATTTTTGAAATTGGAAGCGGTAACCATTTTGTGCATAGATTTAGGATGTACAAGATGAACAATGCCATATCGAAAATGATACAAAAAAATAAATGCACATGTGTGAGTTCAATAGTGTTGTCTAAGTTACAACTTTTCATCGATAACTAACTTCAAAACTACCTAAATGACTTTGATTTAGCGGGAATAAGAGGTACAAAAATGTAATGCACTGCTCATTTAGGGGTCGAACTTAACCATCCATCCATCAGCCTGTTTCGTCCACTGCTGGACATAGGCCTTTCCAGGATTTCACCACTCTTGGCGATCCTCCTGGAAGAAATGCCCATACTCACACACGCTGGGCAGGCGGGTTGGTGAGCGCGGTGCCGGAACCCTTGCACCAGTGACGCCGCTGCCCGTCATCAGTCTGTTTTATATAAGCCCCGGCAATTGGGGATGGATATACTGCCATCCATCGGTCCCAGGCAATGGTGGGCCGCCTGGTTTTGCCTGAGAGCTGTTCTCTTACTCTCCCCCGAATAACTTCGGGAGGATTTGCGAGTAAGATGGTGGTATCTCCACAGTCGAGCCCGGCATCAGCTCTAGCACCTATCAACTTAACGATAGATAACAATGCCATTCATTGGAAGATAAGAATGTAAGTGGATTCCGACATTTAAAAAAAATGTTACTATAAGTAGCGCAGGTTTTACCCAGATATGGTTTAAGGAAATATTATTTGGATTTTGCTTAAATTGATGAACTCATTCTCAGATCCGGTATTCCCAAAAAGATTCGGTCGATCAATTTTATCGTTTGAGCGTACATCCATCTCTGCTATGATAAGTGTGATAGGGGTGGATATACGACCGAATCATAAATCGATCTAATTGTTACACTTCAGAGTAGGCTCTCAGGTTTTATTGTTCCATTAAAAACGGCTTCCTTTTGAGCCTCAATGGCTGTTTGTCTGTCGGGCCTCCATATCGGGTTCCGTACATACAATCAACTTTTTTTTGTTTGTTTGTTTTGGGCTCAGCTTACAAACTACATTATAAATTGGTGTTTTCTGTATTTTCTGTTTTTAATATGGTACACATAAATTCCAAATGCTTGATTTTGAGATAGACCCCGTTTCAAAAATGGTCTAAAGCTGACAACATTGACGGATCTTCATATTCAATATTCGGTTTTTGGTCAAAGAATATCAGAATGTCAGGTCAGGCTCATCCCATCAACGAGTTAGAGACCCGTGACATACAGACAGACCGCAGAATTTCGTTTGCCCTTTGGGTACGAACCCTAGAAACGGCTGGGCCAAAGTAGCTGAAAAAAATGTATGCGGATGGCAGGCGCACCGGGAAAACAAAGAAAATGTTTGTTGATGTAACATTTTTACAATGGAATGTTAAACGAAGCATATTTGTAAGAAGATTTTCGTTCACCGAATGGAACTAAATTGATAAAACCCACACCACATACGTACATACTTGTACCTTTATACTACGTACACTTTTTTTGTACGGTCAGCGAGAAATGCACGGAATGTACCTTTGACCTCATTAAGCTCATGACCACAAAAATAAGGGATAGAAGCGCAAATCTTCGTGCAAGTATCTTCTCCGACATTCAGAGAAACATAAATAAACACATTTATCAGTAGTGAACTTGAACCGATCGATAAAGATTACGACATACCCGACGTACGGTACATGAAATAACAAGACTGCGTAATTCCATAACCCACTCGTACTGATACCAGAGCCGTTTTTACGCAAGGGGCCAGTGGGGCCCAGGCCCCGGGCCCCGTGTCCTAGAGGGCCCTGGGAGAGCCCTGCCCAAATGTTCAAGCAATAAGAAAAGTGGTAAGAGTAAAGAGTGCAATAGTGAGCACTCATTTAGCAGGCTGACAAGAATTAAAAACGAGCTGAGGAGTACTATCCACCAAGATTGATCTCAATGGATTAAATCATGATTAAATAGTCTATCTTTAATGAGCATCGAATGTGATGTATTAAAAGAAATAAACTTCAAAGATGTTATAACTGATTTTGCCAATTTGAAATAGAGAAGAATTGCACTTTTCTCAATTTAGAATGTTAACATATCTTTAGTTATTTTTCTAATAATAAAATAAAATACAGTCTTATTTTCGTTTTTTTTTGTGTTTCGTCCTATTTTAACCGCTTATTTGCCTATCATTTACAAATCATAACATCAACATCAGAAACACAAGCGAAATTACTTGTATGCTATCTTTTGAAGCCTCTGCGCTGTTTCTCTTTGTAGGTAAGATGGAGTTTTTAACATAACCACCGACGTTCTTATGGCAGAGGGCCTCAAAATTAAAAGTGCCCAGGGCCTTCACATGGTTAAAAACGGCCCTGACTGATACCACAGGGAAATCAAATACATACCTCTTTGAAACGTGTACAACGCCATAGAAATCAGTAGGAACCAGAGATACATTCTTCTGTTACTTGTCCTTCTCTTTTTTAGGGTAATAATAGTTTGTTTGATGTTGTTGAAGTCGAAGAAGTCGGCAATCGGATTTGTGACACCAGCCTCTCTGAGTGACTTTTGTTCTGGTCTGGTCTGCCATTTTAGGAAGAAGAGCGTGTATAACGTAGCCAGGACCATTAGACTTGTGTTGATAGCAAACATCGCAGTGAACGATCGGTTGAATACCTTGTTGTATAGTACGTTTCCTGTAAAAGAAGCGGCATTGAGTTGAGATGGGACGATGGGACCAATAGCCAGATACTTGCTAATTAACTGATCAGAAACAAGGTCCAATAATTCTGACACAAGATGAAATGTGTCCCATAATTTTGTAAACTAGCTTTTGCCCCTAATTTTGTCAATGTATATTTTATTTGCGCATAAGATAAAAGCTATTATCGTCAATTTTCAACTTGGCGGTTATTTTATGAACAATTCTTATTGTCTGCATGTTGACCACGGTCACTACGATGATAAAATAGAAAACTGCATCCTAATTCGTACAGTGGTTCTCGAGATAGAACGAAATATACAGACAGACATACAAAAATAAAAAAATAAAATAGTATTGCCCTCAACACAATATGAATAAAATAACCCATTTCATTTAAAATTTCGCAAAAATATTCCGTGTACAAACACGACTACTTTTTGTCTACTTTATTATTAGTATAGATAGGATTGTTCAGTCTAGTAACCGGTATGCATGAATGTCCTCATATACTGGTGGTTTGCACGTGTTGTACAGATTGTAATACTAATTGTTAAAGATTGTGGCACAAATATATTGATAGATCCTATCTACTATATTTAGGGTACATAATGCTCCCAATTAATGCGATCTGCATACATCTACCTACAACATGGTACTTGCTTTATGACCTACAATATAAACAACAACAAGATTCTGGCTTTCGAGCCTACGGATGTGGCCTACAAAGTGTTAATTTGATAACCTTGACCTTTTCGCTGTGGTCAACAATTTTCGACGATATCCATTTATTATTTGCATGTGAGTAGATGGAAATCACACTCACATATAAATTAAAAAAATACAAATATTACATTAGATTTTTTTTTTAAGTGTACCGATCGTAATCTGACCGATTTATAAAAACAGTTAGTTGCAGAAAAAGCGGTTATCAAATGACAGCATGTAGATCGAGTAATCTTGAAGATTTACTTCTACTCGTATTTTCATCATAAATTCATTACTTTATCTATGACAATGTAATATGGGGTCACCATATTACTGACATACATACTATAAATACATATGTATGTAGAGATCTACTATCTTGACTTAATAGTGGATATGTTATGATTTATGAACCAAGTTATTAAAAGATCATTAGGTATTCAAGATGTCCAGACAGTTCGAAAAATGCCCAGTATGGAAGCAATTTCACAATAATTATTAAAAATATTAAATTGACTGGGCTTTCTTTCTCCTTCACCTATTGGGCAGAAACATTTAAATATATGTTTGATACATGGACGAATTATCGTCCATGGTTTGATATGACAATAACTACTAAAAATATTAAATTGACCCGGCCGGGTATTGCCCGACTGTATATTACCATATATTACCACAAAAATGAGTTGCTCTGCACTCGTACGTACATAGTTTGCTTTTTTATATGAAGAGGAAGCAACAATATCAATACAAACAATATCTGTGTTGAGATACGTTTTGATTTTACAATAGCTTCAGAATGTGTGATTACAAGCAAACTAACACACTCTTCCTTGCTTTGCTTGCCGTTGTACCAAATGTTTACTTTTTGTATTGAAAATACAAACGATCTTAGTTTCTTTTTGCATCCTGCTAAAAGTACCTACATTATCAAATTACCCAATAATTATATGGCATAATAACCAGACAATGTGAAAAAATAATTAACTTTAAATAGTTAAGATTATGTTTTGATTGCGAAATCCGTCGCTTTTGAATACTCTAATATTATTTTTAGAATGCATTACAAACCAGAAAAGATAAATTTGTTTCACAATTTGACACATTTGTTTCTAATTTATCTTTTCTGGTTTGTAATGCACTCTAATAATAATTATGTTGCCTGATTTGAATTGTTATTATGCATACTGCCCGGGCATTTTAAATAATTACTTTATTTATCACGAGGTCCACAACAGATACACGGAGAAATAATGAGACGTAATGACATTATAATGCTGACCTGACCTCACCAAAATGGCGAGTTAATATTGTGTAGCTGTATATAATTTTTATTGGTTGTATCAGTGACCAGCTACAAAACTTATACCATGTTATCTACTGATCACACTGAACAACACCTGAAGACAACAAAAATGTAACTTTTTGGTATAAATAAAAAAAAACATATCATCACGACATGAATCCCCGAGAGGGTGTCAGAGATGCTCACAAGCGTACTGGTTCTTGGACCTGATACAACCACTTTTAACCGAGAAGTATTTTTAAAAAAAATTTTGCACAAACCGTTTCTTAGCCAACCGCTAAACGTCGTATTCAAAAATGTTTCTGTGGCAATGACGACCATTGGTCTATGTTTTGTAATATTATAAATATAACGGAACCACCTTGTAAAGTAAGCAGTACTCTTTACAAAACCTACTACGAGGGGTGGCTGAAAAGTAATCTACCTGACTATGAAAGAAAATACATGGATTAATAATTTATTTTTTATTTTTCAATATAGTCCCCTGCAACTGAAATGCACTTACGACATTTGTCAATAAGTGACAGCATACCATTAAAATAATAATTATTATTTTGATCGTCAAAATAGTCATTCACAGCGTCCTTCATCTCTTCGTCTGTTGAAAATCTGCGCCCTCTCAAATTTTTCTTTAAATTTTTAAATAAGAAGTAGTCAGAGGGAGCCAGGTCTGGACTATAGGGTGAGTGGTTGATCTCTGTAAAGCCGTTTTTTGTCAGAGATGACCGCGCCTTAAAGGCCGTGTGCGCGGGTGCATTATCATGCAAAATCAAAACGCCTTTGCTAAGTTTGCCCCTCCTGTCTTCTTTTATTTTTTTGCGTAGCTGGTCAAGTAAGTTCGCATAGTATTCAGCATTCATCGTGGTGTTTTTTGGCAGGTAATCTATCATAAGAATCCCCTCAACATCCCAAAAAATGGTTGCCATTAGTTTGCCCGCTGACAGCCGGACCTTAAACTTCCTTGGTGGTTTTTCCCCTTTAAATTTCCATTGCATCGATTCTTGTTTGCTTTCGGGATCCCACTGACGAATCCAAGTTTCATCACAGGTCACTATTCGCAAGATAGTTTCTTCCTCTTTATCCTTTACCAAGTCTAAAAATGACTGACAACATTCCACACGCCTTTGCTTATCAAACGGGGTCAACATTTTAGGCACCCAACGTGCGCTCACCTTGGACATTCCCAAATGTTCATGAATTATTTCATGAACTCGTTCCTTGCTAATGCCAACATCTCTAGCTATTTCCCACTGCTTAATTCGCCGATCGGCAAAGATCAGTTTCTTCACTTTTTCCACATTATCTGCGGTAACTGCAGAAATGGGCCTTCCACTACGGGGATCGTCTTCTAAGCTCACACGGCCTTGCTTAAACTGCTTTGACCAAAACTTTATTACAAATTCGGAAGGACATGAATCTCCGAACACCTTAAACATGCGCTCTCGGATCTGCGTCGGCGTATTCCCTTCTTTACCGAGGAATTTAATCACAGCGCGATACTCAATTTTATCCATTTTTAATTTTATTGCAACTTGATAAAAACGAAGACGCGCCAAAAAAAATTGAACTCGTAGAAACAAATAAGTGTCATAATTTTAAAAAAAGGAATAAACAAAGAATACGAGAATATAGTGGCCAGTAACATTTTTTAAACTTTCTTTAACAAAGGAGATTTTATATCAGCCACCCCTCGTATAACAATATTCCCGACCATAAGCTTCAATACATAGAAGCCGTGTAGAATGGCTTACCTAACGCGACTCCCGTCGGCATTGTGCTCAGGTATACCACGTCTAGTACCCCCACCCTCAAGGTTCTGTTCTTAACTGATGAAACATCCGCCATGTACGCGAAACATCCGGCGAAGATGGCTAGGTCTGCGCCTGTCATCGCGCTGGGGAATGCTGCTGTGTAGATCACATACTGCAGTGGCCATGCTGGAACGAAAGGAAACATAAGGGAGCTGACAATTTTTTTGGAATCAATTTATCTATGTTTAATTTCATCATTGCGTCACTTGATAACAGCAGATGCATAGATCGAGCTGATTGGTTAACAGGTCCAGGTCAAGAATTACACTAGACCGGTTTAATCAATTTATTATTAACTTATTTGTTACTAACATTAAGAATACAACTTATAGCTCACTTTCAAGATCAGATTACATCTATTTTGTTTTATAGATGGAACCTATCTCTAACATTATATTTAAATTTGATAGAGTTAGAGTTAACAAATAAGCTAGACACAAGAATATGTCCCAAAATTATACTTCATACCTTTCAGCGTATTAATAGTGATCATCATAGAGAAGTATAGTTTCCCTACAAGACCAGCAAGCAGGATGACCTTGCGTCCTCGTTTGTCACTCCAAGACCCCAAGAAGAATGCTAGGAGTAGAGGCACAATGTGACTTGCCACACCATTCCACTGCTGGAAGGTTGCCACCGTTACCTATATAATTAATAAACAAATAGTATGGGAAACACTTCGTTTACAAGTAATGGACACAATAAATAAAATAGAAGCATCTGCAGCTATATTGCAATGGTAACAACAGCAAACAGTGGATCTGTGGCAGTTATATATATATATATATAACTGCCACAGATCCACTGTTAGCAGTCTATTTAAACTCAGTGTATATATATATATATATATATACACTGAGTTTAAATAGACTGCTACCATTAAATGAAACCACTTTTCACAAGAAACATACCTGTTAGTTTAGGGAATATTTGAGTTTCAAACAAAAATGCGTTAACTGTAACGCACCGACATAAGGGCATATTTTGGAACAGCCTCTTCAGTAAAACAGCTGTTACGATGCAGCGTTCTAAAATAGACCTTCTTCCTACGAAATAAAGTCTTTAAGTTACAGCTGAATATCTTCTTCTCTGAAGATTTGTGCAGGTATTTTTCTTCAGAAAGTTATTTAGTATGATCAGTAGAGTATGTGGTTTTATTAAAAGGTTGCACTCTATTTACACGCAGTATACATTTCAAGTATGAGAGATAAAAGAGTAATTGGGTCTCTGCCTACTCATCAGGGAATCGGGCCTGAGAAACTATTCAGCTGTAAAACAATATATTGCTGCTTTTTAACCATCGTGTTGATATGCACGATTCGCA
Organism: Ypsolopha scabrella; assembly: GCA_910592155.1. Classification (NCBI taxonomy): domain Eukaryota; kingdom Metazoa; phylum Arthropoda; class Insecta; order Lepidoptera; family Ypsolophidae; genus Ypsolopha; species Ypsolopha scabrella. Next base: position 14,132,183 of record OU342960.1, read on the forward strand.
ATAATGGGGCAAACTAACTTGTACATGCATTGTGGAATTGTGTTGACTATGTTTTGGCATTCGAGTGACAACCAGGATGCATTGTCCAATGCCTTGCTAGACGTCAGGTACAATTATTGTGTAGTTTCATGTAGCTCCATTGAAAAACAGCAATATAAACTGAGTCACCAGAGGTATTTATGTCCTAGACAGCTATTTCGGGATGTGCGTAAAATTGCCAAGGTGAATTTAAAAGGGATTTTCTACATATAAATGCATTGATTTATTTATAGAAAACCTACATGAGGCTAAGTCACTTCAGTATACTACATTGTATAGCATACTGTAAACAAAAGTCGAACTTACATTGAAAGTGAAAAATAATGGCCAATAGCCATTCTGTAGTTTAATCTGACTTAATTGAAAAATCGCAATGTACTGGTTGTCTAGATCATTAGTAATGTGAGAAAATTCGCCTGGGGCATAAATATGTTCCCAAAAATAATTTCGCAATTTTGCTATCAAAGTTTAGGTGCATTTTAACTTATTAATCTTACCTGAACATCTTTACTGATGTTAGGGTAGCTGCTTATATTGTGACAAATGTCTTCACTATATCCATGGTTGACGACACATGCTCTAAACACATAGAAGGTCTGCTCTATCACACTGGTTATCATGTATGCCATCATGTAGAGAAACATTGGAGGCTCTACAGTAATGTACTTGTACCATGGCTGCCGATTTATCTGTATCTCCTATGAAGAAATTAGATAATTTGAGAAGAAATGCTTTATAAAAAAAATTGTTCTTTCACTTAAGGAATCCCAGGACTAGACTAAGCTTGAAGAAGAAATAAGTAAATGATATATCTGTGAGTCTTTCTATATATCAATTGAAGGAGCCATGGAATTGTAGAGAGAGGTGTCCCCTATAGTCTTATGCAAAAAAAAACATGTTAAAGTAGATAAAACAGTTCAAAATACATATTCAAGTTCATTACTACAAAATATAGGAAAACCTAACCTCTGATTAAATGAAAAAAAATAGAAAAATATTATGCATTTCCTTAACTTTCACAAACTGGGAAGGGACTCCCAACTTCAACGATTTAACTATGACTTGTTTTATTGCGTTGCTTACCTCTTCTGACGATTCTTTAGACTCCATAACAGAAGTTCGGATGAAACTAGATTAGGTAGGAAGTCAAGTTATTACAGGCACCAAAAATACATCAAATATTTACATATGTGCTTCTTTCATTACAATTTAACATAATTCATATACGTTTTGTTAATGATTTTATTTATATTTATTATATTTTCAAATTAATTTCCAATAACCCGCCACCAATATTTTGTTCAGTCGACGTTTTGACAGATGAAACAACTAAGCAAGACAACTACAGGGCCGGGTTCCGAACGGCGCTGACAGTACTAAAAGTACCATCAAACTACCACACCGCACGGCTATCTTGAATCGGAATGACGATAGACGCGATGTAATCGATTACGTCTTGACTCGGAACGCACTACAGGGCTGCTAGATTGGATTTTGTATTTCTCCCCAAATATGAATTGAATTTTTCTCCAAAATGATACTATTTTCTTTAGTTTTACCATGGATGAACAATAATAAGAGGACTGATAACCCCATACAAAAAAACGTACTCTGCTAGAAAACCAAAATCCTGTATTATTTCTAGATGTCACTACTATCTCGCCGGCTGGCTGTACATACAATGAATTTTGAGCACTTTAGGCTGACGGCGTAGTATAATTATCGTAATATCCACGAAAAATCAGAGATGGGGCTTTTAATATTTCAATCAAAGAATAAACTCTAATAACTATGTTCTTTACGAGCGTTGAAATAACGCTCACACACAAGACCTACACAATAAGCGGACGAGACGTGTCGCATCACAAATTATTGCAAGGTGAAAAGGTTATTTTATTGTTCTTAGTAAGTACTTCGTAATTTAACATAATATTTGCATAAATATTTGATTTGATTTTTGTTAACCAGTACATTTTAGTCTGTAAATAGCAGTTTTATGTTACAATCAGGTTCTTGATCTAGGCATTTGATCAAGAACCGTAAGAAGACAAAATTATGATTAAATCATATCATAAACCTGAGAAAATCTAGTACGTTGATCAAAAACATAGACTAGATTAGTTTTATGATGAAATCAATGTCGAAAACTTAGACTGGTGTAGTTTTATGATAAAATCAATGTTAATATTGCTTCAATCAAAATAAAAAAAATAGTGTTAGGTTGCTTGTGATCATAAATTTGGGGAGCTGAGTGAAGTGGAGCGGAGCAAGGCGTCCTCTATTCAAAAGCCTAGGTTTTTGACCAAAAACCTGATTTTATTATGAACCTGCGACACATAGATGTTTAAGGCAATCGGTTTCCATGGAAAAAACTTTGACATCATCTTAATGTTCCCGTTGAGATATTTGAACGTCTAAAATGTTTCTGTTGAAAATGATAGTTTAACAACGCAAGTAAATAAGTTTCCGAAAAATAATCAAAAACTAACTCGAGCACATGAAAGCACATCACTATGGTTATCGTGCTTTCAACAGAATAAGAAAGCTATTTATATAAATGTAGTGAAAGATAGAGATATACATCAACATAAGTTCTTCGAATAAACCATTATAACCTGACCTCCGTAAGACTGGACAAATGAAAATATATCAAAGTAGTTTTACTTACTGATGGTATGTTATTCCATCTTTTTGATAGCTCGTATCATTTGTCGATTTCCCACAACATTTCATGGACCAATAACCATGCAAGAGCCCATTTTTACCAATTGAAAACCCAATGCGAAAATATTTTAATGCAGATCGGGACGCCATACGTACGAATCAACACTTGTTCGATACTGATGGCAATAGTTCTAGTTCTAAACTAAATAGTCGTATGTGTGGTGCGCGTCAATTGTCTTGTATAGGGGATCTATTGGGGGTAATGTGTGATTTCTACTCAAATTGAACTAACAACGCCATCTGGTAGAGGTTTTTGAACCGCATCTTATAAGAAAATCCATTTAGATACAATGTGAGCACTATCCAATACAAAATAAAGTTTAAAACGTTTGTTCAGCTGCAAAAGCGACACTGTCCCTGTACACTGTCTCTATCAGTTTAGTTGCAAAAACGCTACAGTCCGTTTTGACTAATCACAGGTCACCTCACTGGTAACAACCAAGATGGCGATTTCTGTGTTTGTAAGGAAAGTTAGTGCTGCTTAGAAGCAAATGTGCCACTGTCCTGTTGTTCAAAAACAAAACGACATTTTTTGGTGTTGCGCAGCAAAATTGCAACTGTCCATCCTTGTTTTTTATTATTTATCTGACCTTTTTAATAGTATCAGCTCAACCCTTCGTGTTATTCCCCAACACAACGTCGATATTTATTATTATATTTCGTTATGGCACATCACTATAACTGTCAACTTTGAACTGCCATCCATATCATGATATCCCGGTCTGAGGAGGCATACTGCCTCAGCCTCCTTAGTCTGAGCCTCAGCCAGACTATGTCCCAGTGTGACCAGATAAAATTTTACGAAAATACCGAGGCATCTCATAATAATACCGAAATATACCGACAAAAACACGGTAAAAATACCAATAAAAATACTGATTTTAATTAGTATTTGCATGTTATCTATAGATGCTAATCTACTCAGTGGTTTCGCATTGCATGCATTGCAAAAGGCGGCACTCGTCATCTTTATAACGTGAAAGCTACGAATCAATTTGTTCACACTTTGTCAAATAACTTTCCTTAAAAGTATATGCTACCCGGATGAATGGGTCAAGTAAAATAAAAACAAAGAAAAAACGCGCTCTATTTATAATATGTTTATGGCGTTATAGCAGATAGTGACAGGAAAGATCAGTGGGCAAGACGTTCAAACATCGAGTTAATTGGCATCCCGGAAAAAAAAGGTGAAAACCTCTTACTGATTGTCAAAAATTTAGCTCAAAAATGCAGTTTTATTCTGCAACCTGATGTTGATATCGATTTTGTGACCCGAGTTGCGGCCAGAGGTAATCTTGCAGCGCCCGAAAATGAAACAAAGACTAAGAGACCGACACCGATAATAATAAAAAGACAAGCCCGTTTTGGAAAGGATGATTTTCTGGCTTCTAGAATTTAAAAGCTATGGATATTGGTTTTACGGGAAATGAAAGTAGAATATTTGCAAATGACCATTTGACTGCAAAGAATAAAAGCCTACTACGACAAAGCAAGACGTTAGTCAAGGAGAAGAACTATGCTACTTGCTGGGTTAAAAACTGTACTATAATGGTCCGGCGTACCTTAGAATCATCGGTTATTCATATCAATAACGAGGAGGATCTAAAAAAGATAAAGTAGTAGGTATTATTTCATTTTGTATGTTTAAAAATGTTTATATGTTTCTGAATTTTTGTTCTGGAATGTTTTTATGTTATACTTGTTTAAATATATTTGACCTGCAACGAGAGATTCAATGTTACGTCATTGAACTCATAAATTATGTTGATCACAAGAAGGAATTGCAAGGTTTGAGAACCACTGATAGCTTCGAGCCGATAACCAACCCAGTTAGATCAATCTCGAATGTTTTACCGCTCGTAGTTGTTGATCACGTTGCCGCGCACATTTTGTCAGCCTACCTTCTGTTTGATAATAATCTACTAATTAATAATGAATATACTTGTCCCTATATGCCCCATTACATTTCACCAATATCTTTTGCTGTCATAGTGCTTTGTAAGTATTTTATGGGGTTTTCGATTGAATTTAACAGTCTTAATGCATCTTATTTAATGGGCAGAAACTATGCAATTAACGGATACTGCTTTATAAGGTCTAAAGTAACTAAAAAACTCAAATTAAACAACGCTTTTATAACTGAAGGACAACATTTTCGAGAATTAGTTCAATTTATTGGTGGTTTTATTTATGAAAGGCATAATGTTTGTGTTTTTACGATAAATACATTAACAATTATTACAATTAAGCAGTTTGAATTGTTAATACTATTAGCAATTTATAGAAGACTGTCAAGGCGTACTGAGTTAGCATATTCTTATACGAAACAAAGTAATATGTTCTTGTGCAAACCTGTTTTATTATGAATCTTAGGATTTATTACCAGAATTGCCGTGGGTTACGGACTAAAACGCAGCTATTCTTGCATAACTTGTTATTACAGGATATTTATGACATAGTTTGTTTGACTGAAACATATCTGTTGCCAGGCATATTCGATAGAGAGGTATTTGACGATAGATATTTAGTATTTAGATGTGACCGTGATTACGAGGCGCGCAATATGCAGGCGGGTGGGGGGGCGTTGATCGCTGTCCGCCGAGAGTTTGATGCCGTCGCGAGGGACGCGAGCGCCCAGCCACCGTATTTAGTTGATGCAGAAATTGCTCACGTCGTGATAAATACCAACCAATCAACTGGATCTAAGAAGATTAGAATTTTCTGTGGATACTTCCCGCATGGGAATTCGCAAGTACAGTCTGAATCGAATTATTATTATTTCGAATTTGTGTCAAACCTATTTTTGTCTAATTAAGAGGATGTTTACATTATTTTGGGCGATTTTAACATATCTCATGCGATTTGGACATCTTCAACTAAAAATAATGGATCTTTTGATCTAATAAACCCATCAAGTGGACCCTTAGAACATAACATGTTGTCATTTTTGAATTTCACTGATTTTTATCAATTTAACCACGTACCTAATAGCAATAACCGTTACTTGGATCTGGTCATTTCAAACTGTATTTGTGAAGTGACACGCTGCTCACCTATCTCTTTGCCAGAAGATGCGCATCATCCATCTTTGATGATAACAGCGGAGGTGAACTATACGGAGCGAAGTTTACCACCCGCTCAGAGATCCGTTCGTAAATTTTTTGCGGCGGATTATGCAATTATAAATAAAGAATTGGCCCAGTTAGACTGGAAGACCGAAGTTGTCACAGACGATATTGAAGAAGCAGTAGACAGATTTTATGGTATCTTGAGTAATATTATCGATCGTTATGTTCCAACTAAGATTCCATCTTCTGGTCGTGGATATCCTATCTGGTATTCTAAGGGCTTAATTAAGCTTATTAATCAAAAACTTAGAGTACACCGCCGATGGAAGGTTTACGGCAGACAAAGTGACTATGATCTCTTCTCTGAGCTGCGTCAACAACAAAAAGAAGCTCAATCTGCCTGTTATAACTTTTACATATCAAGAGCTGAAGAAAATATTAAAAAAGATTCAAAAAAATTCTGGGCTTACATTAAATCTAAGAAGTGTTATTCTACAGACTTTCCCAGTTCAGTATACTTGGACGATCGTGTAGCAGATAATGGCAAGTCAGTGGTTGAGTTGTTCAGTGAATTTTTTGTAAATGTATTTGAACCAGATTTTCCCTGTTCCAATACTAATAATGATAATGATCACATTCTAACTGTAGGATCGGTTGAGATTAATGTTCCTATAGTCGAAAAATATTTAAAAGCTCTAAATGTTTCAAAAGGAGCAGGACCCGATGGAATTCACCCAGTATTCTTGCAAAGTTGTGCTTCAAATCTTGCAATTCCTTTGTCATTTCTCTTTCGTAAATCCTTAGAAAGTGGCACCTTTCCCAAATGCTGGAAACAGTCTTTTATAGTTCCAATTTTTAAAAATGGTGACAAACGCAATGTAGCAGACTACAGGGGAATTTCAAAATTGTCTATTATTGCTAAAATGTTTGAGAAAATAATTTATGATGCCCTTTTTCCTATTATAAGACCAGTCATAACAGAGCGGCAACATGGCTTTATCAGTGGGCGATCGGTTGAAACCAACCTCTGTGAGGTAACTGACAGAGTTTTGACTGCATTAGGTGACGGATACCAGGTCGACGCCGTGTATACCGACTACTCCAAAGCGTTCGATAAAATTTGTCACTCTATTTTAATTATAAAATTGGAGCGGTTTGGTATACACGGTGATCTTCTTAGATGGCTGGAGTCTTATTTGCGGCAAAGAACCCAGGCAGTTACTATAAAGGGATACGTATCATCGTTTGTCCCCATCACCTCAGGTGTTCCCCAGGGTTCACACCTCGGCCCACTTTTGTTCAACATATTTATCAATGATATAATTCAATATATTGAATTCTCTAATGTTTTATTGTATGCAGATGACAAAAAGATCTATTCCGTTATCAAAAGTAACGAAGACTGCATATTATTGCAAAAGGATTTAGATAACTTAGGTAGGTATTGTGACACTAATAAACTTCATTTAAATTTAGATAAATGTTGCGTAATAAGTTTTTCTAGAAAGGTTTCCGAGCTCAATTACAATTATTCTCTGTTAAATACACAACTCAAAAGGGTGACTGAAGTAAAAGATCTTGGTGTACTTATAGATAAGGAACTTTCTTTTAGAAATCATATTGAAAAATGTACTGCTAAAGCTTATCGAATGCTTGGGTTTGTACTTAGACAAGGTAGGGAGTTTAAAAATTCAAGCACCCTGAACATCTTGTATAATGCCTATGTAAGATCTTGCCTGGAGTACGCATCAGTTGTCTGGAATCCCATTTACAACATACATATTAACTTAATTGAAAAAATTCACAAGAAATTTATCAAGTATTTGAATTTCAAACAAAAAGGTAACTTAAACTTTAATTTCAATCCTCAGTAAATCTGCTCACTTGAAGACAGGCGAACTTGTCGTGATCAAACTTTCCTTTTTAAAATTTTAAATAACTATTTGGACTCTCCTTATCTGTTAAGCAGAATAGGATTCAAGTGTCAAACTTATAATTCTCGTAAAAGAAACTTGTTCAGCGTTCCTTTTGCCGGTACAAAGTATGTTAAAAATAGATTTTTAATCAGGGCTTGTGATACTTACAGTAAGGACTTCAGTGATATTGATATTTTGCATCTTTCGTTGGGTCAATTCAAGAGTGAGTTATATAACACTTTTATCAAAAAAAATTAAGCATGTATTATTTTTTTTTTCCTTTGCTCCTTTGCTTGTTTACTTTTGATTCTCTTTTTTTTTAAATATATATAATTAACTTTTAAAGCCATTTGGCTATACTGTTGTGTTGATGTTTTTAGTTTTGCATGTTGTGTATTTGTCGTGCATTAATTTTATTTGTTTTTAAAATTGTTAAGTGGAAACTGTTTTTGGTTAAATTGTAAGCTATAATATTATCACTACGTATGTAAGAAATGATAACTGTTTGTTTCCCAATAAAGAAAATGAAAATGAAATGAAAATGAAAATATGACTACAAAAACGTACTACCTACTATCACTAACAATGTCAATGATTAAAGCCGGGTACCAAATGGCCCTGACAGCACTAAAAGTACCATCAAACTACTCACGCCCCACGGCCATCAGTGATTCGGAATGATGATAGACGCGATATAATCGATTATGTCTTGACTCAGAACGCACTCTAAGTAAGTCGAGTTCGAAACAGAAAATCATTTCACTTGTACAAAGCGTAGGTTCGGTTCGATAGGTACTAGTAGTAAAGTATCCTATGTAGTTACCTATTCATGCAACTGAAAACTGAAAATCCAGACCTTGTTCTGAAAGTACCTTATAGATTATTTATTGTATAGTTTCATAATCCTTCAACAGCGGCCGCTTTTCATGTCTTATTTGTACCTTGCTGATCTTTTCCCCTAAATGTAGACTATATCCGGGAAATTTCCTGAACATCATTGTTCGCGACAACGTTCACGTGGACGATAGCTACGGTGTTTGTTACCATAACTTCTTATTATCCAAAATATACCCAAAAAAACAATAAAATATACTGAAAAAGTATTAAAATACTGAATCTGGTCACACTGCTATGCCCCTCGAAAGATGTGTTATCCCGACTACACTTAGGAAGCGTTTCAAAACGTGCGATCAAAGTGCGAAATTTCACTCGTTTATTAAAAAGAGACAAATATATATAGGAGAAAGAGAAATAAAAATCTGGTTGCACCAATCAGGTGGACCAGTGTGATTTTTGCACTACTCCGAAGCGATTCAAAACACTTCCATACAACTGTCAGGGTACAGATAGCGCGCGAGTTCATGTCCATCGGGGCCAGAGGCGACGCACGGGGGCAGCTCGTCACCCCGCCTTCACCCACCTCACCGCATGACTCATGCGGCATGAGTCTGCAGTCGAGTGTTGTCCTCGATGGTTGTGACGCGCGTTTATCGATATCGAAAAGACGGACTAATGGACAATACCATTCGTAATTGAAGTCAGCGACGCGACGGCGAAGATATTGATTCCGACTCTGCTTTGTCGGTTGTCTTTGCATCTGATAGTTTAACTCATAGACTTAGGATATTATCAAACAAACATATACTTAGGTTCCGTTACGAAACGAGTGAAATTCACTCGGAGTGATGCGAATTTCACTCGTTTCGTAACGGAACCTAAGTATATGTTTGACACCTAACCCCGAAGACATTGTATAATAACAAGACTGTGCACTATCCAATTTTTGCTCAACTAAACTAGATTTTATTTCATTACATTTAAGGTTGTAATTATTATGATACCATTTTCAAGCAAAAAACGAGCCGAGCGAGATAGCTCGTGTATCCTTGTCTAGCATGTTGCCAGTGTATATAAAATACAAACAGAAGTCCTGGAAGAGCATGTGGTCCCATATGCTGGTTTCGTCGGCCATGGGTTTACTTTGATGCACGACAACGCTTGCTCCCACACCGCGTTTATTGTACGTGACTACATTCAAGAGGTTGGGATCCCTATCATGCAGTGGCTGGCGAGAAGTCCAGACCTGGACCCGATAGAGCACCTTTGGGATGAACTGAAACGGCAAGTTAGGTCACGAGATCCTGCTCCTACCACCCTCCAGAACCTGCAAGAGGCCGTAATTTCGGAATGGGACAGCATTCCACAAGATCAAGTCCTGAAATTGGTTAGGTCTATGAGAGATCAAATGGAAGCTGTTATCAGAGCAAGAGGAGGTAACACTAGGTTTTAGATTACTTTTAAGAATGATTTTGTGATTTTTTCTGAATAATTAATCCTTTTGTTGTAGAGCGTAAATAAATATGATTTTTATTTCCCAATCAACCTGTATTTTTTTATGCCCTTGTAATGAAAAACACTTTTTTTTTCAATATTTTAATAGTCTGTTTTATTACCTTTCAATTGATACCTAAAAAATCCCGCGAAAATGGTTTCAAATAAGAATAAAACTTGTTTGAAGCACATTTTTTAAAAGGTGCGATTTTTTTGACGCCGAGTGTATATACAATATACTTAAAAAGTGTTGTTGAGTTTCTAACGTGTTAGAAAGGGACCAACGAGTGCCGACACCCATCTCGCTTGGCTCGTTTTTCGTATCGTAGTGCACGTTTTGTTCTATATACAATGTCCACTGACCTCCAATGTCTTCCGACAATGCGTTCCGATTCAAGACATAATCGATTACATCGCGTCTATCGTCATTCCGAATCCCTGATGGCTGTACGGCGTGAGTAGTTTGATGGTACTTTTAATGCTGTCAGCGCCATTTGGAACCCGGCCAAGGGCGTTTGTGCGTATTATGAACAGATGGCGCTGTCGTCTCTCTGTAATACATAGTTATCGATACCTACTATGATCTGTGATACCTATGTTATGTGTATGCAAAGACATTGTTGTGTGTGTAGTAGCCTCGGAAAATTAAGAAATACAAAGTTCTCATTGTCTAAAATTATATACGAAATTAGGAAGAATCTTGTAGATCTCGGTGGACAAACTGGAAAAGTTGATGGCCCGCGATAGGCAGAGACGTGGGTTCGAGCCCCGCCTGAGACTTATTTTTCACAGAGAATTGTTTTTAATTGATATTTTTTTCAATTTGTAATGCAATTCTAACATTGATTTGATATAAAATAAAATGAAAATATTTACTGAATACAAATCGAACGCCTCATAGAATACGGGAATTGGGCTTCTGGACTCATTTACAGATGCCCTCCAAGATCTTCCTACTTGACCTAGGTATTTCTCGCGCAAGAAATAGATATTTGGCATCCTCTAAAAATCGGACTATCAATTCACGTCTCAATTAGGTAATATGATCGTCAGGCCTGGATTTCCACCTTGGCCCAAAAGGCACTGGCCTAGGGGCCCCGCTGCCAAGAGGGCCCTGACCAAGGCGGAGATCTGTATAAAAAGTACCCTAATCATTGTCTAGAAAAGGCTCATTGGCGACTTATCGCGCAATCTGACAACAAAACGGCAGCGGACGGCGCGATAACTTGAATTAAAACCGGCCAAGTGCGTGTCGGGCCACGCGCAATGTAGAAATCCGAAGTTGCCCGGTACATTTTATAAGTTGGTCTACTAATATAGACCGCGCCAAACTTCTAGTCCCACACATTAGAGGGGACCAAAAGTTTGGCGTGACCTGTACTCGTAAACCTGTAAAGCCTACTTAGCTGCGATAGTTTTCCTTTTAAATTCATTATAAATACTACTTCTGTAAATTTTTTCACATTTCTCTATACAACGGTTTAGCCGGCAGGGTGGGGGGGGATGCTCCACTCTAACTAAAAATTTCACTTTAAAGGTTAGTATTTAGCCAACGGATCCCTAAATTGAAAAATGGTTTTCACACACCCACAACGTTTTTGAACGACGTTTTCAACGATACCCCACACTATGGGATAGACGAAAAAAAAACATCCTCAGTTTACGTGTATGAATAAAACAAAAAAATTTCAAGATTTTTTTTACCATTTTGTCGGCGTGATTAATATTTATATCCATGTCAAATTACAGCTTTCTAGTACTAATAGTCTCTGAGCTAATCCGCGGACAGACGGACATGGCGAAACTATAAGGGTTCCTTGTCGGACTACGGAACCCTAAAAATGTAATATACTTGTTTTGTTGTTTCTAAGTCTGTTTATCTACTTTATATTATATTTAAATATAAATAATGGTGCAATTTTTTATTTATTTCCAAACAATCCTGTTCCTTTTGAAAATGCATTGTTTTTGCTTTTTGTCGACTCTCTTTCTAAAGTGCCTAGGGGCCTGGGTACACAGACTTTCAGGAGCTGCTGAATTTTTTTATTGCGGACATCGGGCAAAAGGCTAATTAAATACATAATTATAAAATTTACTTATATTTATTTGTGTACTTATTGCAATCAAAGCCTAACAACCAAAATCTCATAATTTCATACAAATAATTAAAAATACAAGTTTATTAAATTGTCAGTATTTACAACAAAAGCTAAACATTGAAAAAACATGTTTTCGTGCGTTGTAAATTAATGTTTTTTGTGTCTTTTTATTGTTCACAGGGTGGTGTAGGATAAAATGCGGGAAAGAGACGCCTTTACGTCTCCAGACTGAGGAGGGACCAGGAGGTCCTCTATATGGCCTTGATGAGCAAGACAGCAGACGGTGGGCAGCAACAGCAGGATGCGGCAGAACCGCGTCCCGTCCTTGGAGACGCAGTGCTCTTGTAGCAGCAAGGATGTTTGCTCCTGCAGTCTCTCCACCTGCGCGGCTGCTGGACCCTCGATGATATCTGCGAAGATACATTATTTACAACAAAAACTCGGTCTGTTTTACAATCCAGAAAAATTTACCTACTTTTTCGTCTATTGTGATTTGATTAGTAATATGAGCGAAAAGGGGCCTAGCAGAACTTTCATCAGTCTAAAATCCATGAATTATTTTTGGGATCCCAATGTGATTATATACACAGAGCCTGACATGACAACACAACCAGTCCGCCTGTTTTGACTCAAGTCAATGACGCATTAACTTGGTACCTAAATCCACGGATTAGATCTATAGGAGTTTCCGTGTTTGATCGGAATTTGAAAACAAAACAATTTTTTAAATATTCTGTTCGTTTACACTATTTTTAGGCGCGAAGGTTCTATGCGTAAGCAATGGTTCTATGCGTAAACAAATATAATCAGAATAGGTAGATCACGATTTAGTAACCTACCTGATCGAAAAAGTAAGACTGATTTTAACAATTCGTATTCAGCTTGGTCTAGACAACATCTATGGATCTTCTTTAGAACTGACATGAGTTTCTTGAAGTCAACCTTACAATGAACACCTGCAACAAAGAAATGTAAAGGTATACATACTCGTAGCACAGTTTAAAAATCCATTCGTATTTAGCAGAAAATGCACTTGGGAAAATCTTAATATTATAAAATTAAAAAACTAATTTTGTCAGAAAAAGCATGACATTATTCAATAATAAAAATTAGAAAGGATATTATCGTATGTTCTTGAATACACTGGATAAGTCAAAACCTACAGAGAATTTTGTTTCTTATTCATTTTTAAGGTTCCGCGCCCAAAGGGCAAAATGGAGCCCTATTAATGTCATTCTGTTGTATGTCCGTCCGTATATCTCGTAGACGGAATTTTTGTATAGAATGTTGTCCCAAAGAGGAAAATTTAATAAAAATTCAATTAAATAATTTTTCAGTAGTGGCCGGTAATAGGAGCCAAAAGAATATATTTTCTTATCCTGGCACGTGAGGTGCCATTATCTAGAACTCATTGTGTAGAGTCCAAATGTATTATTGTCTTCAAAAATTATGTAATGGGTTTCCAAAACATAATATACTCGAAAGATCTTATTTCTATTTGCCAATTCTATAATGCAAAAAACAAAGCCAAAGATTTCGGTACCTTCATCGAAAGTAAAAGAAAATTGAGCAGCAGTGACTATGAACAGTTCCCGCCAATTGCTGAACACCAAAGTTTCCTGGTCACCTCGCTTCATCTGCATGAAAGAGGGTACATTCCGGAGCCACCTGATCGAAGCCACCAGAAACTTCGTCATAGGGTCAAACATCTGTTCACCACAACTCACGTCCAACATCTTTCTCACTTTTGATCCTGACTCTTCGCCTTTACCGTGCTCGATATGCATGGTCTTTGATCGGTCCTTCACTAGTTCGTTTAGGTTTTGCTCGTTCATCGCAGAAGAATGTATGGAATTGTGAGCTTTATCAGTTGTTTTCGATACTCGATGGACGATCGGAGGTTCGAAGTTACTTGGTGAATGCAGCTGTTCGTCGGTAGAATCTGGGAATAAGTAGATTAAGTCAAGAGTATCGATAATGATTCGGCATAGGTTGTAAAATGTAACAGTCGCAGCGTTGCATTAGAAATTGTTTCACTTTCACTATCGTTCGCAGTTGCATCAAGTCGCAAGGCAAGTAACTACATATCATATACGTACAGTCGGCATAGTCAGATATGTAAATATTATTATAAAGGCAATAGATTTATCAAATTGATTCAATCAATTTTTGAAGCACAGAATGAACCATTTTTCGGTAGGAATGTTTGTCATAATCGGACTAAGGGAGGTAAATGGCGACGGTGGGATGTTGAATCCAGAGCGTATAGAGTATTTATTCAATGAGCGAAGCTATAATAAGGCATATAAGTATTGCCAACTTTTAAAATAAAAATACCTTCCACATAAATGTGTTCGCTTCGGTTGGTGCTGTAAGCTTCTTCTGAGCTAGTGACTTCGTCTTCCTTTATTTTGTCTGATGATGAAGAACTCTCTTTATCGGGCGGCACGTTTGTTTGAATGCTTTGAAACTCCGGCGAAATCAGTGAGGTACCGGTTTCTGGTGGTTCTAAACAGAGAATAATGTACAATCGACCCACTTTTTGTAAATAGGTAAGTATGAGTAAAAATTAAAACAGCGGTACTATACCCCAAGTGACATTATGAGTAAAGATTCGGTAAAAGAGAAGAGTATTACCTATTTTTTGAAATATTAACTAACTTACTTGTAAAGACGCTTTATTTTAATTTAAATGTCATTAAATAATAATTTCTTAGGATTCCATACCAGTTTCGCACGTAAATGGCAAAATAAACCTGAATCAACCTTCGCGAGCCCAATGAAAAAAGAAAAAAGGTTTCATCGTGCAAAACAATAACAAACACACTCACTCGAGATCCTCATCTGCTCAGCAGAAACGGCAGAGTTGTCGGTGGAAAGGACAGGCGGATAGAAAATATTTGTAGGGAAGTAACCCGGATGCGCTATCGGGTAGTGGAGGGAAGTGGACAAGAGGGGGATCTTAAACGGATTGAACCCACTCAGGGGCCCGGTGTGAGCGCCCAGCAGTGGATGCAGTTGAGTGACGTTACCAGACATCATATCCGGCAGTCTTGAGCTCGCGAAGTCTTGGAAATGCGAGTCGCGGAATGCGGACTGCATGTTGGAAGTAATCGGGTCGGAGGGGTGGGGGCTGTAGGTTGGTATACTGGACAAGGTGAGGGGCGTGGAGGAGGGAAATATCATCGGCTGCCGGCTGAAGTGGTAGCCGAGCTTCTGCAAGGTCAGTTGATGCTGGGCGGAGATGGCTGGGCGAGGTGCGCGCTCGTGCTGGACCGCTGGAACAAAGTAAAGGGTTTCCTTGTTGACGTAATTCTATGAGTAAAATCCTTTTTTTAAGATAACTTCCTCAGTTTTTATCGTTTGCTTGAAATTCACTCTTGTGAAATATAATTGAGTCTGGCAACTGGTCGGGTAAAACTACTCTTTTATCACAACAAAGGAACAGGACACCAGTAGTGGGCCTATTATGTAACTTTGTGTCGGTTAACAACTGGTTGCCAAACACTAAAACCAGAGATAGAGACTATACCTTAAAAATTACCTTTAGTGTGTTATTGTACTATTCACGAACTGTGACGTCAGTTTATGTACGAACGTATCCATCGATAATAGGAATTCGATAGCTCAATCAAAAGTCTTCAAAAACAACGATCAAAAATTAATAGTTAATTTTATAAAAGATCGAATTTACTTATATTGGGTAAAATCAAATCTTTATTTATTTCAAACATTATTATCTGTGAAAATGAGTGCTTAAATTTAAAAAATACCTGTCATGTAGCGCATAAAGTTTTTTTTATAACGTAGACTCGTCGTAGAGCAATATGAATCTTATCTGGCGGAATGCACACGTCCCAATGTGCAAATAATATCCATACCACGATTTTCAGCATTTAGTTACTTACTTGAAAATTATTTCTCAAAAATCCCAAAAATGTTTAGGGTCATAACATAACCCAAACGGAGCCCTACGACAGCAGTCTGTCCGTCCGTATGTTACAGGTCTCTAGCTCAACAAGGGATTGAGTTACATACCTGTTTTGATATTTTATGTAGAATTTTGACCCAAAACCGAAAATTATCATTTTAGACTTATGATTCCTCTGAAGACTTAACGTTAAATAATAGATAAATTTTGACTGTAAAAGTTGGGATTATACATATGGGACAGGAAGACACAGGTATTTATTTTTCCTCATGATATTAATTCCTCCTGTCTTGTTAGGGTTCCGTAAAGGTAAAAGGAACCTTTATGGTGAGACTCTGTTGTTCGTCCGTCCGCCTGTGTGTGTCACAGCCTGATAACTTTAGCCCCGTTAAAGATAAAGACTTGAAATTTGCCACAAAAATGGAATTCACTTGCCTACATAATACGGTATAAAAAAAAAGAAATTGTTCAAAATATTTCTAATACAAAAGATAGAAAAATAAAAAAATTATCTAAAAATACAATATGTGTATCAAATTGTAGATATTAAAGAGCTGATTATAAAAATATAGTACTAGCTTTTGCCTGCGGTTTACCCGCGTTGAATTAGTTTTTGTGTACTCCTATAAAATCAGTCAATATTATTCGGACTGTTACCTACAGTAAACACAGCTGGTGAAATGTGTGTGTTATGCGCCTTTGTTTCCCATTTTGTGTGTCTCTCATATAGCTTTTCCATGGAAACAAAGGGAAAAAGTAGTTTTTGTCCTATTCAAAGTCTAGAACTACATTTATGCAAAATTTCAGCCTAATCGGTTTCGTAAGCATGACGTGAAAGGGTGACACTTCACTTCTCTATAGAAATTTGAAAGTTCTGATTTATGATTTATGGGATATAAAGTAGCCTATGTCCTATTCCAGGTCTAGAACTACATTCATGTAAAATTTCAGTACAGTCGGTTCAGTAGTTACGGCGTGAAAGAGAAACAAACATCCATCCATACATCCAAACTTTCGCGTTTATAATATTAGTGGGATACTTTTACTTTGTTTACTGGCACCGATTTTGAGAAATTTTTGAAAAACCACAAAAAATGCATGTCCCCCTCTTGTTTCCGAAACGGGTGAACCGAAAAAATGACGATTATAGGTCATACATAACTGACCAATTACAGGAAAACTATAGCGGGTGAGAAATTCACGATAGCAAAATCACAAAATGAAATTTTTGATCCAACAGTTTTATTTCGGTATAAAAATATTTGAGTCTCTCTTTTGTGGTACAATCAATTCTTTTTTTTAGTTATCATAAACAGTTATGGGCAAGATTTTAAATACCTTCTTCCTGACTGTTCCCAAAACTACCCAACTCGGAACCCTAGGTATGCGAGTCTGACTCGCGCTTGACCGGTTTTTTTTATCCCTTTTCTTAACTAAAGCATGTCATGTTTTTGTAAGAGAAATTATTACAAATGGTTATTTTATTTAAATTATTAAAATTAATATAAAAATAACATGGTCTTGCTAAGTTTCTCCTTAATAAGACTAATCGAATGGGCGGAGTTATATTTTGATTTATGCAAGTGCATTTTATTAAAAAGTAAGCTCTAACTTTTTTTTTCGATCCTCGCGTTATCTTTAGTTGTTATGTTTTTTTTACATTAAAAGTAGCATATTATAGTAATAATAAGTGTATATATTACAGAATAGACGATGTGATATTAAAATTTTGAGGAAAAAAATACTTCCTCTATTATGTGGGATGTTATTATATGGAGAACAAATGTTATATTTTCATTCTTTTTCATCTTTAAAAATCCATCCATCAGCCTGTTTCTTCCACTGCTGGACATAGGCCTTTCCAGGATTTCGCCACTCTTGGCGGTCCTCCTGGAAGAAATGCCCACGCTGGGCAGGCGGGTTGGTGAGCGCGGTGCCGGAGCCCTTTCACTAGTGACGCCGCTGCCCGTCACCAGTCTGTTTTATACAAGGCCCGGCAATTGGGGATGGCTATACCACCATCCATCGGTCCCAGGCAATGGTGGGCCGCCTGGTTTTGCCTGAGAGCTGTTCTCTTACTCTCCCCCGAATAACTTCAGGAGGATTTACGAGTAAGATGGTGGTACCTCCACAGTCGAGCCCGGCATCAGCTCTACCACCTTTAGTAAGATGGTGGTACCTCCACAGCCGAGCCTTTAAAAATAAAGTTGCCTAATTTATTCTTCCTGGTTTGGAGAATGTAGCAATACTACATTAATACTACATTAAAAACAATCTGTTAAGAATATGATGCATACTCTTATCGTAACAGAATCTTCTAAAATTATTCGAACATTGAGAAAAATTAATGGCTATAAAAAGATTTCTTGTCGAGGTTTAAGGTTATTTTAGCAAAAACCCATACATACCTTTATTTATTCATGGATTGTAACCTGTATTAACAAATGTTTTGATGGGTTATACAGGTTTAGTGTTTTAAGTAGGCGTGGTTGGCCAAATTAGAAAGGAATAGCGAAAAATGCTCAAAAGAATCTTGGGTCCGATTTGATTTGGGGCATCATTAGAATAAATAAAAAGGCCTAGCTAAGAAAGGTACCCGCTGATTTAAAAATAAACACAATGTGCCTATACCGGGTGTAAATAGAGCCAAATATTCTACGAATCATACTGAACCACTTTCCCAAGAAACATACTCGCGCTAACTATTAGTTTAGGAAATATTTGAGATTCAAATAAAAATGCGTGAACTCTAGCGCACCGACATAAGGGCGTTTTTTTTAAACGGCGCGGCGTCTTCCGTACAACAGGTTAAGGTCCAGCGTTGTAAAATAGACCTTATTCCTGGGAAATAAAGTCTTTATGTTACAGTTGTATATCTTCTTCTCTGAAGATTTCCGCGGGTATTTTTCTTCAGAAGGTTGTTCGGTGTGGCCAGTAGAGTACGTGGTTTTATTTAAAGGTCGCACTCTATTTACACCCGTTATTATTATAACCTTACTTATTAGAGTGAGTGCATCTTACAAAAATAAATCCCAGTATTAACTGGCGTTTCGTAGTCACGTAATAATCACGTAGTTTCGTAGTAGATTGAGTTTTGTCTATATTATATCTTTAATAGTTAGACCTTAATTTCTCCTTAAATAATTAAGTGTAGGTAATTTTAAGATTTTTCCTAGACGTGTGCTATAAATAAATAATAAATAAATAAAATAACTTTATTTCGAGTAAGATCGACTCATATGCACAACATTAAAAACACAAATTAATAATATAAAAACTTAAGTACGTGACATAATATCCCTGTCACAACAGTGCTTTATCTATGGACAGTCAATCTTACCCGCTATCATTGCCAGGACAGAATTGTCGCTGGCCCTAACCCTACGCACCAAGGACGCGCAACGCTTGCGCATGGTCGCATGGAAGCAGTCAGTTTGCGCTCATGCGAACATGCCCGAAGCGCTACAGTAGCGGGGCAGCCGCAGCACTGCTCTGAGCGCGTTATTATACTGGACGCGGAGAGCCCCATACGACTTCAGAGTGTAGTCAACCCACAAGCTGCACGTGTAAAGTGATGTACAACAGTGTTAATTTATAGGTATCATCATCGTCTTTTAGATTGGCTGTTATCATATGCCCGAGGTATTTAAATTGTTCTACCCTGTTCATAGGAACCCCATGCAAGCATATAGGTGGTACGTGTTGAGGACGTTTGGGCCCTGACTCAAAAACCATGTATTGGCTCTTGGTTACATTATATTTCAAGCCATGGCTCAAAGCGTATTTCTCACAGATCTGTACTAACTTCCTAAGGCCACAAACTGACGCACTCAGCAACACCATGTCGTCTGCGTAACTTAGGTTATTTACACAAACTTCGTCTATATGACACCCAACATGCTGGCTGCTAAGCTCGACAATTAAAGCGTTTACATATATACGAGTATCAAAGAGAGCAGGGGAAGTGAGACCTCCCTGTCTCACTCCACATTCCATTTGGTATGGTTCCGACATTGCACCCGCCCATCTGACATTATTGATCTGGTGCTTGTACCAAAAAATAAGCTATAAGACGTAACTGTAAACGAAATTTCGAAAGTCTGCTGGAAGTATCCTACAGGGTTTCCTGATGTGCGCGGTGCCGGAGCCAATTCGTATAAAACTGATTACGTAAAGGGCAATAACTTTTTTTCACGTTAAGTTAATGCTAACAGGCCACGAGAAATGAGGTTTTGACAGACGAACAGACAGACGGACAACAAAGTGATCGTATAAGGGTTCCGTTTTTCCAATTTAAGGTAAGGAACCCTAAAAAGACCGCATCCAAATCCGTTAAGTGGTTCTCGAGTTTAAACGGAACATACATACAGACAGACAAAAATTCGAAAAATGTTTGTTTTGGCTTCAGTACCATACATCCATCAGCCTGTTTCACCCACTGCTGGACATAGGCCTTTCCAGGATTTCGCCACTCTTGGCGGTCCTCGTGGAAGAAATGCCCATAATCACAACTCACATAATGCCGAAACCCTTGCACCAGTGACGCCGCTGCCCGTCACCAGTCTGTTTTATATAATGCCCGGCAATTGGGGATGGATATGTCGCAGTCATCTGGTTGAATCTGCTATTCGATTGAATGACTAGTGCGTTCCTTGAATGACAAAATTCATTTGAATGACTAGGCCGAACGTTGATTGAACAAGCGTCACTCAACGTCCAACTAGTTAGCGGATTGTAACACAGCCCTATGAACAGAGCGGACGTAAAATCAGTCAGGTGATTCAAATTTAGTTCATTTTTTTTCCACTGCGGCGCTTGTAGTCACCAAAACAAATATGGCGTCAAACAGCTCGCTTAGATAGAACTGTGTTTATATATTTTTCGATTAAATTTACTTTATAGTGCGTTATTTGTAAATGAAACTGATCCTGTGATTTTAAGTTTTTTTTTTAAATCTAAACCCTCATTTCACTAGGTGACAAAGACTTAATTTAACAACTTTTTGGAGTCCCAGAGACTCGCATATTTTAACAAATTACTTCTGAAATAATATGATCAATTTTTCTATGTTTTTCACTTTTTTATACGAAGCAAAAATATGAGATTAAGTAGAGCATTGGAAATCATGCTACAATCTTTTATTATTTTAAGCTTAGCAGTTTATAAATCAGTAATTTTTTAACTCTCCCAAAATTCTCATGAGCATCCTACCTAATAAGCAAACCTAATCTTTATGGTCACCCTACATGGGACCCCACTATAGACGACCTAAAATTTTGGCGGCCAATGATGAAACTTACGGCAATCGACAGTAATATCGTAAGGTTAACTTTAAATTTGCGAACTCATGGTCACCCTAACCAAACATTACAAAGTCGGCTATATCCCATTCAACGACTTCGCTAAATGACGTTCAGTCAAGATGTTGAACGTTACATTCAACGACTTGACGTGTTGTCCTTTAGTCATTCAATTAAATGTCGTCATTCAATAGACGCGCTAGTCATTCAATCAAATAGCAGATTCAACCAGATGACTGCGACAGATATACCGCCATCCATCGGTCCCAGGCAATGGTGGGCCGCCTGGTTTTGCCTGAGAGCTGTTCTCTTACTCTCCCCCGAATAACTTCGGGAGGATTTGCGAGTAAGATGGTGGTACTTCCACAGTCGACCCCGTCATCAGCTCTACCACCTACTCTACCCTACTAAATAATAGTAATAAAAAATCCATACCGTTTAAAATAAAATGAAAATTCAGTGTACAGCCACGATTTTTTTCCTACTTTATTACTAGTAAAATAATATAGAATACGCAATAGCGTTTAGAGCACAATATAAAGGTTCACAATTCTTGCACTTTTGTAACGATTTAAGAAATAAGCTTATTAACACCTACAGTGTTTTTTAAAAAAGGGACTTTTTAAGAATAGTTTCGTTTCTCTCACTCTAAATGGAGCCTATTTTTTTTAAATTGTTTAAATTAATCTCTTATCAAAATCTGAATTTCACTAAAATATCTGACACGACTCAGAATCTCCAGTAAAAATCTTAGTCACCTTGCACATAGACTGTTTTATTTGTTTTGGAATAACGCGTACCGTCGCAGAAAAGGTATTAACTCCAAATCACTGATTTAGTAATGAAATTACCTCGTGCATGTGTTTGACAAACAAATCGGTTGTATGTAGCTTCTACCCTTGATGTAGAAGCTCCTCGGCGAGGGTGGCATCAATTAGAAATGTAAATAAATATCGGTGTGAACCGCGACTGGTGTCGACGACTTTCTCCCTTCACTGGGTTCAGGTTGAGTCGCTTACGACCATCGCGCTCGTCATTCTTAGAAAAAGTATTTCTTTCATATTACCTAAGTGACCTAAGTTTGAGACGAGGTCCACTTAGGTAGGTATTACGGAATTTTGTATAGCAAGGAATTCAGTTAACCATGCCTCTTGTGACCTAAGGGTTGGTGAAACGTGTTTTTGCTTTACATGATTTGGGCGTGTTCGGAACTGCAAATAAACTGGACGGTTGCGTAAATACCGTTTAAAACACAAATGTATTCCACGAGCAGTTAAAAAAGACCAAACTAACTTGACACTTACTATTTACTAAACTGCATTCATCCAAAGGGTCTAATAAAATTGGACAATAATTCCTTCTTGAATGACGAAACGTCGGTAATTTTCAGATTTATTTCCTAGACGTATGCTACAAGACCTTATTGTGAATGGACTTTCAAGTTTCCAAGTCAACTGTAAGTAAGTACCCTATAGGTTATCATAGAGAGCCAATTTCTATGAAATTTATTACATAAAAGGGCAACTACTTTTTGCTGCGTTAAGTTAGAAGCGTGATTTCTTAACAGCACTATGGAGCCGTAGACTTGTGTAGAAAGTATTAGTTTCAAAAGTGTTTTGACAGACGGACAACAAAGTGATCGTATAAGGGTTTCGGTTTTCAAAAAAATCGTTTATGTACAATGAACATATTTTCATTTTTTTACGAAATGAATCATTAGCATTGTACTGAAGCCAAAACAACAATTTTTAGGGTTCCGTACCCGAAGGGTTACATAAGGGACTCCACTGTCGGTCTGTCTGTCCGTCTGTCACAGGGGTCAGTATTACTATTATAGCACGTGTAAAAGGCATAGCCACGACAAACTTTACTTATGTGAGTATTTTCCTGAGGTCAAAAATTTCGACCCCGAACTGCTTGTTCGAAAATTGTATGTAGCTCGGTGGCTTACCTCCCGCGTCTCGCCCCGCAGGCACCTCACAATTGCCTGTCTGAGCGCTTTCGTTGGACAGCTGTATGGATTTTTAAACTATGTAACTACTATTGTACACAATGACAATCAATTAAGACAAATGTAAAAAAAAATAGGCGAGTGCGACATGAAAACCGGTCAGCCACTAGCGACACAACAGTGAGAAAAAAAACGATGTACAGGATGTAAATACAGTACGACAATTAAATAAAACCACATACTCTACTGATAATACTGAGCAACTATTCTAAAAAAAACCGCGCAAATCTTCAGAGAAAGAGATATTCAACTGTAACTCAAAGACTTTATCTCGTAGGAGGAAGGTCTTTTTTAGAACGCTGCACCGAACAGCTGTTTCACGGACGACGATCTGTTGAAACTCGCCCGTATTCGGTGCGTTAGGGTTCACGCATTTTTGTTTGGAAGTCATTTATTTCCCAAACTAAGGGTGTCCGCGGGTATGATTCTTGGGAAAAGTGGTTCAGTAGGGTCGGTAGAATACGTGGTTTCATTTAATGGTAGCAGTCTATTTACACCCGGTATAGTCCGAGGAACAAATATGTCGTTTTGTAGCTTTAAAGTTACTTTGGCATGTATTGTTTATTATTTTATATGTTTTTAGGGGACCGCACCCGTATTGTGTGGTGGTACAGAACCCTTGTTGTGCGAGTCCAACTTGCACTTGGCCAAATTATTTCAACTCACTCTCGTATTTTAATAACCTATTTATGTACCAGTTTCATTACCTACTATTATTTAATTTAAAAGTTTACTATAGATAGAAGGGGTGAAGCTGCGTGGGCCAATGAGGAAATCATAGAGTGATCTTCGATATTTGGGGCTCTTTTTTAATAACAGACAAAGATGACCTTTTCCATAGAACGTTGACTTTGCATCTCTCGTCCTATACGTTTTTCGTAAGCACTAAAGACCTCAACGTTTGGTTTTGGTTTTTGTTCGCGAAGATACCCGATAATGGCCGACGATAGAGATCTGCGTGGGTCGTGTCGTGTTATAGCGCGAAGTTTTGTGACGATATGTGCACGTTATATATACGTTACACTTAAACTTTAAAAATACAAAATTTAGTATGAAAATAAAATATACTATACTACGATCAAGTCGGATCGAGCAGTGTGTAAACAAAGAAAAGATTCTTTGACACTTGACCACTTTTGACAGTTATAGTGATGTGCCTGAGTACCTTTTTAACAGTGGCGATGTTCGACTATTTCAGTGACAGCTCAGATGTCCGTCCGTTATTGATCTGAGATCACAGCACTGCGGAGCTTCAAAAATTTAAAAACGTTATTAAAATTGAAATAAATAATAAAACACCTTAAAAAACTAAAATAAATGACTGCAATTGGGGTAATGAATGATCTGTCCATACGGAATTCTATGAAAGCTGGCTTACCTTACGATTCGAGATGTCAAAAATTTTGCGAAAGCTTGAGCGATGATAGACATATGAACGAAATTATTTTAATAATTTTATTTGTTAAAATTTAAGCGATGTAATTTTTTTTAGGTGCTTGCGGTAAATTTTGTTGGAAAAACACAGAACCTCTACTTTTCACTAATGTTCATTGGATTTTTTTCTAATCTGTGTAAAGTTGGAACATCACTAGTCAATAGCACACAGATAAAAATTAGCAACCGCCATTAGAAAAAAGGAATGATCGTTTTGTTGAAAAGTTTTTTACCAAAAAGTGACTTAAGATACATTTTATTGTGACTAAAAGTGTATTCTATATTACATGAAGATCGAAGTGTCTAGAATCAATGTATGTGAAGTTTTTAATAAGAAGTGTGTACAATATCGGTAATTTTCATCCTAAACGGTTTGTTCACCTCATTTTTCAATCCGACTTGATCGTAGTAAACACGGTATAACATTTTTCATTCAAATCGCGTTCTATAATTTGTTACCCGTAGAGTTTGCATATGTCTTGTTTTTATCCCATATAATTTATTATTTTGTTAAGTTTTTAGGGTTCCGTAACTCAATATGAAAAAACGAAACCCTTAGAAAATCACTTTGTTGTCTGTCTGTCTGTCCGTTTGCCAAGACACATTTTCTCGGGCCCCGCTAGAGATATCAAGCTGATACTAATATCTCCTACAGAAGTCTACGGCTCCATAGTGCTGTTAAAAAATCAGACTTCTAACTTAACGTGAAAAAATTGTTACTGTCCTTTACGTAATCAATTAGTTAATAATAATACTTAGTTATAATTATATGTCTGTGTATATTTTGTACACGACTTGTCAGAAAATCTGAAAATGACAATTTTTAATTATTCAAGAACAACAACGAAATCACAGTGCCAAGTTAAGTTGGTCTCTTATAACTACTCGTGGAATAACTTTGTATTTTAAACGTAACCCACAAGGCACGAGTCCTACTCGCATTGGACCAGTTTTTTCATACAATAAAATCAAAATCATTTATTTCGGATAAATATCCATATAAAAGATGAAGCGGATAACACATACAATTTATCCTGCGATATGTATAACATATTTCAATTTCATTCCGAGATCATTTTGATTGCAAAGCGAGTGTCTGTCGCTAGTGGACGCAAACAAACACTTTCCATAGCTATAGCTTCAAGATCCAACTGTGCCGACTCTTTCATCGACATATGTAATTCAAAACACTAATATTTATTCGTGCCCCCATACTTGTACGAAGCTCAATCAAACCCAAATAAAAACATTTAATGTAGCAATTTTATTTTGTAATTGTTTGTTGTACCGAATATGAATTTGGCTATAGATAAACGTCACCTTGCATATATTTGATAGTAACCAAACTGATATTCCTAGACCGCCCTCCACTTGAACGGCAAAAGTGAAAAACTGTCAGATTTGCGGCCGCCCCAGCTTCCGTCACTCGTGTACCGCAAACACTCGAGCTCTAATGGAAAAGACATGCTGCAAGACGGGGCTCTGGGTAAATACTTTATTGAGACAAGTGCCCGCCCATGTTCGCTATTGATCGCCGTTTAATAGCGGAAAAATGAAAATCTTTTTCTGTATGTCAAGCCTACGTTATTCACGGGTTCATCAATTTAAGGAATAATTTTTATATTGTGATAATTTCAGCGTAATTATGCACTAGAATGTCAGATCTCAGCCCAATCAGCCTTTTATACCGCAACAATGTTAATGCGAGGGAAACGAGCAACGTAAATGTAATACCCGTCCAACACAAAAAACCCAATGTCTAATCTAATCTTTATTAGCTTTTGATAGAGGCGATTATTGGTTAGCTCAAAAACCTATTTGTCATAGACGCGTTACTAATAATCACGCGCGAAACAGCAGATTGGAGGGTTTTCAGCTAACATTGAAATATTTTATAAGCCAACAATTTTTGGATTTTAGTAGATTTACATCAAATTTGTATCGCCTATTTCATGAAAATCTATTTAAGCCCGTAGGCCCGTAGCTCCGTTCTTCTAAGGAACATTTTAAAACCAAAAATTATAAGATTGAAATATTTTTTTTGACATAGGTATAACCTATAACCTATATATATCATAATGAGTTTTTGTAGTATGTTCGCTTAGTAAAAATCAAATAATCAAATTATTTTTTTCATTATGAAGCGAGTCCTACATAATTTCTTCAAACGAACCCCTGAATAGTTTCAATCTGGTCTTATCAATATAGTTGGGAATCTGGTGGCATTTTACGATGAGAGAGTGCAGTGGAGTCGTTATTGTGTTTATAACTATTGAACGAATGAATGAGCGATATTTTTATCATAATTTAAGACATAAAATTTAATAGCATCTATTTTAGACTTCCTCGTCAAGTTGGCCCTATTCCACAGCACAGGATTAAACAAGATGCCTAGGATGTCGAAATCAAATACCATTCAGAAATAATGTTTATGTGACTTAAATGTAAATCAATTAAAAACGTTTGTATATCTTTAAGGAAAATAGTAATAACTAAATAAACA
Organism: Ypsolopha scabrella; assembly: GCA_910592155.1. Lineage (NCBI taxonomy): Eukaryota > Metazoa > Arthropoda > Insecta > Lepidoptera > Ypsolophidae > Ypsolopha > Ypsolopha scabrella. Next base: position 14,159,539 of record OU342960.1, read on the forward strand.
AACATCGGAATTATCCGGACATTCAAGGACCGAAAACTACTGCTGTTCATTCGAGAGAATGATGATGGATGTAGAGTGGCGATATATCGAAAAAAAACCTACAAGGCAACAAGAGCTCCTTCATGGCAAAAATAAATAAAGGCAAATCAAACATCCCAACAGTACAACAAATTTGACAAAATAAACCCAATTCATGATTATTTAAACTTTTTATTAAATAAAAACCACAGAATTGAAGATATATACGATCTCATTATTTATTAAGATATATCAGTTTTATAATACGACAATAACACCGCAGATATTACAAACTTTTTCTGAAATGTCGATTCTAAAAGTCGAGTTTACCTAACGCAGTCATTATGAATGCTGATTTGACAGAAATAACTTGACACATTTTATTGATTAAGCAAATAACTTCATTTTACTTCGATCTTGAGTCCTCTAAAGTTATATACGCGATCCGTGTCCCTTGTGTTTTATTTGATTTGTTATTATTTTTGATAAAATTGATGATTTTACTTTATGTGCTAAGTATTTAGTATCGCTAATAGACCACTTTTCGCTAAAAATAATATTTTTTGCGCTTTTTTTTCACCTTTCCATAGAAATTGAGTCATCTGATTCTAAAAGTTTGTACTGGGAAGTAAAAAATATATTCGTCCAAAATACTTTTTTTATTCATTATATGTGACCCTTCATAATATGTTCCGACCTTATATAAAATCATCATGATGAATGTAAAATATTGAAATGCAAAATAGTAAAAAAAGGTTTTAGCCCCTGATATTTTCAAACGTCAGCATTATCTAGAATAAATGGCCGCAGTTTAGTAAGGAAATTTAAAATTCACAGAACAACAATTTTCAGTAAATTATGTCTCCGTGACATAAATCTCTCAGAGGCAACTAATTAATTTATCCGTTACAGGTAAAGCTCGAATCGCGGTTGAACCTAGGTTTACCCGGGTAATTTTATACAAAACTTCGGGGATCGCCTCACTCCGCTCCGCTTCGCTCGGCTTCTAATATGTACTTACATGTTCACCTAACCGCTCCTCCTCCCTTCACTCGTCGTCCCTACCTATTTTCGATTTTTTCGGACTTTGCCCGACTTCCAGCCTTACCCGTAACATATATATTAGAAGCGTTTAAAGACATCGCACATAAAAAAATTGTAATGAAGTGAGGATAAGGCAACTGGTTGATATACAGGTGGCGTAATAATACATAGTTTCATACATTTACGACCATTGAGGTAAAAATAAAAATAAAAATTAATAAAATTAGATATCTGTATCTAATTGTTACCGTCGCTTCGTAATCATGTTAAATTTGTTCGCCACATTCCAGTAAAATTGTTATTTTTTGTTATAATATTTTAACGTTTGAGTGAAATTTAACGTGAAAGCATATACTTTAATAACTTTTAATATATTTTATATCCCGAATTAATACCTATATAATCATTCATTCAATTATAAATATATTACATAACAACGACTCCATTTCACTCTCTAATCGAAACGCCACGAAAAGTCCCAACTCTACTTATCAATGAACAAACAATTTTAATGCTTTTAACACATCAAGAAAGATGTGTTGTTCTTTACGGTGGCGTAGTAGATAGAATACGTTAACAAACTTTGCTACGGGGCTAGGCGCGTACCCAGTGAAAAGCGCTACGCGGCGCGGCTACGCATATAGCGACGTAGCGAGTGAGCTCAACTACGGCGTACAATGCCAACGAACTTTCCATAGGTTCTCATTCTCAGTCCGGAGTTCGGATCAGTATAAAAGGCGGCGCGGCGCGGCGTAAAGTTATTTACAAGTAACGTCGCAGTTGCGGAGGTTTCTCAACTCGTTTCGTTCTCGGAGGTTTGACGAGGAAGGGATAGTGCGCGAGTGGATAAATAACGTCACTGCAACGTTTTTATTATGTTTATATGAATATATTTCCTCAAAAAAACAGATAATGGCTTTGAATTTTTTGTAAATCGTGTGTTTTTAGTACAAATGCTTTTAAGAAATATAAGAGTATAGCAGCGGTAGATCAGGGGTAGCGTAGAATCCCCCCCCCCCGGCATGCACCAATGAGTTTTTCGGAATTTATGTGCATACTATTTAATATTTAATACTTATTGCTTGCTGAACGGTGAAGAAAAACATCGTGAGGAAACCTGCATGCTCTAAAAAGCGTGTAATTGTGGCCAAAGTACGGCGATAGGGCTTCATCACGTTGGGACGTAATAGTCGTCGGTAAAACGCGGGTGAACCGAATGTGGACTGTGACTTGCATTTCAAAGTTCACACTCGGAACACCTCTGACACCCCCTCGTGTATCCATGTCGTGACTATAGGTATATACAGTGAAATTAGCTATATTTCGACCCCTTAGTGGGGTCGTCTGTTTTGTTTTGTTTATCATTTAATATGAGACTCACCATCCTTCTTCATGTTGACCCTCAAGCACTTGGAGAAGCGGCAGGCCTGGCACTGATTGCGACGTGTCACATCGACTACGCAGCGGTTGTTCTCCTTGCACACGTAATCCAAGTTCCTGAAAAATACGTTCGTTAGGATCGAAAAAATTGTTCGCTTCAACCGGAATAGCATGAATGAGATATATCGTCCCGACTACATCCCCGAGTGCGTTTCAGAAGTATTTCCGAGTTTCCACCGTCACTAGATAGAGTCAACACCCGGGTAGTGGTCATGTCGGGAAGTGGTCACCGGACCGAAGGCCCGCGTGCACCCTTTTTCACCGACTATTTTTACGCTCCAACGTTATATGGGGTGACCCTTACCGCTGTGCTTCGGGCACAAATACACGCTTTTTAGGCCATGCAGGTTTACAGCACAGTGCTTTCCTTTATCGTCTAGCAAATGTATACAAATACTATATATACATCAACTCGGATAAACACATTGGTGGATGCAAATTTTCGTCTTATTTTCTGTCTGTCTGTTCCGTTTTTACTCGAGAACCACTTAACGGATTTGGATGTGATTTTCTGTATTATCATCGTAGTGACCCTGTTTAACATATAGGCTATCAGATGTGTTGATAAAATAACTCCCGAGCCAAAAACGGGGCAAACATTGAATAAAAGCGAGGGCAGCCGCGGGTAAAGGCTAGTTACAGGGCACTTGATTTATTTATCTCACGTAAATTTCATTCGAGTAGGCATTAGTTAATTATTATGCATTAATAACATTTTCATAACTGAACACAGCAGTACTTTGCAGGTAATGTATATGGATAAAATACTTCACTGCTTAGTACACTTACACTATAATTTGTAATCAAATACATTGCTTGATATAAACAGGCTGTAAATAAAGAGCTACCGTTAAATGAAACCACATATTCTACCGATAATACTGATCCACTTTCCCAAGAAACATACCCGCGCTAACTATTAGTTTAGGAAATATTAGAGTTTCAAACAAAAATGCGTGAACTCTAACGCACCGACATAAGGGCGTTTTTTGAAACAGCGTCTTCCGTAAAACAGCTGTGCAGACGCAACGTTCTAAAATAGACCTTCTTTCTACGAGATAAAGTCTTTAAGTTACAATTGAATAACTTCTTCTCTGAAGATTTGCGCAGGATTTTTTTTTCATAAAGTTGTTCAGTATGATCGGTAGAGTGTGTGGTTTTATTTAAAGGTCGCACTCTATTTACACCCGGTATATTACCTTACTTATTAGAGTGAGTGCATTTCAAGATATAACACAAAGAAACAAATCATCTTACAAAAATAAATTCCAGTATAACTGGCGTTTCGTAGTCACGTAATAATCACGTAGTTTCGTAGTAGATTGAGTTTTGTCTATTATAACTTTAATACTAGCTTTTGCCCGCGGCTCCGCCCGCGTGTTATTCGGTTTAACGGTATGCTTTTTTCCGGGATAAAAAGTATCCTATGTGTTAAGTTAGGGTATAAGCTATATCCATTCTAAATTTCATCCAAATCCGTTTAGCCGTTTCAGCGTGAAAGAGTAACAAACATACACACACACACACACACTCACAAAAACTTTCGCATTTATAATATTAGTGTGAAAGTAGCAAGATAGTCGTGTCTGTTTATCATTTTTTTAAATGATATTCTCTATTAGTACTGAAGCCAAAACTATTTTTTTTAGAATTTTTGTATACCTGTTTGTCTGTCTGTATGTATGTTCCGTTTTAACTCGAGAACCAGTTAACAGATTTGGATGCGTTTTATTATCATCGCGTGAACCTGGTCAACATATAAGCTGTAAGCCGAAAACGGGGCAAAGATTTGATGATCACGGACGGAGCCGCGGGTAAATTCTAGTTGATATAATATAGGCAGGGACAAAATAAATAAGTCACTGTATCGCCATAGGCAGCGATACAGGTTCGAGCCCCGTCAAAGACAAATTTTTCTCGGGAGATTCGTTAGAGTTTCAATGATTTTTATAATACTTACCTAATTATCTAATTGATTTCTTTCTATCTGATAATATTTAATAATTTTGTAGTCTAATAAATTGAGCTAGCCGTTACTGGCAGTATTTTTGGAAGCATCAGCCTGGCAGGAACACTCGGAATGTACCTTCTGATGCTCCGCTTGAAGAACCCTCGGCAGCCATCGCACGAGGGCACCCCGTAGTGCTTCCCGGAAGCTTTGTCGCCGCACACCCGGCACAGGGACTCCGGTTTCTCCATCTGACCCTGATGCGGCACTGTCTGTTCCTGCCACTTCAAAAATAATTTCAATATCATTGTGGCCGAAAACTAGCATGTGAAGTTTAATTTGAAAGAAATGCTGGAGCATAAACAATTTGATAGAACTATTCATAGATTTTATCATTCTTGGGACCTTGTCTTTGGCTTCTTTTTAGGATTCCGTACCGGTTACACGGATCTCTATTAATGTCGCTCTGCTCTGCTGTCCTCCGTTCGTATGTCACGGGCCACTAGCTTGCAGACGGAATGATTTACAGATTAGAAATTTGGATATGTTATGTAGTATGTTGATACAAAACCGAATATTTAAAATGTAATGAAATCATTTTTGGGGGGGTCCTATGCATTAAAAAGGAGCAGAAGATTTTTTTTTCTCACCTCCTGTCTTGGTTTAGAACTAATTAAGTATAGTACAATTTTATTTTTGAATCTTAAATTCATCTCAAAGCTATCAAAGTTGTCAGTTTTAGACCATTTTTGTCCCTTTGTCCACAAAAATCCATTGAAAAGATTCATTGGTGGTAAACTAGTTGGGGATTTGGAATTTTCAACTTTATTTTGCAGTTTTGTTTTATACATTTTCTAGGTACTGATAGTTTGTAGTTTTTATTCAAATCATTTAAGTCTATTAACTTATTTAAATGGTACGCACTTGACTGGTTTTTATAATTATTAACAGGTTGAAATATATATTATTATGTAGAATAAATAGAAATTACACAAATATGAAATTCAAATAATAATAACATCGACCGAAGACAGGACATTATTTTTTTCAAAAATTTCTATAAAAGGCATGAAAACTAAAAAGAAAACAAAAATAGAAGTAGATCCGTCTGTCTGTCTGTGGCAAAGTACTATACCATGTACCATTAGACTCGGTTGTAACCTGGTGTACTCATTCGGGTCGAGCCTAGCTCCTACAAAACAATGAAAATTAGGGTGGGAGCTAGTGCACTACTGTACCTAAGACTTTTACTTCTGTGAATAAACTTTATTTTATTTTATTTTATTTTATGTGGTATGTATGTATCTTTGCCAAATCTTCGCTTATACCTGGAGAACCGCTAAACGAATCTATATGCGGTTTTACTGCTAGCTAGGTAGTTTTTTGAGGAAGGTTTAGAGCACTAATAATTTTAATATTTTAACTTCAGAAACATTTCATTATAAATAACGAACTGATATAACCATTTTTGTTAAAAGAATTCGAAAGACATTCTATTTACCTTTCTACCCTTTCTTACAAATATTGTACGTTCAGTTGTTTTTAAATGAAAACTCGTACATACAAACAGTCTTTTGTCTGGGCAGTCTATCTATAAATATGCATACTTTGTATATGTTTTCATCACTAATGCTCTGAAAGTAAGTCGTATTTATAGTATGTTCGAGTTATCATGATATAGGTGGCAGTTCAAAATTTACAGTTATAGTTATGTGCCCTAACGAAATAGAATCCGATTTTTTTTAGCATCGAGAAAGTTAACAAGGGCTATCAAATCGATTTTTATTTGATTGATCTTTGATTATGCAAACTGCTTTTTGATAATATCTAAATTAATTAAATTAAACGAACCAATAACGCACGAGCTTGAGAGTTCAAAGTATTTTTTTTTGCATTTTTCGGCATTTCACCAAAAACAAACAACAATAACAAAACAAAAATCAACAAAAACTGTAACAAACGTCAAAACAAATAACACGTAATGAAACCTCAACGAAAACACAAACCGCATACAAGATGAACGCATACTGACGCGATCCTATAAGATGGCCGCACCTATTCATCGATGTATTTTCGATTATGTAGTGTCAGCACCTATGGGTTGACGTTCACTGAAAAAACAAGTCGGTTGAATTTACAAAAAGCATATTGGTTGACAAAAAATCGTTTAATTTTAGTAAGTGTATATTAATATAACAAAACCTAGTTCGTTTAAGGAACAAAGTCATCTTTGTTGAATATAATGAAGTGAATTTCGTAATTTTAAAAGAAAATACCTTGAAAATTACTGTTTTATTTTTGTAGATATAAACGTTTTAGTTTCGTAAGGACAACAATAAAAGTACCAAATGTTACAAAAACAATGGTAAAAGAACTAAATTAAATTTATTACATAATTTATGTCCAAAATAAAAATATAAAATAGTAAGAGTAACAAATATAATACCAAAAGAAACAAATAAACTTTAGTTAATTTGATTCAAATATTTATGAAAAAATAAGAAAATATTAGTAATATATATGGCAATAATTGGTTGTAGCTACAAAATAAGAAATGTTATTTCAAACAAATAATACGTTATAAAACAACAACGGACCTGTTCAGAACTATCAATTAATTTCAAAAAACATTTTTTTTTAAGAAAACAAGACTGATTGTTGTTTCTACAAACCTGCATTTTCTATGTACAAGTATAAATGGTAAAAATAACAAAAATATACGTTGATTTTACCATTGCAAAATCATTATTTTACCACTGTCAAAAATAAAAATCAAATATGATTATGGACGAGTTGTGAAAATTAAATAAAAGATACAAATAAAGTTTGGTTGATTAAAATAAATATTTTTTCTTAAAAAATAACAAAATATTTGTAATATGTACGGCCATTTGTTGTAACTATTTGATGTATCGTTTTATTTCTTCTACAATTTATAATCTCGATGTAACGTAAGGTCGCCATCTTCTTAAAGAGCAACCCAATACGTTAGTGTATGTATTTATATTGTGGTTGGATTGGCTACTCGATCGCATCCTGCTGGAATGAGCTGGCTGGACCTTTGGCCTAGTTTATTTTTCAAAACATTCTTGTTGAACTTTCATGTTTTTTGGTAAGTAAATTTCATTAAAATTAAAGTAAATATAATCAAAACTATTGTTGTCATGTTTACAAAATAGTAATGTTACATATACCAAAATGAAGTGGTAGTAACAAGTACAGTAATAATTTGTTAAAAATACTTTCTATATTGATGAAAGTTATTAATTGAAAATGTTAAATTTACCATTTCTACTGGTATAACGACACATAATTTTCCAGTCAGTAAACAATTTAATTTGTATAATTAACAAAAGTACCATTTACCAAATCCAAAACAGTAGATATTACAAAAATTGAAATGTTAGATAAGTAACAAAAAATTGTTTCTTTTACAAAAAAGGAAGTAAACGGAAACATTTTCTAGTTCATTTTATCATTGTGATCAGTAAAGTAAAACAAATCAAATCTGTTGTATTAACTGTTTTGGTTGATTAAAATAAATAACTTTTTTCTCGTTTGGCGCTATATTGAAAGTAAGTATTTGTCAGGACAACAATTTTTTTGTTACGATAACCCAAATTTTTTTTCAGTGTTCCGATCCACGAATCAAGTGGCAAAAATACATTTTTCTTTCCTGAATCTTTTTTCGTTAAATTTAACGAATACATTGACATTATTGTTTCGAATTATAGATAAATAATTTACTGTATTTTTGCAATAATAATATACATTCTTTCTAAAACCTAATATTTTCTTTTGTACCTGGGTGTATGTAGTATGGTATGAGTAGTATAGGTGAAACGGAAAATTACGAACTGTCACCCATATCATGCTAATCAAAATGCTGGAGGTAAATTCGATTTACCAATCTAGGCAGGTAAGTAAATTTGAAAATCAAACAAGTATTCCTTACATTCACTAACTATGTAGTCAATCACTCTTCTCGCTAAATGACAAAGGAAAATATATTTTTTGCCTGTTTCCTTTTTATTTTGTTATTCTGTATTTTATTTATAATTATTATGGAAAACTGTGACTTGCGTATATATGTAAATATGCGAAATATTAGAAGATTGTTATACAAAGGAGGTGAGCGTAATTGATTTTCCTAGGCCGGAAACGATCGAACAATTAAGACGTTTCTTAGGCATGATTAATTTCTATAGATTACATTTACCTGAGGCAGCAGAGTACCAACGAGAACTCAACCAATTTTTGCATAATTCTAAAAAACGCAATAAAACTAAAATAATTTGGACAGACTCAGCGGTCAAAGTTTTTGTAAGGAAAGTTTGAAATGTGCAACAATGGCGCATCCGTTGCAAAATGTACCTTTAGCACTCATGACTGAAGCATCACTTTCGTGTACAGGCTCCGTGATTCAACAATGGGACGGTTCTACTTAGCAACCGTTAGGATTTTACTCAAAAAAATGGTCTAATGCACAAACTAATTACAGTACATATATGACAGAGAACTGTTAGCCATTTTCATGTAATTAGGTATTTTAGAAATATAAATGAAGATATAATTGCTATATTTAGCTTTTTATTTTCTATAAATATTGGTAGTAAAAATAAAAATAAAATAAAAACAGAATTTTCAATATATTTCGGCCTCTTCTATGAGGCCGTCATCAGTTCAATATAGAAGAGGCCGCAATATATTGAAAATTCTGTTTTTATTTTATTTTTATTTTTATTACCAGTATTTTAGAAATATGATTGAGGGTCGCGAATTAATTGTGTATAGTGACCATAGACCACTTACCTTTGCCTTTAGCAAAATGAACAGTGACAAAGAACTTCCCAGAAGAATTCGACAACTTTCATACATAAGTGAGTTTACCAGCAATATCTCGTAAAACATATCGACGGTCGAACGAATGTCGTAGCGGACACGTTATCTAGAGTAGAAACTATGGATTGTCCCACTGTACTCGTATTCCAAGAAATTGCTATCGCGCAAGAAACCGACACGGAAATTACATTGTTGTTACAGGAACCGAATATTAAGAGCGGTATTCAAATAAAACAATTTGCTTTACCATGCAGTAATAAAAAAAAATATTGCGAAATTTGAAGCCTGCGTATATCTTTAACGAACAATGTAGCTCAGAAACACTCGCTCAAACACCTGATCATAGGGATCAAAGGTCAGTTATTAGAGATCAAGAGATAAATTCCCCAAATTCTAACCCCTCATTAATTCCAAATAAAGTGTCACGTTTTGGAAGGCAAATAAACTTACCAGTAAGATTTCGTAATTGAATTGATAGCAACCATGCGTTTATATTTAGCGTCCGTAAGCGAATACAAGTAGAACGGTAATTTAGCATTATTCTTTAGTTTATATGAGACTAATGATGTATTCTGTTCATTCAAATTTTTGACATACAAGTATACACAGCCATTGAAATAATTATCATCATTGTAATATCATACATAATCATGGGTAAACCCTATAGTAAAACCAATGAGGTTTTCCACTTGTTCTTATAATATCTTTGAGTAAAACTGAAGAAATAGTTATAGCTCAGAATGGAGCAAATGATGCAAGACAAGATAAAATTGAAGAGAAAATGGAGATGTATCAAACTATTATCATAGCAATGTTAATATGTTTCACTATAACTCTTATGTAATTTTTTGTTCAGCGGTACCGGTACAAAAGTTACATGAAGAAATGGTTAACGTTTTAAGTAAAGTTGTTGTTACTGCTACAACATTGGATCAAGCCGGAAATGCAACCCAATCTCAGCAAGCTTATCAAGTGTAATTAAAATAATATGTGTGTTTTTCTAAGAACTTTCAACTCAGTGTTCATGTTCGTTTTGTTTAGCTTAAGAAGATAGTTATAAAGTAGTTCATAAGAATTGTGTTGAGTAACTCAAACTGCAACTAAGCAACTATGTTGCATAGTATTATTGTTATTTCAATTTTGTTTTGTCATCAGTGATAAGACAATGTGTAACTTGTGCACTGTTTTAGAACTTTTATTTTAGAGTTCCGTTGTTTCATTTTTTGACGTTAGTTATATTTTTTTTTTGTGAGAGGGGTATGACTGTAGTGTTTAGGTACATGCATTGGCAGTTTAACTAGCGTCAGAGTTTCAATATACGCTCCTCACCCCTCCGGTAAATCGTCTCTCAGTATTCTTACTGTATACTTGTGTCGTGCGTAAATAATTGGTTCCGCCGTATTCAAGACTTTCAATTATCCATCCTAAATATACATTATAATAGAAGTATCAGACCAGACTTCTATAACTACAAGGTTAGTGAATGTAAGGGATATTCGTTTGATTTTCAGATTAACTTACCTCCCTAGGGAGGTAAATCGAATTTGCTTTCCGCATTTCGAGTTATATATGACTTACTTTTAGCATTAGTGATAAAAATGTTAAAAAGAAGTTTAAGGTTAACACAGAAAACTAAATTAGTTTTATTTTCAAAATCCAAAAAAATAAAATGGCGGCATTAAAATTATCTTGTTGTAAACGTTGTTGCAAGAAGATTAACGACATATTTCATTTATTGCACGTCGAATTAATTTTTATATCCTGCAAAATGTGTTAATAGTTATTTTATCTAACCTCATATCGTAAAATCCTCATTACGAACTCAAAACTACTGGCGTAATGAAAAATATTTTTCATGAACGTGTCTAAAAAATTAAATTATAGTATAGTTCGTTCTTTATCTGAGTAGGTTTCCGAACAACATAATGCTATAAAAAAACTTTTTCTGAGATTACAGTACATGTGATGCTAACTAGAAAGGCAAAGGGAACTTAGCCCATGCAGCCATGTCTGAGGTTTAATAACAAATACCAATGAGGTTATTATATAATATTCTCTAACACGTGCTAAATAATATTGCGGCGTGACAAAGGAGGTCACAATTTCATTTTATTTTGGGCCTGCATTCTCTATGGCTGCCAGCGCACGCAACGCGTACACACGCGTGGTGTACTGTTGGATTTTGGCTTACGTGGAAATTACTATTTACTGTGGTTTTATGGGTCAAATCAAGAGTATTATTTTACCCTATAATTACTAACAGCAGTGATGGTGATGATAATTTGACCCCACCTGACATTCTTGAAATAACGACGGAAATTACGAACACTATAAGAACGAGCTTTTACAAAAAAAAAATGGCTAACGACAAATTTTATCAAGATTACGAAAACAGGTTGTAAGGCATGAGTTCAGATAAAGTAGTGTATGAAACTATACATAACTAGGTATTAAAACACTCGTGTTTTTAATAACCTTTTTATGGGCATGTAATTAAACAGACTTCTTTTTAACAGCATTATTCGCCTCTAAAAATCTAAATTGCCTTCCAAATTACTAAGTCAGCTACAATCAACGCGGATCTGAATAATACTATCTTAGCCACTATTATCTTATATTATCTTCTAAATATCACTCTAAATATAACTCAGCATGGTGGTTATTTTGTAGCTACTAAATTTGTAACATGCATTCAAGCAGTTAACTTCTAAAATATTAATAATGGCACCCAAATATTAATTCTATTAGCTTCTAATTTTGCAACTCAGTACGTTTAAAATACAACTCATCTTACATCTAATTGATTGTCAAATTTATCTAAAACTAGCTTTTGCCCGCAGCTTCGCCCGCGTTCAGTGAATCTTCGCCCCGTTTTGGGCGTTATTTTATAAGCAACCCTTTATAACCTATGTGTTAAACACTGTTACTATGATGGTAATAAAAAAACCCAGTGGTTCTCGAGTTATAAAAGCGTTTATTTAATCCTTTCCCCGTTTCCGGCTTTTATGAACACCCCTTATAGCTTGTGTGTTGACCAGGGTAACTACGATTATAATAAAAAAACACATCCAAATCCGTTGAGTGGTTCTCGAGTTAAAACGGAACAGACAGACAAAAATTCCAACAATTGTTGTTTTAGCCTCAGTACCAGTACTGATAACCCATACCATTTAAAATTTTGCGATAATATTCAATGTACAGACACGAATTTTTTACTACTCACCGCACGCTGGTGGTGCACTCCTTTGACACCTCCGATTTTTTATATACACTCTATGGACAAGCTAGAAGGCTGGCTTCGCTAGCCTAATCACCGCTACAGTACCGTGTCAGACTTCTAAACTCTCACCGATTTTGCGAAGGAATTCGGAATTACAAAATGGCCACTTCCGTGTAAAACACGGTCAATTTTAGTGTTAGCAGTAGCTATTTTCACGATAAAAGAATATGTATTATTTTCATGCTAAGTTATTTATAATATATGATGTTGTCTATAGCTTTAATGATATTTTTTGAGGACCTTGTGTAGAAGCTGTAAAACGAAAAATGCTGATAAGTTGTAAAATCCGTGGCTGAGTTAGTAAATTAGGTGGCAATGTATAAATCAGAAGGACAAATAATAATAATTGTTGATCATTACTTGACGCTTTAGATTTAGTTGGCGATATAAAAAAGACGAATTAGTTTTTTAGAGGCTATTCATTTTCCCGTTGCTTAGTTATAAAAATAGAAGTTTGATTACGTGGCCAAAAAAAAAATCTGTGGCAAAACTTATAATTTCCGCTTTTTATGTACCAGTTTCATAAACTACTATTATTATAGATAGACCCTTGATAATGGTGTAAAACAGAAACCGGTTGGTATAAATGTAATTACAGTGAAACAAGTACAGGTGTACAGGCTCGACTGTGGAGGTACCACCATCTTACTCGGAAATCCTCCCGAAGTTATTCGGGGGAGAGTAAGAGGACAGCTCTCAGGCAAAAAAACCACGCGGCCCACCATTGCCTGGGACCGATGGATGGCGGTATATCCATCCCCAATTGCCGGGCCTTATATAAATCAGACTGGTGACGGGCAGCGGCGTTACTGGTGCAAGGGTTTCGGCACCGCGCTCACCAACCCGCCTGCCCAGCGTGTGTGAGTATGGGCATTTCTTCCAGGAGAACCGCCAAGAGTGGCGAAATCCTGGAAAGGCCTATGTCCAGCAGTGGACGAAACAGGCTGATGGATGGATGGATGGAAGTACAGGTGAAGGTAATCATCATGTTATAATATTTGTAATTTTTTATTTTATTTTCTCTCGCTCGTGCGCCTAAATAACTCAGGTGCAATTGATCGCTTACCTCCCGTGAATAAAAATCTACTAATACTGACATTTGTCTCGCAGACTGTCAGGCAAAGGCTACAATGTTTTTGAAATACGTAGTTTTTACAGGTGCCGCGGCATTATTTAGGGCAACAAAATACATTAAAATATAATATAATACATTACTGCTAAGACCAGGAAATAAGCAATCCTGGACAAGTAAGTTAAAAGTCCAAACCCGTAAAAATAAAATGAGACATTTTCATGTTTTTCGTGATAATGGGTATATCAAATAAAATAAACTGACTAGGAAATATTAAAAGTTACTTACTTGCTCATATTTGGGCGATTAATCATATTTATTGTTATTTATTTCTTCAGCAAAGCATTAGTGGAATACAATCTATGTCAGAGCTCGCTTCTGAACTCATTTTGTAGGTAATTTATTTGCACTTTGATTGAACTAAAATATAAAGCAATATAAATTCCCGCTTTTACGCAACTTTTTTTTATTATTGTCAGCTGGGCAAAGGTATTTACCGCCATGCAGCCTTCTTCATGGACAACGCCATCTAGAGGAACGCTAAGAACTAAGAAAAAAAAACAACGAGAAAACGCTCATTGAGGTTAAATTTTAAGTAATAATAATAATAATAAAAACTTTTATTTCCAAAGAACAATTTTTACAATACACATTGCACCCCAAACAACACAGTTGCATTCAATGGTTTTAAATATACCTATAAAATTGATAAAAATTATATTATATATTAGCCCTACGGGATCGGACTTTTAACTTACTCGTCCAATATTGCTTACTTCCTGCTCTTAGCAGTGATGTACTATTATTTTTATAAATAAATCAAAATTAGTATCGAGAATTGCATATTTTAAGGGTGCCTGTAGCTAACGCAAAACTGTATATTTCTAATGTGCTAATCGTATAGGAAATATTGTCTAACTTCAACATCTATTGCTATCACTTTAAAATGTAGCGTGATTGGCTCAAAATGATGTGTGCAATTACGATACATTTAAAAGCGATCGATACCGATAGATATTGAAGTTAGACAATAAGGGGACAGGTTCGAGTACCACTCGACCATAATCACTTTCGAAGTTCGTTTTCAGATCATATAATGCGCTCACCATAAAAAATACAGTTGTCTTGTAAAACATAACTATGCTAGTACGAATTTAATTCCTTGATAGAAATTTTTGCAGCAAATATGTTACCACCGATTATAACACAATAGAGCAAATTAATTTTGTAAAACTGAAAGGCGACGCCATGCTCATGGATAATATTCCAAAAGAAAGAGCCGCGTCATCTACGTCGGTCTATACATCAATGTTCGATTGATTATCAAATTATTCAAATAAGTGAGCCCGGTGCGTGCGGTGCGAAGTATAGAAAACTCTCTATAATGTTGCGAAGCGGAACTGATGCAAATAGTGAAACGATGGCATCGTGACACCTTATGTCGAAGATCAGTCTGGTTAGGGTGACTTGTGTTGGGTAAGGGATAATTTAACATAAATATCTTTTTAAACTGTTTCAAGAATAAAGTGACGTGTAAGTTTTAATTCTGTTTTATAAAATCTTTAGTTTTTTGTGCCACATGTGACTTGGATAATTTACGTTATGTAGTGTAGTGGTAGAAGTTAGTTAGTGAGAGATATTTAACATAAAAAATCTAAAAAAACATGAGCAAAGCAGGGGGTACGACACTCCTAAAAAATGTTGTAAAATTTTGATAAGTACCTCAACATAGTAGGATATACACGGGTGATAGTGTCTGAGCCAACCCCAGAAAAAAACCGCTGGCTATGCCTGTGTAAACAGACCTCAGAATTTGCCGGGTGCATTAAAGTGTACTTGGAAAATTAAACCACATCTTCTACTGATCACATTGAACCACTTCCATATAAGATATCTTAGCGAATAAAAATAAATCACTTTCCCATATAAATTACTCGTCAGTTTCTATGGGAGAACGAAAATTATTATATTTAAAAATGTGTTAGAGCAATTTTATTTAAACTTGACACATTTTCTTGGGTTCTATAATACCTAATAATAATAAATTCAAAAAATTCCAGGCCTTAAGCCCATATTATAAATACCTTAACTAATACATAAAAAAGTCTTAAAATCTAAACAAACTAGCTAGCCTATTTTTTCAGGGGTTTTTCTTTTCTGTGGCGCCTTCCTGTAGCGTCGGAACACGACTTCGGTCTATATTGATAAAACTTTTGGCAACTTACTTTACATTCGGCGACATAGCTTTTGAGACTAGAATGAATTGAAGCAAAACTCTGTTTGAAGTAAAAAAAAATGCCTTAATTGATTACGGTTTTATTAATGCCTAACAAGTTTATTCATATTAAATTTCTTGCCCTTCATGCAGTTTTTATTTTTTTGCATAGTTAATTTCTGGTCACTCACGTTACATAGATGTTGGAACTCATTTTACTTTAACGACTTTCATAGCAATTTCGAACATCAAATCTCCCGCTCTGACGGGTAAAAAAAAAACGTTTCCTTTTGTATATGTTGCCTTACTTATATTTAAAAAACGACGTTTGCAGACCAAATCGTGCCTATGTAGATAATTTCATTTTTAGCTCTTTATGTCACATTCTAATGGAATTGCCCATTATGTTTTTTGCAAAAGTCGTAAAACAAAAGTTTATCTGTATGACCAGTAGAGCACCTGAGCCTGTCATTAATACACTCGCTGTATCCTGTATACGACCATGTGCGGCCAGCCTAAGCCGGAGTTATTTCTTTGAATGATTCAATACTGATTAAGTTTAGTGATAGAGGGATTTCAAATGCTCAAATAACACCTATGTAATAATTATGTACATTCAAATCCCTATAAAGCCTAGATAAATAAATAATCTAGGTATTTGTTTCTGCCACCCGCGCCCTCTGTGTTGAGAAACCTTGATGGTACCGATACCAAGAAACTTTTACCTTTTACGAGTACTAGCTTTTGCCCGCGGCTCCCCCCGCGTCGAAAGGATTTTCGTGGAAATAAGGAAAACAAAAGAATATGATTTTTCGAACGACAATATGCAACAGTCACCATGTTTTTACCAAAGTACTAATAAATACCAATCAAATAAGAACAAACTCGAAGGGTCTGCTGTTGTCCGTTGAGGACATCCCGTACCCACCTTCCAGTCCCATCAGCAGATCCTGGTCATCATGTTTTACCAAAGTGCTAATAAATACCAATCAAATAAGCCCAAACTCGAGGGGTCTGCTGTTGTGCGTTGAGGAGATCCCGTACCCATATTCCAGTCCCATCATCATACCCTGGTCACCATGTTTTACCAAAGTGCTAACAAAGACCAATCAAATAAGCCCAAACTCGAGGGGTCTGCTGTTGTGCGTTGAGGAGATCCCGTACCCATATTCCAGTCCCATCATCATACCCTGGTCACCATGTTTTACCAAAGTTCTAACAAAGACCAATCAAATAAGCCCAAACTCGAGGGGTCTGCTGTAGTCCGTTGGGGAGCTCCCGCACCCACCTTTTAGTCCCATCCGCAGACTCTGGTCACCATGTTTTACCAAAGTGCTAATAAATACCAATCAAATAAGCCCAAACTCGAAGGGTCCGCTTTTGTCCGTTGAAGGGATACCGTACCCACCTTCCAGTCCCATCAGCAGACCCTGGTCACCATGTTTTACCAAAGTGCAAATAAATACCAATCAAATAAGCCCAAACTGGAAGGGTCTGCTTTTGTCCGTTGAAGGGATCCCGTACCCACCTTCCAGTCCCATCATCAGACTCTGGTCACCATGTTTTAGCAAAGTGCTAATAAAGACCAATCAAGTAAGCCCAACCCCGTACCATAACTTCTAATTACTACCAGTAGAAAAGTAAATTCCAAAAATCTTTAAATGACGATAAATTTTTTTCCGAGATCCGATTTGAATTATATTCTATTCCAAATTAAGCTCTGTACAGCTGTGGAAACTACATAAAAATCTGTTCAGTAATTTTAGAGATGTGCGTAAACAAACAAATAGACAGACAGAAAATAATTCTAAAAATCGTTGATTTGTGTTCTATTGCTCTTCTTTTAATTTTCTTCAATGTACAGACCCAGCGGTTTCTACTATTTTATTATATGTATTGATAATAGCTGGCTATCGTAACAACATTAGTTTCACAGGATTGACAAAGATGTCGTCTGCGACAAATTTATACTCGTATTTCCAACAACTTTAAAAAAGGAGGCTCTCAATTTGTCTTATTGACTTAACTCGTTCATTTCACTTTTCCAAGCACTTTAAATCTCTGACTTTAGAATAACGACTAAATCGCAATTAAAGTTTTTTTTTTCGAGTTCGAGAAATCTCGATATCAGTTGATCAGTCAGCCAGCAAAGTATGGAGGGAGCGCTTTTTGCTATTTCACACATATGTAAGTATATTTCGGGTCTGATCTGGCTGGGCCCGGCATCAGTTGAAGTATACTTAGGTACAATCATTATATGACTCGTAATATATTTGAAATACATTTAGATAATGCTTATAGCATAGCCTTCTGTAACTTTCGAGAAAGCTTTGGTTATAGAAAAGAAAAAGAGTTCAGGTAAAGTGTGTTGTTTTAGAAACCCTCGTCGCTGTTGTGTTTGTTAAATCTTTATTACGAGTATGCTTGTCGATGTCGACGCGTCATGGCGACATAACCAGTAAGTAATAGCGAAGGCGTATGTCGGTTTTCCCACGACCGACGCGGCGCGGTGAAGTGGACTATCTGGGAAGCTAGCGTTCATTCACTATGGAACTATATTGCGCGGAAATGAAACTGTAAAGGCATGAGCGGAAGTTCTCTCTATGGTACGAGGCTTGAGGGGACGCGAGACAGCTCTGACTTTTTATCTATTGCTCCGGAATTTCCAACACGTGCCAAATTCTGAGATGGGATTTGGCTGTCGATTAATTTAGAAATACATTATTTATGAAAACTGCTACCTGAGGAAACGAGAAATATTCTTGGTATTAATAGGTAAGAAACCAAGCAAGTGCGAAGTAGATTCGCAAACTGGGGATTCCGTAGGATGGTGTCTCTTTAAATTTGATTGATGTTGTAAAAAATATTTTCATATATTCAGTGGCATTCTTGCTGATTTAAGTCAACAGGAATAAAGTTTTAATGTAGTAAAATTATTTTTTATAAAATACTCGAAATATTTTTTTTTATAAATGTTCTGTGTTTCAACAAATAAATATTTTTTATTACACATTTTGATACAGTTTAAATAGAGATAAAATATTTTGAGACAAAGATTCTTCTACGAATTAGGTGTAGTCAGATAGGCTTTACGAACTTTTTGAAATAGTTGATAGTTTTAAAGCTCAGAGCAAAGTGGCTTTGTCACACAGACAGAGGACGGAAGGACACACGGTACGAAATTCGCAAAATGTTTATATCATTCCACGAGGGTTTCATTTAAACATTTTGTCTCTGGAACCCTAATTTAGTAAGGAAATATAAAACTTATTTTGGGATAACGTTTGGTTACAATTCGTTAGTACTAAGTAG
Source organism: Ypsolopha scabrella (assembly GCA_910592155.1). Classification (NCBI taxonomy): domain Eukaryota; kingdom Metazoa; phylum Arthropoda; class Insecta; order Lepidoptera; family Ypsolophidae; genus Ypsolopha; species Ypsolopha scabrella. Next base: position 14,178,710 of record OU342960.1, read on the forward strand.
AAAGAGAGAAATTTTTTGTTTAGAAAAATTAAAGAACCGAGTTAACCCCAAGGAGAATCCTCTCTGGTAACATGATGCTGCAGGAATGACTTGTCTGTAGGGTAATTAACACCGTTTATTAATAATTAGTTGATATTTAGAATCATACGCTTAGGTGTCTAATTTAAGTAAGTCAACGAACTCTTGACTGTGCGACCTCATTTTATTGCGCAATGTTATTTGTAACATACGCTACACCTCCTAGGAAGCTCTACGAAATAAGTAGCATTTTATAACGATTATTAAAAAGCGCGAATGCGACAAAGCACATTCCAACGTGTCTTTACAAATCTTCAAAACGATAGCTGTTATTGTAATCGACCGAACGCTTATATTATTATCACGCCACCCTATAATACAGGGTGGCGGGTCGAGCGGCACGCGCGCACGATATCCGATACGTACGGACAAAACCGTATCGTATCGGACTCACTAATTGTCGGTAAAATGTTGACATGTTTCCGTAATTGTGGCGTAACGCACAGGTCGTTATTAGACCGCATGTTCATGTCCAAGCCCAGCTACAATCAAACTTTAATGACAGAAGCGTGCAGGTTTTTGCAGATGTTTCTACTACATGAGCTAAGCCCTTTCTTATAGAAAAATAAGTCCTAGTTCCTGCCAGATTTCAAGTTTTTAGGCTCTCCAAGGAATTAACATCTGTTATTTTTCCACTTTTAGGGGTAAACCCCTTCTTACAATTTTATTTGAGGTATAAGTGTACGTAGTGTACTGGTATATCTATTGAACCAACCAAATGATCTGGTCAAATATCATGAAATGTGTAAAAACTATGGGTCGCCTCGCTCGGCTTCGCTCGGCTCACGTATTTATGTTCACAAGCAACTTAACACGCTCCTCCTCGCTTCGGTCGTCGTCGCACCTATTTTTGACTTTTTATTGGACGTTTGTCGTAAATTTCCGATTTCATACTTTAGGATATGGTCAACTATGATCTGGTCACGACATAATATATAAAGTGAATTTAATTTATGCAGCAAAATTCTTACTGAAGACTTGGTAAGTGCTCAGTAACAAGGTTCGATGACCCTTTTTTGTGAAATTCGTAAATTATTCTTTTCGTGTTCCTTACAAATACAAGCCCTGCCCCGAGTTAATTACTGTGGGACGTACGTCAAGATTTTATTTTGCGATATTTGCAAAAAATATTATCGATCCGTGTTACTGATTGATCACTTACCAAGCCTCCAGTATGAGTTTGGTTGCATAAATAAAAGTCAATATACGAGTAGTATTTATTTACTAAAGTACTAGATAAGTAATGCGATTGCATAACGGTGGCTTTTATTATTGTGGCCCGGGACATTATATAAGCAGAAGAAGCCCACAAAAAGTTTGTTTCAAACTTTGAGCCTTCAAACACCGATGTTTCTATAGGAACATATTGTCTGGATCTAAAGAGATAATTATGTGTCCGACGAAGGGTTCGGCTCGCGTGCTTGTGGCCAAAGGGCAGGTTGTTTTGACATTTGGCCTAAAAGTCCTAATGAATGAGTAACCTCCGCTGTGTTGTGTTATGTTAGAGCACGGCGAGGATAGTGCAAGACTAAGGGGGTAGAGGTATCAAAGAGCGACGAGGTAAGTTTAAGAGCGACGCTCTGAACGGTGTAGTACTGGCCATACAGTTCTATTAAATTGCGAATATTTTTGTCCCAGTTACGATAAGGATCCGATCAAGTTTCTTCTCCTATCGTCTATGATCTTTATTTTCTCCTACTTTTTTAGAATTTCTTCATTTGCAATCCACTCTATGAAGCTGATCAATTTCATCCTTAGAGCAAGACATCTCAGACGCCTCCACTCTCTGTCCTTGTGTTTCAGTTCAAATCTCTTATTCATTTATTTGTTATTCTGAAAAGTACTTACAGGTTCTTGATTTTATTGCCTTCACAAAATTGGCTCATCATAAAATCATACACGACAAATTGGCAACATAAGGATAAAAGGAGTGTAATTTTTTGATCAATAACGTGGAAGAAACGAAAGAGTTGTTTAAGTTCCCCTTGGTAATGGTTACAAGCGCCTTTCTTTTGAACAATAATTACTTATTTTGTTTACATAAGGATACTTTCCGCAGTATATTTTTAACCCCCGATCAAAAAAGAGGAGTTATGCGGTTCACGCGTACTTTGTATCTATGTCCGAGATCCTTTATCTCCTAAACAAAACAAAGCATCAAATTCCAAAGCTGTCTTTTTTATATGATATATACAACATGAAATTTAAGTAATTTTGCTAACGAAAACTGGTGATAGTACTTGTCCATATGAACAACTTTTATTATGGACCCAATACTAGAATCGTGAAAAAAAAATCAGCTGTTCCATAGAAAAGTTAAATACCTACTCGACCCAAATGTATGAAACAGCAGATATTTTTCACGATTTCAGGGTTGGCTTCATAGTAAAAGTTGTTCATATAGACGAGTACTATCACCAGTTTTCGTTAACAAAATTACTTAAATTTCACGTTGTATATATTTACTTGGGCTGCTCTTAGATCAACACTAAAGTACCTAAGTCGGAATTAAAGTTGGCGTTCTGGAATAATTTATTGCTTGCTTGTTTCAAGCCTAATTTGTTTCAACGTACCCGAAATTAATCGTTCAGTATTGGTAAAAGTTCCATCTAAAGTTCAACACAGCGGGAAAGCCTTGCGTATGACGACAAAGTAGCGTCGTTCTAATTTAATGAATTGAAGGCAAAAAAATCCTACTTTTGCCTGTTATAAAGGCAGAAACCTTTAGTTTTTTTTACAATAACCAAACGCGTTTGCGAAGCGAGATAACTTACCTAAATCACAATATCACATTATAAAAGTTGAATAAAATGTCTAAATATCTTAAAATAAAAGCTAAATAGAAAATTTTGACAACTCGTAACCTAATACAGGAATGGACAAAAAAATTCAGTAGACTCAAATAATTATTTCAGAAGGATTTCTTCATCTTTGATCGTCGACGCTGTTTAGATTTCTGTTGGAGAGAATAATTAAGCCACCGACATTTAACGATTGATTAATTGATTTATTTATTTTTGAAATGTACGCAATACAATTTTAAGTACACAAAACTGCCAAACTGCTATTGCAATTTGTCGGCAAGCTCTTGGTTAAGTTTTAACATGATTATACACGTAACACTTCACATTCCATACAGTAAGTACATACTTTAACAGAAAGTAAAATGAAATTTAAATTAACAAAAAAGAAGATAAGGTTTTGTTTTTTTTTTATTAACCATGCCTTCGTGCTCATAAGTAGTTGCTTAAGTTTTTTCTTAAATTGGAGTGTTGTAAGATTTTGGTATTTCATATTTGAGTTTTTTATCTATAGGCATTACTCTGCAAATTTTGAAAAGATTTTGGTAGACACCTTTACATTTATTTTTTAAATATTTTTCGTAACCATACATTTAAGAAATCTTATTTGTAGTTTTTTAATTTCGTTTAAATAAGTAGGAAACGTTCTACCATAACTAGCCAACCCGTAGCTTAATGAACTTTTTTAATTATAAAGTAAATAAAAAAATTGATAAAATTATGAATATTACGTGTGTGCTTTTGCCTAAAAACACTTATTCTATGGCTTTTGCACAGTACCGATGCGATAATGAATAACGGATGGTTTCGTTCATAAAGAGTTGATGTTGATATTTAATTGATATTAATAAACAAGCGTTCTTAATATGTTATTTATCAGTTTTGAAGAGAGTATTCTTCCTTCAAAACCTAATAAATAAAGTTTTTTTTATTAATTACGTGAGAGATATTATTATTTTTTAACCTTTAATATTTTTTTTACAAAATATGTTTATTTTAAACACCGATCATAGAGTAGAATAGAATAAAGCTTTATTGGTGTCACACTACTTAAGTACAACATAATAAACTAAACAAAACAAAAGTGACACCCAAAAGTCCTCCACTCAGCATGTGTCATGGCACCATCATGTATGACGCTGGTCTTCTGTGAACACCTCGCAGGGTAACGTTGCTTAGCATGCAACATAAGTACCAGAAAACTTAACTATCTTAATTAAAATAGACTATAATTACTATGTTTATTTATAACACAGTAATGTTTATAGAAAACAGAAACAAAAAGAAAATATCTTAAAACAGGGTAGTGTATTAAAGTTACCTAATATATTGTGAATCAATGAGGTATTTCTTAGATCTCAAATTAAAACAATTTATTGTGGCTATTTTACACATTCGCGGAGGTATATTATTCCAGCATTTTGAAGAGGAATAACGAAAACGGACACAAAATGCAGCTGTATGATGTTTTGGACAGATCAGAAGAGGAGCTAGTCTAATATGACGAGAAGAAAAGTTTTCATGTGTTTTTACAACACCAAAGATAAAGGAAGCAAAATGGAGTGAACGCCTATTTCCATATTCATTAAGTTATTTTTATTTAGGTAGGTGAAATACGGGATCATAAAAGAGGTGTTTCAAAAGCATCAGCCTATAACAGTCGGTCTACAGCTTCGAAGCATTCCATTAAAGGCGCAAAAAAAAATTAGGCGGCCCACCATTGCCTGGGACCGATGGATGGCGGTGTATCCATCCCCAATTGCCGGGCCTTATATAAATCAGACTGGTGACGGGAGGCGGCGTCACTGGTGCAAGGGTTTCGGCACCGCGCTCACCAACCCGCCTGCCCAGCGTGTGTGAGTATGGGTATTTCTTCCAGGAGGACCGCCAAGAGTCGCGTAATCCTGGAAAGGCCTATGTCCAGCAGTGGACGAAACAGGCTGATGGATGGATGGATGGAAAGGCGCATCACATACAGCCACTTCAGACAGACCATTGTGAAGAATCTATTACCGGAGAGTTTGCACTCATCACCATCACCGCGCGGAAGAAGTCCGATTTTAATGAAAGCCGCTATTTTTGTTATAATCGAAATTAGAATTTACAATAAAGTTATACAAAAAGAGATATTGCTCGCTGATTGGTTATCTAAGCGGTATTTTAAAAATATTGTAATATTAATATTATGTTATACTATTTGCGATACTGACAAACGATGTACGTTGTAGTAAACATCAATAAATTACTAACAATTAGGATAAACAGCTAAGATCCCTCCGTAAGAAAAAAAAACAAATCAAAAAGAATCCCGCGTTTTCCTTCTCTTATTTTTAATGCAACTGTTATTTTAAAAGATGGTCGTACTTAGATAAAGTATTATGTCAATCCCAACTGTTTTAATTTTAACAATTAGTCAATTTTATTACAAATACATTAAAAAGCAGCGTGGAATTTTATTTTACGTAATTATTTTTGGGAAAAGGTCACACATATAATAAAAGTAAAATAAATGAGGTACAGTCACCCACAATTGTGATGTTCAAAACATATACAATGATTTTTCTGAAACTTCCATGTAATATTTTACATTTTAAATTTTTCCACTATTCAAGAAGAAGCCTAAAGAGCATTATTTATAAATATTTAATCCTTTAAAATATATATTTATTATTTATGTAGGTTTATGCCCATTTTTATTTTACAGTATTTAAGTATGTTTGTCGTTTTTATATTTAAGTAATTATTAATTAATTTATTATGTACCTATTTATTTAAAAGTTAGGTATATTTAAGGTAGTTTTAAGTTCATTATTATCTCCACGTTTTTATTTTGATATTAATGTGTTTCTTAATGTGTGAACATTTGATCACGCACTTTTAGTTAATATTTCCTTAGCACCTAGGTTTTGCTGGCAGAAATCTCTTTCAGAGATAAGCTCGCCTATAGCACATTTAATTTAAGACTGCTTGTACGTATAACTTTTCTGTGCAATAAAGAATATGAATATTTTTTATTCCCATACCCGCTCAATCGACCTAGTACCTAGTTTCAAAATTATTTTCCAAAATATGTATATAATAAAATATTTTTCCAAATATGGCGAATGGACGGAGGACATAGTGACGCAACTATTAACTGTTTCTGTTTCCTGACGAAACCCTTAGAATCTAGCCTTGTCAGAAAAAAAAACAAAATCGGTTAATAAAGATCATACGGTATGGGAAAAAATAATGGCATGTAGTAAACTAAGAAGTAGAAGCACTCACCAACAGACCAGCTACCAGGCCTCAGTCTACACTCCAGTCATGTCGCACTAGACCGATGAGCACTTACTTCATTCTGGGTCCACACCGTAGGCTTCAGAGGCGGCTCCTGTGCCAGTGGGAGGGTTTCAACCATGGGCGCTCCGCCCACTCACCCTTCCGAACTAGCATTCCATTGGCGCATTCCAATAGGCGTCACCTCTCATTTCCACTTCGTCTATTAGTGTGGGAGCTCCGGCAGATAGTGTTTAAGCTTTTCATGTCGACGCTCGGTAATAAAGAGTTCAATTTTAATACTGAAATCGATTTGTGATATCTGGTATAGATACGTTTGACTAATATTATGTTTACTCGCCTCTTTAGTTTTTACTTTTTACAAAGTATGGGTCCTAAACGTTGGGATGTTGCCTTTTAGTCTAAGCTTTCGGCTTTCGACAGAACTACTAGCTTTTTCTTTGTGTGCTAGGAACATGAAAAATATAAACACATTTTAGTAAGTAAAACTTAAACATCGTAGTCACGCTGTAGAGTTTGGGTACTACCAAATCTGAATCAGATGTTACTAATTTTTAATATCAAATAATAACATTTCAGTATGTAAGATATTCGTATATCAGAATATGTTTGTTTCTTCAAAATGTCTTAGAGATGCCAAATCCAGAATCGATATCATTTCTGCACGTAGTAGGTATTCTCTGACTGAGATAATGCACCGTCTGCTTACTCTAAATACAGTTATACATGTAGGTAATAATACAATTTTATAATTAATAAAAGAAGGGACTTAATCGCACAGAGAAACTAAGAATGGATGTAGACAATATACAAATAGATCTATCTTACTACTACGTAAACAACTCGTATACTTATAGAAAATCAACTGGAATATCATACATATGTAGTATAATTTTACATCAGACGTCAGAGACATAGTTTAAGTAACAAATAGTATTCTATCTCCATACAAGCGGGCCGAAACGAACCACCGCCAAAACATGGTTCAACTCGGTTTATTCAGGTTTCCGAGTACAGGTCGCGCCAAACTTTTGGTCCCCTTTAATGTATGGGACTAGAAGTTTGGCACGGTCTGTATTAGTTGACCAACTTATAAAATGAACCGGGAACTACGGAACCCTCATTGCGCGTGGCCCGACACGCACTTGGCCGGTTTTTTTGTCCTCTATAATCGATAATATTGTCACATTAAATGTGAAATACATTACAAAATTTCTTACTTTCGTTGCTTTTTTGAATGACGGACGACATTAATTTAATTTAGGTTTTTTGATTTAATTATGTTATTTGATGTTAAAATTATTATTTTATTATTGTATTATTAATTTAGTTGTAAATATTTTTAGGTTTAAAAAATAATTTGTAGGCCAAACGGCAGAGCGAAATTAAGTGGCACTTTTTAGTATTTACCACGGACCTTTATGTATTTACGTGTCTCAACAAAGGAAAGTTTTTGATTTCATTGGAGAAATTACATCAGACGTCAGATATGTAAAAACATTGGTTTGTTTTACAAATTACTTTACGGTCCTAGAGGTAAAAAAAATATTCTCAGGCCGATTTTTCAGACCTTTTGAGTATGAGACATGAAAATTGGTTTCAAATTGAATCCGAAAAGTGATTCTTAAGTTATTATAAGTTATAAGCGAATACACATTTTGATAAAAATGCTCTAGCTAGGTCTAGGGAAAAATACTCTAAAACTTTTCTCAAAAAAAAAGCGAACAGAGAAAACCGCATTTAAATCCATTAAGCAATATTCTTGTAGGAACAAATCCGTACATAACTTATTTACGTTTAAAAAAATCTAATAAACCCACCTAATGCTCAAACTTTTAATTTTGAATAGGGACTTTTTTCAGGACAGAGCTCTGAAAGTGGTCGCTTTCATCTTGGTTAGCATTTAGACTAAAACCGGCATTTGGATGAGCTACGACGATGCGTGGCGTTCCGATAATCGAACCTCTCGCACGAGAGTAGGTATAACGTGTAACTTTGTAAATAGGTAACCATGCCGGCTGTAAATTACCCATGTAAGCATCATGTAAGGGTTTAATTCTCACTAAATTAATTTCGTGCATCACCTCCGGCACGGTTACATTACACCACCACTTTGACCTTGAAATACTTTAGAGACATTGGAAGGAACGGGGCGGGCGGTGCCAAGAGGCAGGTTGTCTTGATCTGGTAGAGCCGATTTAATATAAGGAGTCATGTAAACCTTAAGCGTGGATTAAGCTCTTTTCATTAGGATGATAACCAGGTAACCGAGAATGAATGGCATGTACTACTAGCCCTTTTCCTGCTTCGCCCATTCTCAATATAATCTCTGCTCTCGGTCGCATTTTCTTCGACTTGACTTGCAGTGATCAGCTACGTGTAGCCGAGATTGTATCAATCATCAATATCATCATCAATACTTATAATAAAACAGTAGAAACCGCTGTGTCTGTACATTGAAGAAAAGTAATAGAAATAGAAAGGGGGTGACTAAAGAAGAGTAATAGAACCACAAATCAACGATTTTTAGAATTCTTTTCTGTCTGTCCGTTTGTTCACGCACATCTCTAAAACTACTGAACGGATTTTCATGCAGTTTTTACAGCTTTACAGAGCTTAATTTGAAATAGAATAATATCTTTATTTCATTAAAATCGTATCTCGGATTTTTTTATTATCGTCATTTAAAGATTTTTGGAATTTACTTTTCTAGTGATAGTAATTAGAAGTTATGGTACTGGATCTCCTCAATTGATACAGAGTCAGAGTTTGGGCTTATTTGATCGGTCTTTATTAGTAATTGACAAAGCCACACTTCACCCTAATCCCCTTATCAGGTTCGCTTCGGATTACGAAGCAACTCGATATGTCACACAACCACGCAGACGTTCTAGGAATATACTACTAGACTCTGATGACGATTTGACAAAAAAGCTATCCGCTTCAAATCCCCCTGACAATCAAAATATGACTACTTCAACATTATACCTACACCAGCCTCGAAGACGAAGACGGTCTAGAACAAACTTCCAACCCAATGTACCGCTGACACCTAACTCACTAAGGCGACGGCGTACATGGTTATTACGCAACGACACACGATATAAGTACGTGCCAGGTCGTAGAATGGAGACCACGTACAGCAAAGCGTAGTGTAGGCCGACCTCGTGCCCGCTGGACCGACGGCCTGGAGGACGTTGCGGGGGACGGCTGGATGAGAAGGACGGAGGACCGACATGAGTGGCGAAATTTGGGAAAGGCCTATGTCCAGCAGTGGACGGACACGGGCTGATGGATGGATGGATGGATGAACTTTTTTCTAAAAATAAACAATAAACTTTGAGGCTGGGTACGTACTCTCTGTCCCCCTAGCCGTAATAGCAATAATAATAGTCAATAACAAAAAAAAAAAAAATGGTAAAACATGGTGACCAGGGTCTGATAATGGGACTGAAAGGCGGGTACGGGATCTCCTCAACGGACAACAGCAGACCCTTCGAGTTTGGGCTTATTTGATTGGTCTTTATTAGCACTTTGATAAAACATGGCGACCAGGGTCTGCTGATGGGACTGGAAGGTGGGTACGGGATCTCCTCAACGGACAGCGGCAGACCCTTCGAGTTTGGGCTTATTTGATTGGTCTTTATTAGCGCCTTGGTTAAACATGGTGGCCGTTGCACATAGTCGTTCAAAAAATCACATTCTTTTGTTTTCCTTATTTCTGCGAAAATCTCTTCGACGCGGGCGGAGCCGCGGACAAAAGCTAGTATTTAAATAAAACCCTCTTAAAGAAACTCTTTTGCTTACAAGGTCTCTAGGTAGAAGCATAGGACGTATTTTTATGTAAACATATGTATGTAACAAAACATGAAAATATTTTGGTAAGAGCATAAAGCATTCATTCTGAACCACTAAGCTACAGAGAAATGTTTAAATGTACCTTTGGGGAAAGCCAGTAAATTATTTTAAACTTCGAGAGAAAGTTCTGATGGCCCACTTTTCGTTTATATTACCTTCACAGTAGAAGCGAAAATTGTATCCATGCTCTTGTTCCCGATAATCGATGAAAACTTATAAGTACTTTTCTAGATCAGTAGGTAAGCGGCCAGAAACAAGTGCCTACTTAAACTAGGAGGTATCGACATTGAAACTACGATTTTATTATTTGGAATCTATTTATTCCACAGTCCCATTTTATTTACGAATTTTTATAAAACAGAATATACTAACTTATTTAATATTAAGAGATTAGACAACACAGTTACGCTTTTACTCACAGCAACTGTTATTTCATTATTAGTGACATTACAACTTGCTTATTTCAGAAACAACAACCGAACCATCAAATAGTAATGCGTGTTTCAAGCATAAACATAACTGATATTTGTATATGTGAGGATAACCCGTAAATAAATCTGAAACCGAACCAACAAAAGTTAATACTATATATACATATAAAATAATTCATTGAGATATATTCAACTATTCGCTTGTTACAGCAGTTGTGAAATGCCTTGCAAGTTATTTGTATAACAAAAAAAGTCGTCAGAATTGCAACATCGTATACATGTAAGAATTAATGCGATACAAACTACAAACGTTGGGCTAATCTGTTTGCAATGATACATCATTGTCAAAAATACATTAATATATGTTTTTTGCCTTGTGGTTTGTGCTGTACACATAATATGGATGATATATTTATCACATCTACAGTATGAACATATGGGACGAGGCACACTGCTTTAAGCGTACGACGTCCTTGCGATGCGTGGTATAGTTGTAGTACAGAAGGCGGGAATGAAGTTAGTCACAGATGAGGTGGCAATAGCGCATTCTTAGAGCTTCGACGAGGAAAGAGTTGTGCGCGGGGGGATACTGCGTAGGTGACAGAAAACTACATGAGCGCCTTTTGTACTAGCCCGAAGCAAACATTTAATTGGTGGGAATTCAAAACTGTCAATTTTATATAATGATACGGCGACACAACCCGCCCAAAACATCTAGGCGCCAAAACCCCCCTCCAGCAAGGTCTCTGCTTACCTCTGCGGGTAAACTGAGATGCCGAGATATTTGCCGCGGGTTGTACTCGTACAACGAATGAACGAGTTATGCCCATATTTATTGAAAACATATAAATTATATAGTTATACTTAATAAATAATACTTCAATGTTAGTCAATAACTACTAGACACTTAACATTATTTAAAAACTATAAATTTGTGCTTTGGAAATAACAAAGTATTTATTAGTATTGATAAATTATTGGGGATTATTAACATCATTTATTACAATTTTATATTAAACACATATTAATTGCACATATGAAATTTACCTATATAATCAATATTTAGGTTCCTTTCTAGTTGAACATCCATCGTACGTGATAACATTTTATACAAATAAATCTAACTCTTAATTAAATTCATAAACCAATATGTTCATATACATCTAAGTAGACATACCATTTCTAAATAAATATCCCCGTGAACCGTATGTAAACCGATTTCAAACTTCTATACAAACAGAGAAAAACGGATATACTCGTACATATAGATCATGAATACGTATGTTCGCGTAAATTATTCTAATCTAATTTGCATTTAATTAAAAATAAATTAGATTTTTTTATGGAGGAAAACACAATCATAGCGTAGTTATAATGATTGTGCGTTTTTTCACTATTTATTTTACACATCTTAATCACAAAATTAAAACTAAGAAATAAATAACCAAGTCAATTTAAGATATTATTAATATACATACAAATCATGTGTTACGTCATAGTTTCCTATACATTATTGCAAAAAATTCATATTAGTTAACGTGCATTTATACTAAAATCAACTACATACATACTTATCAATATTAAAGAGAATCCTAATCAGTCGAGCGGCGAGGAATACGCCAGTTCATACGAATGTATGTTAGCTACACAGTACACAAATATCGTAAAAATGTGCGCTTTTCTAGAATATAATTTATAAGCCCAATGAAAATAAAAGTTCGAAGATTTTCGATGATGAAGCAAAGGATGATTGCTTTGGCGTTTATCCGCCATTTCGATTTATTTTATATCGAAATTAAAGCGCTAGTAGTAAGTGGTAGATACTTACAAACAAACCATGTTCTATGCTATGAAAAAGTGTCCTAGTGTCGCGTTACTTCATCGACTTATTTAGAGAAAAAGCAGCCACCGAACTGCCTTTGTGGCCAAGTGGTCGAGTCTCGCTCGACTTACAAATCTGGAGATCAATGGTTCAAATTCCGTGAGGCATAGTTTCTGTCTGTCTATATGACTACTAGAGTAAGTAAGTGGTAGATACTTACAAACAAACCATGTTCTATGCTATGAAAAAGTGTCCTAGTGTCGCGTTACTTCATCGACTTATTTAGAGAAAAAGCAGCCACCGAACTGCCAAACCAAGTGGCCAAGTGTCGAGTCTCGCTCGACTTACAAATCTGGAGATCAATGGTTCAAATTCCGTGAGGCATAGTTTCTGTCTGTTTATATGCTTCGCAAAGCACGTTATGACATTAGTTAGGCTCTTATTGAAAAAGTGAATTCGTTTGCGGATCTTAAAACAAGTCTTAATTTGTGATATTCTTCAATTTATTTCGGGTGATTTGTCGTATGACATGTTTTGTCTAAATACTTGGCTCCTTATGTTATACATTACATTTTTAATTTTATAATTTAAAATAGCGGCCGTGTGTGATTATGCCCAAATCTTCGACCTCAGGAGTTTAATAAAAGGTAAACTAAATTTTCCTTTACTTTAATTCTGTAAGTATACACAAATACACATGCATACAAAAGTTGTTAATTCTATAAATAATAAAGCATTACATTCATTAATCTAATTAACAAGGTAAAAACCTACAAAACAACTAACGGATTTACGATAAAATATCTTAACGACAACAAGATATTTGTTAATCACAATCACAACTAAGCTTTGATTAAGTTATAATGGTTTGGAAAATAAAAGCAATCTTCTCTAACGTCACAGGGTTTGACACCCCTATTTATATACATTACACTATACAGGGTTAGTTTTTCAAGTGGCCGTGGATGGCCAAATTCAAAACTATATCGTACAGCGAAAAATGCTCAATGCCCTTGCCAAGAATCGAACCCGCAAATAAAAAAAAGACACAATCCGATCGCTGTTAAGATTAATGGCTATAAATAAGGTGACTTTTATTTATGCAACCAAATTCTTACTGAAGATTCGGTAAGAGCTCAGTAACAAGGTTCGATGACCCTTTTTGTGAAATTCGTAAATGATTATTTTTGTGTTCCTTACAAACGCAAGCCCAACCCCGAGTCAATTATACTACGGGCGGACGTCAAGATTTAATTTTCCGATATTAGCAGAAAGTGTTATCGATCCGTGTTATTGATCACTTACCAAGCCTGCAGTATAAATTTGGCTGTATAAATATAATAGGTACATTATATAAGGTGACATTTGTTGATACAGCCAAATTCGTCGTGCAGAATCGGTAAGTGCTCAGTATCAAGGTTAGATGACCTTTTTTTGTGAAATTCGTAAATTATTCTTTAAATTACTATTGGAAGTCAACATTTTATTTCGCGAAATGAACAGAAAGTGTTATCGATCCGTGATGCTGATTACTTACCAAGAATCCAGTATGAATTTGGCTGCATAAATAGATTTCACCTTATATGTATAAGATTTGACACAGCGCAGTTTAAGAATGATGAGATCAGGGAGCAATTCGGCGAGGCGGTGCGAGAAAATCTCGACTTTGATCAAAAGGATACTCTGGGCGCTATGTGGGGCAAGATCAAAGAGGGGCAAAATCTTGCAGCTGGGCAAGCTATTCTTGGCATCACATGGCAACTGATAGATGCGCGGAAAGAAGCCAAATCTCTCTATCACGGGAACACTGCTGCGATACAGTACAGGGACCTGGAGAAGCAAGTTAAACGGGGAGTACGCCGTGATAAAAGAAGGAGGGGAAATGACTTGCCCAAAAATGCTGAAGACGCAGCACATAAAGGACATACTCGTAGACTGTACCGAGTTATAAAAGAAATCACGCGGAAACCAAGAAGACCCTCACGCCCTGTGAAAGACAAGAAGGGAAAGCTATTGTGCGAGCCTGGTGAAGTATTGCGGAGGTCGAAGGAGTATTTCCAAGTGTTACTTAGAGTCGACAATCACAATGGGTAGAAGATCAACCTTACTCCCTGAATCACCCTAAACACATAGTTTTCGACGCGAGTCCACCTTCCATAGCTGAGATAGCTGCGGTTAAGAAATTGAAGAGTCACAAGACACCAGGATTCGATAATATATCAGCAGAAATGCTTAAAGGCGATCCGCTCGCTACAGTAAGCATTATCAAACCAGTCCTCGAGAAGATCTGGGAGACTGAGAAGTTGCCAGAGGAGTGCAAGAAGGGGGCAATTATTAACCTTTCAAAGAAAGGTGACCTCAGTGACTGCAGAAACTGGCGAGGAATCTCGTGCTGCATATAGTGTCCAAAGTACTAAACTGCATCATCCTGGACAGAACCAGAAATCAGTTAGATGCACATCTGAAGAGTGGCAGAATTTCGCAGGGGAAGAAATTGTACAGACCAGGTCAATACACTTCGAATAATTCTGGAGGCAAGAACAAAATTATACCCTTACCTTGACGTTTGTGGATTTTGATAGGATACACCAGTCAGCAATATGGGATACGCTGAAGTACTTCCACTTCCCGAAGAAAATCCGGAACCTTATCAAGGAAGCCTACAATGGTTACACCTGTCAAGTCATCCACGAATGGAAGCTTAGCGAACCAATAAGTCCCAATATTGGCGTAAAGCATTGCTGCATGCTGTCTCAACTAATTTTCATCAAGATAGCTGAAGCAGTTCCAGACATGATGGAACAGAATGGTAGGGGTGAGTTGAGTTGGTCTGAAGGAAGACCTCTGGAGTACCTCACATTTGCTGACGACTTTTGTTTCTTCACTGAAAACCGTGCCGATATGCAAAGGAAGTTTAAAAACATTGCTGAGTAAGTTGGTATGCATGTTAACACCGGCAAGGTGAGTACAACGCGAGTGACGACCGCAGATCGCATTTCACTCTCAATCAACGGTCAACCTGTTGAAGATGTCAACGCCTTCATCTGATAAGGATGTCGCGAACCGCATCAACAAGGCCCGCGGAACATTTGCCATGTTAAATCCACTTTGGAGGTCTTCCACCTTATATTTTAATATGGTGTCCATTATATGCCCAGAGCCTTATAAAGGGTTAAACGACCTATACAACGACACCCTACCCCATAAGAGACTCGAAAAAAAATTCATCCGCACTTTACGTGTAGGGGAGGTACCCTAAACAAAAAAAACAAGGTTTTATTTTACCACTTTGTCGGCGTTATTAATTATGTAAACTCACGCCAAATTACAGCTTTCTAGTACCAAGAGCCTCTGAGCTAACCCATGGACTGAAAGACAGACAGAAGGCCGGGCATGTCGAAACTATAGGGGTTCCTTGTTGACTACGGAAACCTAAAAACGGAAAAGTATGATTTAAGAAATTGCAATTTTTTCTTACAGTAGCATTACTTACTTTTAAAACTTACCGATCGCTTTTATTTTCACAATCATTGTATTAATCAGAGGTTACAATGTAATCTGTTGTATTTTTTTTTGGAATGATTGAATGTAGCAAAGGCCTGGTATGTTTGGACTTGCGAAAAAAAGTTTTTTGTCAACACTATACCAATAAAAATAACAAAATAAAAAAACTGTTGAAATATGTGATAAGACGCGCTAGTAATGGTATATCGTTGATGAATTGAAATTCTTACATTTTCAAATGATTCTTATGGTATTATTAAATGTATGTAATTATAGCATAAACTTTTATATTGAAGCAATACTTATGAAAATAAAAGTATAACATACCAAAAAAATACTGCACCTCCCAAATTTCCATGATTTTTTACTGAATCCAGTATATTTACTAAGTATTAAACATTTTATTTACGATGTATCTCGGTTTCTAGATATTAAATCATAACTGCAGTTTTCTTTTGTTAAAACTATCTTACATAAAAGTTTACTATATCTTAAGCGACATTTTTATATGACAATTAACTATTCTAAATGGACAAGTGTTAACTAATGCAAATTAATCGGTACAAAGCTGGTAAGGCAAAGTCTTGATGCTTCCACGAAGTGTTACATAAATTTCAGTATGGAAGCACCATTACACAACTCGTATTCTCTTAGTATGTTACTAATCGGTTAGCTAGTAAAATAGTTATATAGGCTATTTGCATGTATTAACCTATAATACACAAGATAATATTGTATTAGTATTACTTTAGAATCACGAAAGCGTTTTTGCAATACCTCATAGTTAAACTTTTACTATTTCTGTTTTATTACGACGCGTAACGATAACTAGCATATAACATCACGAAGTTGGTTTAGAATCATACAATCCCTTCTCTCGTGTTTTGTGTGTACGTTGAACCATTGTTCCGCAGATCATAGCTTACATTACGTACCCAGTTGCCACTTTATCTCATTCACGAGTCAACGGTCTGAACGATTTTACTATATAGGTACATTTGGTACATACAAATATGTTAACATACATACCAAATTCTACCAAGTACCACAATCGCTTAATTTTAAAAATAAACGTGATTTCATTATAAATGAAAGCATATTATAAGTCCGTGTTTAATTTTTATTGAGATTTGATTTTGTTATTCTAAATACCTTACCTTATTTAATTATCTAAAACTTAAATAACAAATTATCTATAAATAAAACTAACTACCAAAATAAATAATTTAAAAAAACAGAAAAATAATGCCTAAAGAATAACCTAAACTAAGTAAAAAATTTAAGCCAGATCGCTGCCGTCACCGGGCAGGGTACCCAACAGGCTGGCGGCATTGCCTCGCTGGATCGCGAGGCTTAATCTTTGGCCGAAATACGATCCAGCCCTTGGATCCCCCGAAGCATCGACCAGGCGCGACGATATCTCCTTGTAGAGGCGTCGCGCTTCTGGCCCCCACGGCCCGAGGGTTTCCACAGCGAAGGGAACAAAGTGGTAATTTTGTCCCAACGCTGTGTATTTTCGCCTCTTCGTGCCTTCCGCTTTTATAGACGCCACGCCAGCCTTGGCAGCGGTCGCTGGTAAGTGAGACGGTGCCACTGTATCGGCGCATGTGGCGTCCCGTACCAGCGGCCGCCCATTTTTCCACGGAACGAGCGTCATTCCGTCAGGCCTCCTGCCATCGTCGCGTGCCAGGCCGTTTGGCTCTAGAATTGCTGGCACAGTGGCGCTGGCCAGTGTTAAATAAATAAATTCATTTATTATACAAAGAGACACAATTTAAACAGATAATTTTGTTTAGAACCCGGTTTTGTCATTATAAAAGACGTGTTATGTATGCATAACCTACATACAGGTTGTAAAAAAACGTAGTGGGATCGATGTACATGGTAGATGATCAGTATAAATGAAATTATATCATGGTTGCAGGTAAATCACCGATGAATAAGTCAAATAATTGCAAGTCAAGTAATTAATTAATTATGTAGAAAACAAAAATATTATATGGGAGTATTCCGACATTTTAGAAAAGACTCTAAAAACAGATTTGCATAAAAGAAAAAAGGTGCTTAAGAATTAAATACATGGTGACATTAATTTATGAAGCCAAATTCATATCGAAAGCTTCGTAAGTGACCAGTATAACGGATCAATAAATAAAAAATTTGAACAATAATATTTTAACTTTTCATAGTTTCGACTCGGGGCTGGACTTGCGTTTGTCGGGAGCCGTATATTTCAACAAGTCTGTATGTACTCATTTTTAAACAAACGTACTTAGACGGCAAATGCAAATTTATTTATGTTTACTACTTCGAAGCAAAGGACTATAAATTTTTTAAATTCATTCTTTCGGGAATCGTTTTTTTTTACACCAACAAAAATAGGAATATAAGAACCTTCATATTTCATACAAGACACACACCACCGCTAAATATACTAAGAACATACATGTACGTATGTATAAGCCATTTTGTTCTAAGCTACAGTAATAATATTGATATCATTTAGCTTTAGGTACTTAATATTGGCAAGATTCCTATTTGTACTTATGTGCATAATCTAAGTACTTTTAAATATTTCTATCAACTGGATAGTATCAATTCCTGGAAACTTTGAAAGAACGTGTAACTAGAAAGCATATTGATTATACATGTAAGGGAAGGTCCCCTTCGGTAGTAAAACTTTTAAAATCACCACAACTTCTGAGTCATGAACTCTATCAGAATCAACTCTATCGCTAAACATTAAGGTTAGGGCAAAGTCATCAAAATGTTGGTAGCTGTGTGTGGCTTGTGATAATTTGTCTTCAAAACTTCATTGGGCCGCTGGATCGCGGCCACAGAAATCTAGATAAATAGGTAATAGTACTCGCACTGTCGCGGTAGCCCTGTCGCCGCACAGGTGACGCCTAGGACACCAGCGCTGGGCCGGCGCGGGACGGGAAACATTACAAAAACCTTGCCTAGTACGAGACAGACTCGCGCACAAAAGATTCCGCAATACCAAACAATATGGGTACAGAACCCTAAAGACATTATGGTAAAATGTTTTATTATTTGTTGTTTTACTTTAAGGTGGTTTCAGACTACGCTATACTATTGTGCTATATAGTATAGCAAAGTTATATAGAAAGCAAAGTTATATTTTAGGTGGTAGAGCTGATGCCGGGCTCGACTGTGGAGGTACCACCATCTTACTCGTAAATCCTCCTGAAGTTATTCGGGGGAGAGTAAGAGAACAGCTCTCAGGCAAAACCAGGCGGCCCACCATTGCCTGGGACCGATGGATGGCGGTGTATCCATCCCCAATTGCCGGGCCTTATATAAATCAGACTGGTGACGAGAGGCGGCGTCACTAGTGCAAGGGTTTCGGCACCGCGCTGACCAACCCGCCTGCCCAGCGTGTGTGAGTATGGGCATTTATTCCAGGAGGATCGCCAAGAGTGGCGAAATCCTGGAAAGGCCTATGTCCAGCAGTGGACGAAACAGGCTGATCGATGGATGGATGGATATAGAAAGCGTATAGTAAGTCAATAATATATAGTACAGTACAGTGTGAACATAACAATGTATGGTGCGCGATATTGGTGGGCTATGAGCTATATACTATATGCTATTATATTATAGCGTAGTCTGAAAGCCGCTTTATAGCGTGTACTAGTTAGTCTGACCAAATTTGAAACTTTTATGTATTATTGTTTTTAAGATAGAGCTGAAACAAATAACGTGGAAAAAAAGCAATTGTTTTTTTTTGCATGCGGTCTCCTTGGGTTGTAGTTTTTTGAGATTTTATTATTTGCCGTGATAGGGGCTATAGTAACACGTACTCTGTGAACATTTTAACTGGCAACTATTACAGCTGAAGCTGTAGACCTCTGTGGCAGACTGACAGACAGCGGAGGATTGGATAGGATCCCTTTTGGCACTTTGGATACGGAACCCAAAAAATTATGTTTTGCGGAAACATTACCGCAACCTATCATTATACTAACAAGAGGGTTACATTTTATTAGTAAGTAATTTTAAAGCAAAAATATTGTTTTCCTTTTTAATTAGTGAAAAACCCTCACACTTCAAATTAATGTTCCCATCAATGCAACATCCATTGCTGCTTATTTTATTAAACTGTCTGTAGGTAATAAACTGCACGCAGTATTGTCATGTAAAACTTGCTAGTGCTATTTCGTAAAACATGCGAATACATGGTACAGCAGCAAGGGGCATGGCGGTCGCGAGTTAGTGATGAAGGTTGTTCTTTTGAGTCGATAATAATCTATGGGATTTATAATTCTTTCAGAACTGGTCACTATTTAGAATTGTGCGGTTTACAAGATTTATTTTCAACATATATACTAGAAATTTCATAAAATAACGCCTAAGCCGAAAACCGGGCCAATATTGCATAAACGCGGGCAGAACCGCGAGCAAAGGCTAGTGGTACATATTTTTGCATGCTGTAAATAGCCAGAACACGGTATAATAATTATGTTATTGTTACCTGTGTCTCAGCAAATAGAGACATTTAATTTGAAACTGCGTATCTTTTTGCTCTCAGTCTTTGTTTGTTCGATGAACCGGCGACATTGCTTCCGGAAGGAATTGTGACGGATACCATTTCTAGTGGCTATTTATTTAGATTTCTGTGACCGCGGCCCGACTGAAGTAAGATTACAAATTATAGTACATAAAGCCTGACCAGGAAAATAACAAATATATACTCATACATATGTTTAAAGACAGTATAGTATATTTAATTCATACCAGAAATATTTTGTCAAAATTATTTAATTTGTAAATGGCCTTAGAGCTCTTCAAAATCGTGTGTGTAACAATATTACTTTTAAGGTTTCGCAACTAAAGGATAAACAAACCAGTCATGTGCAAATATGATTCGCGTCCTGAGGGTTCCGTACCATTAAAATAAGTTAATAGACTTAAATAATTTGAACAAAAATTACAGACTAATCATTACCTACAAAATATATATAAAATAGAATATTATATATATATATATATATATATATATATATATATAAAATAGAACTGCCAAATTAAGTTGGTCGGTACTCGGGCACATAATTAACTAAATTGTAAATTGGCGTTTAAGATTTTTGTTGTATATATGTTACATAATATACAGAAGTTCCTAGAAATTTGATTGGTTTTTGGGATAGACCCTCCCTTAACAAAAATTGTTTAAAACTGACAACTTTAACAGCCCATTTGAAAGTTCATTAGTTATGAAGAAAAAATAAAGAATAAATTTCATTTGTACTCTCTTCAATGAGCTCTACAGACTATTCACCATAACTTGCCCCTGAAGTCATGTTGGCATCACTGCTTGTCAAACTTTTGCTGTCATGTTGTTTGTCAGTCAGATTTTTCAAAATTATTTGATAAATTAAGTATTATTATTGCCAAAGCCGATGAAAAATAGTGCTAAAGAGATTGTGTTGAAGGTACGCCTTTTGTGAAAGAGAAAATGCAAACAATGCACCGTGATTCCTCTCGATCAGGTTCGATCTTGTGTCAGTGCCATGACGGGTTATTAAAATAGGGATACCAGCTTTAAACATAAAGCCAATTTTACGGGCAAATAAAAATTAGCTATTCACTTACTTTTGCAGGCATATCGGAAAAAAGCGTTCACATTAAGTCGCCTGGAAATAATCGTCAAAAACGTAAAAAACGGGAGCTCGACTATTTAGAACAAACGTCGTCGAGCTAGAACAAGAAATAAAAAATACCGTTTTAGTACAGAGAAACATGTATAGTTATTTGTACCATTAGATCATACGTATTCTTTACGAAATACAAATCAATAAATAATTGATAATTTTGTTTTTTTCATTTTGTACATTTTATTTTCATTAAATATATATTTTAATTAATATATAAAAAAACGCAGTTAAGTAAATATTAGGAATGTGTAGTAGAGTGAATGCTACGTGAGCCATTGGCAACATTATATGCAGTGCTACCATTTCCTAAGCCAGGGGAATTCTTATAGTGAATGGTCTGTAGACACTTATATACCTACTAACATGCCAAGATAAGAAAAAAATATTCCCTGCTTTTTCATAAATTATTGAATTGGTTTTTTATTCAATATTCGATTTTGGGTCAACATTCTACACAAAATATTTAAATTTCAGATTTCTAACTTATTCCAAGTATATATAAGTGACCTACGACAAAGGACAGACGGACAGCAAAGAGGCATTAATAGGGCTCCGTTTTTAGGGTTCCGTACCACAAAAGAAAAAAACGGAACCCTTATAGGATCACTTTGATGTCCGTCTGTCTGTCAAGACCCTTTATTTCGGTAATGCGTGCAGGTATCGAGTTGAAATTAAAACCATATAATCAAGTCTACAGTCTCTTGAAGCTGTGAAAAAATCAAACTTCTAAGTTAACGTAAAAAAAGATACGGCCGTCAAAAAACGTATATTTCGACACTCTCAAGGGAATCAAAATTTATAGTGTATTTCCCGTTGACAAAGTACTATGAAATTTGGCAAGTAATACCGTCCAATACTACAAGTGTAGGAAAAAATCTTAAAACTGTACATTCGTAATTAAATCATAAAAAAATTATCGAGGTTAAGCAACGGTATGCGCGGTCAGAATTGTACGGGTGACCAAATCATTTTGTAGATTTTTTAAAACTTTTACTAAATTGTACGGAACACTCGCAAAAAAACTCGTCAAATTTATACTGAAGACTCTGAAGTGATCAGGACCAAGGTTATATGTTTATCTTTAAAAAAATAAGTAAGGGCTTTGCTACGTAATGTCTTTACTTTCATTTATTTATCATCCATCACTAATGGGGTCTTGTGTTTCCTGTCGTTACATCACATTCTTTCTCTCTATTCTTGACTTTCTCCTTCGCCTCCTAGTACGACCGGCTATCACTCCTATATACTTTACTAAGTTTAAGAGTCTAGTTGAGTTCTATGAGACTTGGTCCGCCCGGCTTCGCTCGTTTGAGAATGATTGGAACTACTCGAACGACGAGTTTGATTAGCCGTTGGAAGTACCTTTGCTGCTAAAGAGAACTAATGTTTTATTAAACATTGTTTTTTATACTTTTACTCCTCTTGTTCTTTTTAGGGCTCCGTGCCTCAATAGAAAAAAGCGGACCCCTTATAGGATCACTTCGTTGTCCGTCTGTCCGACCCTTTATCTCGAGAACGCGTGGAGGTATTGAGTTGAAATTAAAACCATATACTCAAGTCTATAGTCCCTTGAAGCTGTGAATATAACAAACTTCGAAGTTAACGTGAAAAAAAGATACGGCCGTTTATGCCGCAAAAAACGTACATTTCCACACTCTCAAGGGAATCAAAATTCATAGGGTATTTCCCGTTTACCTAGAACTATGAAAGTAATACCGTAAGATTATACTAAGACTAATACGGTTTAATTAACAGAGAATGTGCGTTAGATTAACATCGCCTATAATGTATGTACATTGAATATATTGCAATGTAATACGCTCGCTATTATATCACAATGTGGATGAATTTGTTAGTCTCAATCTATGTTTAAAGTATCTCAATATTGTACCACGTTAAAGAGGATTCACATACTAGATTACAAGCATTGACTGAAATCCTCGCTAATATCATATACGCAGTTTAAAAAATCCATACAGTTGCCCAACGAAAGCGTTCAACAGAGCGGTTGTGCGGGTCTTGCGGGGCGATATTGCGAATTGTTTGTAGCTCGGTGGTACCTCCCGCGTCTCGCCCCCCAGGCCCCGCGCGCTTCCGTTATAAAACTTTATGGACTACCCTTCGAGAGACCCGAATAGTTTGTACTTGGTACAGAACATCGAACAAACGCAGGTAAAGATCTATTTCTTTCATTTGTCGTCATCAAGAAAGAGCGCGACTGACTGTTTGCCTACGTTTCTCTAGCCAAGTCTAGTCAATAACCGGCATAAGACCGATCCACACTCTAGCACATAGTTTTGTATAATAATAACTTTTTGACCTTTTCAAATAAGTAACACGCTAGGTTTCCTATTAATTTAATTAACATCTACAAGGTAGCTAGATATATAATATGATATGCTCATTGTGTACACCATTATTTTTACGATTATACCTATATTTATTATTGCTCGCGATATATGACTGGGTTTGCAGGAAGCTATGAAGCCGATGTTTATTTTTAAAGCCATCTTGATTCTGTTTCGAAGCTCTCATCAAAAATAAAGTGCCATCGTTACAAAATAAAGATACGAGTACTAGCCGTTTTTTTGTTGCTGCGTCCGCGCCTTTGTTATTATATTTCAAGTGCACATAAACATAAGATAAGCAGTCGTGTGGGCAGTGTGACCAGATTTAGCAGAATTCTGCGATTGTAGCAGAATTCGATCCCCAATTTAAGGCTTAGCAGATTGTGTCGCAGAACTGAAAAGATAGCAGATTTTAGCAGAATCTTAGAAATCTTCCGCAGAAAATTAGCAGGATTAGACATTGACAAATTACCTGTGCTTAACTTGGCTAGTGGTGCTAGAAATATTTAAAGAATTCTACCATTCCTAAATAATGCCCGATTTTTCTTACTCCACTGGTAACCCTCAAGTACATTTTAGGGGAATTTTCATAAAATGTAAATTTTGCTTTCGGGTTGTGTGTGTACATAGAGTTAGTAAAGTACAGTTTGTTTATGTGTAGTCGTGCGCGTGAATTGTGAATTAAAAAAAATTATGACCAGAATTATCGTTCTGAGTGGGAGAAGGATCAAATGTTCCCATTTTGGTTATCAAGAGCCAAGGCTGACAGCAATGCCGCTTTTTGTAAAAAATATGATAAAGATGGCTCAAAGCTTGACAACTCTCTGTAAAAACATGGACACTAAAGAAAATTAGAAGATAAAATAATTAGTTGTTATTAAATATTTTCAGTAGGTAATTATTTTTGCGTTTTTATTTGTATATTATTGAAAATGATGACTTCAATCATTAGCAGAATTTTAGCATTTCTTACAAAAAAAAAATAGCAGACTTTAGCAGAATTTAGGCAAGCAGCTGGCATAATGTTCAATTTAAATCTGGTCACCCTGCGTGTGGGGCTGGAACTCTAGCTAGCAAGTATTTGGATACATTTTTGTTCGTAGGTTTTGATGAATGAAATGAGCAATATACACCTGTAACATGTACTACATGTATAGGCCATTAGAAAAAAATAGATCTTTTGCTGTCCAGCGACGGCTTATGTGTACATTTTATAGCCAGTTATTGGTAGATATTTGAGGTATTTAGGTTGTTTGTTATTGTGCAGATACGGCAATGAAATGACAGTAATTGTAGCTATCTCTACCCCTTTACCTTGTTTTTACAGAATAAGAAATACTTTGTAAACTAAGGCTATGTAACAGTGGTTAATTTTGGTAAGAGTAGTTAGAACAAAATTCACTTGCCGCGAAACAATTATATTATATAGATAAATACTCCCCACAATCTTGAACAATATTTTACATTCTGTAATCTTGATTTTTGTTAAAGCGTAAGTAACACTTATTTTCAATGATAAGTGATAATGAAAGAGCCTATTTTTTCTGAAATAGAAATCCCCAATATTATAGTTAAATAGCTAGTATTTAATGCATAAGGAGATGAAAGTAAAAAAAATAGCTAGATTGAGAAAAATAAATAGTACATAATGATACAAGTGAGCTGCGTTGGACATTACAGTCGAGGCGGGATTGCAGGCCGAGCCGAAACAGCCAAATATTAAATATTAACAAACTGAATATTTTTGTATTTACAACAAAAACTTGAGTTAATTTGTTGATAAAAATAAATAATTTGATAAACTTAAATGATTATTTATTATATTCGCAAAAACTTTACTATTTCTCAAGAGATCAAAACTCTTTGCTAAGATAAAAAAACTGTAATGTAAAAAGCACTAGTGCGATAATGTAAAGTAAAAAGACGCGTGTTTAATATGCTGCACTGTGACCCTAAGAACGATGCAATAAGGGCCACTTTATAAGCAAGTGTATTGAAAAAGACTTTTTTAACACACTTGCTCGCAAAGTGGCTCTTATTGTTCCAATTTTCGGTTCATAACGCTGTAAACACGTGTTTACATTATTGCACTAGTGTTTCTTACTTTATATATATTTTTAATCCACTCTTGTATTAGATTAAAAAAACCAGACGAGTGCGAGTCGGTCTCTCCCACCGAGGGTTCCGTTAATGACTATATTTTTTTGTGATTTAATTACAAATGTATAGTTTTCAGATTTTTCTTCATACTTGTAGTATAAGACGGTATTACTTGCCAAATTTCATAGTTCTAGGTTAACGGAAAATATAAATTTTGATTCCCTTGAGAGTGTCGAAATATACGTAATTTTTGCAGCATAAACGGCCGTATCTTTTTTGTACGTTAATGTATTTACAGCTTTAAGGGACTGTAGACCTGAGTATATGGTTTAAATTTCAACTCGATACCTCCACGCGTTCCTGGGATAAAGGGTCTTGACAGACAGACGGACGGACAGAAAGACGGACAACATAGTGATCCTATAAGGGCTCTTTTTCTTCCTCTTGAGGCACGGAACCCTAAAAATTAAAAACACTAGTGCGGTAGTGTAAAGTAAAAAGCACGCATGTTGAATAAGCAGCATTATGAAACTGAAATCGGTGCAATCAATGAGCAACTGTGTTGAGAAACGTCGTATGAAACACGTGAGAATTGTTCATTTCATTAAACACTCGGCTCCATTACGACCTCGCCTTCGGCTCGGGCTGCAACCGCGCCCTGAGTAATGATCAACTTAGATCACTTGTATCATAATGTATTATTATCCAAATTTTGACAGAAACATTTGAATGACGAATCGGTGTATTAAGATACTATCACGAAACCAATAAAGTACTTCGGCTCACACTGAGGCTGGTATGTTATATGTAATATTTTTTTAAATACACAAGTAAAACAGACAAGTTACTGCACAATTCTAGTTTTATAAAGTCAATTGAATTGTAATTATTTTATTTATTTACAGTTTCGTACAGGCCGTCGACAAAACGCAGCGGTCGCAGCAAACATTTGCTTGATATCAAGAATATTTATCTACAGTGTTACAACAAAACACAGTTCAATATCACATCGCAAGCAGAATCAAAGGTAGAAACTCTTTGAAGCTAAGTACAGCAGTACCACATAAATAATGCGCGTAGAAATTTTCGCCACTCTTCGAAAAAGATCGTATGTATTTGCAAACGCTCTCTACATAGTTCATTACAGATAGTACAACTGGTCTACTATGGGACAAAAAGTTTATGCCAAGGCATCTCGTTTAAAAAACCGTTGCGAGATAATTCATTTTTTGGGCATATTTAACACAACTAATGGATTTACCTTAAAAAATCGGCAACAACATAAATTAATTAATAAATAAATAAACAACATATCTGTTCATAACATCTAGTAATTCATTATGTTATAATAGTTTTAAAAATAAAAATTATGTAAATCTTCCGTCACAGTGTTTGACACCCCCTATCTATATACACCAGATAGTACAACTGGTCTACTAAGGGACAAAAAGTTTATGCCAAGGCATCTCGATCAAAAAACCGTTGCGAGATAATTCATTTTTTGGGCGTATTTGACACAACTAACGGATTTACCATAAAAGATCGGCAACAACATAAATAAATGTATAAATAAATAAACAACATATCTGTTCATAACATCTAGTAATTCATTGTTACATAGGTAACACTAAAAGTTTCCGGAACTGGCCACTTACATAAACAATATTTAAAAATTTATTGCAACATTTGAAAATAGAACTCTTTGGCTGTAGAATGCAGTTTGTTTCATTTGACTGTCTTTTGTTTTTACCTTGTGGCGCCATTTAAAAAATTGTGTGTCTGCATCAACATGGATTTAACTCGGGAAAATTTTCGTAGTATGATTTTCTACGATTTTAAGTGTAATTTGACAGCTCAACAGAGCATCGCTCGGCTTGAAACAGCTTTTGGCAATGAAGCACCATGCAAGACGACTGTTTATAGCTGGTTTGCAGAATTCAAGCGTGGTCGTATCAATCTCAGTGACGAATCTCGCGATGGTCGGCCGTCCACCGCTGTGACCAACAAAAACATCGATGCTGTGCGCCGTATGATTGAAACAGACAGGCATGTGACCTACCATGAAATTCGCGCATCCTTAGAAATAGGCATGAGTCAAATACAATCAATCCTACACAAACATTTGGGTGTGAGAAAGCGGTCCTCGCGGTGGATCCCACACAACTTGACCGAGGCTCAAAAAACGGACCGCGTCACTTGGTGCAGTGCCATGCTTACCAGATTCAACGAAGGTGCGTCAAATTTGGTGTGGGACATAGTAACAGGTGACGAAACATGTATTTATTGCTACGATCCCAAACCAAGCAGCAATCGAGCGTATGGGTCTTTCAAGATGAGCCGAAACCAACCAAAGTGGCGCGCGTGAAAAGTGCATCTAAGCGGATGATTGCTTCTTTTTTTAATAAAACTGGACACGTGGCTACTGTTGCTTTAGAGAATCGTCGTACCGTGAATAGTGACTGGTACACGACCATTTGTTTGCCGGAAGTTATTGACGAACTCCGTAAAAATAACCGTAAACGCCGTATCATCCTGCACCACGACAGACAAACGACTTTTTGAAGACGAAAAATGTAGAACTCATGAGTCATCCTGCATACAGTCCCGACCTGGCACCTTGTGACTTTTTTCTGTTCCCAAAAATTAAGAACCAATTACGCGGTCAACGATTTTCATCACCAGAAGAGGCTGTCGAGGAGTATGAAAAACACGTTTCAGAGGTCACCACAGGGGAGTGGCACAAAAGTTTTCAAAACTGGTTTGATCGAATGAAAAAGTGCATAGACGCCAAGGGAGATTATTTTGAAAAACAATAAATTAATTTTGTACCTTTAATAGTATTTTTTCATATTCATTCCGGAAACTTATAGTGCGTCCCACGTATAATAGTTTTAAAAATAAAAATTATGTAAATCTTCCGTCAGTGTTTGACACTTCCTATCTATATACATACATTACACTATATACATACAGGATTAGTTTTTCAACCCAAAAGTATAGAGAATAGCGAAAAATGCTCAAAGGAATCACGGGTTTTGATGAAAACTAAAACTGCACCGTTCGATTTATAAACAAATAATTGGCGTAGGTGATTTAAATCCATTAATAGAATAAAAAAACATACTGTATATTATGTAGTGTCGCTCATAAGGGTCAAATTCTGGAAATAGAAATGGCAAACTAAAGGAAATGGCTTAATTTGACGGACATACTGTTTTATTTTTCATATGAATTTTATATATGAATTTTAATATGAATCAATTTAAAAAAAAATTGCGCTTTTCTTTAGTTTGCCGTATGTTATTACTTCCTAGAATAGTATCGGATTGCACCAATAACATACAGCGTGTTTGTTTTAAATCAGCGTTTTCGTTTCTCGGTTAGGGTTTATTATTCTTAAATTGAATGTTGCAGTTTTTGTTTTTATCAAAATCGGCCCCGGGACTCCCCTGAGTATTTTGCGCGTATAGTTTTGGATTTGACCATCGAAGCCCACTTCAAAAAGTAAGCCTTTATATTACGAAAAAAAATTCATATGAAGTTTAGTTTTCCGGTTGAATATGTCGAAATTTCCGGTTTCAAATGTTTGCATAGATTCTAAATTGACTTTGAATCGTGCTTTCTCTGTAAAAAGTTTCTTACAATTAATTTATAATTCGGCTATTTTTCAGAATACGAAAACTGTCGAAGATTTCTATGCGAATTATATCTTGAGGCCGATCTGTACATTATTGATAATATTGCTTGTTCTAAGACCAATGCGTCTAGAGTACTATTTTAAATAAGTCAAACTACAGTGTAAGTACAACGCAACTTGTGTTTTTCATTTGTTTCAAATTTCATAGCAAATTCTATGAAATACAAAGATAAATGGTGTCTGTTGCTTTGCAGTAATTACTAATTTCATAATAATAATACAATCCACAGCCTAATATTCAAGTTACTACTTCTTTATAATGAAAACCTTATATTACAAG
The DNA here is from genome assembly GCA_910592155.1 of Ypsolopha scabrella. Classification (NCBI taxonomy): domain Eukaryota; kingdom Metazoa; phylum Arthropoda; class Insecta; order Lepidoptera; family Ypsolophidae; genus Ypsolopha; species Ypsolopha scabrella. The sequence continues at coordinate 14,208,586 of OU342960.1, forward strand.
AAAGTATTGCTCTATATTATTTATTCCGCGGTGGTACTTTCTTTAGGTATTATTAGCTGATATGTTAACCAAAGCGATCGTCAGATAAAATGTATATAATTGTACCTTCAGAATAAGCGTCATCAAGTGTGTTAGCAAAATCAGTGTTATATTTTATGATTATGAAAAGTATCGTTGCTTATGCCTACTGATCTGGATCCATTTATGCGTTAAACAGAACCCTAACTGACTGATATATTGATAAAGCGACAGTAAAATCGAAATAACAAATATTGCATTGCGGTTCGCCAGACAACTTCATTATTTTGATATTCAGCAAAGCTTAAATACAAATTGAATATAGAGCATACAAAAAAAATGGTACAATGTTTAACTGTTGAAGAGGCAGTGATAAATATCTACACTTAGTAAGAATATACGGGGCCGTGCAGGTGAAGCGTGTTGCTGTTTGTACTATTTATAGAGGATCGCCCTTCTGCGAATTTTAGACCTTGACGCGGTTAACGTAACACTTTTTACATTGACCTCTTATAAATAACAAGACACACAGTCTCTAAGAAAAGTTCGTCAGAAAATGTCAGAACCTGTAACGTGCGTAGTAGCAAAAATCTTCAACCAAATTAAGACGTTATGTCGTTAACAAAAGATGCAATGTCAGTTGTTCGAAATCGTCATTCGAATTTGTCACCACATAGCGGTGACAAAATTCATCGCGGACACTTTTTGAGCGAGATTGTGAGTCTAGTTGTTTATGAGAGGTCAATGACTTTAAAAAACATATCGTTATATCCCCGAGGGGATGGCAGAGGTGTGACTTACAAATAACCCTTAAATCTCAGATAGAAGCTCGGAGTAGTAGTGCGCAGCGCTCAGGTAGTCCACCAGACGCCTCGGTAGCGGTAGACCACTGATCAGATCGCGCCGGACGTATTTCAATATCACAAACCTGGAACAAGAACGCAAAGTTGGGACTATTGTGTTGACAAACACCATCGTCGTTACAGACCATACATCATAACTTGTCCCTTGGAGTCATGTTGGCATCACTGCTTGTCAAACTTTTGCTGTCATATTGTTGTCAGTCAGATTTTTCAAGATTATTTGATAAATTATGTATTATTATTGCGAAAGCCGTTGAACAATAGTGCAAAAGAGATTGTGTTGAAGGTACGCCTTCTGTGGAAGAGAAAATGCAAACTCTCTGTTTTAGTACAGAGATACATGTACAGATATTCATACCATTAGATCATACGTATTGTTTGGGAAATACAAATCAATTAATAATTAATAATATTTTGATTTTTCACTGCACATTTTATTTTCATTAAAGAGTAGTCTAAAAAAACGCAGTTAAGTAAATATTAGGAATGTGTAGTCGAGTGAATGTTACGTGAGCCATTGGTAACATTATATGCAGTGCTGCCATTTCCTAAGCCAGGGGACTTCTTATAGTGAATGGTCTGTATATATAAGGTGACATTTATTTATAAACATTTATTTGTCATACTGACATTGTAAATAAGTCATTATTGCTTCGACTGATGCCGAGCCCAGTAGGGCCCGAATTATATCTTGTACTCTTTTAAAGTTTATTATTGCTTATCTATAATAATAATATACACTTCTGGACACATCTATTGGCCCACCTTAGAGTTTAGGTTTCCATGGCCCCTACCTAAATATGATTGCTAGATTGAACAAAAACTATTGATCCAGTTTTAAACCTGATACATTTTACCATCTTTTTCGATCGTATTGTTTTAAACTTTTTGCTCGACCTAATATAAATTTTTAGCTAGGACCAAACGAAACTGAAAATGCAAGGTGGGCCAATAGATGTGTCCAGAAGTATATAAGGCGACATTAATTTATGCAGCCATATTCTTACTGAAGACTCGGTAAGTAGTCGATATCAAGGTTCGATGACCTTTATTAAGACATTCGAAAATTATTATTTTCCTTTTACCTACAAACGCAAGCCCAGCCCCGAGTCAACTACTAGGGAGACCAATATTGTATTTTGCGAAATTAGCAAAAAGTGTTATCGATCCGTCATACTGATCACAATAAAAAATAAAGCTCTTATTTAAACAGCCAAATTACTACTGAAGACAGTCGGTATTACAGTTCAATGGCTCTTTTTAAGAAATTCAAATTTTTTTTGTCCTGCTCTTACAAACGCAGGCCCAGCCCCTAGTCGATACCGCGAAAAGTCAAAATTTTCTCTTTCAAATTACGCGAAAAGTATATTGATCCGTGATACTGATTGATAACATACCAAGACTCTAGTGTGAATTTGGCTGCATACATAACTGTACACTTGTATATTAATAACTGTACATGTTTGAATAAGCGATTTTTATCTAAACTGCTATAATATTGATATTATCTTTTGGCATTACTTACTGGCAAGATTTGTATAGCCAATACTATTAAACGACCAATATTTGTTTATATACATATTATGTTACCAAGGCCAAACACGTTTTTAAGGACAAACTAGTTTTTCCTAAACCAAACTAAGATCGATATCATGTGGTAAGATCGTATTTTTGTTAAAACTTAAGGCGAGGTTATCCGGCGAAATCTGTCCTGCTCCAACGCCTTCGTTTTACACATGGTCATCCTGCTCAGCGGAAACGCGCCGCTTAGAAAATTCGCGGTTTCGAGGTGCTTTTATTTATTATTTTGGAATTAGAGGGATGGGTTTTTCATATGACGGCCGTTTTATACATAGGTAACACTAAAAGTTTCCGGAACTGGCCACTTACATAAACAATATTTAAAAATTTATTGCAACATTTGAAAATAGAACTCTTTGGCTGTAGAATGCAGTTTGTTTCATCTGACTGTCTTTTGTTTTTACCTTGTGGCGCCATTTAAAAAATTGTGTGTCTGCATCAACATGGATTTAACTCGGGAAAATTTTCGTAGTATGATTTTCTACGATTTTAAGTGTAATTTGACAGCTCAACAGAGCATCGCTCGGCTTGAAACAGCTTTTGGCAATGAAGCACCATGCAAGACGACTGTTTATAGCTGGTTTGCAGAATTCAAGCGTGGTCGTATCAATCTCAGTGACGAATCTCGCGATGGTCGGCCGTCCACCGCTGTGACCAACAAAAACATCGATGCTGTGCGCCGTATGATTGAAACAGACAGGCATGTGACCTACCATGAAATTCGCGCATCCTTAGAAATAGGCATGAGTCAAATACAATCAATCCTACACAAACATTTGGGTGTGAGAAAGCTGTGCTCGCGGTGGATCCCACACAACTTGACCGAGGCTCAAAAAACGGACCGCGTCACTTGGTGCAGTGCCATGCTTACCAGATTCAACGAAGGTGCGTCAAATTTGGTGTGGGACATAGTAACAGGTGACGAAACATGGATTTATTGCTACGATCCCAAAACAAAGCAGCAATCGAGCGTATGGGTCTTTCAAGATGAGCCGAAACCAACCAAAGTGGCGCGCGTGAAAAGTGCATCTAAGCGGATGATTGCTTCTTTTTTTAATAAAACTGGACACGTGGCTACTGTTGCTTTAGAGAATCGTCGTACCGTGAATAGTGACTGGTACACGACCATTTGTTTGCCGGAAGTTATTGACGAACTCCGTAAAAATAACCGTAAACGCCGTATCATCCTGCACCACGACAATGCTAGTTCTCACACGGCCAGACAGACAAACGACTTTTTGAAGACGAAAAATGTAGAACTCATGAGTCATCCTGCATACAGTCCCGACCTGGCACATTGTGACTTTTATCTGTTCCCAAAAATTAAGAACCAATTACGCGGTCAACGATTTTCATCACCAGAAGAGGCTGTCGAGGAGTATGAAAAACACGTTTCAGAGGTCACCACAGGGGAGTGGCACAAAAGTTTTCAAAACTGGTTTGATCGAATGAAAAAGTGCATAGACGCCAAGGGAGATTATTTTGAAAAACAATAAATTATTTTTGTACCTTTAATAGTATTTTTTCATATTCATTCCGGAAACTTATAGTGCGTCCCACGTATACATACAGATGCCAAATAAAGCCCCTCAAGTGTCGTTGAAAACCGCGTCAAAATCCATTTAGTGGTTCTCTGGTTAGACCACAGATATAGATCTAAATAGATGCCGCGAGGATATGTATTTCGCGTGCCCAATTGCGCGCCAAAACGGAGAGTAATGCTCTTCCTTCACGGATATTGACTCCAACAACTTTGAGTCTTATGTATTATGTCTTAAGTGTTACAATTCCTTCTAAGCTTCAAACCGCTGTCAACCGTTTTCATTGTAAAATGTGACACGCTTGGTTTTCATAGAGTTTGATGCACTTGCGTCATCTTATTAGATCGGTTAGACAAACGTTTAGAGAAGAAAGACTGCCCCACCTGCACATGTGTTGCAAGCTCTGCACCCGCTTGAACCTGGAGACAGGGTACAGTAGCTGCACTCTGACAGGGCCCAGCACCGGTCGTAGGTTCAGAAAGAACAAGTATCGTCCGCTTCGCGACGTCTCCACTGCGTTCTCTATGAACTCCACTATGGTCTGCGCCTTGAACATCGTGCATCCGCCGAAGCAGAAGTTGCCTGGAATTGTCAGATTTTATTTACATTAATCACTTTCTAGTACAATAAAGCCGATTCTGCAGGCTTTAATTTTAGTTTTAGTGCTGTCAAAACTAAATTTTTTCCAAACCTTCTGTTCTTAGCACTTGTGAACTTTTTTGCAATGAAGAAAATTTAGTTTTGACAGCATTAAAACTAAAATTAAAGCCTTCAGAATCGGCTTTAATATCTTGTTAAAATTAGTTAATGTTAATAACGCATGTTTTTTTTATCAGAATATAAACACTCATAACCAGCAACCATTAAACACAAAATATAAAGGTCGATTGAAAATCTAATAATGCGTAAACTAATTTTAACTAGATATTAAAGCCGATTTCGAAGGTTTTAATTTTAAGCTAAGAAACTTACTAAAAAACATTAGTTTTCGTGACAGCGCAATATTTTGCTATTCTGAAGGGCACACCAACTAAAATTAGCAAGTCTTATAAACCCTACCGAATCAAACGAAATTTTTTAAAATCAATCAAATGACAGCTCTAGAATGTGCCTTGAAATTACCAAAACAAGTTAAAATATCTGAGTTGAGTAAATTAAGGCTGTCAAACTAAAATTTTAGTGTGGCGTTTATGAAATGGTGACTTGAAAATGGCTCTTCTTTTTAACCTTACTTAAGTTTAATTTTATGTATGTCAAAATAAAACTAAAGCCTTCAAAGTCAGCTTTATTGGTGTAACGCGACTTAAATTATTTGACAGGACTAAACTTAATTTAAGCACTCTGTTTTTTTTATTCTATATCGAAAAAACAAGGACAGGACGCTTAAAATAAGGCTAGTAGTCCTGTCAAATAAGTTAAGTCGTGCTGCACCGAATCGACACCATTATGTATGTGATTAATGTAACATGCATGACTGATAAACCGATTCATTTATTTAATCCGTGTAAATAGCAGCACCGGTTTCAAATTTTTTTTACTCATATTATCTTTATGTATGGACTTTTTGTCGCATACAATTTATCTGGCTGTCACAAGATGAGACTGAGTTTTTTTTTTAGTCTAGCTGGCAGCTACCATGTCACTGCACTAAGACAACTTCTTACAAGAAAGTTTAAATATGTTGTGCGACTCCCCGTTTAACACTGAGTCCACTTCGTGGTCACCATTGACACCCTTGTCTCGCAACCGAAAGATTATCACACAAAATATTTGCTAACGGGGGTATAGCGTCTGTATAAAGATCTTTTTGCGCGAGGTTATAAACTTCAACACTCTGTGTCATGCCTTAATCATATGAATTTTACAAAATCCTTTCTTAGCGGTTGCCTTTGTGTCTTAAGAAACCTATCAGAAAAATTTCAAGTTCGTAGATTGTTTAGTGTGCAATACTTGGGCAAAAGAATTCAACTCCACGCGCCAAAAGAGCCTTGTCGCTCTGTTTTATGACTTAATGATATGTGTGTACTGCAACTACAACCAGTTTGAAACCTGATCAGCAAAATAAAAACATTGTCAAATCAAATCAAAATCAAAATATTTATTTTTGCAAAATAGATACATAAAGTATACTTTCTACAAGTCAAAGTTAATTTTAACAATATAATATATCTTTAGAATATAAAAAATATATAATAATACGGGAAATAAAATATACAACTGCATAAATAAATGATAGTCGTAAGTTTTTAAATAAAAAAATAAATAAAAAATAAATAAGATAGAGGAATCTAGGAATAAAAATATAAAAATATTATATATACATAATGCAATGAAGAAATAAGTTCATAAATAAAAACGGGAAATACATAAAAAAAATATTAAGGTTGGGCTACTAAAATGTAATAAAGTTATACACCTGCATAAAATATAGAAATATAGGAATAAAAATATTATATATACATAATGCCTAACCATCCGCACCATTCGATTAGTATTGCTAAGAAGAAGGGCAAGAAACTTAGCTAACATTCCTTTTTTTCAAAATAAAACATATGATACAAAATCATATACATACCTACTCAAGTAAAGGCATAAAAAATATAAGACTGCAGGAATTAGTCACGAGAAAAAAAATATATCTTAGTCAACCCGCCTCATATTGTCTGTTACCTTTAACAAAGTAAGATTACATATTAATTAATTTTATGACTTTAGAGGAATCATACAGTATTAAAATATGCTAATTATTAATTACAATATTGAATAAGATTATTATTATTTATTACACCATGCTTCATTATCATCCAAATGATAATTGATTTTATAATAAGCTTTCTTAAGTAGTCCCTGCTTAATATATAGTTTAAACTTATTTTCAGGCAAACTAAGGACTTCCTCTGGAAGCTTATTGTAAAATCTTATACCATGTCCTACAAAAGAGGTACCTACTTTGGCAAGTCTTAATTTTGGAAAAGCTATTTTATGTTTGTTTCTGGTTTCAACAGAGTGGTGCACACCAAGCCTCGGGAAATTATCAATATTTTTTCTGACATATCTAATAACTTGATAAATAAATTCACATGCGACCGAAAATATATTAATTTCTTTAAACTTTTCTCTTAATGAATCTCGGTACTTCATGTTATAAATAGACCGAATTGCTCTCTTTTGCAAGACAAAGACTGCTTCTATATCCGCGGCTCTACCCCACAACATTATGCCATATGACATAATGCTGTGAAAATAACTGAAATATACTAATCTAGCAGTATTTTCATCAGTAATCTGCCTTATGCGTCTAACAGCGTATGCGGCTGAACTAAGTCTACCACAGAGAGCTTCTATGTGGGGACCCGACTGAAGACGAGAGTCTATAGTAATACCTAAAAACTTAGTTTCGTTAACTAACTCCAGCTTAGACCCCTGCAAAAATAAACCGACATCTACTTGAATTAGATTTGGTAAAGTAAACTTTATACATTTAGTCTTTCTTGCATTTAGAACTAAATTATTTGCAGTGAACCAATCAAGAATCAGAGAGAGAGAGTTGAATTCGCGTCATCAAGAATATCGTTATGTCGATTCACTTTAAAAATAAGTGACGTGTCATCTGCGAATAGAACTATCTCAGATAAGTCTCTAACTAAGCAAGGAAAGTCATTTATGTATATTAAAAACAATAGGGGCCCCAATATGGAGCAAATTGTCAAAAAGGCGCCACTTTCGCGTTTTATATAATAATATTTCGTGTAGTCTTAATATCGTATATTAAATTGGCCACGGAAACTTCATAAACCTAAACACTATTTAGCTAATTCTAAAAAAAAACAATTGATAGAAAAAATAAATGTAATACTAATAATGAATGCAATTCTGATGTTTTTTTGTCATAAAATCTTTATTCTGATACTCTAATTTAGTAATTAGTAATTATTATTTATTTCAAATCTTATCTCATCTCAGGTTAAAGTTTTGATAAGGGACTTTCGAATATTTTATAGACATAAAAACTTTGAAAATTTTAATCGCGAAATTAAGTGAGCAGATTTTTTGAATAACTTTCTTGTACATTTAACTTAATTTTGTTTTATTGCGTTTTTTGTGGTCCGAGTGTCTATGTCGTAAAATTGGCCATATTGATGAATGTTTTAAACGATATTTACGGAACCTTCAGGGCAAGATTGCTACTCTCACTTGACCGGATTTTTTCCAGTTTCATCCGACTTTAGTCATAGAAACAATGGAAGTCACTATAAGATCTTAGGCGACCGTCATCATCATCAGATGTTTCCAAATGCCCTGCAGGCCAGGCCTGCCAATGAGTTTTGGTCACAATCACAATAGTACGTTACCGACTGCGTAAAAGATTTTGTATTGGAAATTGTGCTTCCTCTCGTAAGCCGCTAGGGGCGCTGCACAATTTCTTCTTGTATATTTTACGTAGTCGTTAACGTGTATGGTGATGGTAGGCACATGTGTTGGACTCACCCTGGTCATGTTCTATCCGGACATGCCTGAGTCCGTTCAGCTTGAAGGTGAGAGTGAAGATGTAGTGGTCGTCGCTACTGTCACGCACAATAAACGATCCGTCCGGCTCGTTCGAGAGGATCTTCTCGCTCGTTTCCACAGACACGCTCCCCCAATACCATCCGTACTGGGAAAGGAATTAATACTGTAATTTGTGACTTTATTTATATTGGGCTCAACCAAAACAACCTAATTTTTCCGCACCAAGCCACAGCATGAATATAGGTGTACCAGAATCTCATGACTAAGAAATATATGGAATCATAGAGAATTTTCAAATGAATTTTTGCCATCAGATTCTGGTACACCTATAGTAGTTCTAACTAAGTACAAAAGAATCTATGTGCAGATATTCAGCTAAATAGCTACTCTCTTCAACCGGCAGTTAAGTGCAACCGATGGTACATTCGCGTTTATAACAAAGGGAGTCATCGCTGTTCTCGGCCTTAGCCAAGCCCTCTGACCTCTGAAAATATTGTTAAATTGTAAAGTTTAACATAGTTTAGATAGCTCAGTTCAATGGTGACTTTCGTACGTTCGTGTCCTTTATAATATTTGAAAACGAATACGTAATCTGTTCATAATATGAAAGGAGTTTTATGACGCAGTTAGACGCTAGTCAGTGAAAGAAATGCTTCAAACACGTGATAAATGAAGAAAATACGTCTCAGCTCGACGGAAGTGCGGTGAGTGAGTGAGATGTACATATTGAGTCTCACTCACTCACGCACTTCCGACAACGCTGCTATCGCACACAGACATCAGTTATTACAAGGTCCTATCCTAATAGCATCTTGAATTGATAGTATATGGCACCATGGTATTTATGCTGTGATATGAAAGTTATCAATGTACAGTTTACTTACGTCTTTAACTTTTTGAATGGAAGTGGCAAAGTTGGTTACAGTCTCCTCATCATTGGCAGATCTCCGCGACGTTTGGGGAGGCGTCTGCGGGAGCGGCGGCAGAGCCCGCTTCAGCACCGTGGGCGCCGCACCCGCGCCCCCCACTGCCTCCACGTCCTCACCCTGCCCCTCGGTCGCTTGAGCCCGCCGCCACCGGAACAAATTGCAGAAACTTTGCTTCAAGTTTATAGACAAGATCCTCACAGGAGATATCTTACTCTTCTGATTCAAACTTGTCGCTGTTTTACTCTTATCTATCTTCTCAACCTCTAAAATATCTTTGGAATCCCTATGCTTCTTACTTTTAGTAGTAGCTAAAGAATTTTTAGTAGACTTTTTATTAAGATTATTATTTGTTTCTACATTTTTGTTGGTACTTTCTTTTAAATATTTTCCGTTGCCGTTCATGTCCTTATTGTGCTTCACTTGAAGTGTGTCAATTTTATTCGTTATGGTGTTGTTTTTCCTGTGGAAAGTGTTTTTGTTCTCAGAATCACTAGAACTGGAGTACAGAGTGTGCAAGTACTTCCTCATCTCCCGTAGAGTCATGTGTAGAGAGTCCGTGTCCGAGTCACCTATACTCTTTTTAGAAGACGTCTGGAAGCTATGTCTCTTCGGTTTTGAGTCTTTATGTTTAGTATTCGTCAAGTCTTTAGTTTTAAGGTTCCTGTCTGGCGGAAGATTCATGCCTGACGGGTGTGAAACGCTTTTCCGCTTCTTGATAGCGCGTTGCGGTTTCTTCCCTTTGTGCCTTAAGTTGTTGAGGGAGGGTTTGACCATATCTATGGGGACCGCATAGATGTCGCTGTCGAAGGGGACATTGTACATATCAGTGATGTCGGAGGTGTGCGCGGAGAGCGTGTCGTGGGAGATGGCCTGCGTGATGAAACTAGAGTCGTCGGCCTGGAACTGCGTGACGAGGGAGTTGTGGCTGCTGGAGAGACGAGAAGACAACGAGTTGCGGGACGAGGGGCGGGCACGGCCGGGGCTCACGTGCAGAAGCCGCGGACTCGCGTATCTGTGCGCCAGGCACTGTCGCCGCTCGTACACAGAGTCCACCTTCAGTTTCCGAGGGTAGAGCGGCGACACATGTCTCGCGGGCACCGGCACGTCCAACGTCGCCTTCGGCCGTGCCACGGCTTCATACGTCTCATCGGTAATAGACGGTGGCTCCGCGGAGGTCGACCTCTTTATTTCAACTTCTGGGACTGGATTGTCCTGAAAGCAATGTTGGATTTTAACATTTAGGTAAATGTGTGTTAACATAATGATGTCATATTTTAAGACGTATTTAAGTATGATACCTGAAACTCAGGAGGTGGTTCTATAGTAGTTAGTATTACTTTTCCTGGTCCTTTTTTCACTGTGTTGAAGTTATCGCCGCACATACGTTCAGGAGTGTCAGTCGACTCACAGAAAGACAACGATCCCTCATCATAGTCACTTTCTTGTAACTGCAACATAGTGTCAAAATATTATTAATTTTTAAACTACATCGAAAATATACAATTGAAGAGTGGGTCACTGTTTCTATATCCAAAAGCCTTTTAGAAAGTCCTTGATTTACTACTACCTATTTAAATTTTCAAACCAGGGTATCAAGTACGAACATGCTATCCACTCGACATCGCTTCGAGAAACAAAAATGTAACTCTCATTGCATAACAATAGGAGTTGCCTTTTAGTATTTATAGTTTACCAGTTTATCTGTCAAATTTATCGAATCGATGCTTACGTACTTGCTGTGCAGGTATCTAAGTTAAAAGGGTAATATTCAAGTTACTTCCAGGTCTTATGTAGATTTTAGACAACTTCGGTTTTTTGTTTTTTAGCAAGTATCCTTCTTACTTTATTTATACGGTTATTTACTGATAAAAAAGTAAACAAGACCATAGATACTTGTTTTCCATAAGACTTCAAGTAAACCAATAAATGTATGTAATACTAATATATAAGTACACCTACACACATAGGAAAAATAATGCATATATTGCTTTGAAAGTATTCATCGATTAACAATGACAGAAAACTGAAAATGTGCTAGTTTAACAACTAATATTAAATTGCTTTTACATACCAAATGTAAATTGATATCATGAATAACAAAATTAGTACAATACACACATACACAATTTAATATGGTACTTGGGCCATGTTTTTGATGAAATAGTATTAAAAAATTGTCCATCTCAAGACTTTAGTGTTAGCAAGGTGAATGCATTGCTTAGCTTAAGGCCTCAATGCCATCAAGCTATTTATATGATTTAACAATGGCAATCAGCGAGGCAACGAGTAATTAAGAATGATAACAATAGATATTAGTCATTCACAAAGCAAGTTAACAAACAAACCTACCTGCCCTCATCATGTCAATACTTATCATCATCCATATCTGCAAAAATAATATTGCTTTATGCAACGAGTTATAGTAATGTGCCAAATAATATAAATATAGAATGTATGTAATCGCTTTGTAATTTTAGAAGTAAAAGACACTTCACACATTCGCTGCAAAATCTATAAATGTTTTAGCAACCAATTGTCGTCTTCATAGTATAATTGATAGATATATCAATATTGTTTTTTATTATATTCTAGGATTCTTTGAGTTCTCAATATTGCTAAAACAATAGTGAAACAATATATGTCAGGCAAGATGGTTAATCCGTTTGACATTTCAATCATAATAAAAAAGAAAGCTTAGCTATTTCTAACCAACGTAGGCTTTTTACTTGAATATGTTCAAATATGGTTACTCAAAGTTATTCGGGGGAGAGTAAGAGGACAGCTCTAAACCAGGCACAACCAGGTGGCTCATCATTTCCTGGGACCAACTGATGGCGGTATATTCATCCTTATAAAACCGGGCCTTATAAAACAGACTGATGACAGGAAGTGGCTTCACTGGTGCAAGGGTTTTGGCCCCGCTCTCACTAACCCGCCTGCCCAGCATGTGTGAGTGCTGGCATTTCTTCCTCCACCCAGAGTGGCAAAATCTTGGAATGGCATATGTCCAGCAGTGGACGAAACAGACTGATGGATGGATAGATAGTCAAAGTCAACCCATAGGAGGAACTAAAACATTTAGCATCTTGTTTCCATAAGATTTTATCGTAAATATATTGATAGGTTGGTCAATACATTATGTCCAAGACAAGCTGCAGAAGGAGGCATAATTTTGTTTTGAAATGATAACTTAAAATTATATTTACAGAATTAGATTTTTTTATTATATAATCTATTATAACTAGTCCAAGAAAAGCTGCATAAGGTGGCACAATTTGGTATTGAAATAATAACTTGAAATTACATTTACAGAATTAGATTTTTTTTATTATATTATCATTATTCGAATGGGTATGATTTAGAATCATTTTTAAATGTTGTTATTTCAAAATTATCATTGTTAAGTAAAGGGGTAGAGAAAGGCAGCAATAAGGCTGAGCCAAACATGAACATAAAAAAAACTATTTAAACTTTTCCAATAGAAATATGAACTTAGCAGTAATTTTATTCCTCCCTTTCATTCAAATTTTTCAGGAATAATCAGATATCAGATTGAATAAATTTATTCGCATTGCATACATAAGTAGGTTAAACATCAAATAACTTAATTTATTTTACAATATCCAAATAAACACAACACTGAGACAACATTAAGATCACAGGGCCATAAAATTTTCTTATATTTCCAACCGCCAGCCAATCAGATTTTAAGTCCTTTGACCTATCAGTGAATTGCAATCATTGCAACTATCAACACTGGCGCTGACTTTACGGAGCCTGAACCCCTTATATGTTATTGTCAGTATGACTGAGCCCCCTGATACTGTATCCTGTCTGTGTCCTGAGTAATGGACACTAAGTTCAGTGGAAATCTATATTTTATATTTCCATAAAAACATATAATTTTTATCATGCCTCTGACTGTCAGTCATGGTCTGTATGGTCTTTGCTGTAGAAATTGCATTTATTCATATTCATATAGTCTTTGTCCATTGTCTTTTGTTTGAAAGTGAAGTAATCTCCAAAATAGAATCCCTATAGGTACAGGGTTAGTTTTGCAAGTGGGCGTGGACGGCCAAATTCGAACATATACTCGTATGATAAACATCAAAACTGCATCATTCAATTTTATTTTAAAAATTTTCAGTTGTTTTAAAGATTACCTGCTTGAATATTGATTGTCCAACCATTACAAAAGAGAGAGAATTTTCAAAAAATTTATATAATTAATGGCTATGTCCCTAGGGAAATCAGTGTTAGTGTAGCTTTATACAATGAAAGAGTCATTAAATCATTAATTATTGTAAGTCAGGTCTATAGGTTTTTTTTAATGAATATAACAAATTTTCACAAAAATATCACTTAGCCGTTTTCTTCCATATCACGGCAGAATGACCATTGAAGGCTTTTAATAATATCATGCTTATTTTATCAATGCCACCATCTATCCATCAGCCTGTTTCTTCCACTGCTGGACACATGCCTTTCCAAGGTTTCACCATTCTTGGCAGTTCTCTTAGAAGAGTGCCCATCCACCCACATGCATGCTGGGTAGGTGTGTTGATGAGGGCAGTGCCTTACATGAATTCTGTTCCTAAGTAGGAAACAATGTTAACTCTGATGGTATTTGTACATTCGCAATAAAAGAGAGGGAGAGGGAGAAGAATCTCAAAAAAGTTAGGTGTTCTGAAGATATACTTATTAAACCTGCATGTGGTAATATTTAAAAAACAACTAATGCCAAGTCCTAACACCAAGAAAATGTATTTAAACACCACAATTACCTCTGATGTAACGTGATGCCATCCACTGGCTGAATCGCTAGAAAATGAGCCACTTGTGATGAACAGACCACTGTCTTCACTCGAAGGCGGCACTTCAGAATGTGTTGAGAATGAAGGTGGCGACTCCATCACCAAATAATCATTTTTCTTTGGTATTTTTTCAATGAATTTTATTTTATTTTTAAGGTTTATACAACAGATTACAGCCAAAAAATAACTATTTGAACAAGGCTGCTTTCCAAAACGTATACACACAACATGCACAATTAAAAACTAAAATTAATAATTATAATACAGCTACATTGGTAAAAACGCATAAAAGTTTTGCATAAAATCACATAAAATTACAATACGATAGTAAGGTTTCGTTTGGAAACGAGTGAATTTCACTCCGGAGTCGGAGTGATGCGCCGCGTTCATAAATTAGGGGTCTCGCTCTCAGAACAGTTCTTATTCTATCTATGGTCTTGCTCGACATAGTCCACAGATCATATACATAGTCCCTCGGGTTCTAATGCCATCTCTGTCGCACGCTTTGGAAATTGCATTCGCCTTCCTGCTGTCAGTGTGGGTGGATGCGAATTCACCTAGGGCGTTCAAAAATTTACCAGAGTTAAACGAAAGTTAACGGAACTGTTATCTGACTAGCGATGCAAAGCCGTAAAATTACGCCGGTAAAATACGGTAAGTTTCGTTAAAAAACGATATTTTACGTAAGTTATTTGACATCACCGATATCGATGGCTAAATGTAAGAAATTGCTATTTGTTTAATAGCAGGGGTAATATTGAACTATTTCAAATATTAATTAAAATATTTTCTACTAACATATTAGATAACAAAATGAAACGCTTTATATTGAAACTATTTGTTTTACGGTGGGGGTAACTTAAAAGTACCCAAAAATAGTTACAACTGGCATACCTCCTGGATGCTAGACTTTGGTAGGTACTCTTCCACTTTTAAGAGTGAGAGAGATAGCAGATGTTTGCATTATTGTTGTATAGTGCCGTGTTGAACCTTTTAGAACCAGTTGCCGTTGCGCTGACGCAACCCCAGCCATAGCGACTAATCCTAATCTATCTCTAACAGTAACATCTCTCTCACTCTTACTTAACTGCCGCATCTTCCTGTCTTGTCACACAATGTATGTACGTAGTACGAAGTAATAATGTGCATCGGTTTTCAAGCATTCAAAAGCTACGTAACTATAGATAAATAATATATTATACTTTTTTTTATTTATATGTCAGTAAATTATACTCAACTGAGTTGGGCCCGCAGATCGGACCCAAAATATATATAGGGTCATTTGTACGTTTTATTTTATTAATTTAGATGTTTTACAAAAAATACAATTAAAAGCTACGTAATAAGATTTAGCGCATTGATTTTAGACCTTCTTTCCATTCATTATGGTTACATATACATCGTAATGGGCGTTGGAAGACGAAAGTCTAGGGTGGGGCAACCTTTCAAATATCAACGGGATTCATGGTTGAAAAATTAAAAAAACGTACTTTGTGCAAACAAAAACTGCCAAGCAGTCTTGTCTTTCATATGTCCGCTGTATGTGTACTTTAGTCGTGCTACGAAATCCTATTTTTTACTGTCTGTCTGTCTGTCCGTCTGTCACAGGGGTCTACAGCCTCCACCGCAATAGGGAGAAAGTTAAAATTTTCACAAAACAAGTGTTTCTATGGCTTCTATCATGACAAATAATAAAAAATTAAAACAAAATTTAAGGGAAGAGAGAACATACAAGAAACCTTGAAAAAGTTGTATTATTTTAAATGTTATCCGTTTTGGCTCTTACTTAAAGACACCAACACTCGTACATACAAGTTTTAAATTTGGTCAGATTTTAGTACGTACTCTGAACTAAAATAAAAAATTATAAAATGTAGGGTTCCGTACGTAGAAGATGCCAAAATTTTTGTCAGGCGCTACTATTTTATCAGGTTGCTGTTTTAACGCTATTATTTACACGTGAATAAAAAGTGCACCAGAACGATAATATGATCAAAACTTATTAAACTAAAATAAATTAAACAAAAACATACAAAATAAAACACAAAAAGAAGACTAGTTGATTCAACCGAGATTCCAACTAAGGTACTAATGCGTGCAAACTACATAGACACCTCTACCGTTGAGCTACGAAGCTTCTTGAACGCGAAGACGAAAAAAGCGATTTGATTTTTCGTTCATGACCTATATTTAAGCGTGCTAAAAAGAGAAGGACGTATGGGTTAACTATAACAGAAATGAGGGAGATATTACTGATGAAAATGGACTTCTCTATTTTAGGTACTTAAGTACCCTAAAGATAAGTTAGAGAGAAAGAGATGTTACTGTTAGAGATAGATTGGAATTAGTCACTATGGCTGGGATTGCGTCGGCGCAACGGCAACCGGTTCTGAAATGTTCGGCACGGCACTACTTTGTACAACAACAATCTGGTATCTCCCTCATTATTTAGAGTGGTAGAGTACTTAACGAAAACTAGTATCCAGTAAGTATGACAGTTGTTACTATTTTTAGGTACCTTAAAGTTACCCCTACCGTAAAACAAATAGCAACTTTTTACATTCAGCCATCAGTTTCAATGTAAAGCATTAAGTTCCTTAAAGTTAAGTAAGAGCGAGAGAGATATTACTATTAGACAAAGATTAGATTAGAATTAGTCCTGAATATACCAGGTCCAAAAGAAATACCGGGAACAAATGAAAAACTACCCCATGTGATTGTTGGCGATGAAGCCTTCCCATTAAAACCATATTTGATGATACCTTACCCTGGTACGCAATTAGATGATGAATCCAAAAAGGTATATGGTTACAGACATAGTCGAGCACGACGAGTTTCAGAAAACGCGTTTGGTATATTATGTCAAAAATTCAGAATTTATTATCGCAAGATCTGTCTCAGTGCTGAACATGTGGATAATGTAATCTTAGCTACTTGCGTGTTACACAATTTTCTGAGAAATGATACAATATTGTTTGACAACGAAGAGCACGAAGAAATACAACTTCGAGACCTTCCTCGTATAGGTGGCAATTTCACAACTAACGCTATTGAGATACGGGATAAATTCAAAAGTTATTTCGAAGGTAGTTTGTCCTGGCAAACTAACATAATTAATAGAGGACTTCGTCGAACAGAAAACCAGTGAACTCTGGATGTGTGTCAAATAAATTCTCTGTACCTAGTTAAGTTGATCTGTTCCTAGACTGTACCTAAGCAGCTACTAATTACCTAGTTCAGTTTGCTAACAAAAAATAAATACTGAAGCAAAAACAAGTTTGTTTACTTACCCTTTACTCCAATTTCTTTTGCTATCTCTAGCCAAATGTTATTTTTTCTCGTCGTGTTCATGTAATTTTCGTTTTCCATATCATTAAGCTCAGGATAATAATAAAATTAACTTTTCTTCGTCCATTTTGCAAAACAAATTGCACGTCTGACACGTTCTAACTCGTATGAAATATGAGGTGACGCGTTGCGGTCGCGTTGCTTACTATATCGCACCTAGCGGCAGCGGAACTGCGCGTCGCGACACCGCGCGTCAACTTTGCTTGGTTACCCAACTTTGTCGCGCAGTGTCGCGCAGCGCCGCTCCGCTGCCGCGTAGTGCGGTATGTCCATTAAGTTTACTTAGAAACAATATTTTGAAGTACAGTGTCGCGTCGTTCCGCTGCGGTGCAGTTCCGCCTAGTGCGGTCTTACCTTTAGTCTGAAAAAAATTTGAAAAACAAAGCAATCCAGTGTTGCTAGAAAGAAATTTCCTGACACTTCATGTGCAGGCTACGCCATCTATCGAGTCGTTCAGTACTACTTATTTTTATATGTCTTTGAAAACCCCTCATTATCAGACGACGACGACGCCCGTCCAACATTTTGTAAAAAGATAGTTTATGAAGCGAGCCAAAGACATTGTATAATAACAAGACTATGCACTGTCCAATTTTTTGCTGAACTACACTAGATCTTATTTCCTTAGAAATAAAGTTGTAATTATTGTGATACCATTTTCAAGCGAATAACTAGCCGAGCGAGATAGCTGTCGCTACTCGTGTATCCTTGTCCAGCAAGTTGCCAGTGTATATAATATATACAATATTGTTACGAGCCGGGGTTCGGGATAAATTAATTTTATACCAATTCGCACCAAAAATCACTAACTGTCTTTATTTGAAATCACACACACTATTAAAACACAACTGAAACTAAATAACAACTGGAATTACCAACTGGACTCAATGGACTCACCGGACTGACTAATTTGACCGCACTATTATTTCACGATATTTCACAACCACTCACTAGAATCGTTACCGAATAATACTGGCACTATACTGTTCTCGCTTAGCCGTACTTCACTTCACTAGAGTCACTTACCGTTTCGTCTCGTAGTTAACACTGAACTGCGCTGGACCGCTTACCCGTCCCGTTTTTATACCACACGCCGGCTTCTAGTTCAAGTGACGCGATGTCACTAGAACCCTCTCGCACATTGTGGAACGCACGTCGAAGACTCCAGTCTGTATCCGTCCCTTTCCAACCACGAATGCTTTCTCTCTCCCACTACTTTCTAGTTCAAGTGACGCGATGTCGCTAGAACCTTCTCGCACAGGGTGGAACGCACGTCGAAGACTCTAGTCTTTATCCGTCCCTTTCCAACTACGAATGCTTTCTCTCTCCCACTTCTCCGTGCGAGAATGTCCGAGACATTTCGAGTTCAATGTTTGAATGACCCCTTCCGCGGAAACTTATCGCATTGTCCAGGTGTGACCTTGGCCCGGAAGCGTCCACATGTCATCCGCGCCGAGATGATTCATGAACTTTCTTACACCTTCCATGATGTGTGAGATTTTTGTCTCGTGCGGCGGTTCTACGTAACACTGCCCCCTCCGAAGACATGCTCGTCCCGAGCATCATTACTCCCGTAGTATCGCGCCAATCGATCCACATGAACAATCTTAGGCGTAGTTCGCGTACTCTTTTGCATGCAGTAGGTGACGTCGCGTCGTTGATTTTAGTCACAACTCGGTATGCTCCATCCCATTTTGCCTGTAATTTAGGGGACTTCCATTTGCTGTGCACTGGGTTATATAACCATACTAGCGAACCTTCATCACACGTTCCAAGTTTCGAAGGTGGTCTTCGAATGTGCTGCCTATGATGATAATGTCATCTTAATAGACAATACAGCCGTCTCCAATTAATCCAGTAAGTTTGTACTTGCTCCACTAGCCTTTCGAAAGTTGCGGGAGCGTTGCACAATCCGAATAGCATAACATTAAATTGCCATAGCCCCTTTCCTGTAGAGAATGCAGTCTTCTCCTTATACCTGGGGTCTATTTCCACTTGCCAGTAGCCATTTTTGAGGTCTAACGTAGTAGTAAACCACTTAATTCCCGACAGCGTGTCCAGTGTGTCGTCGATCCTAGGTAGTGGATAGCTGTCTTTCTTCGTGACGTCATTCAGTCGACGATAATCCATACAAAAGCGCAAGCTGCCATCCTTATTTTTCACCAGTACCATAGGAGAACACCATGGACTGGATGAAGGTTCTATTACTCCATCTTTAACCATTCGGTCAATCATGGTATCTACTTCCTTTTCTCTTGCTACTGGTAGTCATCTTGGTCGCTGACGAATTGGTAACTCATTTCCTGTATTAATTCTGTGCTGAACCAATCCAGTTTTTCCTATGTCAGCATCATTCTTAGAGAAAATGTCAGCGTACTGGAGTAGCATCTTCTTGAATTTCGCCATTTCTACTCCAGATAGAACTTTGCGACAGTCTTCCAGAAGATTTATCACGTTAAATCCTGCACCTTAGACTTTATTCGCAGAAGGCAGATGTTGGTAGTTACGCATCCATGCTACTTCCTTACAGGCACCAATCAACGAACCCTTCTTAATTACTTGCTCCTTCTTTCACTCAGGTTCAGCACACGTACGCCTGCAACGTCCATTGTTCTCACTAAAGTCCGTGCCATCTTCCATGGAAGATTTTCGTCTAAGCTTTCAATGAGCATACATCTATTTTTCTGTACAGAATTCTGTGGAAGTTTAACTGGGACGATTGTTTCTGACCGGAGAGGAAGGACAAACCTCTTTAAGCAGTATACTTCCCCCGATGCTGCACCTTCGATGAAGACTTCTTCTGAACCACATTTCAAGACTCCTTGATTAACGCCGATCTCACAACAGTACTGTCGCATGAAGTCCAAACCAAGGATGCAATCATCCATTATATCAGCGACGATGACCTTATCATCGTAGTGACCCGGTCAACACATAGGATTTAAGGGATGTTCATAAAATAACGTCCAAGCCGAAAATGGGGCGAAGATTCACTGAACGCGGGCTAAGCTGCGGGCAAAGGTATACTATTAGGATCAGTGGTGGTCCGAGGTCATGAACCTCCCAAAATCATTAACGTGGGTAATATCTAGAACTACTGAACTGACTATAAAAATTCTTTAAGCACTCAATAACATTTTTAGTTAATCATGTGGTATGTACGCCTTGCGGAGTCGTACGTATGTAGTCTCATCGTCAGGGTTTCAATCATCTACTGGTAAATGTTCTTTTTAGGATACCTCTCAAGTTTAAGTTTATGTGATCGGTATTGATGAGTATTTTTTTAGAACATGGTGACCAGGATCTAATGACTGGATTGGGAGGTGGGTACGAGATCTCCTCGACGAACAACAGCAGACCCTTCCTGTTTAGGCTTATTTTATTGGTCTTTATTAGCACTTTGGTAAAACATAGTGACCAGGGTCTGATGATGGGACTGGAAGGTAGGTACGGGATCTCCTCAACGGACAACAGCAGACACTTCGAGTTTGGACTTAGGTATTTAGTTGGTATTTATTAGCACTTTGGTAAAACATGGTGACCAGGGTCTGCTGATGGTACTGGAAGGTGGTTATGGGATCTCCTCAACGGATAAAAGCAGACCCTTCGAGTTTGGGCTCATTCGATTGGTCTTCATTAGCACTTTGATAAAACATGGTGACCATGGTCTGATGATGGGACTGGAAGGTGGGTACGAGATCTCCTCAACGGACAACAGCAGACCCTTCCAGTTTAGGCTTGTTTTGTTGGTATTTATTAGCACTTTGGTAAAACATGGTGACCAAGGTATGTTGATGGGACTGGAAGGTGGGTATGGGTTCTCCTCAACGAAAAACAGCAGACCCTTCAAGTTTGGGCTTATTTGATTGGTCTTTATTAGCACTTTGGTAAAACATAGTGACCGTTGCATATTGTCGTAAAAAATCATATTCTTTTGTTTTCCTTATTTCCACGAAAATTTCTTCGACGCGAGTGGTGCCGCGGGCAAAAGCTAGTAAATTATAATTTAGATTTTTTCATTCTTTCTGTACATTTTATTTTCATTAAAGAGTAGTCTAATTAATATGTAAAAATACGCAGTTATGTAAATATAATAAATGTGTAGTAAGGTGAAAGCTACATACGTGAACCATTATACATACATACATAGGTAACACTAAAAGTTTCCGGAACTGGCCACTTACATAAACAATATTTAAAAATTTATTGCAACATTTGAAAATAGAACTCTTTGGCTGTAGAATGCAGTTTGTTTCATCTGACTGTCTTTTGTTTTTACCTTGTGGCGCCATTTAAAAAATTGTGTGTCTGCATCAACATGGATTTAACTCGGGAAAATTTTCGTAGTATGATTTTCTACGATTTTAAGTGTAATTTGACAGCTCAACAGAGCATCGCTCGGCTTGAAACAGCTTTTGGCAATGAAGCACCATGCAAGACGACTGTTTATAGCTGGTTTGCAGAATTCAAGCGTGGTCGTATCAATCTCAGTGACGAATCTCGCGATGGTCGGCCGTCCACCGCTGTGACCAACAAAAACATCGATGCTGTGCGCCGTATGATTGAAACAGACAGGCATGTGACCTACCATGAAATTCGCGCATCCTTAGAAATAGGCATGAGTCAAATACAATCAATCCTACACAAACATTTGGGTGTGAGAAAGCTGTGCTCGCGGTGGATCCCACACAACTTGACCGAGGCTCAAAAAACGGACCGCGTCACTTGGTGCAGTGCCATGCTTACCAAATTCAACGAAGGTGCGTCAAATTTGGTGTGGGACATAGTAACAGGTGACGAAACATGGATTTATTGCTACGATCCCAAAACAAAGCAGCAATCGAGCGTATGGGTCTTTCAAGATGAGCCGAAACCAACCAAAGTGGCGCGCGTGAAAAGTGCATCTAAGCGGATGATTGCTTCTTTTTTTAATAAAACTGGACACGTGGCTACTGTTGCTTTAGAGAATCGTCGTACCGTGAATACTGACTGGTACACGACCATTTGTTTGCCGGAAGTTATTGACGAACTCCGTAAAAATAACCGTAAACGCCGTATCATCCTGCACCACGACAATGCTAGTTCTCACACGGCCAGACAGACAAACGACTTTTTGAAGACGAAAATGTAGAACTCATGAGTCATCCTGCATACAGTCCCGACCTGGCACCTTGTGACTTTTTTCTGTTCCCAAAAATTAAGAACCAATTACGCGGTCAACGATTTTCATCACCAGAAGAGGCTGTCGAGGAGTATGAAAAACACGTTTCAGAGGTCACCACAGGGGAGTGGCACAAAAGTTTTCAAAACTGGTTTGATCGAATGAAAAAGTGCATAGACGCCAAGGGAGATTATTTTGAAAAACAATAAATTAATTTTGTACCTTTAATAGTATTTTTTCATATTCATTCCGGAAACTTATAGTGCGTCCCACTATACCAACAAAAGCTTGTTAAATACGTTGCGCGTATATCCAGACGTATATGATTAAGTTTAAATTACTGCGGTAAATACTTACAAGTTTTTCATCATTCATTGAACAGATGATTATAGACAACAAAACAGCATGAAAGTAGGAAAGCAGAACGTCGTAAGTGCTCGCGTTTTGTTTCAGCAACACATACATCTTTCTTTTTTGTACATTCGGCAAAAGTAGATACTGTGGATCTTCGTAAACTTCGGTTACCCCTTTAAGGTGCTCAGCTTTAGGGTGTTTCTTGATCAGATCCTTAATCGAACATACATTAGCCTGTTTCGTCCACTGCTGGACATAGGCCTTTCCAGGATTTCGCCATTCTTGGCGATCCTCCTGGAAGAAATGCCCATACTCACACACGCTGGGCAGGCGGGTTGGTGAGCGCGGTGCCGAAACTTTGAACCAGTGACGCCGCTGCCCGTCACCAGTCTGATTTATATAAGGCCCGGCAATTGGGGATGGATATACCGCCATCCATCGGTCCCAGGCAATGGTGGGCCGCCTGGTTTTTTTGCCTGAGAGCTGTCCTCTTACTCTCCCCCGAATAACGTCGGGAGGATTTCCGAGTAAGATGGTGGTACCTCCACAGTCGAGCCCGGCATTGGCTCTGCCACCTTGTGAAACGTGAACGGGAACCATTGGCAACCTCATATGCAGTGCTACCTTTCCTTAGCCAGGGGACTTGTTATGGTGAATCATCTGTATGCGTCGACTGGCTCGCACCGGCCGCATCGCACGTACGGCATGCAACGGCATAAATGCCGGGTCTGAGGTTTGATGCGGGTGGTACCGATGGTAGACGCAGTGCTGTATAAATTCATACAAAGCACACCAAATTTTTTTGGGTGCCGTGCGTGCTTTGCGGCCGGTGCGAGCCAGTCGACGCGTACCTCTAACAAAAGATACTCTTTTTGTCCCAGGTTCTAGGCCCCCAAACCGGATTTTTAGTCACTGAAAAGTAATGATCTTCCATACGTACGAGTTTGACAATGAAGCCAAAGCTGAAATCAGTACATAGGCGTAACCAGAGACGTATTCTCCACAGGGTCATTCAAGGGCGACCCTTCAGTTTCGTAATTTAGTCAGAATTTTACAAATTTTAATAACGATTTCACATTTTAAAAAACGTGTTGGGCAGCTCAGCTCAGGGAGGGAGTCGAATCTAATGGGGGGCGCATGGCGGCGCTATTTCACTACAGTAGGTATCAATGTCAGTGCCCAGCTCAGACTTCAGTCATTCGCTCGCTAGCGGGTATCCCTTTTGCTCGTCTTTCGAATTTGACTCAATGATCAAAAGTATTGTAAGTAAGAGTTCTTGACCAAATCCCAATAAGAATCTATAAAAAAATTATGGGGGGCGGCCCAATCGTTTTCGCCCAGGGCGTAGAAAACCGAAATATGTCTCTGGGCGTAACTAGGCAGAGGCCAGGGCGGCAGGCCCCTCCTCCAAACAGAGTACCGTCTGCTCCCCTTTGAAATACGGATGTCATTGGTGTAAAAAGATACTTCATCCAAATTGAGCCGTTAGGCATTTTTTCGAGTTTTTTGGTGATCTCATTTCATGGAGACAACGAGTTATAATTTCGTCGTAGTATGGAGGGTGATCTCTATTTATCTTATTACTATCACATAACAGAGAAAAGATACTTGATGGCCGCCCCCAGTTATCCCAATGACTCAGTGGCAAGGCAGCAGATTTGAGCTCCGTCTGAGTTTTATCAGAATTCGTTTGTGAACTATCTCGTAATCTACTTGTTTATTTAAGGTGCAGATTAACGTCGCCAGTTTATTGCGATTTTTACAAAGCATACCAATATTTTATGTCAGAATAACTTATGTTCAATCGAATTCTGCAATTTTATGTTTGCGTTTTGTTGCGACACATAAGTGTTTATTTTCTATGTCTCGCCCGAAGCATTCGTTCACGAACTTTTTGGTATCAAGCACTAGATGGCAATGTAACAATGAACTCATATTAGTTTTGCTACTCGATACTAGATGGCGTTTAATGTGTGGAGTGCATTTTCAAAATAAAGAAATCGTTTTAATACATACTGTTAACAATACCCAAAATTATAAAAACTACGTAAACAACCAAAAAACCTTTGATAATGCTATAACAGCGAAATCGGCAAGGGAAATAATATAAATAAGTTGACAAGTACAAGGGTATTTTTATTTGATTAAGATTGCACACAAAGGACACATGAATCCAAAAAATAATGTCCAAAATGTGCTGTATTTCACATTTTGAAAATTCTCGTGAGGTGTCTGAAAAAGGGCATTTCAATCATAAGACCCTAGATAATAATCTGGGGGCACGATATTGCCCCCCGCCAAGACAAGCCAAAAGCGGGCGGGGCACTACGAACCTTTTCTCGAAGCGTGTCGTCATATTTTCGAACCCTCATAGCTTCGGTCTGGATAATACTAGAGATACCAAATTCTCAAGATAAGATGCAGTAAGCAGTCTTATTAAACACGATAAGTTTCATTTGTCTCGCATGTATACTTTGAGATTTATTGATGCCTAAAATACGTCGATTTCTTCACTCACTCAATCACTCACTGATGATCATCAAAACCTCTAGGGTACTTCCTGAAGTCCTAGAAAGCTGAAATTTGATATGCAGGCTAGTATTAGCACACAAACAGCAGATAAATGAAAAAATCTGTAACTTTCACCCCCCAAACCCACTTAAGGGGGTCCGGTTCTCTATTATAAAAAAAATATATTCCTAACATCCAAAAGTCCTAGAAAGCTGAAATTTGGTATGTAGGCTAGGATTAGTAGACATAACAAATAAATTAATAAATTTGGAACTTTCACCCTCCAAACCCTCTTAAGGGAGGTCCGGTTCTATTTTATTAAAAAAAAATATTCCCTACTGGCAAAAGTCCTAGAAAGCTGAAATTTGGTATGCAGGCTAGGATTAGCACACAAACAACAGATAAATTAAGAAATCTGTAACTTTAACCCCTTCAAATCCTCTTAAAGGGGTCCGGTTTTGTATTATTAAAAAAAATATTCCCAACTTTTAAAAGTCCTAGAAAGCTGAAATTTCTTATGCAGGCTAGGATTAGCACACAAACAACAAATGAATTAAGGAATCTGTAACTTTCAACCTTCAAACCTTCCTTAAGGGGGTCCGGTTATATATATATATATTTTTAATCCAAACTTCCAAAAGTCCTAGAAATCTGAAATTTGGTATGAAGGCTACGATTTGCACATACCCAACGAAAATATTTAAATATCTGTTAATTAAACCCTCCAACCCGCCACTCCACATAGGGATCAAGGCGACGAAAAACAAGGCGCTAAAGTTCTTGCGCCTGACAAACAATTCGACACCCTCTTGAGTAAAATGCAAATAATAAATAATAGTGGGCTATAAAAAAGTCATAGAAAGGCGCAAGAAATGCAGCCTGAAAAAATGAAGAAAGTAGGGCATCTTACAAAAAGAAATGAAATCCCATCAAAACATTTCATGTAAACTAGGTCGCCAAGACTCAGAAGCTCATAACGCTTTTACAATTTAAAGGTTATCAGATCACATGTAGAGCCAAGCCCTTAACTCTACAAGGCCTAACTCTACAAACCCTACATCTTGATCAAAAAGTATGGCTTGGCCGTTTCATGTAACTATATTAAGTCCATGGGAGTGTTTGTTTGACGGCTGCGAAACGGCCGAGCCATACTTTTTGTGCAAGATGTAGGGTTTGTAGAGTTAGGGCTTGTAGAGTTAAGGGCTTGGCTCATGTGATCTGATAACTTTTAAACCGTGAAAGCGTTATGAGCTTCTGAGTCTTAAATAAGAATGGGCAATCAGTCAGAGATAACTTCACTCGCTAGCCCCATATCTCTCTCTCTCGCTCTGTCTAGCGATGGCCCGAGAGAGTGACAGCAAATAGCGTCCTGACAGTCCTACTCGTATTATTCGAGACGCATTGTAGATTTTAACGCTTTAAGTCGCAGATGGAGTCGTAACACTAAACTATACCAAAAAGAATAGAGTAGAGTGAGAGAATTCAGAACACACAGTTTATGGATTGGAAATCTTCTGTTTTACATATCTGTAAAGTTAGTATGTGTGGTTTGATAAACATGGCTTCATTTTGTTGGTATAGATTTCCTTTCGACTTCTAGTATATTCTTATTTTTGGAATGAGTTATAGATAACCAAAATCAATTAAGGTCCATTTGCACTCTGTGGCACCAAGCAATTTAACATTATGCTGTGCCCTATGGTTTAGTGTGACAAGAACAAAGCATAAAATTAAAAATCAGTTAACCTTGTTTAACTTGCTTGGTGCAAGTGGGCCTTAGTATATTGCCTAGGTATAAGAAAATGCCTCTACTTATAAGGTATACCGAATTGTTTTTGAATAAAAAGTATGCAAAAATTGCACATTGCCATTAGCGGAAATTTATTAGTATTAATTAAGTTTTCATATTCAAATTGTATCATTTTATGTTTTACATTTTGATTGCATTCGATAAACAAACTTAAAAGCGTATTTATCGTTGTAATCTCTTTAAGCGATAAGACCGCCAATTGTGTCTTTAACATTTGTTAAGTTTTCTATTGCTATGTATTTTTTTCGGTGCACAGTAAAAAGTATTAGTTTGTTTGTAATTAAAATGTATGGCAAAAAATAACATAATTTTAATGCGAAAACCCTATTATTAGTAATAAATTTCTGCTAATTGCTTTAAAACGCAATTTTTGGATAATTTTATTCAAAAGTAAGGAAAACAATATTATGATGTGCATTTTGCACCGAGATTCGGTTTTACCACCTTAAGTTATAATTATAATTTATTCAATTTAAAATAATTTTTTTGAATAGTTCAAAATACCTAACAGCTAAATGCATAGGTATATTATAGCAATATTGTTGATTTTCTCCGTTGCAAAATCATGTTTAGAGGTATGTTGAATTTAAATAAATTATTAAGCTTTTTTACTTGATGAGTCGTTTTATTGTTAAGTTAACTATATTTTAATTTAGTTTAGAATAATGCCGATTCTGAAGATTTTAATTTTAGTTTTAGTGCTGTCAAATCTAAAATTTCTTCGTTCCAAAATAGTTCTTTAGTATCTACAACAGAAGCTATATTACTTTGGAAAAAATTAAGTTTTGACAGCACTAAAACTAAAATTAAAGCCTTCAGAATCAACTTTTTATAGTTAGTATAATATTTCAAATAAAACTTAATCTATAACATCTGTATACAATACTTGTATCCAAATATCTTTTTGTGGATAAAAATATTCTAAATCATTCAAAATACCTACTCGGGCTATTCTTTCAACAGTATAGAGACATGCATATCGTGTGCGTGAATTAAAAATTTGTGCTTCCAGCCGATCCAACGATATTCACGGAAAACAGATTCCGCTGGAGTAACGTTACACCAGCGGCATGTTTTTTATCATGTGGTAGTCGTAGCTAAATAAAAATTAGCTACTTATCCTACTTCCTACTAATAGTATAAAAGCGAAAGTTTGTGCTTGTGTGTGTGTGTATGTTTGTTACTCTTTCACGCTGAAACGGCTGAACGGATTTGGATGAAATTTAGAATGGATATAGCTTATATCCTAACTTAACACATAGGCTACTTTTTATCCAGGAAAAATGTATCGTTCCTGTAGGATAGATCAATATTATTGAAAAATCAGGTGTCTAATTAGCGCGGTCCATATCGTGTTGTAAATTAAGATGTGTTATGTTATCTCATCACACTTCACACTAATATTATAAATGCGAAAGTTTGTGTGTGTATGTATGTGTGTTACTCTTTCACGCTGAAACGGCTGGACGGATTTGGGTAAAATTTAGAATGGATATAGCTTATATCCAACTTAACACATAGGTTACTTTTTATCCCGGAAAAAGCATGTCGTTAAACCGAATAAAACGCGGGCGGAGCCGCGGGCAAAAGCTAGTATAGATATAATGAGCGCCCTGTTATGCCAAAAAAAAAAATTGTGCGTCCAGATGCCGCTGGGGTAACGTTTAGCCAATTGCTGTATCTCTTAAACGGTATGACATACAACTACGATTTTAGTTACTAAGGTGCGTCTTAATTAGTTCTTAATATGTGCAAATTTATTTTTTCAATATTCGACGCCGTTGGTCAATTAAACATTTTCTTCAAAAACCCTAAAATCGGCCCTTGCGCTTCAATGAGAATACCTAGAAACTGAAAAATTATGGTGAATTGTACCTTCTAATTCCTACAATTAAGGATACAAAGGAATATTAAAGGTAGTTCAGATTTCCTGGACACTTTTAAATAGCCCGCCAGGATGAAGTATTTTCTGATAGGTCATTAATTACAGTATGCAATGGTAATATTAGAATGTGTTTTTGAGAAAATTAATTTCGTGTGTTCTGTGTTATTATTACCTTATTTACTTTATATATCTTCGTAGGTGATTTGGGCATATACATAGAAATGATGAATGAAAGTAGAGTGACGAAAGAAGTTCATACTGCACAAGTGAAAGGTAAAGCTAAAGAACATACTGAAGGAGGGCAAAGTAAATTGTACCCGGAATAGAAGAGCTTATATGACTAGATTTTTGTAAATAAGTAAAAGAGATGTGTCAGGATCGTAGCACATGGAAATCCGTAGTCTCCGTCTACTCTCTGGGAGACAGTATATAGTAGTATGAAATCGAATAGTCGCAGAAAATTATGAAATTTAGCGTAGGTAACGTTTAAGGATTCCACGCAGCCGTCTGTATGTCACGGGTCTCTAGCTTGTACACGGAATGAGTGTTACAGATCTGAAATGTGGATATTTATGTTGTGTAAATTGTTGAACGAGAACTGAATATTGAATGAAAAAGAAATCATTAAGTATATAGGATGAAATTTAATCAACCGACCAAATTCATACTAGAGACTCGGTTGGTAATCAAGAAATAGGTTCAGTAATCCTTTTGGCCAATTTCGAAAAATATTTTTTT
This sequence comes from Ypsolopha scabrella, assembly GCA_910592155.1. Lineage (NCBI taxonomy): Eukaryota > Metazoa > Arthropoda > Insecta > Lepidoptera > Ypsolophidae > Ypsolopha > Ypsolopha scabrella. The sequence goes on from OU342960.1 coordinate 14,238,648, forward strand.
TTGCTCCCGTACTGGTTGGACTAGTTTAAGTACAATTCCTAGTGCAGGTTCTACGGGAAATTTTTTTTTTTTCGAATTTCACCTGGAGGGTCATTAAACCTTGTTCCCGATGACTAACCGAGTCTCCAGTATGAATTTGGTCGGTTGATTTAATTTCACCTAGTATACTAAAATGGTTTTTGTTTTAATATCCTGAAATAGTTTTATAAAATTCTTGTTACGGGGTCTGTCTCAAAAACTAAACTGGTTTGGAATTTGGATTTTTCTGTATGCTATGTGCCATTGAAAAAGCTGATTTTTACAACCAACAACTCGACCAACCTAATTTTGCAGTTTTGTTTCATACAATTGTGTAGGTACTGAAACTGATAAGTTTGTAAATTTTTATCAAATCATTTGAGCCTATTAACAAATTTAAATGGTACGGAACCGTCAGGGCGCTGGTCCTACTCGCACTTGACCTGTCTTTTTACCATAAGTAAACTGATATTTTAAACCATTCGTTTCTTCATTCGAAATAAGGTAAAAAAAGGAACATGATGTAGCTGCAAGGAACACAGTTTTATTACAACTAGGTATATCGGTATATTAGTTTAGCGCGTAAAACTCGAAAGCTCTGCTGTTTTCTGTTGAGCATTTCTGTATTCACCTTCCTGTCCTATCATCGGACCCTGGTCACCACGTTTACCCAAGTACTAATCAATGTAGATTCATTTGTTTATTTATTATTAACGCATTATAATATAACACTAGCCTTAGCCCGCGGCCCCGCCCGCATGAATTCAATTTCTGCCCCGCTTTCGGGTTGGGCGTTACTTTATGAAGGGTCACTATGGTCACTATGTTTACCAAGGTCGCTATGATCATAATAAAAAAACGGATTTAAATCCGCTCACTTGTTCTCGAGTTAGGACGGAACATACAAACATACAGAGAGACAAACAAATTTTTTTTTAATTGTGGTTTTTTGCCTAAGTAGGTACCTACCTACAATACTAATTTAACACATTTCCTTTAAAATTTCTCAATGTACGGACACGACCTTTTTAATACATTAGTATTAGTATATATACCACATGTTTTAAGGCTTCCACACCCCTGGTATATAGCCCAAAGAACGTGTTGATTTAGTGCATCTTAGGTTAGCGGCAGGTCCTTATTTTTACACATAATAAAAATTAGGAAACACCTCTGACACCGCGTCGGGGATTCATGTCCTATCGATAATAATCACGGATTGAATAGTGAAATATGGGTAGTCATGGTAAGCGCGTAAGCGCGTTGTTCATATTAAACGAAAGTCAAGGTGATATTATAACAATGTTTAAGTAGTGCCTATACTACAATCAGCACCCTGACACAAATGAGCACACTAATACAAAGTGATTGCCGCTATATCGAGTTATGTATGTGCTGTCATCCGTCAAGGAGTTCCATGGTGATGAGGCCAGGATTGAGGGTCAGGTGGTATAATGACAAATTTCACGTAATACCCTGCAATAAGCACACTAACATCAGGTGATTGCTGAAATCTCGAGTTATGTACTGTCATCTATTGAGAAGTTCTATGGTGATGAGGTCAGGATCGAAGGTCAGATGTGTTCATGACAATTTTCAAATAATACCGTGTAATCAGCACCTCGGTACAAAGCGTTTGCCTCAATATCACATAATATGCTGTCATCCATTGAGGAGTTCCACTGCCTATCTCTGAAGATCATCATTAGATCAAGACAAAACTAAAGCCGGATCTACTTGGAAGCACAACCTTCCAAACATAAAAAAACCTTACAAATCGGCTAAGAAATGACGGAGGTCGGTTTGGTCCATGATGTCTAGTTGCTCATTAAACCGATTACGACTACCTCCCCGAATGTCTAGTCGCCGTACGTCTACTTCCTCGAATGTCTAATCGCCCATTACGACTACCTCCCCGAATGTCTAATCGCCTATTACGACTACCTCCCCGAATGTCTAATCGCCCATTACGACTACCTCCCCTAATGTCTAGTCGCCGTACGTCTACTTCCTCGAATGTCTAATCGCCCATTACGACTACCTCCCCGAATGTCTAGTCGCCGTACGTCTACTTCCTCGAATGTCTAATCGCCCATTACGACTACCTCCCCGAATGTCTAGTCGCCGTACGTCTACTTCCTCGAATGTCTAATCGCCCATTACGACTACCTCCCCGAATGTCTAGTCGCCGTACGTCTACTTCCTCGAATGTCTAATCGCCCATTACGACTACCTCCCCGAATGTCTAGTCGCCGTACGTCTACTTCCTCGAATGTCTAATCGCCCATTACGACTACCTCCCCGAATGTCTAGTCGCCGTACGTCTACTTCCTCGAATGTCTAATCGCCCATTACGACTACCTCCCCGAATGTCTAGTCGCCGTACGTCTACTTCCTCGAATGTCTAATCGCCCATTACGACTACCTCCCCGAATGTCTAGTCGCCGTACGTCTACTTCCTCGAATGTCTAATCGCCCATTACGACTACCTCCCCGAATGTCTAGTCGCCGTACGTCTACTTCCTCGAATGTCTAATCGCCCATTACGACTACCTCCCCGAATGTCTAGTCACCGTACGTCTACTTCCTCGAATGTCTAATCGCCCATTACGACTACCTCCCCGAATGTCTAGTCGCCGTACGTCTACTTCCTCGAATGTCTAATCGCCCATTACGACTACCTCCCCGAATGTCTAAAGCACTGAGATTATGAGTACAGGTAAACGAAAATAACTTTTATTGCAAATTAATCAAAAGACAAAGCCTATAAAAGCAGCTAAGCAGCGCTTTTTCTCCCGACTTGATTGACAAATATTGAATTTTCAAACTGAAAAACTTATTTTTATTAAGGCGAGGTTATCCGGCGAAATCTGTCCTGCTCCAACGCTTTCGTTTTACACATGGTCATCCTGCTCAGCGGAAGCGCGCCACTTAGAAAATTTGCGGCTTCGAGGTGTTTTTATATTATTTTGGAATTAGAGGAACGGATTTTTCATATGACGGCCGTTTTATATTGCATTTTTTAAGACGTTTATTTTAGTATAAGTTTTACTGTTCAAAACTTTACATAGCTCAAATGAAATGATAATTATATCATAGTTCAGACCTATCTTTACGATTTAAATGGATCGAGGAAAATGTAAGTAATCGGGTATCCAACGGCCGAAATATCAAGATCAAAGAGTGAAATATAACATATTTTATCTTCGCTATTTATTGGCTTAAAATTAATTTGAAAAGAGATGAAATCGGGATAACCCCCCTAAGATTAAAATAAAATATAGCCTGTTACTCAGAAATAGTGTAGCTTCTTGTAAAAGAAAGAATTTTTAGAATCGGTTCTTTACTGACCGTTGGCCTTTCAGTTTTGAAAATGTCTGAAAATGTTGATTTTATCGCAGGAGTCAACATTCAAAATTTAGACTATTCACTTATACTTATACTAGCGAGACGGGGTCGGTTAAATACAATTAAAATCCCACCCTTTTTGAAATCCTTGGGGTGCGAATTTTTATAAATCCCTTCTTATTATAGTGTGCCTTTTGACCATTCTATAAATACACCCTCCATATCAAGTCTCTACCTCCAGCGGTTTGGGCTGTATGTTGTCTGGCAGTCAGGACAAAGCCTTTTATATTTATTGATGATTTGTGAAAGTAGAATAGAACGTTAATTTTCAAAAAAAAAAAAACAGTCAAGTGCGAGTCAGACTCGCATACCTAGGGTTCCGTAATTCGACTGTTTTGGGAACAGTGAGGATGAAGATATTTAAAATCTTGCCTATAACTGTTTATGATGACAAAAAAAGAATTGATTGTACCACATTTTAAAATAAAACTCGTAGATGAAAAATTTGATTTTGTCATTTTATTATGGTGAATTTCTCAACCGCTATATTTTTCATGTAATCTTTAGGTAATCTCGAATCACCATGATTTTTTATTATCGTAATTTTTTCGGTTTTCCAGTTTCGGAAATAAGGGGGTGACATGTATTTTTTTGTGGTTTTTCAAAGATTTCTCGAAATCGGTGCCAATAAATATAGTAAAAGTATCTATTTTTATAATCTGCTCTTTAATATCTACAATTTGATACCCATACTGTATTTTTAAGAATTATTTTTTTATTTTTCTCACTTTTGTATTGGAAACATTTTGAAAAATTTGGATTTTTCAAATTTTTTTTTGTACCGTATTATGTAGGCAAGTGAATGCTATTTTTGTAGAAAATTTCAAGTCTTTATCTTTAACAATGCTAAAGTTAAGACGCTGTGACATACGGACGGACGGATGGACAACGGAGTCTCACCATAAAGGTTCCTTTTACCTTTTAGGTACTACGGAACTCTAAAAAGGTAATGGTTTTGACACTGCACTTGGTAAAACATGGTATAACCTGTAAAGTAAAACCTCCTATACAGTTTATTCTATGATTTATTTATTAAGTCAGTTGTGTGTTGGTTGTGTGGCAAAACAAATGAACAAAAGAAATCATAGAATAAATCATACTTAGTGCATTGTTTTAGGGATATTTTTCTTTTACTTTTCCTCTTATTACTTCTGTTAAAGAAAAATCAATGCAATACATTTTACAATTTAATGTTACATTTACATGACTGACCTACACATTATGTTGTTTGTTTACAATACAATAATGAGTCAAGTACATGCATATGTATGTAACAAATATTTGCATGAGAGGTATATAAAAACATTAGTATTACACAAAACCAACTGTCAGTATGGATCATCATCGGAATCCAAATCACTTATAGGATCATCTGAAGAACTGGAAGATGTACTAGAATCAGTGGATGAACTACTTTCATCACTCTCTGTGTGGTAAGAAATATTATTTATTCTAATATCAGGTAGCAGTGACATGGAAGCCATTTTAACAGCAACTTCGTTTTCCATTATTTTGATCTCTTCTTGCTGGACCAGCTCAGCTGCATGTTCCAGCTCTTCCAAGTCTAAATCCAGATCTTTCTTGTCTATTTCAATGTTGACTATGTTTTTGTATAGTTCATCAAGTTCCTCAACTCTGCATTTCTGTAGAAATACCAAATAATCTTTTATGTATAGTTGATTTAAAATGTATCTAGCATCACTGCTTATGTTGAACATTTGATGGATTTCCACCATGCATTTTATAACAAACTTCTTCCCCTTTCTCAGCAGCGAAATCACATCACCTTTAACTTTAATGCAAAGTTCGAAGTTTCTGAATATTGGATAGATGAGAGCCCTCCGATAGCAAGCAACTAACACTTGTGTCATATCTTTGAAACTGCAAAACCAACTCAGTGTTGCAGACAGCTTGTTGATAGTCCAGCTAGATTCCACTGTGCTCTCATTGAGTGTTGTTCTTTTATCATAGCAATATCCAAACAATATGTCAACCAGGCCAAACAGGACCTCTTTGTATTCAGTTTTGCTAAGTAAATAATGTTTGTTTGGAATCTCTTTCAAGATTGCAACTTCAACATCAGTGAAGTCTGCATCCTTATTGAAATCTGGATTGTCCCAAAATAGTTTTGTAGATAAATAAGGATCAAGTAGCTCTTTATCAAAGAAATCTGCTAAATAGTGATCAGAAGAAAATTTGTCATTTTCTGTGTTGATTCGTAATTTATTTCTGTCATCTATGGCAACTTGTTCTGGAATTCTCAGTTCAAATATCTGAGGAAATTCCTCTCCAATACCACTGAAATTCTTAGAGATTTTATTAGCAAACCCATAAGTGAATTTACTCTCATTCTCGCTGCTGCTTTCAGAGTAATCATTTTCATTTATAGTGATTCCATCTTCCTCAAGCATTTCAACTAAATCTGGGTTGATATTTGGTACAGCGCGCGGTGCTAACAAGCTAGTGATCATGTCAAGGTTCTCGAAGTTTTCGCCAGGAGTTACTTTGTTAAAGATTAATCGGAAATCGCCAGAATCAGAGGTGTACGAACTTTTTGAATCCTCATTCTCGACTATTTTCCCGGGGAGCCGTATCCTCAAGAAGTAAGGACTTGAAATAAAAAGGAAGTTTTCACCGTCAACATCGATCTCTGTATCCCCAATGTTTGAGTACGGAGCGTGGATGGTGATAAACACATGTTTTTCATCTTGTGATATCTTGAAGCATGGGGTGAGCATTTTGTACCAGAGTTTTTACAGGAATACGTACCTCGGGAACAACAAACGCATCGTCTTCTATAAACACAAATCAAAGAATTAATTCTCTCTTCCAGGAAGTGTCTAATAGGGATATTAATTCGTAGGATATTATCTTTGGAGCCTTCCTTCATTTATCCAAAGGAGGTCGTGACTAAAGGGCCGTTAGCGGTAATTTAACTTTAAAAATTATTAAACCGTAAGTTATTATTTAGCTGTTGGAATATCTTTCTTAGCACCAACTGATAAAGTTCAATTTGCAATGTACAATTCCAAAAGGGAAGCGGTCCTTTAATTTTATAAATTATTGAACCGTAAGTCATCGGTAAGTGCTCGGAAAATGATTTTTTCTGCATGTCGTGAATTCTGTTAAAGCTACAGGGGTCGCCTCACTTCGCTCCGTTTTGCTCGGCTCCCTAATATATACTTACATGTCAACCTAACCGCTCCTCCTCACTTCGCTCGTCGTCGCGTCGTCGCAACCTATCCCTAGCGGTCGAATAAAATTAAAACTTACGTAGCCACTAACGGCTGTTTAGTCACTTTCCAAAAGGAATAGAGAGATTAGGGATCCGCAAAGAGTATCGATACCTGAGTAGTATCGATACTTTCTCTTCGATACCAAGTATTTATTTACTCAATACATAGAGACTTTATGTACTCGATACTTTGGTTTCGATACTTTACTAGGTATCGATACTTTTTCACATACTCGATACTTTTGTCTTTCACTAGTGTAATTTTACGCAAAGTCACCATTTCTCTTTCTGACATTTTATCGGTAGGTAGGTAGGTACTTATTGCTCTCGGTGAAGTGATAGATTCAGGTAAAAATAGACTACAGACCATTCACTTTATTGCCTCAGCCAGACTATGCTCCTCGCTTTGCTCATCGCGCTGCCACGATGATGTTGCCGAGCCAACCTCACTCATCGCCACACTCTTCACCATGCGCCGCATTCCAGCTTTCGCCTTCACGCGGTAAACATCGACGACGAAATGGATGCCGACATTGCAGCTGTGTTCTAAGGTAATTTTTTGCATGCGCTGGAGCGGGTAAATACGAATAGCGAAAACTCCAAACACAACGTACCTTGTTAGTAACGCAAAATGTTTATTTGTCAAATAGATATGTCCATAGAGTATACGTTTTACAGTTTATATCTAATCTTTATAAAAACAATATTATATGATGTAACAAATAAAATACGAGAAATGTATAAAAAAATATAATATATATTAAGTTGGGCTAATAAAGATATCCCTACATATTCATAAAATAAAGAAATATAGAATAAGAATATTATTACACATTTTTGATTGAAACACTAGTACTTGTCCACTTATTTATATTATTTCCCTTACCGGTTTCGCTGTTATAGCATTATCAAAGGTTTTTTGGTTGTTTACGTACAATATATGAATCGCTTGCCCAAATCGACGCTAAAGAAGGTTTTCTTTTTTCTTTTATGCTTTCAAAATTTACATTTTATTCAAATTTTGATTTAAAGTGATTAAACAAGCCAAATATTTAAGGTCAATCATTTAATTGTTATCGTCACTTTTTTATCCGAAATTGTCCCTTTTCAGATGCCCTGTCTTACGTAATTACTAGAGCGCACTAGCGACACTACCAGTGAATTAACACCTAGTTCAGCTCCAGTGATAACATGAAAAAATCTATCAAATTTTTTACATTTATTAAAATTTTAAAACTTTGATTTGTTGCATTTGAATAAATATTATTATTTTTTAAGCACCAAAAGTGGTATGTTATTATTAATTTGTAACTGAATTAATTAATTTAACACAAAAATGGATACAATCAGACGTTATGTTCAGCCGCTATGCTTTAAAATCTACAAATCCAATATGACAGCGGTTTTTTCAAGATGGCGGATTTTTCCCAAAATGGATTTTTTGGCATATCAATCAGAACACTATTCTTCATCATTTCCACCAATTTTTAGCTTGAGGTTTCCAATGTCCGGGTCAATCTTTAATTTGCTTGGAGTAATAGACACCTCGGATAGTTTTAAAAAGAAAACATTTGAAATATACTCTGTTAACATATGGGATGTATTTAAAGGATTTTCATACTAATTTCCTGGACAGTTATTCAGATTTCCTGGACACTTTTAAATAGCTCGCCATGATGAAGTATTTTCTGGTAGGTCTTTACAGTATGGTATGGTAATATTACAATGTATTTTTGAGAAAAATATCATAATTGGAAGTTATTTCAATTTTACACATTAGATTGCTATAAGTGTTAAGAACGTAGAGATTGATTCTCTGCTGGTGAATGTTATTGCATTTTGAAATAATTTATTCAACATGAACTATCAGTTTGATTCTTTTCGAAAAGTAATTCGTAGTGAAACAAGGAAATAAATTAGAAACTGCCTTAGTTTGGTAGGTTTGTTGAGGCATATTTAAAAAAATGCCACCTCCTGGGTTTGTGGAACAAGTGAATTTAATACCAAGCACTTCCAGTCCCACCTGAAAAGCTTTTTTGAAAACTGGGGTGACGACGACAGAGCGGAACCAGCTCACTGGATCGCGTATAGACTTATTATTATTTTTCATTTCTGATTGAATTGAAGAATCAATCGGGAATTGAAATAAAAAATAATTGAATTTAAGTTAACTTTAATTTTGGTTTTTATTATACAAAAGAGTGCTTTTAATGTCAATATTGATTTAGTACACTCTTAATCAATATTCACATTAAAAGCTCCCATATTTTCCCTGCTGTGCGACATAAAAAGAAATTTGCTACGAATGGAACTACTGCGAATACCAAAATTAGGTACCTATTCGCAGTAGTTCCATTCATACATGATTGATGATTTTAACTCTTATTTTCTGACCAAGTGGCAGATGATTCATTTTTCAAATAGATTTTGAGACATAGGATATATTTTTATACATTTTTTGACAGATGTCAAAAGTAAGCGATGATTTATTTTTATGCAGGTGTCAAAAGTGCCGGATGATTACTGTTTTGTGACAGATGTCAGAAGTGACAGATGATTTATTTTTATGTAGCTGTCCAAAAGTGAAAAATTAACTCTTGTTTATGACAGATGTCAAAAGTGATGGATGATTACTGTTTTGTGACATCTGTCACAAAACGTCAATCATCCGTTACTTTTGACACCTGCATAAAAATAAGTCATCTCTCACTTTTGACATCTGTCAAAAACTTTGAATATATACTACAGGAAACAGTTTACGCGTATTTTTGCATACAATCACAGTCTGTCGTTTTTGGCGGGGGACCAGGTAAACCCATACATAACCAAAATATGTTAGTACAAACGCATACACATGCGATTCGCACACCTGCAACATAACTTACATAAATACATACCATCTTTGCATGTGTGCGTCAAATTGAATAAAGTTGGGAAAACGTATATCGATAAATACAATAACTGCCACCACTTTATCTGATGCAGGTAGACAAAATGATAACTAAAACTGAATCTTGTTTTATCGTACTGAACTGAAACCATTTATTATTTTATTTATGTCCCGAGTTTAATTTTGTACTTTGGAAAATTATTGTACCAAATATAATAATAGATCTAGATATCATCAAAATGTAGTTACCAAACAAAATAAAATAATAATTATATAGCATTCGGAAAGTTGCGTCACATATTTACGTCGTCAATACCGCAGTGCTTAGAAGCTAAGATGTACAACCAGTGCGTCCTTCCTGAGACCTTTGTCTTCAAAGAGCCTGATCCGCCGATTTAAGGTCGCTCAGCGAGCTATGGAGCGGGCTATGCTTGGGGTATAGGTAACAACAGTAGTTTAACTAGGTGGTGTCCTTGAAATCAATACCTACGGCCACTCGGTGCCTAAACACGCGGTAGGGCTGCCAAATGACTGTTTACGTATTTGATAATGCCATATTATTATTATAAAAGTTGTATTTAAGCAATCATACAATGCACAACATACTCCGTAATTTCGTGCCATAATTTACGAAAATGCGCGGGAGCATCACAGTCACAACGTGCGTACGTAACTGGTGCGACCGCGACTGTCGTAACCCGAGTTGAACCGAGTCTTGGGGGGGTTCGTTTCGGCCCGTTTGTATGGAGATAGAATACTATTTGTTATTTATACTATGCTCGGGGTATCTCTGATGGATAGAATCCGAAATGAGGAGATCCGTCGGAGATCGAAAGTAACCGACATAGTCTGCAGCATCAGAAAGTTGAAGTGGCAGTGGGCAGGCCATATTTGTTGTCGACATGATGGCCGTTGGAACTGAAAGGCTTTAGAATGGAGACCACGTACAGCAAAGCGTAGTGTAGGCCAACCTCGTGCCCACTGGACCGACGACCTGAAGGACGTTGTGGTTGGCGGCTGGATGAGGAGGACAGCGGACCGACATGAGTGGCGAAATTTGGGAAAGGCATATATCCAGCAGTAGACGATCACGAGCTGATGGATGGATGGAATTATGTATTATCCATCCATCAGCCTGTTTCATCCACTGCTGGACATAGGCCTTTTCAGGATTTCGCCACTCTTGGCGGTCCTCCTGGAAGAAATGCCCATACTCACACACGCTGGGCAGGCGGGTTGGTGAGCGCGGTGCCGAAACCCTTGTTTGTTTATTTGTAAAACTTAATTTATATGATTAAAATGAGATTTAACTGTGTTACATTGATATAGTGCTTTATGTTTCATACTATTGTGTTTTATTAATAGAGAAGTAAATGGAACGTATATTTGCATCACACAATGAACAATAAAAAGCGTGAAATATGTGAGGTGTGAAGCGGTCGAAATGATAGTGAAAACATTATATTCAGGCTAAATGTTTGCTAAGTTTCTTGCCCTTCTTCTTAGCAATACTAATCGAATGGTGCGGATGGTTAGGCATTATGTATATATAATATTTTTATTCCTATATTTCTCTATTTTATGCAGGTGTATAACTTTATTACATTTTAGTAGCCCAACCTTAATATTTCCCTTTTTTTATTTATGAACTTATTTCTTCATTGCATTATTTATATATAATATTTTTATTCCTAGATTCCTCTATTTTATGCAGGTGTATATTTTATTTCCCGTATTATTATATATTTTTTATATTCTAAAGATATATATATTGTTTTAATTAACTTTGACTTGTAGAAAGTATACTTTAAGTATCTATTTTGCAAAATACATATTTTGATTTGATTTGATTTCTTTTAAAAGAGAATCGGTAAGTACCTCTGTACTCATCTTACGACTTATTTTGTGTTATAAAGAAATTTAAAAGTGAAAACATTTTCATAACATTTATTTGTAAATTGAATAGTGATGGGATTGAATAGCAGAAACTGAACGCGGCCCTGGACTGAGTTTAGTTTGATCTCCCGCTCACGTTCAGCGATCATGATATCTCTTTTGCATGCGTTGAAATTGTATATGCTATCCTGCTGTCAGAGATGAGCGGGCGATCAAACTGAACGCGGCCCTGGGTTTCTTTAATGAACGCACTCGATATGGTTTGCTATGCTAGACTAGCAGGTACTGGGGTGAAATTCGCATCACTCCGGGCTGCGCTCATAAATTAGGGGTCTCGACACGGGTTCTAATGCCATCTCTGTTGCACGCTTTGATAATTGTATACGCTATCCTGCTGTTAGTGTCGGAACCTGACAAAAGGGAACCTGAAACCAATTCATGAATGGGGTCTGGGTGATTTTTGCTCGTTTCGAAATGTAACCTGTTTTACCGAAGTTTGGTATTTGTTCTAATAATTATATTAATTTTCACGTAAAATGAATTGAAATTAAATCAACAATGGCAGAGGGGCAAGTAGGAATCATTGTAAACGAAATTTTGGTAAGTTGCAGTTTTATGAAAGCATTTACCTAAGTGTCTGTTTCCCACCAAATCCAGTTATGGTAACCAAAACAAACATGCTAGGTTTTAGACTTCTAGTAAAGTCAATTTCAGGTTTAAGCACTTCATATTGTACTGTAGACCTTTAGGTACTCTCTAATGAAAGATACTCTTGTTCAGTTGCTGTTTATGATCAACTGTTAGTCAATACAACCCTGTCATTCCATTTCTCTATCTATGAACTTGGCCTTAAGCATGTTTACTTATGACTTTCGATGCTATAAACACACCAGTGATATAATAGCTATCATACCGACTGTGCGGTTAACATTCATCACATTCCAGGTGCTTTGTCTACCAAGTATTCTGAAAAATATAAAGTATGATTGGCTCTCGGACGCCTGGGGCATATACAACCTTGTCACCCATTTTTAATACACTCCTGATAGTCATTCAAAAACTCACTGGGTTGGGTTTCCACCCGGGTTGCTACACTAACACATTGATAAATCAACATGAGTCGCAACACCAACTGTTCAAAAATAGCAGTGTCGCTACACTGCTGAGCAGGGTTCGCAAGGTTCATATAGAGACTTCAAAATGACTGTTATAAATCAATACGAAATCTATTGGAAAGATGTGGGACCAAATTAACAATAAAATTAACAATCAAATTTTACGTTTGAAAATAATAAATTATATAAAATGACATGAAGTGAAACGTTATATCAATATTTTGTTTGGTTTTGGTCAAGTAACATCTGTCAGAATAGGTAATAAAGGGTGAAACGAAACAATATTTATAAAACTAGGTAGGTACTTTGTTTGTATTCAAGTTAATGAAATAATGACCCAGAAAACTTATCTAGGGCAAAGTGCAACTCAATGTGCGGCATTTCAAAACTCCCCCCCCCCCCCACTTCCTCCTCTTCACAACCCCTTTTGATGGTGTTGATATAAGATTTTAACCAATCATTTACTTTGTTAGAAAACATCCCCTGTTGGCACTCAAAAACATTCCAGTAAATTTGTGTATGATCTCAGTAGGAAAGGCTATTATATGTGCATTATATTCCCCACATGCAGGCTTTTCTAAATTTAAGAGGAGCAGCAGATGTGTTAACACACTCAATATCAAGGCAATCGGTAAAAACACTGGATCAGAGTGTTGAAAAGGGGGCACCCTTATCTGCACTGCAAACCAAAAATACAAGGAAAATCAGTTGGGGACTTGGGCACAATGAAAAAAAAGTTTTCTTAATTTTTTATTCCCCTTCTAGCTGATAGGTTAGGTTAGAAGGTTAAGTATGGTGAGACATGGATTGTACTGGAGCGACTGCCCATTGAGACCTCACCTGTCAACCTCTGTAACCTTAGTGATTATTTCTTATGACATCTCAGAAATCCAGTAGATTGTGCTTCTTATCCACACTGAGTGGGAAATCTGCTGGACCAAAGCTTTTTTTGATCAGTAAAATATAAGAAAACATGTGGACAGATAATTAATACACTAAGCAATGTACAAAATTGTACACATGGTACTATATGTGTTAGAAGCATTACAGGATTTTAATGCAGTTTTGAAAAAGTTGAGGGCTATGGTTAAACATAAGTAACGGGTGTCCGGTGGCCGAATTAGGATTTAAATTTCCAACTGTTTTCGAACCGTTGAGCGGAGGGGCGGGCGGGGGGTCCCGTTCGATTCGTCATTCGTGCGGGTTTCTTAGTCACGATGTCGCAGTGGACGGGTGAACAACGTGCGTTCGTAATCGAAACTTATTTTAAAGCAAACGATTCCTGTGCTGTTGCTCGTCGAAGATTTTGTTCGCGGTACAATATCCGACGGTTACGTGATGCGATTTGATTCGAATGTGGGTGCAGAGGTTCAGAACAACAGGTTCAGCAGCAAATTATCCGCGGCCGGCACCAAGCCGAACGTCGAGGACTGCTGACAATATCGAACTTGTCGCAAACAGTTTACGCGATTATCCGCGACAGTCCGTGCGTTAGAGAGCGGCTGCTCTCGGGCTCCCAAAAACGATTGTGCACGAAATATTGAAAAAGGACCTTAAATTTCACCCCTTTAAAATTCAAATTGTGCAAGCGCTTAAGCTCAGTGATTATAATTTGCGCAAAAGTTTCTGCGAGACAATGTTGCAGCGTTTTCGTACAGTGAACACAATCTTTTGGAGCGATGAAGCCCATTTTTATTTAAATGGAAGTGTGAATAAACAGAACTGCCGTTATTGGTCACCTAAAGGACGGAACCCACGGTTGAAACATCAACAGCCACTTCACAGTCCCAAAGTGACGGTTTGGTGTGCATTGTCAAGCAGGGGAATAATCGGACCGTATTTTTTTGAAAATCGTCAAGGACAAGCCATTACTGTGACCGGCGTTTCTTATCGGCGCATGCTTAACGATTTTTTTCTTCCAATATTGCGAGAACATCCTGCCTACAGTTCACACACGTGGTTTCAGCAAGATGGAGCCACGTCTCACAGGCTAGAGAGACCATTTCGCTTCTTCGTGATTTGTTCCCTAACAAATTGATAAGCAAATTTGCTGACATCCCCTGGCCACCCAGGTCACCGGATCTTACCCCCATGGACTTTTTTCTGTGGGGGTACCTTAAAAGTAAAGTTTATGAAACCGCCCCACCGACCATCTCAGCATTAAAAGTAAATATCGTTCGCGAGGTGAATGGCATCCTGACGTCCCTTCTCCAGCGAGTGGCGCGGAATACTGAAGCCAGATTCCAAGAGTGTATTGTATTCGACGTGACGGTCAACATTTAGACGAAATAATTTTTAAGAAATAAAATCCTCTTCCCTTCTTTGTTGTAGTCATTGAAATAAAAATATATATTTTGTAGTTTTTTTTAATTTCATTTTGTAATCCTAATTCCGCCACCGGACATCCTGTATAATTTTACTGGTTTATTAGAGTTGTTTTGCTCTCACTCTTCTAGGGTTTCCATTACCCACATCAAGACGTAAAAAAATTGTATTGAATTTAAAAAAATGGTGTTTTAACAATAAGCTACTTATTTCCTTTGATATGGTACTTCATGTTTCTTTGCAAGAATTGATCCCTATTAATCAGACTTTTCCCTGCAAAAGAAAAAGTGAGACTTATTGGAACCTCTGAATGCAGTTTATGTTTTCTTCAAAGACAAGACATTTTTATTTATACGTGGGACGCACTATAAGTTTCCGGAATGAATATGACAAAATACTATTAAAGGTACAAAATTAATTTATTGTTTTTCAAAATAATCTCCCTTGGCGTCTATGCACTTTTTCATTCGATAAAACCAGTTTTGAAAACTTTTGTGCCACTCCCCTGTGGTGACCTCTGAAACGTGTTTTTCATACTCCTCGACAGCCTCTTCTGGTGATGAAAATCGTTGACCGCGTAATTGGTTCTTAATTTTTGGGAACAGAAAAAAGTCACAAGGTGCCAGGTCGGGACTGTATGCAGGATGACTCATGAGTTCTACATTTTTCGTCTTCAAAAAGTCGTTTGTCTGTCTGGCCGTGTGAGAACTAGCATTGTCGTGGTGCAGGATGATACGGCGTTTACGGTTATTTTTACGGAGTTCGTCAATAACTTCCGGCAAACAAATGGTCGTGTACCAGTCACTATTCACGGTACGACGATTTTCTAAAGCAGCAGTAGCCACGTGTCCAGTTTTATTAAAAAAAGAAGCAATCGTCCGCTTAGATGCACTTTTCACGCGCGCCACTTTGGTTGGTTTCGGCTCATCTTGAAAGACCCATACGCTCGATTGCTGCTTTGTTTTGGGATCGTAGCAATAAATCCATGTTCCGTCACCTGTTACTATGTCCCACACCAAATTTGACGCACCTTCGTTGAATCTGGTAAGCATGGCACTGCACCAAGTGACGCGGTCCGTTTTTTGAGCCTCGGTCAAGTTGTGTGGGATCCACCGCGAGCACAGCTTTCTCACACCCAAATGTTTGTGTAGGATTGATTGTATTTGACTCATGCCTATTTCTAAGGATGCGCGAATTTCATGGTAGGTCACATGCCTGTCTGTTTCAATCATACGGCGCACAGCATCGATGTTTTTGTTGGTCACAGCGGTGGACGGCCGACCATCGCGAGATTCGTCACTGAGATTGATACGACCACGCTTGAATTCTGCAAAGCAGCTATAAACAGTCGTCTTGCATGGTGCTTCATTGCCAAAAGCTGTTTCAAGCCGAGCGATGCTCTGTTGAGCTGTCAAATCACACTTAAAATCGTAGAAAATCATACTACGAAAATTTTCCCGAGTTAAATCCATGTTGATGCAGACACACAATTTTTTAAATGGCGCCACAAGGTAAAAACAAAAGACAGTCAGATGAAACAAACTGCATTCTACAGCCAAAGAGTTCTATTTTCAAATGTTGCAATAAATTTTTAAATATTGTTTATGTAAGTGGCCAGTTCCGGAAACTTTTAGTGTTACCTATGTAATTATAATTATGGTTACATGCCAAGAGGAAAATTCAATGGTGAGAGTTTTTGACCAAAAATCTCCATCTCTTAAACCTAAGCTAGCCAAAAATATTGTTATTGGTGATATGGACCCCTATCATACCATTAAACATTTTTTTTGAGACATTAAGAAAGCCTGGTATAAGCTAAATGTTCATGTACAAAGAAACATTGAGACCTCCTCTGTTGTTAACCAGGAAAAGTTTGACTACTTTTTATTTGGTCACTACAAGCTGTCAATGCCTAGAACCTCATCTATAGGTATACCTGCTAATAATAAATTTGTTATCTCCTTGCGATGGATAAATCGCCAAGTATTTAAAAATATAGAAATTTATTTCTATCATAGTTTAGTTATAGTTCCTAATAATAAACCTTTCGGTACAGAATGTCCCCTTTCACGAAAGGATCACTTTCCTAAATTAACCACTTTCCTGAATTGACCACTTTCGCAAATTAACCGTATTAAAAATATCGTGTCTGTTACATTGAATATTTTTGTGAAATTTTAAATGAATTGGGTTATTGGTATTGTACTGAGGCCAATTTTTGGGTTTTAGTCTGTCTGTCTGTATGTATGTTCCGTTTTAACTCGAGAACCATTCAACGGATTTGGATGCGTTTTTTTATTACCATCTTAGTGACCCTGCTCAACATATAGGCTTTATGGAGTGTTCATAAAATAACGCCCAAGCAGAAAACGGGGACTGATCCGCAGGCAAAGGCTAGTAAAAAATAAAATCTTATCAATGAGGACCAATCAATGGCTCAATATCAATAGAGGCTATCCTAAAAATTCTAAAATAATTTAAGATATCTTTCCCCTTTTATAACCTATGACTATACCGCGTGTAAATAGACTGCTACCATTAAATGAAAACACATATTCTACCGACCCTACTGAACCACTTTTCCCAAGAGTCATACCCGCGGACACCCTTAGTTTAGGAAATAATTTAGTTCCAAACAAAAATGCGTGAACCGTAACGCACCGACATACGGGCGAGTTTAGTGAGAACATTGTCCGTTTCACAGACGTCGTTTAACAGACGTCGTTTCACGCAGCGATATTTCACGGACGTCGTTTCACGGACGACGCTCTCTCTAAACTCGCCCGTATGTCGGTGCGTTAGAGTTCACGCATTTTTGTTTGGAACTCAATTATTTTCTAAAGTAAGGCTGTCCGCGGGTATGATTGTTGGGAAAAGTGGTGCAGTAGAGACTGTAGAATATATGGTTTCATTAAATGGTAGTAGTCTATTTACACCCGGTATACATATAAGGTGACCTTTGTTTGTAATACCAAATTCATACTGGAGACTCGGTTAGTGGCCAGGACCAAGGTTCAACCTTAAAAATTGTGTTCTGTGTTAGAGGATATTGACCTGCTATGGGAGTCATCAATTCCTTATCGAAAACTTTGTAGGAGGAGTAAATTTATTGAATTATAATCAAAATGCAGACATATATGTTCTTATTTAGGAATTATACCAATTTGAATGCGTACAAGTGTAACACCCGTCACCGCGGATTGACCCTAAAGCAAAAGGACATTTACTAATAGCGCAGTACAAATCCACATACTTATAAATTGTTCAATACATTTTTGTTTTTTCCAACTTCCTTTTAATTTTTGTTATAACAGAAGTTACAGCTAAACTACGTAGTTTAAATTTTCTCCATACTGCCCTATCTATACTATATAATTTATTCAAATATGCTCTGGATAACTTATTTACTTACAATATTTTGTTATTTCTCCAGCGTGTGGAGTCTGTGGAAGAGGCATTTAGCTGCTTCTTAGTTCACAAACCAGACCAAGAAAATGAGAGACTGTTGGCGTACCAAAAGAAGCTCTGCGCCATCATGACGAGCCTAGGCACCGACTCACAAGAGTCTGCTATCAGACAGTACTTGATGCTGGCTGCTGAGTTGACCAATAGATACAAAATGAAGCAACTCTTGACTTTACTTGAGAATTTAGTAAACACTAACGTTTTCCAAGCAAGGTAAGCAATTTGAACTCTCTGTTTTGCATTTATTATGTAAAGCTGTTTTTAAAGGATTTTTTATATCTACGAACTTGAAGTTTAAGCGCCTTGTTTTTTGTTGTCTTAATGTTGCAATGGCATCTACGAGTATGTTGTTATTATGTACCATAATGTTTTTAGGGTTCCCTGCCCATGGAACCCTTTGTGCGCGAGTCCGATTAGCACTTGGCCAAATTATTAATAACTGATAGAGCTAAATTCTAACGGAAAATACAGTAATATAGAATGCAAATTTGTCTTACTTAAAATACTCAAAATAAAGGAATAATATGTATTGTGCAATATTATAATACTTATATGACAGATAAATACCTATATGTATAGAGCACACTTACCTAAAATATATATGCCCAACTCCGCCCATTTGATAAGTCTTGCTGAGAAGAATGATAAGAAACTTAGAAAGATAAGATATGTCTTTTCTCTTTTTTATATCATATTTAGACAATATTTAATTTAAGCAAAGAGTTAAAAAATACAAAACAGGAGGAATTGTCGTCATGAGGCACAAGGTTAAAGTACTAAGTAATATCGCTCATAACATATTATAGCTTACCTTTTCTATATATTTTATGAATTTATATAGTTTGCCCCGTTTCGATGTTAAATATATGTCAATATGTACAAATAAAATAGATTCTCAACACATCAATCAACACATATCTGAATTTTCTCTTAATTAATTCGTTTTTTATGTTTTAGAATGCTCTGTGACTGCATTTTATCAAGCGAAAAACTCGAGTACCACAATGCTGACTATTGGATCCAGAGTTTTAATTTAATAAGGAGAATTATCGGTGGAGTTGATTACAAGGGAGTCAGAGAAATAATGAAGGTATGTTATGTTTACTATTTAATGAGCGATTCCTTTGGAAAGTATACCATTATATACTACAGCTAATTATGTAAATAATCAATTTATGACTTTTAGGGTTGCAGAGAAAAAGCATTTACACTTCCTGTAAAATTGAACTCGAGTACATTACCACAAATGAAGGCACTCCAAAATGTAATTGATTACATTTTCGATCGAAACGCATCTTTGCTACCTGCTTACTTTATAGTTACTGAAATTCAAAAGGACTATCCCTTTAACAGCCATTGGCCACACTGGATACTAGCAAAACTGTTAACAAGTTTCGTTGAGAGTTTCAAGCCTTGCGCTCAAATGGTGTCTATAATCGGCCATTCAAATATGCTACCTGTGGTAGAATTTTCTGGATATGCTGATCACCTTGTGAACCCGTGGCGGCTGGATCCGACCACCCTGAAATTTTCACTGAAAGGTAATCTTCCTTACGACTACGAGCTATTAAAGCCTCAGATAGCTCTTTTGAGACATGTTCTGCAGCAGCCGTATTCTAGGGATATGGTCTGCTCTATGCTCGGCTTACAGAAACAACACAAACAGAGGTGCGTGGCCCTCGAAGAGCAACTAGTGGAGCTCATGATTATAGCGATGGAAAAGAGTGAACAAGAGTCGGAGAATGACGAGATATTCTCTACGCACTGGTGTTGGCTGCACCTTTCGTCTCAAGTCATTTATCTGATCCTGTTTGGATTCGCGTCTTTCCCTAACATTGTAATGTGTCTACACTCTAAACTGGTCGGGCATGATATGAAGAAGGGCAGGGATCATCTCATGTGGGTTTTGCTCCAATTTATATCAGGAAGTATTCAAAGGAATCCTCTATCTAATTTCTTGCCCATCATCAAATTGCACGAACTTTTGTATCCTGAGAAAGAGCCGTTGCCGGTTCCTGATTACACGAGAGCCCATTGCACGCATCAAATGGCTGTTGTTTGTATTTGGATGCATCTTTTGAAAAAGGCGGAGACTGAACACAAGACTATGCCTATGCCGCAGAATCTGACGCAACAATATGAGTAAGTCCTTTATTTTTATTTATTTTTTATTTATTTTTTATTTTGTTGCATTCGTTTACTAAAAAGGCTTCCATTACACAGATTTCTCCAACATCTCATGAACAACACACCAACACTGATGGGTTCAGACTATCGTATTGCGTTACTCTGCAACGCGTACTCAACAAACCAAGAGTACTACGCGAGACCTATGGGCGTCATCATAGAGACGCTTTTCGGAAGTCAAAAAGCTTTACCGAATGGCAATCCAGCCACTCCTCTGCCGACTGTACCATTATCAATGTG
Organism: Ypsolopha scabrella; assembly: GCA_910592155.1. Classification (NCBI taxonomy): domain Eukaryota; kingdom Metazoa; phylum Arthropoda; class Insecta; order Lepidoptera; family Ypsolophidae; genus Ypsolopha; species Ypsolopha scabrella. The sequence goes on from OU342960.1 coordinate 14,259,427, forward strand.
CATATTAGACAGCTTGACATTGCACTGCAAGATGTCGTTGATACACTCGATAGTGACGCATGTGGCGAAGTTGGCTCAGAACAAGACGAGTATACCAGGCAGTGGCATGATGGCGCCTGCTTTAGTAGAAACATACAGTCGATTGCTGGTTTATACCGAAATCGAATCGCTGGGGATTAAAGGATTCATCAGTGAGTAAATATTCCATGTGATGCTTGGGAATCCTTTTCTCATGTTATGTTCTGGTTTTTGATTCTTGTGTGTTTCCATTTTCAGATCAGTTATTACCAAACGTGTTCAAGTCTCACGCGTGGGGTATCCTGCACAATCTACTGGATATGTTTTCTTACCGGATACATCATATACAGCCTCACTACAGAGTTACTCTATTGTCGAACATACATTCGTTGGCCGCGTATCCGCAGGCAAATCAGATGCAGCTACAACTGTGGTGAGTTTCTTTATTGCAAACTAACTCGGGATTTTCGATAAAATAATACCTCGATACACCATCCGCGATACACCAGTTTGGTGCTTAAATACATTCTAAGTATGCATTCGTGCATTTCGGTTTTCGTACATATGTATTCTGGTACAAGAGCGGCTATTTTTCCATAATCTGTGAATGCAGAAGTAAAGCGCTCCAAAAGTTAGTTAAGTCCTACATTTTTCCATCGTATTTTCATTATATATCTAGATGTATATAATTACCTGATAGGAAATACTTAAATGAATGATGGCCACCGAGAGACCAAGTGCTATTTTTGTTAATGTTCGCAGTTTCGAGAGCACAGCCCTTCGGCTGATCACGAGCTTGGGCAGCTCAGGGGTGCAGTTGCAACTGTCGCGAGTGAGAGAAGTCTCGGAGCCGAAGTCGCTCGTCTCGTCCGAGAGTGAGGAGCTGAACCGAGTGCTCGTGCTCACTCTGGCGCGCGGCATCTACATGACTGGGACAGGTGAGACCATGCAGGATATCCATGGGTACCAGTGGCGAAGGATCCATATAACACGATTCACATCGGCTTGTTTAGGAAATAGCATCCATAGTACATTTCTTTATTCCGTGCTCTTCGCTTTGTCAAACATTTCCATAAATCTCAATACGACAAATACACTTGGCTGACAGGGAGTTGCAAAGTTTTTATGTTTTCCTTGGTTGCTTTTCTGAGTAACGCGATTCTTTTGTCCGGCTTCCCTTTTTAAAACGTTCCCTCTTCGCCACTGATGGGTACACTAACTAACTACACACTTGCACATAACTGCCTGAATATAAATCGAAGAGTACAATATTTATGCAACTATTTTAACATTTTACTACTGTGTTGACTTTTTCATGGTGCTTGGATAAAGGTAAGATTAAGAAGAGAAACTGATCCAGCCCTGCATTTTGTAATTTAGCTTAGTGTTTTACATGTTATTTATGTTTAACCGTGTTATTTTCAAGTCATAAATCAAACGACAAATAGCAAGTAACATCTTTTTATTTTTCTACACCTTTCTTCGACTAAACAGTGATTCCTCACGGGTGTGTGTCCAACACAGTCTCGTCTAAATTTACAGGCAGTGACGGGTCGGCGGTCAAAGAATTATTAACGACAATCATGACCAACACGCCGCACATGTGGTCACAGCATACGCTGCAGTGCTTCCCGCCAGTATTAGTCGAGTTCTTCTCACAGGTAACGTAACAACCGTCCTACCATAGTGTATGTATTACACACGAAACCATTTCACATATCATTCATATGTGCACACAGGAAGACGATTGTTTTAATCACACTTTGGATCGAAAATGTTTCGCCAGATTGGTTAGCGTTGTATTTCAAAGATAAACGAGTTTCTCTAATAGCAAGAAACACCCGTCCGACTAAACCCGCAAATGAAATTCGAAATATTATGAAGAAGCTTTTTTAAAGCTTAGACACTTTATAAAAATCACTCTTATTACAACAGCTTAAAGATAGATTGTTTAAGTTACATATGAAATAAGATATTTACCATTTTAGAACCCAGCGCCGAAAGAGAACAAACAGGTCCTGAAGAAGTCAGTAGAAGAGGAATACCGTAAGTGGACGTCAATGGCGAACGACAACGACATGATATCTCACTTCTCAGTGCCGGGCACGCCGCTCTTCCTCTGTTTGCTTTGGAAAATGATCTTCGAGACCAACAGGATCAACCCGATAGCGTTCAAGTGAGTCATTATCTGAGTAGCTAACGACAACGACACGATATCTCACTTCTCAGTGCCGGGCACGTCGCTCTTCCTCTGTCTGCTTCGGAAAATGATCTTCGAGACCAACAGGATTAATCCGATAGCGTTCAAGTCAGTCATTACATGAGTATCAAACAACAACGACACGATATCTCACTTCTCAGTGCCGGGTACGCCGTTCTTCCTCTATCTGCTTTGGAAAATGATCTTCGAGACCAACAGGATTAATCCGATAGCGTTCAAGTCAGTCATTACATGAGTATCAAACAACAACGACACGATATCTCACTTCTCAGTGCCGGGTACGCCGTTCTTCCTCTATCTGCTTTGGAAAATGATCTTCGAGACCAACAGGATTAATCCGATAGCGTTCAAGTGAGTCATTACATGAGTATCAAACAACAACGACACGATATCTCACTTCTCAGTGTCGGGCACGCCGTTCTTCCTCTATCTGCTTTGGAAAATGATCTTCAAGACCAACAGGATCAACCCGATAGCGTTCAAGTGAGTCATTATCTGAGTAGCTAACGACAACGACACGATATCTCACTTCTCAGTGCCGGGCACGTCGCTCTTCCTCTGTCTGCTTTGGAAAATGATCTTCGAGACCAACGGGATCAATCTGATAGCGTTCCAGTGAGTCATTATCTGAGTATCAAACAACAACGACACGATATCTCACTTCTCAGTGCCGGGCACGCCGCTCTTCCTCTGTCTGCTTTGGAAAATGATCTTCGAGACCAACAGGATCAATCTGATAGCGTTCCAGCGAGTCATTATCTGAGTATCAAACAACAACGACACGATATCTCACTTCTCAGTGCTGGGCACACCGCTCTTCCTCTGTGTGAACATTTTATAACCGGTCTTCAGTCTTTGTATCAGACCGCCCTCTCGTAGGTACATATATTCTTAATTCTTACCTAGACTGATCAATTTTGCTGAAAGTCGTGTCGCGGAGGTGAAAAAAAAGGATAATCTTTTAATTTTTAAAGTCGCCACTAACGAAGTTTCTTTTAATCTGCGTACAAACTGTTGAATTATAAAAACTGAAACAGCACCGTTTTCGCGATTACTACTAGCAGTACGGGATAAATTCGGCAAATTTTATGCAGTTTATATAAAAATAAAAGCCATCCGTACTTACTGTTTTCCGTACATGACGCACACGTTCGACATAAGTATTTTCCTACAGTCAATTGTTTGTTCAGGATCTTGGAGCGTATCGGCGCGCGCGCACTGTCGGCCCACCTCCGCAAGTTCTGCGACTACCTGGTGTTCGAGGTGACGAACCCGGCGGCCGGCGGACCGCACATACACAAGTGCGTTGACGCTATCAACGACATCATCTGGAAGTACAACATTGTCACTATTGACAAGCTCGTCTTGTGCTTGGTGAGTGGACATATAGTGTTATATACCGGGTGTAAATAGACTGCCACTATTAAATTAAACCACATATTCTACTGACCCTACTGAATCATACCCGCGGAGACCCTTAGTTTAGGAAATAGTTGAAAAGTGCGTGAACTCTAACGCACCGATATACGGGCGAGTATCGAGAGAGCGTCACCCGTGAAACAGCTGTTCCGCTGCAGCGTTCCAAAATAGACCTTCCTCCTACGAGATAAACTGTTTAAGTTACAGTTGAATATCTCTTTCTCTGAAGATTTGCGCGGTTTTTTTTTTAGAATAGGTGTTCAGTATGATCAGTAGAGTATGTGGTTTTATTTAATGGTCGCACTCTATTGACACCCTGTGTAATGCATTATAAGGTGACTTATTTATACAGCCAAACTCATACTGAAGGCTTGGTAAGTGATCAGTAACACGGATCTATAACACTTTTTGCTCATTTGGCAAAATAAATTGTTGACGTCCCATAGTAATTGACTCGTGGCTGGGCTTGCGTTTGTAAGGAACACGAAAAGAGTAATTTACGAATTTAACAAAAAAAGGTCATCGATCCTTTTTACTGAGTCTTCAGTAAGATTTTGGCAGCATAAATTAAAGTCACCTTATATATTCGTGAACGTCGACGGCTCTTCGACTCTCGGTGTCAAATTTTGTAGCGGTAGCTTAGTTGGTAGGACGCCAATCAATCCTAGGACCTGCAGGCCTATATGTAACGTTGTATTGGTTGCCAACTGGTTGCCAAACGTTAAAAACATAGATAAATACATTCAGTGTGGTATTGAACTGTGACGTCACTTTAAGCACGAACGTATCCTCAGATAATCGGAACTCGATAGTATATCTATGTTTTCGATGTTTGGCAACCAGTTGGCAATCGACTCAAATAAACTAGGGGCTGGTCTGCCGTGTAACTCAATAGTTTCGTAATGGGCTAAACTTTGACGTTTAAAGCCCAGAGCTGCGTTCACTGTGGTAGTCGGGTGACGCCTGCTTAACATGCCATCTCTGCACGCGTTGAATTTGTATATGCTATCATGTTGACTTTGGCTGCATAAATAAATGTCACCTTGTATATAAGTAAGTAATAATTTATTGACACCATCAAAAGATTCTACGGTACAAAATAATTTGTGGCACTAGCCTCCATACTAGGATTCCCTAATAACATGGAGACTAGGTCCTTCCAAAATGTATATTATATATAAAACAAAATTTATATAATAATTAATTACATTATTCACCTATAAATTAGATTATTTATATTAACTTAACATTATTTTACAAAAAACTATTAGCTTACACTTCATTCAATATGAAATATATTATGTTGTCAGATTCTGATGTTGGTAAGTTGGTGTTCATTACGATTACCACCGAGCTTACGCCTAAAGGTAACGGCTGAGCATATGCCAATAAGTTTTTTGGAATTTATGTGCGTAACATTTGTTTATTAACCACTTTTTGACTACTAAGATTCGTTCGTTGAGACGTTGGTAAAAATAGGGTATTACAACTGTTTACTGGTCTACATATATTTTATGTTACTTTGTATTATACTAAAATTAGTTTGATTGAACAATTTAAGTATACATCTATATGTTGCAGTCAAAACTCTTAACCAGTCAAAAGTACTATTGACTAGCAAAATCAGTCAAAACTACTTTTGACTGAACAGGTTGGTCAAAAGTGGTTTTGACTGAAAATTATTGGTTATTAGTACTTTTGACTGCAAATTTGCGGTTAAAAGTACTTTTGACTGACGCTCTTCGTCAAAAGTAGTTTTAACTGCAATAAAGCATCAGTCAAAGGCACAATTAACTTGTTAGATGTGAATAAAAAAGATATTTATTAAATGTGAAATCGTTTATTACGAAAAATTTGGCATTACAATCAATACAAAGAAGACATACTTACACTTAAAAATTGTCATTAAAACAGGTAATCGGAAAATTCACAGGTTATAAAAACACAGTACCTATATTACGTTAATCGCTTTTCTTAAATAATTTTTAACTTAAATTGAAATAAAAAAAAATCAAAACATAATTCGTGATTGTATAATGAGAACCTTGTAAATTATACAGGCTGTAATCATTCTTAAGTCTATTGCGACCACCATGCCCTATAGAAATATGAGCAGCATCAATAATGTCGTAGATTTCCTCAGCCGCCAAAAAATATTTGACTGGTTCTGTGTTTGTAACTAATTTTTTTATACCACAAACTTCAATTATGTTAAAGCGTTTTAGTCTACTGTACTGTAATGGTGATTCCTTTCATCAAATTTCGCGTCTTCCACATCCATTGCAAACTTTTCAAATTTTTCTTTTGTCATTACATTGAAATGACTATCTTTCATATCTTCTATCGCTAAAATTCTTTGCAAAAAGCGTTCCTTCTTTTCGTAGTCACTCATTTTTGTTCTAATATCAGCACGTTCTCCACTAATATTGAGTAATATAAAAGTTTATATGTGCGTTTGTCGTTATTTTTATCGACCACCTTAACTTTTTAAGAGTTTTGACTGATACAACCAGTCAAAACCACTTTTGACGGAATCACTTAGTCAAAAGTACTTTTAACCAGCTCTATTGGGCAAAAGTACTTTTAACTGTTATTTAAGTCAAAAGTATTATTGACTAAAGCATACGGTCAAAAGTACTTTTGACTGATTTTGCTAGTCAATAGTACTTTTGACTGGTTAAGAGTTTTGACTGCAACATATACAAATAATAAAGTAGTAAGAAGGTGGTGACCGTACATGTACATTATAGATATGTTTTTTTTATGTTACACTAAATTGGGGTTTATTCTTATTATTATATTATTGTACTGAAGCCAAAACTATTTTTTTAGAATTATTGTCTGTCTGTATGTATGTATGTTCCGGTTTAACTTTGGAACCACTCAACGGATTTGTATGCGGTTTTCTTTATTATCAGCGTAGTCGCTCTGGTTAATATATTTAGGCTATAAGGGATGTTCGTAAAATAACGCCCAAGCTGAAAACGGGACAGAGATTGAATAAACTCTACTTTATCAGAAGAAATAGGTCTAAGGACAATCTGCGAAAATATTAATTCTGCATCACCACATTATCTCTTCCACTTTGCTTTGGTATTGCATTCTGTTGTGTTTAATTTAAAGTTCATTTTAAAATAATCTACATCTGAATCTATGAATCCATGCCGTGCCATTGATTCGCCATTCCTGCCCTCGGGCTAATAATGATGGCGATGATCAATGGCCGTCTAATTTCAAAGGTACTGCGACCGAACCCAGACGGCAACGAGAGCCAAGTTTGCCTGTTCATTATCCAGCTGTTGCTGCTTAAAGGGTCCGAACTACGGAACAGGGCTCAAGACTTTGTCAAGGAGAACTCACCGGAGCATTGGAAACAGAATAATTGGTAAGGACTTTGGTAAGGTTTTCTACAAAAAGCAAGCAGCTCAGACATCAATACTTTTTCGAATCACTGATAGGTCGTGTATTAGAATAATACTATCAAGATACAGTGCAGAAGGTGAGACTTTAGAATTGAGATTGTGTGCGTGCACACCATTGACATTGTGGAAATCAACTCTTATAGCAGTCCAGGCAAGGTCTGTTTTCAAAAAATAATGGTTTGACTTTTATCTTATTCTTCTTTTGTTACGATGTATACTTTATGTTTCCATGATTTTTCAAAAATAGACCTTGCCTGCACTGCTATAAGAGTAGTTTTCCACAATTTCAATGGTGTGCACGCACACAATCGCAATTCTTCTGTCTCACCTTCTGCACTTTACCTATGGTACTAATAAGTATTTTGTATACTCACTGCTATTTGATATCTTTTGATACATTTCCTGACTCTACTTTCCTGTCTTGTACTCTTTTTGTTTACGTGGCATGTCCGTCCTAATTCGTTTAGTTGTTCTTATGTGATGTCCTTACAAACAAACTGACCATTGAAAATATTCATCATTCTTTAAAAATTATCGGACACCAGCATGACAGGCTCCTATTGGCAGTTTTATTGCGGCATAATAGCCGTTAAAATAGTTAACAAATAGGAAGTTTGAACTGCAGGCGTGTACATTTGCTGTTTTTTTTTATTTACGTATAATATGTCCATTTATTCATCCATCCAAAATTTATAGCTACGCTCTTATCTTGCTGGTGGAGTAATTGCCGCTTTTTTATCCTCCCTAAAATTGATTTAACCCCTTGGTGCGACACAGCATTAACTTTAACAAGAGCATTGTATATTTTGGATCCTACTATATATAGGTAGACGGATTTGGTAGATTTTGAAAATTTATGTTTAGGTATGTGGAGTGTATTAGAATGGCGGGTAAGGTAGGATAAGCAAAATTTTTTTTGTTTGAAAAATATTTGGATATTCTCTTACGAACTTTGATACGTTTTAGATGTATTGTGAAGTAACGGTTAAATTTTTGAACTTCATAAATAAAGGTTTAGCGTGTTCGTCTAGCTAGAGGTACATGAGAAAGTATTCTAATAGCCCTTTTTAATACAATATAAATATAATCAAAATATAATAGATTACATTCCTGTTTAGCGTGCGTAAAATTACATTACTATTAAATTTTTTACTACTAACGCCATTTAGGGGATACCGGCGACATTATTTAGTAAGCAGTGTGCAAACCTTGTTTTACTTGTCGTTTTGTTGGTATTTCTGAAAGTAACCGGATACACTAAAAACTATTTAGGATGAGTATTTTCAAACTCTTATATTATTACTAAAATTAAATCGTAAAAGATGTTTTAAAAACTCAAAACCATTTTACAAGTCACAATTTATATTCTATTGTATCTATCATAGAACTTATTATAAAAATATTTTGGAAAGAGACATTGGTCTTTGTATTGTAGATTGGCGCCAACCAGACATTGCGTTTTCTTCTGTCGACTCGGATTTTGTTTTGATTTGCAACAAAATTGCTTTTATTTTATTGTTACATGTAATTTTTGCAGATGCATTAAAAAACTTCGTTTGATATACGTGCGAAAGTGTTGATATTTCTCTCTAGAATGTACTGTTTTGGTGAAAGTAATTTAGTCAAAGTCTTCATCTTCTTCTTTTCCCTTGTACCTTCCCTGCTATCATATCTAATACGTTTGTAAATAATTGTACTCGGTAGGTACGACAAGCACCTGGCGTTTCACAGGAAGTACCCGGAGAAGTTCGCGCCGGAGGAAGCGGGCGGCGCGTACGGCGGCCCTATCCCGGTCTACTTGAGCAACGTGTGCCTCCGCTTCCTACCGGTGCTGGACATCATCGTGCACCGCCACCTCGAGATCCCGCAAGTCAGCAAGAACTTGGAGCAGCTGCTCGAACACCTCGGCTACTTGTACAAGTTCCACGGTACGTACTCTATTATATGTTTTACTTTTATTTTCTTTAAATATTCGTAGTAATATTGGTATTAATAAAATAAAAACAGAATTTGGTCTCTTCTATGAGGCCGTCATCAGTTGAATAAATGACAGTTAAAATCACAGACGTATAATATAGTAGCAGACCTAACATTAATAATAAACGCATAGAGTCCATCGACGCGTGGCTATTTTAGCTCAGTGAACTTCGGGCTCTTTTAAATATAAATATTGCTTGTTTCCAAACAAAATATATACTAGAGATTAGTTTAGGAATTAACAAATATGTTCCAAGCATAAGCCAGCCAAAACAACCCATTTTTATACGTTTCTTCCTACCATGAAGCCTAAATGTAGCTTATTTTTCATAAGGAATTTGCCATGCTATTTAATCCTTATGTTTGGTCTGCTACTTATAGGCTGTCCGAGATATCATGATATGGGTGACAGTTCGTAATTTTCTGTTTCACCTATACTACTCACACCATACTACATACACCCAGGCACAAAAAAAAAATAGGTTTTAGAAATAATGTAAATAATTATTGCAAAAACACAATAAATAATGGCTCTATAAATCGGAACAAAAATCTCAGTGTATTCGTTAAATTTAACGAAGAAAAGATTCACTAAATAATAATGTCTTTTTGCTACAAGATGCGTGGATCGGAACGCTAACCCATGACAATACATAATCGAAAATATATCGATGAATCGGTGCGGCCATCATATCGCGTCAGTATGAGTACATCTTGTATGCGGTTTGTGTTTTCGTTGCGGTTGCTTTACGTGCTATTTGTTTTGACTTTTGTTACAGTTTTTGGTGATTTTTTGTTTTGTTATTGGTGAAATGCCGAGAAAAACAAAAAAAAAAACTTTGAACTCTCAAAGCTCTGGAGTTTAATCTAATTAATTTAGTAATTAACAAAAAATAGTTTGGATAATCAAAAATCAATCAAATAAAAAATCTATTTGATAGCCCTTGTTAACTTTCTTGATACTAAAAAAAAATCGGTTATATTTCGTTAGGGTACATCACTGTAACTGTCAACTTTGAAGTGCCACCCATATCATGATATCTCGGAGAGCCTGTAGTAATAATGAAATGTCTGTGGTTAAAATTAATTTATATACAGGTAATACAAAAAAGTATGACTAAATCTATGTTACGGACTATTTACAGAAAAAAAAGAAAGTAACAATAATGACAGCATTAATGTGTGATGATGACGATGATGAGTCAATCGGTCGAGTTATGTCTGTCAGTGATGTCTGTTGGTCCGGGTCCATAGTGTGTGATGTTTTGCTTTTGAATGAATGAATGAATGATTAGACTCTTTATTGTACACACACGAAATAAAACATACGAACACACTATTGTACAAAGGCGGGCATTTTACTAAAAGCGATTTCTTCCAGCCAACCTTTGGATGTTGAAGAAATTGTTATTTACGAGATAAGTATTTGTTCAAATCAGAGGGCTATCATCATAAAGGACAGTTTTTGATATATTTTTACCATAATTTTACCATAGAAACTGATAGAAAACATGTTCTATTGTGAGACAAGAGTGGCACCTCGCGACAAAGGTGTTCACACGATGGACTTGAAGTTTTCTTTTACTAACTTGAATGGTGTGGGGGATACTGTATATTGGTTACAGAATAAAAGTCGTTTTCTATTTTTATAATGATTGATAAAATTAATAACAAAAAGGGTAATTGTTGTTGTTATATCTCTAAAAGATCAAAATCGGTCAAGTATACAAAGTACGCAATGTATAAGTTCCGTACCAATTTTTTTTTCAGTATCCTGATCTAACTCCGCATTTACCCCCTGAGTAGTTGAATCAGTGTTTTATTTCTAAGTTGAGCCAAGAAAAGACCAACACCAAGGCTTTGCTATAAAAGTTCCCGTTTTTAGGGTTCCTTACCTCAAAATGAAAAAGACCGAACCCTTATAGAATCACTTTGTTGCCCGTCTGTCCGTCTATCGAGACCCTTTTTCTCGGGCCCCGTTTATGTTATCAAGTTAAAACGAATACCTCGTATAAGGATACGGGCACAAAATCTGACTGCTCACTAAATGCGAAAAAAAGTTGAATACATAGAGTTTCATAGATCACGAGTATCAAGTAAAGCTGATCATTAATAACTAGTGGTCGACGTAGGTAGAGCAATTCATGAATGCTAGCATAACGTGGACATGCCCTTATTCCGGGATTAGATCTTGATTTCCTGGATTCGCATTTAATTATCAATTCAAAAGGAAATAAATTTGTTACTTGACAGCAACGCTTAGACCGTATAACACGGAACTAGCCAAGCGCAATTTGTTCATGTAAGTTTGCTTGTGTGCGCGTTTTGTGTTTGTGTTGCAGCTTTAGGTTTAGTGTGACATATCAATTTTTCGCAGGAGTGTGCGTGAATGAGTAAATGTATGCTGTGCGTGTTTACCTCCCCTCCCGTGGAAAATGGCAGTATAATTTCAGTACTAAGAGTCGCGCTTTGCCAGGTCCCTTGTTAAATGGTCTAAGCAGCAACGTATAAACCCTATATATAATGTATAAGAAAATTTGCCGTTCTTGGCATGATTTGATTATTATTAATAATATAATTATTATTCCGCTGAAATAATTAACAATTAAAGTGAAATATCGCTACCTATAATGTAAATAGGTAATCAATAGAATTTTAAAATCCCGGGATCCCGGGGGTATGTCCATATTATTCATAATGTTTGAGGTCGTTCACCCCAAATGGCACTACATACGCCGACCACTGTTAACGTTGAATAGGTTTGTCTTAAACGGTATGTACGGAACCCTCTGGGCACGAGTCCTACTCGCACTTGACCAGTTTTTAAACGAAAAACAACTTTCCAGATCGCCCCGTGACATTCCTATACAACACCCTGCACTACTACGAGATGAAACTCCGAGAGAAACCATTGATTAAGAAGAAACTCGTGAGCGCCGTATTGGGTTCCCTAAAGGACGTGAGGCCGGCTGGGTGGGCTACCACGGAACCCTTCCAGGGATACCTGGCAAAGGGTGAACCTGACGCCGCCACCTGGGTTCCCGAGTTGAATTACTACTTGAGCCTCGTCAAGAGAATGGTTGACAGTATCCTTTATTTAATATCACTAATTATTACAGTATAAAGTGCTTGTCTAAAGAATTAATAGTTAATCTGTCCCGGAATGATAGAGGAATGACTAGATTCATCAAAGTGGGAGAGGTGTGTCAGGACCGTAGCAGTCTGAAATCTGTAGTTTCTGCCTACCCCGTTAGGTAACATGCGCCTGTATATTTAAGATATGCAGCGTGATTTTTATCACATGTTCGATTCACTACAAGGAAAGTTATTTTTTCAAAAATCGAATGCTCCAATTTTGTTTTTGTTTATACAAATCGGCCCCGGGACTCCTTTGATATGTTTTGGCTATGTCCTATAGTTTTGGATTTGGCTATCCATGGCCACTTGAAAAACTAACCATGTATAGTGCTTTTTTCAAACAATATAATGAATAAATTCGTTAGCAAAAGATCAAGTAATTTATTGGAAATGAAACATAAAAACGGTTATACTTTTCCTTAGAATTAGCAGAAAGCAAGTTTTCTATGACCGAATTGGCTTCTGCTTTCAAATTACTTATCTATCTCCACGCTACCACCATAGACGTATAATATAGTAGCAGACTTAACATTAATAATAAACGCATAGAGTCGACGCGTGGCTATTTTAGCTCAGTGAACTTTGGGCTCTTTTAAATATAAATATTGCTTGTTTCTAAACAAAATATATACTAGAGATTAGTTTAGGAATTAAAAAATATGTCCCAAGCATAAGCCAGCCAAAACAACCCATTTTTATACGTTTCTTCGTACCATGAAGCCTAAATGTAGCTTATTTTTTGTATGCAAACTTGCCACATTATTTAATCCTTATGTTTGGTCTGCTACTCAGTAATAATTATATGTCTGTGGCTACCACTGATGCTATCTTCTTCGCTCGAAGTATTTATAAAACGTAAGAATTATTTTATGCACCCTTTGCTGCCGCCGTTTTATTAATTTTCATACTTTTAATAATAGATATTAAAAAAAATAAGAGCAACCATCAGTCGCAAACCTCCATCCATACAAACGCAAAAAAAATATTAAGAGTTATCTATGGAATATTTTGTGTTGAGTCCATTGAAATTATCTAGATCTATGTCCGATTAGAACTAAAAATCGGGTTTGAATAATATCTCAACAACAAACCCCTAAAAAACTTGACGGTTTTACAAAAAGTTCGTGTTTATTGTTTTAGATAAAATCAAAAAATTATTACTAGTTGGGCATCGAAAATGTTATCTAGATCAATATTAACCAAAAATATGGTTGAAAAGGTACACAATCTTGCCAAAATCATGTTTTAAATTTTGCACCCGCGGCGAAATCAGCACGATTGTATTGCCTTCGCAAGTTTCGTGGAGCGTGCATATAATAGTGAAATGAAACAGCATTACAATTTGACCTCCCTCACAAATGAGTTGGTCGATTTATGATGTCTGCTCTTAAAAATAACTAACACACTAACTGTGTTGAAAATTGGCTGCATGAGCAATATTATTATGTTTCTAATTTCTATTATATTTCTCTTTGCATTCCAAGATGGAATAAAAAATGAAAATAATTTGGGCATTAGGTAATTTACCATACCACCACACAATACGGATACGGAACCCAACAAACATGATGGTACATAACAAAAATATACAGCGGACAGCGGAAATAAAAATGGCCGCGGGTAAAAATTGATTTTCATACATTTAGTTTACTCCTAGCGCAAAAAAAGTGACTTTTCCCTTGTTTGTTTTTCTAAAGAGAAGCACCTATTTCCGAGCATGTTTGAGAAACATTACATTGAAATTGAAATGAAACTACTATAATTGATCACAATAATTAATTACACACACACAATACACATTTTAAACTATTACATTATGAGTTCCTTGACTCAGTGTCAGCTATGACAGGCAACTCGCCCTTCCCCAACACAGACTGGCGCTTCAACGAGTTCCCGAACCCGTCCGCGCACGCCCTCTACGTCACGTGCGTCGAACTAATGTCCCTACCGCAACCCCCACAAGCCGTGGGCAACAGCCTGCTCGACGTCATCACCAAGGGGTTCGTCGTCATCCCGCCAACGCAAGTTCAACTCTGGATCAACGCCATAGGGCTCATTATGGCGGCCCTGCCCGACCCCTACTGGACTGTGCTACACGACAGGATACTGGAGCTAATGACGAGCGCGGAGATGACAGAGTGGCAGTACTCCCAGACGCCGTTCCAGCTGTTTAACTTTAGTGAGACGAACGACGCCATGTTGGAGAATAAGTACAGTCTAACACTAGCGTTGGCTCACTCCGTATGGTACCATGCCAGTGCCGGACAGATCATGCAGGTTCCGCAGTGAGTTTTAGCGTTTATTTAGCTTGTTTTAGTTTAGAATTATTTCGCATTTACAGCTTTATAGAAGGCTTTAGTTTTATTTTGACATGCATACAATTAAACTTTAGTATGGTTAAAACGAAGAGCCATTTTCAAGACACAATTTTACAAACGTCAAACTAAAATTTTAGTTTGACAGCCATAATTTACTCAACCTAGTGATTTTAACTTGTTTTGGTAATTTCAAGGCACATTTTAGAGCTGTCATATGATCAAATTTAAAAAAATTAGTTTGATTTAAGAGCGTTTAAAAGACTTGCTAATTTTAGTTGGTGTGCCCTTCAGAATAGCAATATATAGTTCTGTCACTTAAAATTACGTTTTTTAGTAAGTTTCTTTTCTTAAAATTAAAACCTTCAAAATCAGCTTTAGTAACAGTTTCATTTTCTTTAATTATAAGTGAAAAAGTGATATTAAAAAGTTAAAGCTTCTATTACGACGTTTATTGTAATGGGGCGCCCCTTGGGTATATTTTTTTATTATTATTTTTTGCTGTCTTAGAGGCCATGCTAACACGTATTTTGTGAAAATTTCAACTTCTTACCTATTACGACTGAAACTGTAGACCCCTCTGACAGACAGCGAAGACTTAATAGGGCTCCGTTAGGCACCCTTCGCAAATCTAAAAATGATATTTTGTGAAGGTTTTGTGTACCCCTATTTTTTATCATTATTATTTGCCGTGATAGACGCCATAATGCCACAAAATTTCAACTGTCCAACTATTGTGGCTAAAGCTGTAGATCCCTGTGACAGACAGACAGATGCTTATTAATAGGGTCCCGTTTGAAACCCTTTGGGTACGAAACCTTAGACATGTCGTTAGATATCAGGGTATACTGTTGTTTTTGCCTCTATCCTGTGCTAATGATGTTCTGTTCTAACTTGCAGGTTCGTCAAAGAGAAGATGACGTCCGAGATCCGCACAGAAGTGCAACTGCTGTACCTGTGCCACTTGGTCGGTCCGTTCCTGCAGCGGTTCAACTCGGACGTGTCGCGCGCCGTGTTCGAGATCACGCTCACTCTGTACGAGCTACTGGCGCAGATCGACAAGGCGCAGGCGCATTTGTCCTACATCGATCCTATCTGCGACTTGCTGTATCCTTTTATATAGTATTGAAATTAAAATACGCTGCCATGATAAGAATCCCCAGGGAGGTGGCAGATTATGTTTCCGAGTTTGGACTGTGAAATGCACTCTTCGCACTAGTACAACCACGTTTCACCGACGATTATTACGTTGAATCGTGGTGGATGGTGAACTCTGTCGCCGTACTTCGGGCATAAATAAGAACATAAGGGTTTTATTAATCACTAGCATTTGCCGCAGCTCTGCCCGCGTGTTTTTCGGTTTAACGACATGCTTTTTTCCGGAATAAAAAGTAGCCTTTGTGTTAAGTTAGGGTATAAGCTATATCCATTCTAAATTTCATCCAAATCCGTTCAGCCGTTTCAGTGTGAAAGAGTAACAAACATACACACATACACACAAACTTTCGCGTTTATAATATTAGTGTGAAGTGTGATTTTTATTTTATTTTGAATACTTTGTTAATGCATTATTTAGATTTTTAATTAGATATTTAAGAAAAAAATTGCTTCGTAATAAGTAACTATTTTCTATCCTGCAAATTGGAAATGATGTTTCTACCTGTAATTGGGATACATATGAGAACAAAAACTTTATGTAATCATGGATTTGTCTATGATGTAATTCTGTTGGTGGAACAAATAAATAAATAAACATAGCTTTACGTGACTTCCGAAGCACGCAGACCGAACACAAACGTGCTTATGGGATTTGAACTCGCGACATCAGTATTGTGGTCGAGATATTCGAGCCACCAGACCACAGACGGTCAAATATTAAATCTTATAACTTTATACCGTATGTAAATAAAGAGCTATTCCCCAGCGCGTAAGTGGAAGGCCTACTTATGGCGCATAAGCACGCTACCGTTTTAGTACAAAATTTGATAACTCGTTTCTCTGTTGTTTTCTGATATAGACCAAAGTATAAGACCTCTATCATCTGGTACTGATATTTTAAAAGGCACAATTTTATCAAAATGTTGAATTTTGATTTTGTTTTAAGGATATCAAGCTGGAAAGATTTTACATACAAAGTTGTTTTCTTGCCTTAAATTGTACCTATACCAAAATTTAACAGTTCAGCCAAATAGTGACTTTGTAAATGCCTGTATTAAACTATAGAGATCTCAAACTTTAGTCTATAACGAAAAACAACAGAGAAACGGGTTATCTAATTTGTACTAAAACGGTGGCATGCCCAGGCACCTTAAAAGGCTAATAAAAATGCTACTGACCTATAGGGTACTTCTCGGTACTTTATTTCTTGTGTCATCATAGGTCTTTTGGCATAACACAAGAAATGAATCCGGAAATTATAATTTTCAATACTATCACACGAATATTATAAAAATGCGAAAGTTTGTGTGTGTATGTTTGTTACTCTTTCACCCTGACACGGCTGAATGGATTGGGATGAAATTTTGAATGGATATATCTTGTACCCTAACTTAACACATAGGCTACTCTTTATCCCGGAAAATACGCGGGCGGAGCCGCGGGCAAAAGCTAGTTTGGAATAATACTTGACTAATTTAAGCTTTATTTTCATATATTTTGTACTTAATGATAAGTTTTTTATAAATTTGCGATTAATTTTCAAGTTTACTTTTAATATGAGGTGACGGCACGGAACGCCCAGGGCGCGAGACCTACTCGCACTCGATCGGTTCGTATTTAAAATGGTAACGCTGCTTCAATACCATCCTTTTCTCCACGAGTTAGAGTTTACAGATCTGCCAATAGTCATTCACGCTAAACCATAAAGATTTTTTCTAATTCTAAATGTTCATTCCTATAAGTTTGCAACTGACCAAAAACTAACTGATGGAACGATCGCCACATGCAAGCGACAAAATTTTGCAACTGATCAGGCGGGAGGTTTGCTGATTTTATTACTATACATTAGCTTATTTAAAACTCAAATATGTTCTGTCTGTGTTCAATTTTCTTAACAATCGAAATCAGGTACCACATAAAGTACATGTTCGTCGGCGACACAATGAAGACTGAAGTGGAGAGCGTGATCCGTAAGCTACGTCCCGCGCTACAGATGCGTCTGCGGTTCATCACGCACCTGAACGTGGAACAGATAAACACTGCCTAGCAGAACGACTACTACAGCTACACGCCTTCTAGCTCCAGCTGCAGCGAGGAGTAGCTGTAGTGTAACGTCTTTACTTGCTTCCGATTTACTGAACCACTGTCCCGAAGGTACATAACCGTGCTTTATAAAAAAACAACTCCTTAGCATTGTACTTTATGGCGCATAGGCACGTTTTAGTACTAAAGATAACCCGTTTCTCTGTTGTTTTTTGTTATAGACCAAAGTATAAGACCTCTATCATCTGGTACTGATATTTTAAAAGGCACCATTTTGCCAAAATTTTGTACAATGATTTTGTTTTAAAGGTATCAAGCTGGAAAGATTTACGTACAAAGTTGTTTTCTTGCCTTAAGTTGTATTTATACCAAAATTTTACATTTCCGCCATATAGTGACTTTGTAAATACCTGTACTAAACTGTAAAGGTCTCAAACTTTTGTCTATAACGAAAAACAACAGAGAAACGGGTTATCTAATTTTGTACTAAATCGGTGGCATGCCTATATTGCCTATAAGCCTTACGAACGTACTGTACATTTTGTATGGACACGTATTTTCTTTTCATTTGCGTGTGTTTAAGTCCTGTGGGAAAGCTGTTCAGTATGATCCGTAGGGTATGTGATTTCATTTAAAGATGACCCGTTAATTAGACAATATTCTACTGAACAATATGTAGAAATCTAAATAATGAAGTGACTTTCGTTTATATTGCCAAATGTATACTGGAGACTCCGTATGTGGTCAAGATCAAGGCTCAATGACCCTGTTTGCGAAATGAGAAAAATATTTTTTGTGCCTCTATACTTGTTCAAGAACAACCCCGACTCAATTAGGATAGGATATCTAAATTTTATTATGCGTATTTCACAGAAAGGGTAATTGAACCTTGGTCCTGACCACTTATCGAGCCTCCAGTGTGAATTTGGCTACATAAACATGAGTCGCCTTATATATTGTACGAGGGGTGATCAAAGAGTATTTATAAGATACATGAAAATGAAAAAAAATCGGGAGGCTATTAAAGAAAAGAGGCGGGCAAACTACGAGCAGGAGTCCTGTTCCAAAGGCTGCAATTGCAATGGCTGCTTTTCAAGAAGCAGGTTTCGAACTTCTCGACCACCCACCCTATTCTACGGATCTGGTCCCCAGCAAATTTCACCTCTTTCCTCGACCTAAAAAACGACTGGGAAAAAAATGTAGGTTATAGTGAGATTCAGGGTTATACTTAATGTATTGACTTATGAGGAATTTATGGAGTAAACTAAACCTTTTTTAGGGGTAAAATTTGTTTTATCCCTACATTTTGTTGATCGTCCCTCGTACATGTATTATAATGGATCCTGTATATCGGATTTCCAAATAATTTTAATATTATATGTTGAGAACAAATAACTAATCTGGAACTAAATCCTTAAACTACTAACATCCACACAGAACATGGGGTCCCGCTGAGTGTAGGCACACATGGTAAATTACATAAAATACAAAAGTACAAATATTCTCATAATTTTTGTCATCAACATCTCGTTTTCACCTACTGCTGTGTATAAGCCTCCTCTTTACAGCGCTAATTTTGGTCAACCTTGCCCAGATACAGCCAGGAACACAGATCCGTCCGGTCTATAATGCCTGAATGCAGTTTCAGGTGTGACTAAGAATCTTGCCATTGCAATCTTAACCCGATGCACTAGGATGCATTTCACTCAAAATGCACTTGAATTTTTTCACTACAAACGGTGGTTGCGAGCCTCCGGGCTTGCTCCTGGATAAGTTCTAGACATAAATCTCTGCAAAAGACTTGCAGGTGTTGCACAAAAGTAAGAAAATCACAGCTGCATAGCCCATGAAGCCCACGGCGCAAAACTTAGACTTCTAGTAACGTAACGTCGATCCTAGGCTAGCTAGGCTTTCTTAATCTAGAAACGTTCGTGACGAATGTAGAGATCATGTCACGTTTTTTTTTGTATGTGTATATGCGTGTGTGTGTGTGTGTGTGTGTGTGTGTGTGTGTGTCTAGTTAGTGTACGAACATTTTATGAACATTTTATTTATTTACATTATAAAGCTGTGTGTCATCCGTCACCGTCTTGCCCGCCGGACTCTCAGACGGCGAAAGCAGCAGCAAATATGTTAGCGAAAAGCGTTTTCATACTTTAGTTTTGTTTTGTGGCCGTAGCCACGAAATTAACCCAAATACTTTATCTTGGGTTTTTCATAATAACTCCACAGGTGTGTTAGCACCTCATTTATCGATTCACAAAGTGCTTTTCCTCGTTATAAACGACCCGTCGTAAAATGAAACGATCGATAAAAGTCGCCTGAATATATGTGGCAAATACATGCAATGTCGTAACGGGGAATTCCAGTGAATTTCAGCCAAGGTTGCGGCAAGTACCTTGGGCGTGGAATCACATAAACAAAAATTATGTGCGGCGCGCCCGAAGTGTCGCTACGCTAAGTGTCTTAATAGGAAACCCCAGTAAATTTCAGCGGAATGTGGGCGTGTAATGATATAATTAGAAATTATGACTGCGACACTGCGGCGCCCGTAGGCGAGTTTACGGGCGCCTCGCAGGCGAGCACCCGCTGTGTAACGTTCGACTGCACTTTCGTATGTTGCGACGTATTCGCTGATGGGCTCCAAGCCGCTGTCGATAAGCCTGAGTAAAATACATGATTTTTTCTTCAAAGATAGCACAGTCGCCGCACCTGATTCCATTGTGTGACCGGGAGCTCCATGCAGCGTTGGAGAGTCACCTGCACCGCGGTTTTATCGGTAGCTCGATGGTGCGACGACTCCGACACGAAGTCTTTTAAGATTATATGTAACGTAACGTCGTTCGTAAGCTCACCTGCTCGTAGACCTTTGCTACAGACATTCCTTAATCTTGAAACGTTCGTGACGAATGTTGAGATCATACCACGTTTGTATGTGTATATGTGTGTGTATGTATATAGTTATCGTACACGTACACGTATGTTGCATAGGTAAGATAGTATGACGTGAACATGTCTTTACTACGTTTACTACGACCGTCGTCATGTAGCAGTCAGCATGTCAGCAATGATAGTATAACGTTAGGGTGCCGGAGCAGCAAGCGCAAGTACGAACGTCTGATATATGCACTCTGTATCAATGCGCCGCAACGCTCGAGACACATCGATGGTGTAATGTTGCATAAACATTATTTACATTATGAAAGCTGTGTGTTATCCGTCACCGTTCTGCTCGGACCCTCGGACGGCGAGATGTTTCGCTATGTTAGCGAAAAGCGTTGTCAAACTTTACTTTTGTGTAGCAACCAAATAATCCCAAATACCTTATCTTCGGTTTTATAAAAACTAGCACGGGTTCGTTGCTACGTCATTTCGTAATTCCCGAAGTATTTTTCCTTGTTAGCCAAACGATTAAACCCATAGGTATAGGTCAAATAATTATTTGACTTATCGACCCGTTGTAATGAGGATAACGATCACTAAAAGGTATGTCGCTAGGCATGACCATGTGTGGCAAGGCCGAATGATGTCATTGGGAATTCAACTGAATTTCAGCCAAGTTTGCGTCATGTGTGTAGTTAATTAAACATTCTCGCCGCGCCCCGTTGCTATATGCGCACCTTTGAAAACAAAATCACGGCAGGACTTTTGTATGTTGCGACGTGTTCGCTGATGGGCGCCAAGCCGCTGTCGATAAGCCTGAGTAAAATACATGGTTTTTTCTTCAAAGATAGCACAGTCGCTGCACCTCATTCCATTGTGTGACCGCGAGCTCCATGCAGCGTTGGAGAGTCACGTGCACCGCGGTTTTATCGGTAGCTCGATGGTGCGACGACTCCGACACGAAGTCTTTTAAGATTATGTATAGAACTTGAAGAAAATAATGTTTAGAGCTCAGAAAAGCGAGCGTATCGAATAAACGCTACGGGCAGCTCGACCGAAGATTCCTTCGAGCATATCGACCATACTAAATCCGAACACTATATAAATCCGCCGCGTAAACGCCTCATAGCGTCGTCAGCAGTAACAATTCTCACGTGTTATCTCTGGGGAAATGAATCAAAAATAAAACGCGATTTTGATCAATTTGGATTTAATAATTACAAGACTCCAGATAACGTTTACTATTCCAAAATGTTCGTTGCGTTATTTTGAGATTACGTCAAGAGTGAATAACAAACTATTGCTGCTAGGCTACATGCACATGTAATGTGCATCGGACCGATGTGCAGATATAGACGTCACGCTGCAACTTGTGCAAC
This sequence comes from Ypsolopha scabrella, assembly GCA_910592155.1. NCBI lineage: Eukaryota > Metazoa > Arthropoda > Insecta > Lepidoptera > Ypsolophidae > Ypsolopha > Ypsolopha scabrella. The sequence goes on from OU342960.1 coordinate 14,281,400, forward strand.
AGATACTGCACTCTAATAGGTCGAGCATAACGGCTTGGGAGTTAGCACCATTGCATGATAGAACTGTGTCTCCTGAGTTCAAAAATACCACTCCCCGCTCCCCCCGACCCTTAACTTTGGAGTTATAGGCCGTACGGACTTGTGTCATTGGGTGTACATAACCAACCTTCTTCTTTAAAAGTCATCAGTCACATCATATCAATCTATCTACAGACCATTCATCATAACTTGTCCCCTGAGGTCATGTTGGCATCACTGCTTGCCAAACTTTTGCTGTCATGTTGATTGTCAGTCAGATTTTTCATAATTATTTGATAAATTATGTATTATTATTGCCAAAGCCGTTGAAAAATAGTGCAAAAGAGATTGTGTTGAAGGTACGCCTTTTGTGAAAGAGAAAATGCAAACAATGCACCGTGATTCCCCCCGATCAGGTTCGATCTCTTGTCAGTGCCATGACGGGTTGGTAAAATAGAGATATCAGCTTTAAGCATAAAGCCAATTTTATGGGAAAATAATAATTAGCTATTCACTTACTTTTGCAGGCATATCGGAAAAAAGCGTTCACATTAAGTTGCCTGGAAACGCAAATAGCTAAGAAACATATGACTCACAATAGACATACAATATTCTTATTTTACAATGAATCTCAGAAGCTTCAAGTAAGTACACTGGACCGCCACTTGGAAAGAAATTTCTATGCTGCGCTAGCGCTACGGACGGTTTTCTTAGTCAAAATACGTGAAAGTGACTTTAAGCAGGCGCAGAATGCCACCCGCTGTCACCCCTTGTTGGTTGGCACCCGGGGCGGTCCCCTTTACGCCGCCACTGCCGTTACCTCTAGTCCAACGCTTGTCGGGGATTATCCCATCTCAGTCCTCCAGCCCAACAACAAATTGTTTACAACAAAATCAAACACGTTAACATGGCTTATAAGTCTCATATATGTTGATATTGTACCGTAATTGAAATTGTGTTTTCGATATATTCTATAAGAATATTGTTAACGTAATACTTTAAACAAAATAATTTTAACTATTAAGCTGGTAAGGTATTTGTATCAAAGAGAAGTTGATTTTAAGGTATTTGTACTATTTGTATCAAAGAGAGGTTGTTTATTCCTAAGGATCCGTAGATAGATAATTCAATAATTTTATCACCTGCAATGAATTGTATTTTTAAATAATGTAGTTAAAATTCATTGATTATCACAGATGTTGTGACGCAATTATTACTTAGCATCACATCATTAGCGATTAAATACGCATAATACACATACTATCCGTTTCAGATGCTATTAGGATAAGACCTTGTCATACCTGATGCCTGTTGCGTTGGCTCCCTATGTCCATCTGACTCACTCACGCATTCCGTCAACGTATGACAAGGTCAAGGTCCTATCCTATTCGCATAGTAAAAACAGACTAGTAAGCTATCTTCACAGAGATGTCGCCCGCGCGGCTTATGTGTGTGCGACCCACTGCGAGCCTGCACGTACGAACCACAGCACGCACACAACGACAATATCTCAGGCGGTTTGTGGCGGTGTGACTAGGGTCGGCAGCGCTCCGCAGTGCGCCACGCGCCGTTCGTCGCATCGCCGCAACATAAATTGATAACCCTGCAACAGTAGGCATTTAAGCCTTGCACGGCGCGGGAGTTGTTCTACTATTCTGTTTTTACTATAGTAAGGATAAACGGATAGTAAAATACCGGGTGTAAATAGAAATGAAACCACATATTCTACCGACCTTACTGAACCACTTTTCCCAAGAATCATACCCGCGGACACCCTTAGTTTAGGAAATAATTGAGTTCCAAACAAAAATGCGTGGACCCTAATGCACCGATATACGGGCGAGCTTAGAGAGAGCGTTGTCCGTGAAACAGCTTGAGGCTCAATTATTTCCTAAACTAAGGGTGTCCACGGGTATGATTCATGGGAAAAGTGGTTCAGTAGCTGTCCATTTACACCCGGTATAAATGACGAATTATGAAGTTCATTTTTAAAGTATATAATATAGTTTAAATTGAATAAACATAACAAATGTTGTGACATAATTATTACTTAAGCATCACATCATTCGGGATAATCTTATGTAATTATACAGAATGTTGATTTGGTCAACAACTTGCGTTCCATGAATAATCATTATACATGATGCCGAATCCAAAAACAAGTATACAGAAAAAATTTAGATATTTTTATTTGTCCTAAAATTCTCCTGTTACATGGTCACTGCAGCGCGAAGTGCTAGTATGTACTTACTTACTCGGGTGCCTTACCCCACCAGGACGACGACGATCCCACGGTGCTGAGTCAATTTCATCACGTTTGTCGTAAAACAGACGTTTTCAGAGGCGCCAAAATTTCTAGAATAAAATTTTAGATAAAAAAAACATTTTTTTAAATGTTTTTCTTCATCAGTTTTGTGAATAGAACCTACCCTGTGACGGAAGTTGCTGACGAAATCAACATTCTGTATATAAATAATTATCTCTGTTTAGATAAATTATTTATATCTTGTGTATTACATACGCATAATACACATAAAATATAATAATATGTAAATGACGATTTACGACGTGCACTGACCAACAATGCGATTGGTCCAAATCTATTATTTGATCCTTTTAAATTGTATATATAACAATAAGCCTTTAAAAAGATACAGACAATCTTCTTTTTTTCTTCTGCCTTTGAGTATATTCTATTATACTATAAATGCTTAAAGTTGTAATTTTTTCTTTTTCACAAAAATAGAAAAATAGGTATTGTGGTCAAAATCTTAAAAAGGGATTAAAAACATTCTTCATAAGTACACATAAAATTCAATGGTATCGTCTTGACTTATTTTTATCTTATGCATTGACATGTCAATGATGTATGTCTTGTATCTTTAGTTAAAATTATGTAAAGTATATTTTTTCGCACGAAGAAGGAAACGGACAGTTCATGCTAGTGGAAAATGCGCTTTTAACTCCTGTGATGCATGAGCTATTTCACATTGCAACATTCAAAAGTTCGTGACAATGTGAAATGGCTCATGCACCTTGAGAATTAAAAACGCATTTCCCACTATGACAAACTGTCAGTTTCCTCCTTTGTGCATAAAAATATTAATGAATGAAATGACTTTGTTTCGGTGTTGTGATGGTGTTTTATGATCAAATTAATTGTACATGAATTAACCTTAAGGTTAAGAGCCCGTTTCACCTGCGTTTATTTGTACAGCTGAATACTGATAAGCGCTATCTAGAATATAAGTAAAAATATTGAGAATCTTGAATGTATAAATATGTGACACACAAATTTTAGTGTAAAACGAGCCTTTAGTGTTTTATTGTAATTAGTAGCTTTTGCCCGCGGCTCCGCCCGCGTCGAAGAGACTTTCGTGGAAATAAGGAAAACAAAAGAATATTATTTTTTTAACGACTATGTGCAACGGTCACCATGTTTTACCAAAGCGCTAATAAATACCAATCAAATAAGCTCAAACTCGAAGGGTCTGCTGTTGTCCTTTGATGAGATCCCGTACCCACCTTCCAGTCCCATTAACTGATCCTGGTCACCATGTTTTACCAAAGTGCTAATAAATACCAATCAAATAAGCCCAAACTCGAAGGGTCTGCTGTTGTCCATAGAGGAGATCCCGTACCCATCTTCCAGTCTCATCATCAGACCCTGGTCACCATGTTTTACCAAAGTGCTAATAAATACCAATCAAATAAGACAAAACTCGAAGGGTATGCTGTGGTCCGCTGAGGAGATCCCGTACCCATATTCCAGTCCCATCGTCTGACCCTGGTCACCATGTTTTATCAAAGTGCTAATAAAGACTAATCAAATAAGCCCAAACTCGAAGGGTCTGTTGATGAGATCCCGTACCCACCTTCCAGACCCATCAGCAGACCCTGGTTACGATGATTTACCAAAGTTCTAATAAATACCAATCAAATAAGCCCAAACTCGAAGGGTTTGCTGTTGTCCGTTGAGGAGATCCCGTACCCACCTTCCAGTCCCATCATCAGACCCTGGTCACCATTTTTTACCAAAGTGCTAATAAATACCAATCAAATAAGACAAAACTCAAAGTGTCTGCTGTTTTTCGTTAAGGAGAGCCCGTACCCATATTCCAGTCTCGTCATCAGACCCTGGTCACCATGTCTTATCAAAGTGCTAATAAAGACTAATCAAATAAGCCCAAACTCGAAAGGTCTGCTGTTGTCCGTTGAGGAGATCCTGTACGCACTTTCCAGTCCCGTCATCAGACCCTGTTCACCATGTTTTACCAAAGTGCTAATAAATACCAATCAAATAAGCCCAAACTCGAACTCTGTATCAGTTGAGATCCCGTACCATAACTTCTAGTTACTACCAGTAGAAAAGTAAATTCCAAAAATCTTTAAATGACGATAACTTTTTTGCGAGATCCGATTTTAATGAAATAAAGCTTATATTCTATTCCAAATTAAGTTCTGTATATCTGTGAAAACTACATGAAAATCCGTTCAGTGTAGTCACTTCACAAGGAATACACCCTCCAAATTTCATGTCTCTGGAACCAGTGGCTTAGGCTGTCCGTTGATGGTGTCGGTTCGGTGTAACACAACTTAACTTATTTGACAGGACTAAACTTATTTTAAGCGTCCTGTCCTTGTATTTTCATTACAGAAAGAAAAGGATAGAAGGCTTAAATTATGTTTAGTCATGTCAAATAAGTTAAGTCGTGTTGCACCGAATCGACACCAATATCTCAGTCAGTCAGCAGGACTTTGAATTTTATATACAGGGTGATTGGTAATTAGATGTTATCCTTTGAAGGGGTTGTAGAAGAAAACAATTGCAGTCGATTCGACTATATAATGCCTTGTGCAAAAGTGAACCATTTCTGAGATATTTTGAATCCAAGCTTTTTTTCTAAAGTAAACTTAAAAAATATATTTAAAAAACCAGCCGATATTTTGTTTTTTTTTTATTTGTTTCGCTTTGATAACAGACCAGCCAATAAACAATAACCCTAAAATGTACATTATTGACGTAAACGTTGACACTGTGCTCCAAAACAATTGAAAACTCTTGAAAATCGCAAAAGATTTACACAAAAAAATTTACACATTTTTACCTATTTCATGATTTTTGAGAAGACAATAAATGTATTTTTTCTTTATTTCATATGATATTATTTTTAATTATAATTAACAATAATATAATACAATACTTTTGTGTTCATATTAATTAGTAAGAAATAAAAAACATCGTTTTATTTTTTTCTAATAAATCTGTAGATTTTGTATCCAAATAAATGAGCTGTTAAATATTAGTCGAATAGCGAATAATAGATACAATTATTCGCTATTCGACGAATAATAAAAAAAAATGGCGAATAATTATTATGAATAGCAAATATTCGCGGCAACTCTAATCGAAAGTTACCGACATAGCCTGCCGAATCAGTAAGTTGAAGTGGCAGTGGGCGAGCCATATCTGTCGCTGACGTGATGGCCGTTGGGGCCGCAATGTGTTGGAATTGAGAGCACGTACAGTAAAGCGTAGCGTAGGCCGAGCTCGTGCCCGCTAGACCGACGATCTGAAGGACGTTGCGGGTGGCGGCTGGATGAGGAGGACAGAGGACGGCCAAGAGTGGCGTAATATTGGAGGCAGGCCTATGTCCAGCAGTGGACTATGACGGGCTGATGGGTGGATGGATGACAAATACATAAGACAGGTTAGACTACTGTGTAACGGTACAAAATTCATAAGGAACAAAATTAAATTTATATATTAGGTCATAATAATTTAAGATTATTTTGTACCTAATCATTTTCATACATCGTAAAATTTATTTAACTTTTGTCTGATGAAGGCGAAAGTGAATCACGTTATTTTAGCCATTTATGAGATTGATAAAGCCAAACTTGAAGGAATACATACTGGAGACTTTGTGAGCGATGATCAGTATAAATTACGCTTCTTGTAAGTACAGCTCGGCAGAAGAGTTTGGAAAAAATGAGGGCGCTATAATAAGACATACCACATATTTGGTCATACCACATTACGAGCAAAACTATACTACGACCAAAATATTTAGTTTCATCTGTCACCGCATCAAACTCTTGCCAAGCTGTACTCAAACCCGACTCGTCACACCAGAGGTGCATTCATAAATTAGGGGTCTCGTCACGGGTTCTAATGCCATCTCTAACGCACGCGTTGAAAATTATATATATACGCTATCCTGCTGTCAGTGTTGAAACCTGACGAAAGTGTTAATTAATGAGCGGCGGTCTGTGTGACTGCGCGTAATTTTTTTCCTCGTCGCCAGTTTTGCTACACCACCTTTTGTTCCCCGACAAAATACAAACTTGTTTCAAATTCAAACGCGGGAACCGACAAAAGCGATGTTGCACGAAGCGCTGTGTTTTAATTTTGTCGCGTCGGTTGGTCGGTCGGACGACAAAAGTTGTGTCGTATTGCGACTGCAAATTAGAACATACCGTAAAGTCAACGAGTTGTTTGTTTCCAAAAATGAATAAAATTAATGATACCGTAATAACTAAAATACAAGGAAGGGCTATTTTATGGAACAAATGGACCAAAAACTACAAAAATTGCACTTGGTAGACAAGGAGTGGTCTATTGTAGAAATACCTACATAAAACAGGAAGTTATTTACAAAAACAGGCTTCTTAAAGTTTGTAATTTCGTGGTACGCTTATTTATCAAACAAATCTTCATTCTACTTGTAGTGTATTGGTAGAATAAGTTATTGTTTTTTCGTGGCTGTTAATAAATTTGTGATTAAATATTTTAAATACAATTTTTCATTTAGATAAAGTACACAGGCCTTTGATAAAGCCATCTTGACGATTGAAGACCTTAGACCATGGTCTAAGTTGAAGACACCCGAAACTCCGATGTGGACACGTTGGCAAATAAAAATCGTTCGGTCGCACGCACTGCAATGCGAGCAACTGATTTTGTCGTTCTAGGTTCCATTTCGAATCGAGTGAATTTAGAAACAGTAACCTAACTGTTACCTAAAGTGCGCGCCAGATAAGTCTGCGCGCGACTGATAGCGTTACTAACGTTTTACTACTTGACCTTTGGCATGATGATTGCCACACTTGACCACTGAAAACTAATAAAAATGATAGACATTCTACACACTCACTAGGTACCCCTGACATAACAACAACTTGGCGGCCTGCGACTTACTTTTCGCCACACGCAGACTTATCTAGCGCGCACCTTAACAGTTGCTCGGAAGTGTTTTGAAACACTGGGCCACCTGATTGGTGCAACCAGATTTTTCTTTCTCTCTCTCCTATATTGATCTATCTCTTTCTAATAAACGAGTGAATTTCGCACTAAGTCGCACGTTTTGAAACGCTTCCCTAGTGTTCTTTAATGAACGCACTTCGGAATCGTTCTACGGCTCTGTGTAAGTTTTAACGTGTTTCTGTTTGTATGGTCTTTTTCTAGAGCTTGGATGCAAGTTTTCGCCAGTCGCCACACCGCCCGCCCGTACCGTACCGTACCAAAGTACCAAACAGAGATAGAGTTATAGTGCGTTCCGAGTCAAGACATAATCAATTACATCGCGTCAATCGTCATTCCGAGCATAGATATAGAATTCGCTTTGCGCTGAAAAGACGCACGTAGCGTGTAAAAGAGACATCCTACCTTTATGAACACCATGCAAGAGAGAAAAAGATGCACAACAAAGAACCGATATGACAATGTTTTTTCGAGTAAGAGGCCATAGCGGCCCGCTTGCTTGGGTGTGATTACGGATTTCATTATAGTATTTAAATAAGCCGTAACTAAATTGATAAATAGTATTTGGTGTAGACATGGTTACTTGTGCAGTGAGTAATTGTGTCTTTACAAGGAGAAATGACCCAAATAAATACACATTTCACAGGAAAATAAGATTTTGTCATTGGAATGTTTTAAACCACATTTTGACCAATTTCTCGTATTAATAGGCTCTGAACATTTTTTTTAATCTATTGATTTTTCTGCTGTAGATAGCTATATTTCATTGCCAGATACAGGATTGGCAAAAATATTTAGTAAAATTGTCAGGTACGCTAGGGCTTGATAAAGCGGTGACGTCACGAATATCGATAATAAATATGTAGGTAACTGTTTTGGAAATTACCTACTAATCATTCAGAATAAAATTAAAATATTTTCATCGCATATCTATAATGCAGTCAGATATTTCGTGCAGCAAATAATGTTTTCGTGTCAATTTTCAACGTTCATTTCGTTTAAATGGTGGTTTGCCCGAATCAACACGGTTAAAAACTAAGTATCATACGAATTACCTGTCGTTTCGACGTTTCACAGAAGTCATGCCGGTCGCAATTAGGTGTAAAACACGACATTTTTTAAATTTCTTTTGGCAGTCGGGCTACAAGGCCTACAACAATACATAACGGTGGCTTCCCCACATTTAACTGAACGGATATAAAGAAAATCATCTATGTAGTTTTGAAGTTAGTTATCGATGAATAGCTGTAACTTAGACAACACTATTGAACTCACACATGTGCATTTATTTTTTTGTATCATTTGCGATATGACATTGTTCATCTTGTACACCCTAAATCTATGATTCTGAGTCAAGTCACTGATGGCCGTGCGGCGCGTAATGATCGTACTTTTAGTACTGTCAGCGCCATTCGGAACCCGGCCTTAGTTGGCAGTTTACGATGCGTGCGGCGCGGCAGTGCAGTCAGTTGAGTCAGTGTCATGTTAACGCGGCGCCGGTAACTTAGTGTAAAGGCGGTGTATCATTTTAAAATCTGATTTCGGTTTCTCGCTAGCTTGTCGCGTGTTATTTAGTGCGTGTTATAAAGTTTTTTTCAGTTTGTGGCTTGTGGTAATATATCTAATATAATGGCTACTGAAGTCACAAATGTTCCCGCAAACCCAGAAAAAGAGAAAGAATTGAAGGAAGAAGCACCACCGGCAGACAATGGACAAACCAAGGAGAAGGAAGATGCTCCAAAAGATGGAGAAAAGGTAGAAGAAAAGGGTGAAGAGAAAAAGCCAGAGCCAGCTCCGCCAAAACCCACAGTCCATAAGATAAACTTCGAAAAAGATGTCGTATATTTATATCAATTTTCGCGAACACCAATATTGCCGTCGACGTCCCCATACTGTTTGAAAGTGGAAACATGGCTCCGTTTAGCGGGTATCAAGTACGAGGTAAGTTTATTCTTGTTTCAATCACCCTTTGTTTCGATTTATAACGTAATCTGCTCGCGAACTTTTTGTGTAGGAACATTGTGTTCCACAACACAGCATACCTGCTTTATTGTTAGATATTTGCAGTGCGCATATTAAAATTAAATAAATATTAGTAAATGTTCATGTCAACTGTCTATATTATCTGTTTCATGTAATGTTTCACTCATAAGATTGTTAATATTCATCTGTATTGCCTGGGCGACTTGCTTTATTATTGCGAATGTTTCATGGTACTTTATAAGGCCCAGACATAATAATATGCAATTTACTACTCAGCAGATCACCATTGTTTGTTATAATAACATCATAATGATAATTTTATTTATCAGCATTATGCTGTTTTTACAGTTTCATAATTGAATATACTTCATTCAGCAAGCCACGAGACAAAATGTAAACAAGAGAACAGTGGTTCCAATTTACATGGTACTATTAGGCATATCACACTGAAGTCATAATTATCTAATGTATCAAAAATTCATTGCCTTGTTGGTGATGGAGAAGATTTGAGTAGGACTTAGTTTTTTTTTTCTTTTAAAAAACCTGTAATTGAAGGCTTGATATCTCCATTACCTCTGCAGTGAAGAAAACGTACAGGAGCTGTTCAGTCTGAGTTCATAAATGTCTATAACAACAGAAATGTTGAAATAGTAGACTTAAAACAAAAAAAATAAAAAAATGACACTATGACAAACTTGACAATATTATCAAATTTGTCAAGAAAATAATAAAGATTTCATGAATTTTGTTTGAAAGTCACACTCCTATCAAACTTCACATGTTGATTGATATCAATGACTATGTACAAATACCTACCTCCTATCTGACATTTTTGGCAAAATTCAATTAATAATGTAGTTAGATATATAGAAAATTAAATTTCACAATGACCAGCAAAAACGAATAAGTGATCAGGACAGTGTTCACAATCCAAATTGTATAAATAGATTTAGCTCCCAAGGAGCACATTTTAAAGGTGTATAATAAATACCTCATTTCGCTTCACATGATCCTGCTTTTAAATACTGCAACAATCACTCTGAAATTAATATATGATAAAGTTGAGAACTAATGCTATGTCAATGCTGTGGTGAAAACTTGACTCCATAAAATTTTCTCGATAGAAAAAAATTACAAAGTTACCTCCAAACTGTACAATAAACCGATAGCATTCAATGAATACTTGAAATTTGATCTGAAACTTTGCATAATATAACTGATACATAGGTAACACTAAAAGTTTCCGGAACTGGCCACTTACATAAACAATATTTAAAAATTTATTGCAACATTTGAAAATAGAACTCTTTGGCTGTAGAATGCAGTTTGTTTCATCTGACTGTCTTTTGTTTTTACCTTGTGGCGCCATTTAAAAAATTGTGTGTCTGCATCAACATGGATTTAACTCGGGAAAATTTTCGTAGTATGATTTTCTACGATTTTAAGTGTAATTTGACAGCTCAACAGAGCATCGCTCGGCTTGAAACAGCTTTTGGCAATGAAGCACCATGCAAGACGACTGTTTATAGCTGGTTTGCAGAATTCAAGCGTGGTCGTATCAATCTCAGTGACGAATCTCGCGATGGTCGGCCGTCCACCGCTGTGACCAACAAAAACATCGATGCTGTGCGCCGTATGATTGAAACAGACAGGCATGTGACCTACCATGAAATTCGCGCATCCTTAGAAATAGGCATGAGTCAAATACAATCAATCCTACACAAACATTTGGGTGTGAGAAAGCTGTGCTCGCGGTGGATCCCACACAACTTGACCGAGGCTCAAAAAACGGACCGCGTCACTTGGTGCAGTGCCATGCTTACCAGATTCAACGAAGGTGCGTCAAATTTGGTGTGGGACATAGTAACAGGTGACGAAACAACATGGATTTATTGCTACGATCCCAAAACAAAGCAGCAATCGAGCGTATGGGTCTTTCAAGATGAGCCGAAACCAACGACTTTTTGAAGACGAAAAATGTAGAACTCATGAGTCATCCTGCATACAGTCCCGACCTGGCACCTTGTGACTTTTTTCTGTTCCCAAAAATTAAGAACCAATTACGCGGTCAACGATTTTCATCACCAGAAGAGGCTGTCGAGGAGTATGAAAAACACGTTTCAGAGGTCACCACAGGGGAGTGGCACAAAAGTTTTCAAAACTGGTTTGATCGAATGAAAAAGTGCATAGACGCCAAGGGAGATTATTTTGAAAAACAATAAATTAATTTTGTACCTTTAATAGTATTTTTTCATATTCATTCCGGAAACTTATAGTGCGTCCCACGTATTAGTATAAAGCAGCTGCAGACTGTAACATAAAAATGAAAAAACTTAGACCATTTAACACGGGACCTGGCAAAGCGCGACTCTTAGTACTGAAATTATTCTGCCGTTTTCCACGGGAGGGGAGGTAAACACGCACAGCACACATTTACTCATTCATGCACACTCCTGCGAAAAATTTATATGTCACACTAAATCAAAAGCGGCAACACAAATACAAAACGCGCACACAAGTAATCTTACATAAACAAATTGTTCATGTACTTCAGCAGAGGGGGATAAGTGCACTTGCCTAGTCCCGTGTTATATGGTCTAAGTGAAAAAAGCATCAGTGTAGCCGCAATTTCAAAATAACTGATGTTTTTGCATGCGCAGCACCTGATTAGAGTAGGATAGACACTTGAAAAGCAGAAGCGTTGGAGCAGGACTGCGAATTGAGGTATTATGGGCCCTTAATGGTTTTGCTATCAATACCTTCTAACTACCTAGTTGGAAGAAATTTTTGTTAGATAGTTCATTTCAAAAATAATGCATCCTTTCCCTATTTTGGCTGTCCCATGCATATTTTATTTCATTTCTATTTCCAGGCTATTAGCCACGGAAGTTTGTTATTTTTTACTTAAATAAGAAGTATCTGAGAACCAATTACAATAATTGCATTTTTAATACATAACATATTCAATGGATTTATTGATTATTGAAAATACTGAAAACGGTTTCATACTGTCCCATTGGCGAAATTTGTAACTTCTGACTGCGTTTTAAACCATTTTTTCTTCTAGGTACATAATTTATTTTTTGTTGTTAAACAAAATAGTATATTGAGTTTTATTTTATATTAATGATTTATTTAAATAATGAATAATTCTTGAAAAAAACAATTTTAAAGCTTGTCCCTCGATTTTACATCCTTTTTTACATCCATCCTTTACATGTCTACTTTTGTAACGGTTTTTACTATAACAACTTACCGAATACTGTGAAATAATTAAGGCTGGAACTACACTACTCAGGAATATATCACGTTCACTCAGCGGCAGCTTTGAGATTAGTCGAGAAAGTGCTGTGTTGAGCATAATAAGAATTCTCTCACTTTTTGTCGCAAAAAAATTTACTAGGTTTATTTATATTTTACCTCTTGTTAGGTGGTAGAGCTGATGCCGGGCTCGACTGTGGAGGTACCACTATCTTACTCGCAAACCGCCCCTGAAGTTATTCGGGGGAGAGTAAGAGGACAGCTTACAGACAGGGACAAATCCAGGTAGCCCACCAAACCTGGGACCGTATGATAGTGGTATATCTATCCCGAACTGCCGGACCTTAAATAAACAGACTAGTGACGGACAGCGGCGTCACTATCGCGAGAGGTTCTGGCACCGCGCTCACCAACCCGCCTGCCCAGCGTGTGTGAGTATGGGCATCTCTTCCCAATTTATGATGTACGCTAAAAATAAACGGCCCCTGGTCCCCGGCAGCCCCACTATTCCCGACTACAGTGGCAGTCGCGGTAACGGTGGGGCAGGGGGTGCTAAGAGTCTCCGGTTGAATGGTCACCAATACCGACGACTCTTTTTGGCGACGTATAATACACGGACGTTACGGGAAGACAGACACCTCGCTGAGCTCGAGTCAGAGTTAGGTAGAATCAACTGGCATATTCTGGGGCTATCGGAAGTCCGACGAGCAGGTGAGGATACGATAACCCTAGAGTCAGGACACCTGCTCTACTATCGAGAGGGCGATCAATTGTCTGTCGGTGGAGTTGGCATGCTGGTCAACAAATACCTCACTAGCAACGTGTTAGAAATCGGTAGTGTCTCTACTCGGGTGGCATATCTTGTTCTTAGTCTTAACAAGAGATATTCTCTTAAAGTCATTCAAGTGTATGGCCCCACGTCGAGCGACTGTGATGAGGTATTCGAGGCCGTCTATGATGACATATTAAAGGCCAGACATAACACCACCAAGACACATTTAACCATTGTTATGGGGGACTTCAACACTAAAGTGGGAGTACAAGAGTGTGGTGAATCGGTAATCAGACCACACGGTTATGGCTGCAGAAACCCTCGGGGCCTGATACTGTTTAGCTTCCTTGAGAGCCAGGGGCTGTATTTGATGAATTCATTCTTAAAAAAGAAGCCTCAAAGGAAGTGGACCTGGCAAAGCCCTGATGGTAAGACTAAAAATGAGATAGACTTCATCATGACGGATCAAAAGCACATAATCCAAGATGTATCCGTGATCAACAGGTTTTGTACCGGTAGCGATCACCGACTTCTCCGAAGCATCTTTAATATCGACTTACATCTTGAGATAAACCGTCTGATGAAGCCTACGCTCCGCCCTTCTCTGCGCCAAACCGCTGCGAGATCCGAAAAGTTCCAAATTGAACTTCAGAACTGATTTGCCCTGTTGGAATTCACTGAGGATGTTGACCAGCTTGCTAACATTTTCACGAATGTCGTACGCGAGGTAGGCAGGGCTTTTTTTAAGCCGGAGCGAAGGACTAAGCAGTCCAAAATTTCCAGTGGAACTTTGGACCTGATGAGGCAGAGACGGGAAATGTCTTCAGATTCTGCAAATTACTCCCTTCTTAACAAGCGCGTTAAAAGGCAAATTCGTTTTGACCTGCGCCAACATAACGCCTCATTGAAGGCGCGATCCAGCGAAACAAAGGCTCAAAAGTTTTTGCCCAGTGGCTAGAAAGGACCAATCTGACGAAGCTGAAGACGTCTGACAATAGAACCGTCACCTCTAGGCCAGAAATCCTCGCCGAAATCGAGAAATTTTATGGGCTCTTATATTCTTCACACGCTCCCAAGCCAACTGCTCGCGATGAAGACGACAAACGCGCACCTCTAGTCCGCCATTACACCGATGAACTCCCGGATGTCGAAATGGGTGAGATTAAAATAGCTCTTGAATAGCTGAAAAACATCAAGACGCCGGGCGAGAATGGCATCACAACTGAACTCCTAAAAGCTGGAGGCTACTCTTTACTCGGACAGCTGCAAGACCTCTTTAATGTCGTCATTCGTACAGGTACTACGCCAAAGGAGTGGAGCAGGAGCCTGGTCATTTTGTTCTTCAGAAAAGGGGATAAAATCCTACTTAAGAACTGTAGATCAATTGCGCTCCTGAGACACACCTACGAGCTGTTCTAAAGAGTTATCACGAATCGTCTCGCCCAAAGATTCGACGACTTCCAATCTTCAGAGCATGCTGGGTTTCGAAAAGGCTACAGCACCGTGGACCGCATTCACACGCTAAGGCAGGTTATACAGAAAACTCAAGAGTATAATCGGCCTTTATGTCTAGAGGTTTGTGGAATACGAAAAAGCCTTCTACTCCATCGAAACTTGTCTGTTCTGCAGTCCTTGCAGCGATTCGCCACGATGTCCGTCCAAGTACAGGGTGTACAAACAAGACCGATACATGTTCAGCGCGGCGTGAGACAGGGAGATGTTATTTCCCCAAAACTGTTTACCGCCGCGCTGGAGGACGTCCTTAAAACACTAGACTGGAATGAACAAGGCATAAACGTAAATTGAGAGTACATTTCACATCTTCGCTTTGCCGATGACATCGTGATAATGGCGGAATCGCTGCAGGAACTGGAGGAAATGGTGCGCAGCCTTAGCGATTCTTCGAGACGAGTGGGCCTGCGGATGAATTTGGACAAGACTAAGGTCATACAAATACTGAAAACAAATAGTATATACAACATATTTTTTGTGAACCTTAAAATGTATTAAATTTAGAAGGTATTTGGGGAAATTTAAATCATTTAATCAACACTTATTTATTTTTCCATCTTTCAATGATAGGGGTGTTTTATTTTTGAAATGACCCAAATAGGAGGTATTCATACATAGCTGTCAATATAAAACAAAACATCATACTTTAGCATAAAAAAATATGCATTATTAATACACCTTAATTTCATAGTATTCAAATGCGTTTGGTAGGTATTTTATAAAGCAAAAAATTCATTTCTTAATTTGTATACATTAGAGAAATTGTATAAAATTCAATGATCAAAATATTTCCATGTTTTAATGGGGGTTATCCCTACTTTTTCTGTTTTCAAATTAATTTAAAACCGATAAAAAGCGACGATCAAATTTTGCAAAAAATATTTGTCATATTTCATTCTTTGATCTTAATATTTCGGCTGTTCGATACACAATTGCTTACACTTTCCTCGATCCGATTAAATCGCCAAGATAGGTCTAAACTGCGATCTACATATCATTTAATTTGAACTATATTAAGTTTTGAATAATAAAACTTATACTAAAATAAACAAAGTGAAAAATGTCATATAAAACAGCCATCATATTAAAAACCCATCCCTCTAATTCCAAAATAATAAATAAAAACACCTCATAACTGCGAGTTTCCTGAGCGACCCGCTTCCACTGAGCAGGATAAACATGTGAAAAATGAAAGCGTTGGAGCAAGACAGATTTCTCTGGATAACCTCGCCTTAATGTAATGAGGACCAAAAGCAATACTTCTATTTCTCAAACAAAATACTGTTAAAACTCTTTGCAAACATATTTCATGAGTAATTAGATTGTTATTTTTAATAATATTTCCCCTTATCAAATGTGACACATAAAAATACCTTTTTTATGGTTTGTGTACATTTTGTCTCATAGCCGGCTGAATGGAGTATAGTTTTCTTAGAAATAAATTAAGTTATCCAACATAAAAATGGACTTTCATATAACCAATATTTTTTTTACCTTGCATACAGTGAAGTATGTCTCGAAACTTAGTTTTTTACCGTAAAAAGTTGTGAGATCCATGTAAATCATAGTCGGTCTGTCTTAAGTTTTTACATAATTAGCTAACCTAACAATATCTTGTAATGACCACATCAATATTAAAAATCTTTTGTGTTTTAAATAAATATATGACTTAGCAATCAATAATCTAATTTAATACAATATGTGAGATACATTGTATTTTCATGCGATGGCCAAGTCTACCTATTTATTTAAAACATAAAAGATTTTTAATATTGATATGGTCACTATAAGATGTTGTTAGGTTAGCTAATTATGTAATAACTTAAGACTGAAGGTCCCTTAAGTAGGGATCTGCATTTTCCTAAGCAGAAAATGTACGAAAAACACAATTCAATTAAAAATGTGATGTCTCTATAATGCGAGATCCTACCTAGGTTGTCAAGAATCATGACCAAAAACTATTCAGTTTAGAAGCAGCTCAGAAATCGTTTTGATTAACAAAACAATGTGAACTAATTGTGAATCCTCTGAATTCGCCACCTCCTTACTACACAAGGCAGATTTATTCAGAATTCCAAGTTTAGATATCTGTTCGGAAGGAGCTATTTTATAACAAAAAATAATTGGGCAAAGAAAATATGATTTTCTTTTTGTCCTGTAAGTGACCTCAACAATGGTAAATAAATTTTCTTCATGTTCTCGGGTAAGGACAAATCTCTAAGATGAAGAGTTTTATTTATAAAAAAAAACACAAAAGGTCAAAAATTGTTAGGCAAATCAGTCACCGTGGAGGTAGATAAAGATGGTCAAGGCGAAGGTGTTACAATCTAATTGCTGTTTATAGACTCTTCTGAACTAGATAAGTTGTCACCTCCTGCCCGCTGAATTTATAGTGTCACCTGGAAAAGTGGATCTTAGTCGCAATTTTTTGTCATAGTAATAGCATCATCAAAATCCTGAAGTATTCCGTCACCAAGTACCCCTAAAATAAAAGTAATTTAATTTAAATTGACTGCATTTACTCAATAGAGTATATAAAACACACAACTTTTTGGTAAGTGCTGACTCGATTCCTATACAGAGGACATAGAAAGTTAAGAGATCACAAAATCTTCAAATGTGCATTTCTATTTTAAATGGCAATCCTATCATCTTCCACTGCTGGACATAGGCTTTTGGTTTTGCCAGTCTTAGTGGTCCTCCGTCATCCACATCTAGCCGCCACCCCCAACGTCCAAAGTCAACGTCGTTGGTCCTGTGGACACGAGGTCGGCCCACGCTACGCTTTGCTGTACGTGGTCTCCATTCTAACGCCTTTCGGCCCCAATGGCTATCATGTCGGCGACAGATATGGCCTGCCCACTGCCACTTCAACTTACTGATTCGGCAGGCCATGTCGGTCACTTTCAAACTCAGATGGATTTCCACGTTTCAAACTCAAACTCAAACTCAAATCATTTATTGCAATGTCACAAGTTTAGGGGATCTTATTATTTATAAAAGTACAGGTGACGCCCTGTTGGGGCATAGCAATCATGAGAGGGCAACTGGTTGCCTTTTAAGTACATAATGTTAAAGATTATTCCTAGGTCAAGTAAGTTAGTACTAGTTAGCATAATCATTTAGTTAAATCTATGTTAAATTTGTTAGTATTGTTATATTTTATTCAATTTTAATTAATTATTCACAAGAATATTACAATTTATTACAAATTTATTCAGTCATTTAGAAGAGCTATTGAAGTATTGATTTTGTATCGTCATTAAAATATTCAGTTAAATTGTAATAGCATTTCTTTATGAGGAATTTTTTTAGGTTACTAATAAACAAAGTGTTTTTTTCTATATTTTTTAGGTAGTTTGGCAGATGATTGTATATTTTACTCAGCATGTGATGGGGACTGGTTGACACTAGTTTCATGGTTGTTAGTGGTATATCTATTTGATTTTTATTTCGATTGTTTCGTTTATTGTTCACCTTAAAAGAGTATAAATCAGTGTTCTTTCTGACAAATTTACAGGACTCCAATATGTAAATACATACTAGGGTCAATATTTGATGCTTGACAAAATAGGGTCTACAAGAGGTCATTTGCTCAATGTTTGTAAGAATTCTGATGCATTTTTTCTGTAGTCGGAATACTTCATCAATCTCACAACTGTTTCCCCAAATCACGATTCCGTAAGACAACCTAGAATGTGCATACGCATAATAAGCCGTAAGGGTAGTATCGAAGTCAGTAGCTCGTTTTAATTGATAAAGAGCGTAAGTAAAAGAGGAGAGTTTTTTTTTTCAGTTTCTGATTTTATCCATCAGAGATATCCCAAGCATATGCAATACATCGGTATTCATTCACTAGCAATTTATTGTATCAGAAACTCAAAGAGATATTATAACATTTATCAAACTAGGCTAGATATCTGGCAAAAAGAAGGTTCAATTATTAAATTAAAAAACGGTTTTGTTGATAATTATTGCGTTGCAGTCACTGAAACCATCTAAAATGATTTTGAGATAACTAGGTGCTTAGATTAAGTTAAATGCGTTGTGTTTACGATTGTCAACACCTACCTTTAACGCTAAATATGCAAAAGTTCATGCTTAAATATTTGCAAAAGCGTGTTAGTTTCCTAATTCTTAAAATAAAACGTAGTTAGGTAGCCGTAACCGGATTTAGGGCCAAGGGAACACGTCTTTGACTTGACAAACATTTGAATAACAGCAGTTTTACTTTTCCATCAAGAAAGTAGGTGTGTCATCGAATTTAGAAAATTTAAAAAGATAAAGTGGTAGAAAAAGAATTTACGCACCTAGGCGTCCGTATTTTGTAATTTTTAGGGAAGTCATAAAAATTGTAGGTATTACAATGTTACCCATCACCGTTTATAATTAATAAAAAGATAATTTAGGTGTCGTTTCGAAACGAGCAAAAATCACTCGGAGTGATGCGAATTTCACTCTAGAGCGTTCAAAAATTGACACGAGTTAAACCGAGGGTAAACGAATTGTTACCTGAAAGTTACACGGAAGTGTTTTGAAACGCTTCGGAGTAATGTGAAAATCACACAGGGCCACCTGATTGGTGCAACCAGATTTTTCTTTCTCTTTCTATTATATAGATCTGTCTCTTTCTAATAAACGACTGAAATTTCGCACTATGATCGCACGTTTTGAAACGCTCCCTTACTGTACAAAATAATTATGTAAGGGTGGGTAATATCATTGTTAAATATAGTATGTAGGTATACATACTCATACTGTACGGATTTTTTGTATAATTTGTTTCCGTAAATTCCTTAGCTGGTGTATTTTTCCTGTTCCAAAACAACATATCGTCACGACATGAATCCCCGACGGGGGTGTCAAAGGTGTTCCCGAGCGTGAACTGTGAAATGCAAGTCACAGTCCACACCCGGTGCACCCGCGTTTCACCTACGATTATTACGTCCCAACGTGATGGGTCATGCCCTATCGCCGTACTTCGGGCACAATTACACGCTCCTTAGGGCATGCGGATTTCCTCACGATGTTTTCCTTCACCGTTCAGCAAGTGGTAAGTATTAGGTAAGAACACAAATACTATGCACATAAATTCCGAAAAACTCATTGGTGCAGGTCTGACCGGGGATCGAACCTGGGTCTTAAGATTAAGAGGCCAGCGTTCTACCGCCTGAGCTACCGCCGCTTTTTCCTGTAATCTTTACGTAATAAATAACCTATTACCGTTATTAGTTTCATATTTTTTGGTCCTCGGGAAACACTTGTTGTGGCTCTTCAAAGATTTTTAAAAATTGGTACAAGTGTAAGCTATATTATGTATTCTTACAATTAGCTACCTACAATTTGACACCGATATTGTAGTTTTACAAAATCCTATTTTATTCGATTATATTTTTATTTTATTTCTGATTTCTGTTCAAGTTTCTTGTAATCGCAATTTTTTCTATCATTTTATGTAGGTTTTACTATAAATTGAGAATTTTTTCACATCCTTCGACAAAATTTAAATTCTAAATCGGTACAACTAATTATTAGAACAAATATATTTTTACCATGCACTCCTTAATAATAACAAAACATTTTATTTATATTAGGTGATAGAGCTAATGCCGGGCTCGACTGTGGAGGTACCACCATCTTACTCGGAAATCCTCCCGAAGTTATTCGGGATTATTTATTTATTTTTTAGAGTAAGAGGACAGCTCTCAGGCAAAAAAACCAGTCGGCCCACTATTGCCTGGGACCGATGGATGGCGGTATATCCATCCCCAATTGCCGGGCCTTATTTAAATCAGACTGGTGATGGGCAGCGGCGTCACTGGTGCAAGGGTTTCGGCACCGCGCTCACCAACCCGCCTGCCCAGCGTGTGTGAGTACGGGCATTTCTTCCAGGAGGACCGCCAAGAGTGGCGAAATCCTGGAAAGGCCTATGTCCAGCAGTGGACGAAACCGGCTGATGGATGGATGGATTTTATTTATCTTTTATTGTGACAGTATTTTGAGTAATTTCGAATTTATCAAACTTTTTAATTAACTATGTTTTTATGCCTTTCAACTTCTTAACAGTTAAAAACTTATGCTGTGACATACGGACGGTATCTCACCATTTTGGTTCCTTTTACGCTTTAGGTACAGAACCCTAGAAAACGGTTTTTTGAAGGCTCTCTCTCCATTTAATGTAATTGTACATTATACCCGAGGGCCGGAAAGAAGGAGAACCGAGTCCTGCAATACGAGTAGGCCGATACCTGTTTCCGCCGAGGCTCTTAAGTATAGTGTTTTTCTCAAACAATGTAAGGCAATAAAAAATGTTGGCAAAATTACAAATAAATAAATATATGTTGGTTGTGATTGTCGGCACTTGGTGGAACTTATTATAAATTTTGTTAAATAAGACACTTGTACTTGTCCACAGGATTATAATTTACCTTAATACACCCGACCGGTTTCGCTTATACATAGGTAACACTAAAAGTTTCCGGAACTGGCCACTTACATAAACAATATTTAAAAATTTATTGCAACATTTGAAAATAGAACTCTTTGGCTGTAGAATGCAGTTTGTTTCATCTGACTGTCTTTTGTTTTTACCTTGTGGCGCCATTTAAAAAATTGTGTGTCTGCATCAACATGGATTTAACTCGGGAAAATTTTCGTAGTATGATTTTCTATGATTTTAAGTGTAATTTGACAGCTCAACAGAGCATCGCTCGGCTTGAAACAGCTTTTGGCAATGAAGCACCATGCAAGTCGACTGTTTATAGCTGGTTTGCAGAATTCAAGCGTGGTCGTATCAATCTCAGTGACGAATCTCGCGATGGTCGGCCGTCCACCGCTGTGACCAACAAAAACATCGATGCTGTGCGCCGTATGATTGAAACAGACAGGCATGTGACCTACCATGAAATTCGCGCATCCTTAGAAATAGGCATGAGTCAAATACAATCAATCCTACACAAACATTTGGGTGTGAGAAAGCTGTGCTCGCGGTGGATCCCACACAACTTGACCGAGGCTCAAAAAACGGACCGCGTCACTTGGTGCAGTGCAGTTATTGACGAACTCCGTAAAAATAACCGTAAACGCCGTATCATCCTGCACCACGACAATGCTAGTTCTCACACGGCCAGACAGACAAACGACTTTTTGAAGACGAAAAATGTAGAACTCATGAGTCATCCTGCATACAGTCCCGACCTGGCACCTTGTGACTTTTTTCTGTTCCCAAAAATTAAGAACCAATTACGCGGTCAACGATTTTCATCACCAGAAGAGGCTGTCGAGAAGTATGAAAAACACGTTTCAGAGGTCACCACAGGGGAGTGGCACAAAAGTTTTCAAAACTGGTTTGATCGAATGAAAAAGTGCATAGACGCCAAGGGAGATTATTTTGAAAAACAATAAATTAATTTTGTACCTTTAATAGTATTTTTTCATATTCATTCCGGAAACTTATAGTGCGTCCCACGTATGCATTAGATAATGATAATTAGATAATGCTTATAAGCGGAACCGGTCGGGTGTATTAAGTTAAATTATAATCCTATGGACAAGGATATGTTAAGGATATGTTATAATTTAACTTAATACACCCGACCGGTTTCGCTTATATGCATTAGATAATGATAATTAGATAATGCTTATAAGCGAAACCGGTCGGGTGTATTAAGTTAAATTATAATCCTGTGGACAAGTAAAAGTGTCTTATTTAACAAAATGTATAATAAGTTCCACCAAGTGCCGAAAATCACAACCATCAACATATATTTATTTATTTATAATTTTGCCAACATTTTTATAATTTTGCCAACATTTTTTATTGCCTTACAAGTGTCTTATTTAACAAAATAAATAAATATGTTTATTTTATTGCGCCTCAAAGTATTTAACTAAGTGAAAAGCTCACTCCATCAATATATATATATATATATACATATATTGTATTTTTTAAAGTAATTTTAATTAAATTAATAATTACACATAAACTCTGTTTCATACTTTTCCTTCGCTTTAGCTGGAAAAGTTTTCTATGATCGAATTGTCTCCTTATTTCAAATTATATAACCTCGCAACGCTATTATTAGTGACGTTACTTTCTTCATTCTAAGAAATTTTTCAAGTATTTACTAAACAATAAGATTATTACGCACAATGAATACGAATTACGCAAACTTTGCCGCCATTTTAAAACTTTTACAATTTTTTGTTTTTAAGCATAGATACTTAGGTACTTTAAAAAGAAAACTGTCACACACTGTGTTGAAAATTGGCTGCATGGGCCAAATGCTCAATCTGCCTATTTCACGATAGATGAAAGAAAAATAAACTGTGTTGAAAAACATGGCAAATTTCCCTTTGGTCTCTATTTTTAAAGTTTGTTAGCAGGTTAAATGGATTTTCATAATATATATTTTTTATAATATTATCCGCCATTGCCGGCCATGTTTCAGAAAAAGGATTTTTTCCGAACATATATCCAAAAAGCACCATGATATGGATTGCCACCTACTGAACTGATTTTTATGCAATTTCACCGTTGTCTAGCTAGAGGAACTGCTTTTAAACTGTGGGTCGCACCCTTAATACAAGATGCTCCTGTCTAAAGTTTTGGCAAAACTAGGGATTAAGGGGCTCCTTTCTAAATTTTAGTAAAACTAAAAGAATTATAAATAAGAAGTGGACACTACTTCTAATTCTAAATTGTCGGTGCCGCGAGCAAAAGGCTAGTTAAATACAACAATCAAGAGCTGATGTTTGAAGAGTCATGTTACATCATACATTGTCTTAACAAGCCCACTGCTCGGTTAAATGATCATACTACACTCGTGGCGTAAAAATATGCTGAACACAGTTCTGGTTTAATTTTACTTTACGCTTAATTAGGTAATTTAATTAATTTTATAATTAATTTCCTACTAATGCGCGCGGTAGTACTTCCACAAGTTCCAAAATAAACATAATCCTTTGTTAAAGGTAAAACCTTCAAGTTCGTTAACATCGCCAAGGTTGCATGTAAAGCACACCTTCCCAAGACATCACTGTAATGCAACAAAGGTTCAATGCGACGAGGCATAGTATTTTCAAGCTTCCACCCTAAAGTGTTCCCTCAGACGGTTTCAATTAACGTCTCTTAAAGCATTAGTTCACCATGTCGGCACATATTTATCATGCTCCTTTCGTCACAAGTGGGGTAGGGTTTGGAGGACGCGATGCATCCGTTAACGTACGTTGACCCTATTAGAAACGCCATCGTTTTTTTTTCTAAATTGAACGAATATATAGTTTCATTTAATTTGAAATAAGCAGGAACTTATGGTGACAACGACTGCCGGTGACCGCGAAGTCCGGTTTAATTTAGATATTATGTTAGTAAAAAGAATGAAAACAAATAGTTATAAAGGACAGAATATTTGGAATGAGATTGCTTAATTAGTATTTATATTTAACTAGCTTTTGCCCGCGGCTCCGCTCGCGTTTTATTCGGTTTAACGACATGCTTTTTTCCGGGATACAAAATAGCCTATGTGTTAAGTTAGGGTATAAGCTATATCCATTCTAAATTTCATCCAAATCTGTTCAGCCGTTTCAGCGTGAAGAGTAACAGACATACACACACACACAAACTTTCGCATTTATAATCTTAGTGTGATTATATTGTTAATGAAATAAATGATTCTATTCACCAAATACGAAAACCAGGTCCAAATTTAGACAATTTTAGACTAAGATTCGATTTAATTGATTAAGTAAAAAAGAAACAAATTGAAATTTAGTCAAATTAAAGATATTATAACTATAAATAAGTTCCCTTGATAATTTTTGAAGAATTTTAATTAGAATAATTGTAATTATTTATTTAGGTAAATTTGATTCGCTTTTGAATGACAGAGATCAGTATAGGGCGTGTCGTGTGAAAAAGTGAGACGCACGCACGAAGGTCACCAGCAGTAGTGGTCGCTTTAATTGGCTGCTCTAGACTCAGTCAGAGATAATGCAAGTAAATTCTTTAACGATGGTGTCACCAGTGTTTACTAAGATACACTATTACGAATAAAATAAACCCGTCTACTTGGTAGTGCAGGTAAGTACGCACTAGTTGTTTACTAGTCCTGACATCAGAACAAAGGGCCCTGTCCTATCTATTATCATTTACAATACCTCATTGTTACTAATAGGTATTCAATAGCTGCTTAGACTGTATCGCAGACTGCATATTGAAGTTACATTATAGACTAACTAAATACGGCCCTGCATTGAAGGGTATCTGAAGTAGCCACGGCTTCTATCTAAGGTCATTCACCTCGGATCCAATGGGCGACGGCGTCTAATGATGGCTCAATTTCTTACATTAACCACTTAGGTACTCGGTTTTTGTTGCTTGTACTTCTACAGTACCGTTATTTTCGAAACTACATCAATTTGTTGCCTTAAAGTATGTTATAAATCTTTTAATTAATGTAATTGGTTTGAAAATAAATGTGCAAAGATTTTATATGTAAGTTCTGCTACGACGAAATCTATAACTCGTTGAGTTCTGGCAATTTCTTGTAATTTAGAATAAAATCATTTTCAAAGTCGCAAATTAGGGCTTGGGTGACCCATAAGGGGCCGTCCATAAATTACGTCATCGATTTTTTCAGATTTTAGACCCCCCCCCCCTATAATCACCCTATCGTCATTTCTTAATGACCCCCCCCCCTTCTCCCAAAATTGACGTCATTACTAGTTTGACAAAATAAAACATTGCAGATTTGAGAAAAATAGGGTATTATATAATTAAAACACTTGGTTATAGAATCACCTTTTATTATTTTTACTTTGGCAATAATCATTGATATAATATAACTACTTATTTTTTACTTTTCTTTGGATAACTCCCACGGAGTTTTCACCCATTCTTTTAAATTCTGGATCACGGGTAATATCTCCGTATCCTCCCGATATTCGTTTTGGCTCGATTCATCCATGACGTCAATTTCGAAACAACCCCCCCCCCCTAATTTAGAATGACGTAATATATGGACGGCCCCTAAGTAGCCAGTTAAAATTTTCTCAGAATACGTGTTACCATGGCTTCTAACACGTTAGATAATAATAGTGAAAAAAAACCTGCAAAAGCTTTTTTTTGCGATATTTGTTTCAGCTCTATCTTAAAGAAAAACGAATAAATAATAAAAAAATGGTTTCCGTACCCAGAGATAGGTTTTTGTTTTTAGTATTTAAAAAGTACTCAAATACAAAAAGTGATCCGGTAAGACTTTATAATCATAATTAGGTATTTAATTTTGATAATTTAAAAACACACAATACGAATACGGAACCCTAAGGTGTGCAAATTTAAAACTTGTATGTGTTACCGTCTTAGCGAGAAGAATCTAAGATAGAGCTGAAACAAATAATGTTAAAAAATCCAGGTTTATTGTGTGGGGTATTGGGTTAAACATTTTTTCAGTTTTATTCACACGTATTTTGTAAATTTTTTAACTCTCTACCTATTAAGCCTGAAGTTGGAGACTGACAGACAGAGAGCGGAGGCTTAATAATAGGGTCCCGTTTGGCACCCTTCGGGTACGGAACTCTAAAAAAGTGGTAGTTTTCGACCTAAATATCGAGTTCTCAGGTATAAAAAAAAATTAACAATTTTCTGCCCATATACAAAACTACTTTTTAAAATTCAACTCCGGTAAGACTTTTCGTATTATTAACATTGTATAGAGTCTCTAAAGGATCGGGATTTTATTCTGACATGTCAATCTATGTATATGACAAAAATTTCATTTTTTAGAGCGAGGCAGAGAGTGTCAGACGCTGATAGGGTCTTCAAGACGCCAGCATTAAAAGGTACCTATCGGCAGTTCTGATTGCGGCATTATAGCCGTTAAATCGGTTCACGAATAGGATACTTGAACTGCAGACCACACTACATGTTATTTTGGAACAGCACGACGCGACGGTCTCGTATCGTCTTAACATCACCGAGCCGCTTCGAAGTATTGGACAAACGCAAGTCACAGCCGCAAACTGCATTCAAACTTTACCCTAAGGCCTTACCTCTGGTGCACGGTAACCTTACTGAGCGATTTTGAACTTCAGTATGTTGTCAGAAAGTCTACATAGAACGCTTGCTTCGCGCGTTGCCGGCACGCAAAATCAGTGAATTTTCGAGGTTTTCTGGATTTTACGAAAAAGTATTTGATGTAGGAGTTTTTTCACCTGACATCGGAAAATAAACCATGTTTTCTTGTTACAGCAATAATTTCAGACATAAAACTCAAGCCGTTTAGACATAAAATGAATTAATAACTTAAAAAGGCCTAATTTTCAAAAATAAAATGTATCGAGTGAAATGACCTGACAACGGAATGACAAAGGTCTAAAAAAACATTTGTCCAAGTTTTACATTGATCATGTAAGTAGTTGACTCAGCACATTAAGGTGGTTAAACCGAATCCCGGTGCAAAATGCACATCATAACATTGTTTTTCTTACTTTTGAATAAAAAGTATGCAAAAAGTGCGTCTTAAAGCAATTAGCGGAAATTGATTACTAACAGTAGGGTTCTCGCTTTAAAATTATGTTATTTTATGCCTCACATTTTGATTACATTCGATTACAACGTTAAATACACTTTTAAGTTTGTTAATCGAATGCAATCAAAATGTAAATCATAAAATGATAGAATTTGAATCTAAAACCCAAATTATTACTAATCAATTACCGCATAAAAACGCAATTTTTGCATACTTTTTATTCAAAAGTAAGGAAAACAATATTACGATGTGCATTTTGCACCGGGATTCGGTTTAACCACCTTAAAACAAAAACCGTTGAAAGACCAAATGTGCTTTGTACAACAAAGAAGATTTATTTCGTATTCAACGATTAGGAGTAACTAGGTAGCTTAATTCTAGCTAACCAGAGCACTATCATCATCATCATACACCTCTATCATGTCACAGTAGCTATTGTGTTGTATAGACTTATGGGGCTTCAGAAGTTAAACTGCGTTTGGGGACGTTTTTGAATCGCTTTGAACTTTCTAAAAGAATATTACAAAATTTCGAAAAAAATATATGTGACTTTTAGACGTATGTCCCGTAATTGTGATGTTTTAAAACGTTAAAACCTACAACAAGTAATAAATACCATTGAAATGGTATAAAAACGGCTAAAACTTTAATTTTTGAAAGAAACTGGGTTAAAATTTATGTACACCCACGAGAAATACAAAAATCTAACATAAATGATGTTTAATTAAAACTTATAAATGTGTAATTTATCATGTAAAGTATTATTTTCTCTATGTTGCGACGACGTAGCGATCGTCCTAACAGCTCCTTTGCAATGTACGCTGATATGAACGTTATTTCAATTTCATTTCTGTCTAATACTTGGTGCCGACCAACATAAAGCTGCTAATTTAGCTTACTGAAGCCTCTTAATACTGATGCCAGAGTTAATTTATGCTGGGTCCGAGTTTGTATGACAAATACTCATTAGTTTGTAGGACGTGTAGTAGCACTATTCGCGCATGCCCATTAGTTATGTCAAGAATGTCCGGCTTAATAAGCATCGATGAATGCATTGCTTATAGGCGTGTCGCCTTCAATGAAATCGTGTAGAGTGCGTGTGCCATACTAATATTGTCTTGACAACACTCGAATTTTATATAACTCTGAATAGAAGAAGTTAGCTTTGGGCTAGTCCGTTATTAGAGTTCCGCGTTCAAAGAGTAAAACTTAGCCCTATTAATGTCGCTCTGCTATCCGTCCGTATGTCACGGGTCTCTAGCTTGCAGGCGGAGTGAGCTCCAGATATGAAATTTGGATAAGTTATGTGAAATGTTGAACCAAAATGGAACGTTGAATTAAAAATTCAATTAAATTAACTTTCAAGGGAGGTCCCATACATGAAAAGGGAAGCGAAAAATTTTTTTCTTACCCCGTCATGTGAGGTGTCATTATCTAGATTTTATTTAACATTATCTACAAAATATGTTTTAATTTTTTTTAATCTCTAAAAATAAATAAAATGGGGGTTATCAAAGTTGTAAATTTTTTTACGGGGTCGTTTTTCGGAACTTAACTTGTTAGGAGTTTGGTATTTTCTGTATATTATGTGCCATTATATACTGTATTTAAACAACAAACACTAAAAACGCCGATTTTTACTACAGGTTTAGGGTTACGTACCCGAATTCTCGATAAACTTAATTTTGCAGTATTGTTTCATACAATTTCATACTCGTAGATTTAATAAGTTTGTAATTTTGATTAAGATCATTTAAGTCTATAAACTAATTTAAATGGTACGGAATCCTCGGACGCGAGTCCTACGCGCACTTGGTCGGTTTTTTTATAACTATAAAACCTATGGGCTGTAAAAACTGTTTTGTACAGATTACTTAAAGCTAGCAACAGTTTTAGATACAGATATTCTTCACGAAGCCCGTTTGGCTACGGTTGTATTAGTGACGTGTACAGATAAGTGCGTTTTGTGTGTGTGCCGCGTTTTGTAGCGCTCCCGTTACAAGTTACGCACACTAGTAAAAAGTCAGTGTGCACGCACTACTACAATCACAGCCAAACGGACTTTGTGATATAGAATATACCGGGTGTAAATAGACTGCTACCACATATTCTACCGACCCTACTGAACCACTTTTCCCAAGAATCATACCCGCGGACACCCTTAGTTTAGGAAAAAAATGCGTGAACCCTAACGCACCGACATGCAGGCGAGTTTAGAGAGAGCGTCGTCCGTGAAACCTGAAGCTGTCTCGGTAGAATATGTGGTTTCATTTAATGGTAGCAGTCTATTTACATCCGGTATATGTACCTGTATTATGTATATTGTATAATTTCGATATCACTAGCACAATTTTTTTATAGTTGGGAGCTAATTCGCATCTACCTATAAATATAGGTCATATTGTCAAATTCGTACACTATTCCAGAAATATTGTTCCCGAATTTGCCACTTTAAGTTGCTATGATGCCAAAGACTAGACAAAAGCTAATAGGTAATTCGTTTGCTTTGGGAAATAGCAACAGTCTGCTAAAGTCTGCTTTCTTCGAGCCCCGTGCCATGTAGTTGAAGCAAACTCGGTAAAAGCGCTTGTTGTCTGTCTCACTCCGCGAGCTACTGCGCTACTTCTAACTGCGATGAAAGTCCACTCAGTGAGAGCGGACAAAGAGAAACTAGCGACCGAGCTTTCAGTCGATAAGTTAAATACTCAAAAACACGAGTTGAACGGCTGTTCTAGCGTTATGCTTCACTCGCAATATCAGTCGTTCGAGTTTTGTTTACAGTATGATAAATGCCATGCGATGTAAGTGGAGTGACTAAGCCTTATCAAATAAATACTATGGAATATAAAATAATGCTCACTATAGGTTTTCAATCAAAAAAATCTTCACAGATCCGTACAATATCACTTTTAAAATCACCCGAAATCTACCTTAGCAATTTTTGCGCACGTGCCAGAATAGACGTCTTGGAACGTTTTAAATGGATTTAATTTAAATTTGGATATTAAATATATTATATGAAGCATGAATGTCGTAGGATATTCAGAACAAAACGGATAATTCCGAAAATCATAAAACTACTGCGAAGGTCCAGATATTTGAAAACTAGGAAAGAGTTTTCAGGGTTATTGCGAAAATCTGAGTCGTATTAAGATAATCGTACGAACGCGTCACGTTTCATGAATCCCGAGCTCTGATTGACTGGTTAGTATCGTGTGTCGCATGATTTGGTTGATTTGAAACAATAATTTGGCCAAGTACGAGTCGGACTCGCGCTCAAAGGATTTCGTACCACCACACAAAACGGGTAAGGATAAATAACATAATAACATTAATATAGATACCACAGCAGCACCAAGGCGTCAAAAAAGCTGCCAAAATGATAGCAGCTGTCAAGTAATTCGCCATTCTTTTGAGTTTGTACCCTGATTTTTAATATTTATTCTTTATTTTAGAGTAAGTGGAACAATCTGACCAAATTATAAACTTGTGTGTGTTACTGTCTATAGGACAGAGCTGAAACAAATAAACTTGAAAAAAAAAAGCATTTTTTCAAGGTTTCTTGTATGGGGACCCCTTTGTTTTTCATATTTTTTAAACTTTTATTATTTGTCGTTCTAGAGACCATAGTAATACGCATTTTGTAAAAATTTCAACTAACTACATTACGGCTGAAGCTATAGACTCCTGTAATGGACGGACAGACAAACAGAAAGGCAGCGGAGGCTAATAGGGTCCCGTTCCTAAAAAGAAGAAAAATAGGTGCGACGACGAACGAAGCGAGGAGGAGCTTGTTAGGTTGCCTGTTATTATAAGGGAGCGCAGCGACTAAAGTACTTAACTAAAAGGTAATATCTAGGCTTCGCTCAGCTCCCGAATTTATGACCACAAGCAACCTAACATACTCCTCCTCCTAATTAACATTGAAATAGCCGATCAGCACTCCTACCATGAGTTTTGCTTATGTTTTTATTATTTTATATAGGAGAAATTGTGCAGCGGCCCTGGCGGCTTACTACAGGAACCAGCATTTCTCATGCAAAATGTTTTACGCAGACGGTAACGTGTTTAATAAGCAAAACTCATGGTAGGCCTACAGCAGTCAAGATTTCATTCGTCCTAATATTACTTGGATCATTAGAATGTTTCTGAAAATAATAAGGATCATTGAGGAATTCCTTCCTAGTTTTTTAATTATCCGAACCTTTTCCATCGTCCTAGGATTTCTGGTTGATCCGTTTCTTGTTATTATCCCGCAACATAAATAAGCAAACGTTTTTTGGTCATCCATCCATCCATCCATCAGCCCGTTCCGTCCACTGCTGGACATAAGCCTTTCCAGGATTTCGCCACTCTTAGCGGTCCTCATGGAAGAAATGCCCATACTCACACACGCTTGGCAGGCGGGTTGGTGAGCGCGGTGCCGAAACCCTTGCACCAGTGACGCCGCTACCCGTCACCAGTCTGTTTTATAGAAGGCCCGGCCAGAAATAGATGGATACACCGCCATCCATCGGTCCCAGGCAATGGTGGGCCGCCTGGTTTTGCCTGAGAGCTGTTCTCTTATTCTCCCCCGAATAACTTCGGGAGGATTTGCGAGTAAGATGGTGTTACTTCCACAGTCGAGCCGGGCATCAGCTCTACCACCTATATTTGGTCATAATTTTTCCAATGTAAAATACTTAAAAATGAATACGATTTGATACATACTTTTTTTTTATTTTGATATTTTATGTGTAATTTAAAGAGCATTCTCCCTCCTCTTTACATTTTAAATCACTTAGTTGAGATTATCTTATTAGATAAGTATATTAATTTTATTAAATTTCATCTTGCTTTAATTACGCAAATAAGAAACCAAACTGGTACAAAGTGTGAGTCGAACTCGCGCACTAAGGGTTCCATACCACCACACAATACGGTTAGGGTACCCTAAGAACATACATGATTACCAATATAGATGCGCTATAGAAACGTTAAGGCGACAAAAAACAAGGAGCTAAAATGGTACCGCCTGACAAACAATTCAGCACCCACCCGCCGAGTACGGTACCCTGATTTTACTATTTGTTGTTTTACTTTTAAGAGTATATAATATATGTACCTACAATAATGTTTGTAAATTTGAAACTTTTATGTATTACGAGTACCATCTTAAGATAGAGCTGAAACAAATTACTTTAACAATATGCTATTTTTTCGAGGTTTATTATTATTTTTTTTTCATTTTTATCGTTTGTCGTGGTAGAGGACATTGTTACACTTATTGTGTGAAGATTTCAACTTTGTACCTTTTACGGCTTAAGCTGTAGACCCCTGTGACAGACGGATGGACAGCTTAGGCTTGGTAATAGGGTCCCATTTGGCGACCTTCGGTTACGGAATCCAAAAAACAGCCAAATGAAATGGACGCCTTTTGTATAATAATTGGTCAGTTAAGTATCCATCAGTGGATTATAATAAAGTATTAACCTACTTATCCTATGATAAAATTTAGTTGGCGTGATAGACGACTCCTTAGAGAGTGGAACTAGCCCAGCCCGCCCAGCCAGCCCAGCCCAGGTGCTTCTCACGCAAACACCATCCCTCTACTGTCGAAGGTGAATATTTCACGTCATCTGACATCGATAACATAAAGACTTACTTTGTTTGTCTCCTTAGACAATATTTATGAACACTATCTACAGTAAAATGACTCATTTCGAAAGGATAATTATTGTGGGCGTTGCGATTTGTGTCCTAGGGAACTGACTGGCTTTTCGAGATAAACACAATCATTCAAGATTCAACGCGATTCGTTGATTGATTGCCAACTGTTGGATTTTTAATGTTAGTTAGGATTTCTAAATGCTTAGTTGGCATCACACTAAATTAAACATTTTCAAACTTAGTAACTTAATTTATTTATTATGTATCAGTTGCATACACTACCTACTATTATTCTGCTTGTGACCAGTTAAAACTGTATTTTCAGTGTGACTAATAGTAGCTAAAAAACTAATACGTGACTTAATAGAACTAAATTTATATGATCTATAGAAAGGAATACGAAAATTATTGTCGTAAGCTCTCATGAATGAGTGCTTTCTGGTTATTAGCCTAGCATTAATTTTGACGTGCAACGAGTTGGAGATACAATAATATCTAGCTGAATGGATTAACGCATTACGCACAGGCGACCGAACAAACGATCGATGCCGGGCTGCTGGCT
Source organism: Ypsolopha scabrella (assembly GCA_910592155.1). Taxonomy (NCBI): domain Eukaryota; kingdom Metazoa; phylum Arthropoda; class Insecta; order Lepidoptera; family Ypsolophidae; genus Ypsolopha; species Ypsolopha scabrella. Next base: position 14,314,951 of record OU342960.1, read on the forward strand.
GAATTTATTATTCTGATCGGGAGCCCGCAGTTTGTGCGACTTATTTGGCGTTGGAATGCAGGCCGGGCCGCTGCCGGCCAGCCTCGCACCGCCACCGGCAAGCTTCCACTCGACCGACGGAAGTGCACGGTGCCTTGCTAAACTGTTGCTGTTACTCCTCAAAGCCGCTGATTCGTATTCAGGCCAGGCCTCTCTATAAAATAACTACCTGTTGACGACGCGCCGTTACAGTCTGTCACGTATAGATATCGCAACGTTACATACCCGATCCGGAGCGGATTCAACGTTGCATTTAGGATTTTGTCGAAGCCCACCATATATAGGATGAAATTAAATCAATCGACCAAATTCATACTGGAGACGTGGTCAGTGATCACAGGAACTAGTTTCAGTAATCCTTTTGACAAATTTCGAAAAATGTATTCTTTTGCTCCCTGACTGGTTGTAAGCTGTATTAAAGCTTGTTTGTGACCGCTAACTGAGTCTCCAGTATGAATTTGGTCGGTTAATTTAATTTCGCCTTGTATTAGGGTGAACCTGACTATATGGAACCAGGTCAGGTGCAAATCCATCCTCCCGGTTCATTAAGTAAAGGTACCTTGGGTTAAAAAAAGTTCCAGGTTACATGAAGTAATTAATAAATTCGTACAGTCAAAAAGTTTTATTGATCTCATGCACTTCTCAAGTAGATGAGATCCATTACAAACACAAATGTGAAGCAAGTTTCAGCCGCCTTGCATAACTGTTCAAGTTGTTATCTCGACCCGCGCCGTATTCACCATGTTCCGTAATGAGAACGAGAAACTGTACCGAGTCGACCCACTGAGCTATGAAATAATGCAGCCGTGGTACTTGCCCGCTGCACTTTCTCAACTTGAGCTGCGTTCGTAATTAATAGTGTCCGGGAACAACATTCGGGTTTGGCCGAAATAGTTCTAAGCGTGATATGTAGAGGGACTGTTGCCAGTACAGTCAATGTTAAATGTACATACTTTTGTAAAATTGTAGAGTGTTATTTCTACAGATTTGTATATTTAATACTTCGGGTGTAAATGTACAGCGATCTTTAAATGTATCCACATACTCAAATGATCATACTGAGCAACTTTAACTTAAGGAATCTATTTCGCACGAGGCAGGTCTATTTTTGAATGTTGCGCGTAAACAGCTGTCTCACGGAAGAAGCTTGTCTCAAAACACGCCCGTATCTCGATGCGTTAAGATTCACGCATAATTTGCTTAAAATTCAAATATCGCCCAAATATTTCCTTAGAAAAGTTGTTCGGAGTGATCGGTAAAATATGTGGTTTCCGTAAAAGGTAGTTGTCTATTTACATACACCCGGTATTTAATATCTTAAAAAATATATTAAAATACTAAGTGGGCAATGACTTACGGTAAGAATGAACTGCGTCACTTCTAAGAACAAGCTTGAGTTAACGAAGAAGTAGTATATTCTACTTAAAACCTGAGTTTTTGGCCGAAAAAATACTTTTGGTAGGACACTATAATGACGTGCACTGAGTCACTGATTGGTTAACTTAACTAAATGAGTATTTCGTCTTGAGTACAATCACTATCTTACTTCCACTGTTGTGTTGTCTACTTACTCTACATGTGTACTAACGGGTCAAGTAACAGTCCAACTTGACGATTAATCTGTTGAGTTCTCACTATTGCTAAAACACTATTGCTAATCATGGCTCGGGTCCAGTTACCAGTCTGTTTTATATAAGGGCCGGCAATATACCGCCATCAATCGGCCCCAGGTATGGTGGGCCAACGGTTGTGCTTGTTTGAGAGCTGTCCTTTTACTCTCCCCCGAATAACTTTAGGGGGTTTGCGAATAATATGGTGGTACCTCTAAGTCGAACTTGGCATCAATTCTACCACCTACATTCTCATACAAACGAAGTAACTTCGAAGCCTTAGTTCTCTGTCCGGTTACGATTCTGATGAGATCTGATAGCAGCTATCCAGAGTACAGATGCAGGAGACCTAAGGCAACCAACTGATCAAATCAGAGTCCATGAAACAAAAAACCTTAAAATTGGCATCAAAATGTGACTCCACACAGTCTCTGGTGTAAACGGCTTATCTGATCAGTTGGGTGCCTCAGGTGCTCTGGACCTCCTCTATCCGTACTCTGGATAGCTGCTATCAGATCTTGGTACCAAACCAAATACGAACATGCTATCGACTCGACATTGCTTCGATAAACAAGCAATAAGAAAGAGTTGTCGTTTAGAATTTATCGAGTTTATCTGTCAAACTTATCGAATCGATGCTTACGTACTTGCTATGCTTATCCGAATCGTTACGTGACGGAGAACCGAGTCCGAGACTCGGAAACGGTCTCGTTTGTATGAAAATGTTACACTAGGCGGTTAATTGTGCCTCTGAGTGTATTTCTTTTACATAAGCAAAAGAGGCAGCATGAGAACCTGTGTCGCCACACCGAATTTATGCACAGTTCTAAATCGTCCAGGCGGACATTAGAGCGTTTAAAAGGCAAGCGTGGCAACTGGCCTGCAACCGAACCAAATAATTTCAGGAAAAGATCCAAAAGGAGATTCATCGATCTCAACCACAAAATGCATGGGATTTGACATAATATATATAAATGTGATATCTGGGTTGTAAATACCATCTCGACAGAGAGGGAATTGGAGCTCTAGTTTGGGCTTCCTAACGTTTTGCTTTTAATTTAATCTACTAAAAGAATAGGCCGATTTTTTTCTACTCGAAGATTTAAACTGACTACGCCTATTTACCTATACTCAAGTTATGTTACGAATGCTGCAAGCGTGGTTGCATAAACATTGATTGTTTGAATAATAATTCTTGCTACGTGTATACGAGTATACGAATAGGTCGCGTTTACTTACAGGATTAAATAGAAGTAATTACCTATACCTATTTTTCAATGGAAGTATAGATGTGATTCTATCCGGGTAAATCCCCTAATGATTTTCCGTTTAATATACATTTAATCTACTCGACTAGTATTTATTCAAGTCTTTATGTTTTCACTATTTATACGTGGTGTATGAGGAGTTATCCTACGATTTTAAAAGTCGGTTGTTCTAAAAAAATGAGTCCATTACGTATCAATAACTCATTTTATAATTGTTTATTCATTTAGTTACACTAATAATGATTTTTACCCGCATAAATACCCAATTTGATTTTATACCTGGGTAAATAACCATTTTGGGGTTTTACCTGGATAAATTACCATCAGGCAAGTTTCCGCGACCTATTTCTAAATGAGAGTGAATAATCAAATCATCAGTCTCAGTGATGTGTGATGATGTCTATTCATGGAACTTCGATTTTTTGATAATTATTGATATGTGTCTGTCTTCGGTGTTATTTTATTATAGTACTGTTAGAGAACTCTTAAGACTTCAACCCCTGTCAGTTCAAAGAAATTCGATTTTATTAAATTGTTTGATCTTTGTCTTTCTGCCTTTGCTGTTGATACTCTTGAGGGTCGCCTTCGCCAAATATGCTCTTGCGTTTGGAAAATTTACTCGATAATACCAAATAATATTTTTATTTATTTTAAATAATAAAATATATTTTATGTACTCTATTTTATATGTACTTTATGACGGCCCCATACTGTGGGCCGAAATAAGATATATTTTTATTTTTTAATTATTAAATGCTTCAAAATAAATAACAACGCTCAAAAAGAGGAGAATATTTTTAACATTTTAAATGAAATTGATTTTATTAGTATTGTACTGAAACCAAAACTACCATTTTAAGAATGTTTGTCTGTCTAACTGTATGTATGTTTCGTTTTAACTCGGCAAACACTCAATGGATTTGGATGCGGTTTTGTTTATTATCATCTTAGTGACCCTAGTCAACATAAGTTGACTTTAATTTATTCAGCCAAACTCATACTGGAGGCTTGGTAAGTGATCAGTAACACGGATTGATAACACTTTTTGCTAATTTCGCAAAATGAAATCTTGATGTCCTATAGTAATAATTGAACCTTGTTACTGAGCACTTACCGAGTGTGCAGTAACAATTTGGCTATTTGAATTAAAGTCACCTTATATAGGTTATATATAATAAACTAAGCAGGCAGCAAGGGTGTTGTTAAAACAAACCGCCAAGCAAAAAGCTGTCGATTTTTCACGAAGATCAAAAGAATCTTTCACGCGTGTGAAGCCGCATGCAGAGGCTAGTCATTCTTGGCGTTCCTATTAATCCGTCCGTCTGTGCGCGTATGTCACGGGTCTCTAGCTTGCAGACAGAATCAGTTACAGATCTGAAATTTGGATATGTTGTATATCTTCATTGTCTAGAACTCATTAAGTAGAGTATATTTTTTTGTCTCCAAAATAAAGAAATTGGGCGCCATCAAAGTTATCAGTTTTAGACCATTTTTTTACGGGGTCTATCTTAAAAACCAAACATGTTTAATTTTATGTATATTATGTGCTGTATACTGTATTTCAACAACAAATACTGAAAATACTCGACCAAATTAATTTTACAGTTTTGTTCCATGCATTTTGTAGGTACTGATAAGTTTGTAATTTTTATTCAAATCATATTAACTTATTTAAATGGCACGGAACCCTCAAGGCGCGAGGCCTACTCGCACTTGACCGGTTTTTTTATATTTTGTCCTCGTGGTGTTTTCTAGCCTTGCGGTGGAACCAGGGTAGATCCAGTGTTAATGTATCGCCGCCAGCAGTGAATGACCCACTGTTGCTTAATGTGGCCTAATTTAAAGCACAGCGAGACGAGATTAGATTCGAAGGAGTGCTTGGCGCGTCAGACGCTTTTGAGTTCTTACATGCAACGGGAATGATCTGACTGCAACTATACCCGAAGGGTGCCAAATGACTGAGCCTCCGCTGTCTGTCCGTCTGTCACAGGGGTCTACAGCTTCAACCGTAATATGCAGAAAGTTGAAATTTTCACAGAATACTATGGCCTCTACCACGACAAATATTAAAAAAATTGAAATTTAAGGGGGCTCCCCATACAATAAACCTCGAAAAATTTAATAATTTAAACGTTATTTATTTTGGCTCTAACTTAAAGACGGTAATACATACAAGGTTTAAATTTAGCCAGATTGTAGGACATACTCTAACTAAAGTAACATAAAAAAAATAACAAAAAGTAGGGTTCCGTACGTAGACGTTGTCAAATTTTTTGTCAGGCGCTACCATTTCAGAGCTTTGTTTTTTGTAGCCTTGATGTTGCTTTGGCAATAATGGCATGTATGTTGTTGTTATTTACCATAGGAACCCTTTGTGCGCGAGTCCGACTCGCACTTGGCCAAATTATTTACTTACAATTAGCTTACGCTGTTTGAAAGCTTCGGTAAGACCTAGGATGAAGAGCGTCCCGAGACTTCTGCAAAATATTACTGCTAGTGACCCCGGGTACGTGCGTCTCACTCGCTCGCACGACTCGTCCCGTATTGATATCTCCACAAATTGTACACAAATTCTTGTACTTTTTATTCCACAAATATATATTGTTACTTAGGCTACCGGTTTCGTATTACACATTGATTCCCACGTCGCTCGACGGGGAATCAAGTTGCAAACGCGCTAAAACATACCTAAATAATTAATTACAATTATAATAACTAAAAATCTTCAAAAATTATCAAGGGAACTCGTTTGTTGTAAATTTGACTAAGTTTGAAGTTATTTCTTTGCATACTTAATTAAATCGGACCTTAGTCTTAATTTGGAGCGTATTTAAGGGGGGGTTATCCCGACTTTGTCTCTTTTCAAATAAATATTGGACCAATAAAAAGCGACGATTAAATTTTGCGAAAAATATATGTCATATTTCACTCTTTGATTTTAATATTTCGGCTGTTCGATACACGATTACTTATACTTTCGCAAAGGTAGGTCTAAACTACGATCTAGATATCATTTCATTTGAGCTATATTAAGTTTTGAACAATAAAACTTGTACTAAAATAAACGTCGTGAAAATTGTGATGTAAAATGGCCGTCATTTTAAAAACCCATCCCCCTAATTCCAAAATAATAAATAAAAATACCTCAAAACCGCGAGTTTTCTGAACGGCCCGCTTCCACTGAGCAGGATACACATGTGGAAAATGAAAGCGTTGGAGCAGGACAGATTTCTCTGGACAACCTCGCCTTAAAGTTCTAATCAAGCCTTGATTATCAAGGTACATCATTTTAGATTTTCAGTAGTTAGTTAGTTTTTTTTTTTAATTTTGTTCAGGTAGCGTCTGAACTAAACCAGCCCTTAATTGTGGCTTTGAAGGTTCCCAGCAATAGCCCTCATAAAGAACAAAACTGACGCTACACTACTGCCGCCAACTAATCCTGGTACGGCTTTTCATGACGTCATGCCATAACAGTCATGACGAGTCGTTTGGCGGCATGGTTCCGTCATTAGGGCGGGTGAAAAGGCACGGCCGAAGCCTTTACTACTAGTTCAACAGCCTGGCAAGTTTAGAATCCCAGAAATCAAAGTAGGGATAAAAAATTAATACAGAATATAACATCACAGACATTCAAATTAAATGTCTGTGTGTAACATGAAGATCTAGATAAGGAGGTCAAAACTTTTAAAAAGATAAAAGTTACTTCTCTTTCGTTCCAACCTGCATGACATCTCCAAAAATAAATATATAATTATGCAAGACTCGTTACTTTTATGTCAGAATGGAGATAAGATGAGTCTGTACGAAATAATAATGCCGATATTGGAGAAATATTTTCTACTACTATCTACTCAAACAAATGAAAAAAGATTTAGGGAATTCGTTTTATTTAACCGAATGTATTGTGCGTCGCTATCGCTGCGTGCCAGCAAATAAGAATTTATTGTTTTATTTAATCAGTTTCCAAAATAGCCTGCATTGTTTGATTCTAACAACCCAGACAAAGCAACTATTTTTTGTCATTATCATTGATGTTATTTCAAGCGAGCAACAATGTAACTAATTTTAAACCTCAAAATAATGTAATAATTTTTTCAACACACTTGATTATAAAGTGACCCTTATTGCAGCGTTCTTAGGGTCATAATGCAGCATATTAAACACGCGTACTTTTTACTTTACATTATCGCACTAGTGTTTTTTACAGTCTTTTTAAATCTTAGCAAAGGGTTTTGATGTCTTGAGAAATAGTAAAGATTTTGCAAATAAATAAACTGTCTCAGCTAAAATATAATAAATAATCAACTAATTTTATCAAATTATTTATTTTTATCCACAAATTAATTCAAATTTTTGTTCTAAATACAAAAAATATTCAGTTTGTTAATATTTAATAAGTATTTGGCTGTTTGGCTTTTTGCGTCAGTGCCTGTATTTCCATCTAACACAAAATCTCCGCTGCCATTTTTCAAAGAAAATTGACAATTCACGCTGTGGTTTCGATTATGTGGAAAGAAAGACAGTGTAATTTTATTATTTTTCCTTTTGAGTGTGTTGAAAAACGTCGTATGAAACGCGTGAGCATTAGACATTACAGTCGAGGCGGGATTGCAGGCCGAGCCGAAGGCAGCTCACTTGTATCATAATGTACTATTATAGAATGTTGAATAGAATATATATATATTTTTTGCGTTTGTCATGATCTTATTTAGGTAAGCAAGCAAATGCGTAAAAAATCCTAAGGTAGATTTCGAGTGATTTGAAAAGGGATTTTCTAAGGATATTGTTTTTTAATTGAATATCTTTAAAGAAGCGTTACTTATATTCCATAGTTTTTATTTGATGAGATTTACTTACTCCACTTTACATCGCATGGCATTTGTCATACAAAAGTCGAACAACTGATATTGCGAGTGAAAAATAAGGCCGAGGTAGCCTATGTATGGTTCCTAATTTAAAGGTTGTCGCGACAGAACGACGAAATAGAATTTTTCATCAAAGAATCTCGTTCGAATACCAAATTGAATTAAACGTTCCTGGTTTACGTCAACTTACTGAATTAAAGGTCTCTGATCATATCAGTTAATTCAGTAGATAGATATACATGCACATACTACGTAGTATAGATAGATATAGCGCGACGTTGCCTGCGAAGGTGAACGGGTCGGCAGGACCAAGGTAGGATATATTCCGGTTCAGCTGTTGCTGTTATGTCGGGGCCAGGTTGTTCAACCCCTTATCTCGAGTGCTGCTCCGCAACACTGCATATCTTCTTATTGTTCACTATATTTTAAGCCAATGCACTAATAATTAGGTTATAAATGTCACATATTTTTCTTGGTAATGTCTGTTTATGGAACTATTTGCGCTTGGTTACTGTATCCTGACGTAAGGAAATTACGGTCAAGGCGAGTTTATCCAGCGAAATTTGTCCTGCTCCAACACTTTCATTTTACATTTTTCTATCCTACTTAGTAAGAGCGGGCCGCTCAGAAAACTCGCGATTTCGAGATGCTTTTATTTATTATTTTGGAATGAAGAGGATGGTTTTTTAATATGACGGCCGTTTTATATCACGACGTTTATTTTAGTATATTTTTTATTGTCTAAAACCCAATATAACTCCAATGAAAGGGTATTTATATCATAGTTTAGGCCTATCTTTGCGATTTTATGGGATGCCGCAAAATCCAAGTAATCGTGTATCGAATGGCCGAAATAAAAGTTCAAAAAATTATATATATAACATATATTTTTTGCAAATATAATTATTTCAATTTCACTGTTTAAAATGAATTTGCAAAGAGACAATATCGGGATAACCCCCCCTTAATAGGTAACTCTAAAAATATTAGTAATGTTACTTATACATAGATCTGTCGTCGGCACATTGTAGAATTGGGCAAATTATATTTTTGTTAAAACCAGGAGGGTTGCCTCGCTCCTCTCCGCTTCGCTCGGCTCCTCAAATTTGTTATTAACGACTAGCTTTTGCCCGCGACTTCGTTCGCGTGGGTTTCGGGTATAAATTCGAATCAGATTTCTTATATATTTATATAAACAATAGCCTTTTCCGTTTGCGTCTTTTCAATCTTTGCCCCGTTTTCGGCTTGGGCGTTATTTTATGAACACCCCTTATGGTCTATGTGTTGACCTAAGTAACTACAATGATAATAAAGAAAACCGCATCCAAATCCGTTGCGTGGTTCTCGAGTTAAAACGGAACAGACAGACAGACATACAGACAGACAAAAATTCTAACAATTGTTGTTTTGGCCTCAGTACAGTACCAATAACCCATTTCATTTAAAATTTCGTGAAAATATTCATTGTACAGACACGACTTTTTTACTATTTATTATTAGTATAGACCAAAAGGCATTTTTCTTTTCTTTTCAAAGCATTGTATCAGGCAATTTAAAAAGTCGCATACTTTGTAATCCCGTGAGTTGTAATGAAACAGTAATACAACAACAGCGTCATTTCAATACATGTATAATATTTCCTCTTCTTGGTATTGCTTCCAGTAATTGTATGATTCATACGAATAGGTTTGGTTCGCTGTGTATTCGCAAGTAATATAGTATCCCTGTTTGTAAAGTATCCGCACAATGCTGAAGCATTTCCTCGAACGCTACTGTTGAACTAACGGTCGAACAATGTGTGATGTTACATTGTTTACGTGTTAGCATACGATAGAGCACTGTAAAAATTTACTTCGACTTAGATACTGGACGTACTGCTTATTTGATCTACCTCAATGTTTAGTGAGTATATGAGAAACAGCTACACAACAGATACTCTAAAAACTCATTAGCCCTCTTCTTAACACCCTTTGTTACTTCTATGTTAAAGAGATTTTAATTATGTACATACGAAACAAAGCCTTGTGTTGCCGGTGATGGGAATGGAAATGTATTTACGTGGAATTGCATTTTATTCCAAGCTTTATCGAATAATTCTTATTTGAAAGTGTACTAAGGGGGGAGAGCCGTCTGGCCTAGACTCGACCTCCAGAACGCCCAGACGACCTACCCAAGCCGCGCCGGGTGTTTGTCAGCTTTGCGTAACGCATTAAAGAGGTCTCGTCCAATTACAAAACGCAGTATGGGCCTTGGTTTAATTAATGAATAGATGCGCCGCGTGATAAGAAGAGTAGAGCAGACGAGTCATGGGGGCTCGCGGTCAAAGGTCACAGAGCCGGCTATGATTTAGTTGGTGAATATGTAAGTGGGAACTAGACGTGGGGGTCGGCGGCCGCGAGGGCTTCGACCTGAGGTACCGAGGCGCCTGCGCGACCCCGCCCGGCGGCGGCCCGGCCATCGACCAACCCCGCGCTCCTCGTGCCTCCCGCCCTGGAGCCCTGGGACTGGTGCGGTCGGCCCTCCCGGCCCCCGCCCGCGCCCTTCAGCCACCAGTACTATATCTAGCGGTTGTGTCCTGTCGCAACCTCATTGATAAACACCACCCTTATATCGGAACCGAAGCGCACTTTTATGACACGTTATGAGACGTGGTCGAGTGGCTCTGCTCAACATTAGGGTCAGATGAATTACATACGTATCGTATATATGTATCGACCTTTCTCTGATTTGTTTCACTAAAATACGATCACTGTTCAGGGCGTGTATTTTTGAATCAGTTGAATTTCGATTCGCATATGAATCCGCATGATTCGCATACGAAGACTTAAAATTGGTATTGTATTCGTATGCGAATCATGCGGATTCGTACAAAATTACACTCCCAGCTCCTTTTAGTTACAGCGTAATGGGACTAAACTTGAAAAATATTTCAAGGTGGTTGCGACCAGTCTCGTTTCCAACCGCATAACTTATGATTGTTTTATTATTTTGGAAATAAAATTTTAGGCAGGACCAACAAAATGATACATAGAATAAAACAAAGCCCAATTCACATTAAAGTATTGTCGCGTAGTGAGTAGCGTAGTCAAATATTTTTAATACTTTTTATTCAAAAATAAGAATAACAATCGTAAAGGTGGTAAACCAGAATCTCGGTGCAATATGCACATCATAATATAGTTTTCCTTACTTTTGAATAAAAAGTAAGCAAAAATTCCGTTTTAAAGCATTTAGCGGAAATGTAGTATTAATTAAGTTTTCACATTCAAATTCTATCATTTGATGATTTACATTTTGATTGCTTTCGATTTTATAACAAACTTAAAAGCGTATTTATCGTTGTAATCGAATGTAATCAAAATGTAAGGCATAAAATAACATTATTTTAATGCGAGAACCCTATTATAATCAATTTCCGCTAATTTTTAATACACAATTTTTGCATACTTTTTATTCAAGAGTAAGGAAAACAATATTATGATGTGTGGTGCATCTTGCACCGAGATTCGGTTTTACCCCCTTAAGTTCGCAACGACCTTAAGGGGGTAACTTTTTACCTCGGTGCAAAATGCACATCATGAAATTGTTTTCCTTACTTTTGAATAAAAAGTATGCGATGAATGCGTTTTAAAGCAATTTGCGGAATTATTATTAATAATATAGTCTTCACAAAAAATCACGTTTTTTAATGTACTATTAAATTTTGTTTGCATTATATTAACAAACTGTAAAGCGTGTTTACAGTTGTAATGTAATGCAGTAAAAATGTAACGCATAAAATGGAATAATTTTTATGTGACCACATAACTATTAACAAGCACTTTACGCGAATTGCTATATGATGCATTTATTGCATACTTTTTATCCAAAAGTAAGCAAAACAATATTATGAAGTGCATTTTTCACCTAGATCCTCTATTACCACCTTAAGATTATTTTGAAATGCGTAGCAAATAGATGTGTAAAATTGTGCGTAAATCCGTTCTGAAGTTATAAGGGGATTCATACTCCGACTAAAATGGTTATTATCGCATGATGGATACAAAATACAAAAATACAAAATATCTTTATTGGTAAAACATAAATAGTTTACAATAATCGAGTTGTTGAAATCACCTTTTAAGCATACAATGCCTGTACCAGGTGACTCCGCTCTTCTATATCTTCACATAATTCACTGATTTTGAAAACAAGAATTTTTAAAAAGAAGTTTAATAAAGATAGCTAGCTATTGTTAGATATTATAAATATGTTATGATACATACCCTTTACCAAAACACTTTCAAGCTAACATCGAAAACCGCATCATAATCTATTTACCGGTTTTCCGAGTTAAAAGGTAACATACCGTCAAAGAGACAGACGGTTCATTTAATGTATATATATCTATATATCTAAACTAATAATAAACGAGTAAAAAAGTCGTGTCTGTACATAGAATATCGCGAAATTTTGAATGAAATGGGTTACTGGTACGAGTACCATACTAAGGAAAAAAAACACAATTAAAAAAAAACTGTCTGTCTGTATATGTGTATGTTCTCTCTCGTGTTAAAACGTATGAATAATTTTTTTTTAAATTGTTCTATTGGCCTCAGTACAGTACCAATAACCCATTTCAGTTAAAATTTCGCGAAAATATTCAATGTACAAGCACGACTTTTTTACTACTTTATTATTATAGTATTGATTATGTTATAAATAAAAGGTTTATGTGATACAGTTAATTTTTAGTTCTGTACATTAAGACTCAAATGCTAATAATACCGGATTTACATCTCTAAAGTCCCTTTCAATAGAATTCGACCAATTTTATTTGACAGTTGTTCTTTAACATTGATTCAAATTTTAAATCTTTTTAAAATCAATTCAAAATAATAAAAAACACCACAGATATAAATAGAAAAACACTAACTTAAAAACACTAATTTTTGATTATTAAACTATGATGATTAAAAAAAGTATATATGAAATTTGACAAAACTATTGAAATTTTCGTCGTCCGAGTATTTTTATTAAAATAACTAGGTATCATAAAGAAGTTACTTGGTGTCGAAATGATTGTAAGAACAATGTATGGTTCCTTGAAATGTGAATATGATCAAGATTGATATTCGAATGTAAGTAATTACGGAGTAATCGTGCTTAAGGCGAGGTTATCCAAAGAAATCTGCCCGCTTTAATTTTTTACATGTATACTGCTCAGCGGAAACGGGCCGCTCAGAAAACTTGAGGTTTTGAGGTGTTTGTTTTTATTTATTATTTTGGAATCAAAGGGATTAGTTTTTAATGTGATGGCCGTTTTATATCACATTTTTCATGCTGTTTATTTTAGTACAAGATTTTTTGTCCAAAACTTAATATAGCTCAAATGAAATGATATTTAGATCGTAGTTTAGACATATCTTTGCGATTTAATCGGATCGAGGAAAGTGTAAGCAATCGTTTATCGAACGGCCGAAATAATAAGATCAAAGAGTGAGATATAACTTATATTTTTCTCAAAATTTAATCGTCGCTTTTATATCAGTTTAAAATTAATTTGAAAAGAGACAATGTCGGGATAACCACCCCTTAAATTATAGTTTGTTTAAATTATTGCCGGATTCTTTTGAAAGGAAGTTTAGTTAGAACACATACACGGTAAATCGACATTCAAATTGTTCAACTTTACACATTACTTGGAACTTGTTGCAACAAGAATTTTCATTGATATTTATTTAGTGTAGTTGAAAGAAAACCAGTGATTCGTCATTCCTCTGCATTTTTAGAGCCCTTGCAAGCCGAGCGCTAACGATCAAGTACGATGACCATATCCAAAATTTAAAAATCCTGACAAAAATGCGAACATGTTCCGCACCCGTACTGTAGGGTAGTACGGAACCCTTTGAGCGCGAGTCCGACTCGCTCTGGGCCAAATTATTTTCCGTTCTTTAAAATACCTAAAAGACCAGGTATTCTAACCCTATCTATCTACCCTGCTCTTGGTTTCTGCCTTATATAGAAGCTATCCTTATAATAAAGTATTTAAAAAAGTCGCGTCTTGGGTAAATTTAATATTTTTGCCAAATTGTCAAGGAAATAGGTTATTTGTATTGACTCAAGCGAAAACGAAAGTTTGTCTGTTCAAGTCTGTTCCGTTTTAATTCGAGAACCAGTCAACGGATTGAAATATATTATTATTGACACCAACAAAACATTTCACTTTACACCACAATTTGTGGCACTAGCCTCCGTACTCAGAATACACTGTATTCTTAGCCTCCATACTAGGATTCTCTGGTAACATGGAGACTAGGTCCTTCCAAAAGGTATATAACAATATTTATATAACAATTAATTCCATTATTACATTATTGACCTATATATTTATTATTTATATTTATTTAACATTATTTTACAAATAACAATTACCTTACACATCATTACATTGATTAAATATAAAATAGATTAATTTAATAAAATTAATAATACGAACTCGATTTACAGTAAATACCTGCGTTTGGTGAGGGAGAAGGAGGGTTTGAGTGTGTGTCAGAGAGTTGGGGTGAGGGAGGGTATGTGGGGGTGTGTGTGTGTGCTTGTGTAAGTGGGTAAAGTTAAGTGATTCTGTTGGTGCGACACTTTAGTTTTTAGGTAAGTAAAATTTTGTATTAACATTTGTTTGGTTTATTTTCGTGTTTGGAGGATTTCTTTGTAGGTGAAGGTTTTTAACCAGTAACTCGTGATTTTCCTGCAGTTGTTTCTTGTAAGCGTCAAAAAATTAATAGCTTTGTTGGCTTTATTATATATTGAAAAGGATCAGTGAAAGAAAATGACTGTTCGCCAAATACTTTTTTACGCCGTGGTATGGGCCAAATAGGGTACCTTCGATTTCAATGCGGTTTTCTTAATTATCATCGTGGTGACTTTGGTAAATATATAGGCTTTAAGGGATGTTTATGAAATAACCGCTAAGCTGAAAACTGTCGAAGATACTTCTACGCGAGCGAAGCTGCGAAGAAAAGCTCGTTAAAAAGCAAAATTTAAGTTTATAAAAATATATATATCTCGTGAATCGAATTAAGGCTGCTGCATACCAAATGCGTGCAGGTCTCGCGGCGTGTCGTGCGTGGCAGCACCGTTGTATGAAACTAGACTGACGCATTGTGCGTGCGTGCACGCATACAACATACAATACAACTGAAGCTGCCACGCGCACGCCTTTGCTGTGTCTTGGCCTTTAATTCATGCACAATCTGTAATCCGTCCATCATAAAATAATAGTAGATTGTATTACAAGGGAGGTAAGTTATAAGCGAGCGAGGGTGCCAATAGTTCGAGGTAGCGATTGATCACTTACACCCGTGTGTACCACTCTTCTTTTCATCACTAATGCGAGGAAATAAAAAGCTTGCAAAATTATGTTTGCAACAATGTTTTCAACAAGATAATAATTTTATTGCTGCCATTTTCTTTTCATGAGACTTTTTTTTTGTGCAATCTTGTCTTACTGGCCAGTGTGATTGTTATAAAAATAAAACTAACTAATATTGACCTAGTATATGTGAAAGTCTTATTTTTCCATAATAATATAAATAACATACAGAATAACAAAATAAAAAGGAAATAGGCAGAAAATATATTTTCCATTGTCATTTAGCGAGACGAGTGACTTACTAGTTAGTGACTGTAAGGGACACTCATTCGATTTCCAAAGTTACTTACCTCCCTAGGCCTGTAAATCGAATTTACCTCCCGCATTTCGAGTTAAATACGACTTACTTTCAAAGCATTAGTGATGAAAACTAATAAAGATACTCACTCATGTTACCTTGCCTTGTTTGGTAGATAACTCGGCTATTTCGAGAATCAATTGTAACAATGTAAAAACTAGGTAAGCCGTATCACGACAGTTTGGTCATTGAGATGGCAGACCAAAATAGCCAGTTGGCCTTTAGTCTATCTTTTGTGTTATGTACAGAAAGGAGGAGAAGGGAAGGATGCGGGGGGATGCGATAGCCGGCCGGTGAACTTCACTAATCGAAATCAATACAGCTGCTGTGACTGCGCGGTGGGCTGCGTCTGGAGCCCGTCGCCATGGTTACGGCAGATGAGCCCCGCACTCCCCGCGTGTCGCATCCCGCATAGCACCACGCGGCTACCCCCTCCCTCTCGCAATATGACTCTTCTAACCCGACTAAAGCGAAAGCCCGCCAAGCGAAATTTCACCTCCGAATTGTTTGCCGTATAGATGATAAGTACCAAAGTATTGTGTACGGGCCAAGATTCGGTCCAGATTCCTATACCTTTACCGAATCTGGTGTACCAACTGCCTTTTTGACAACCTGTTGGATCTTAGAAGCACGTGTTCTTATTGTCTAAACATGGCTTTTGATTGAATCTAGCAGTATTAATATTTTATTAATTTTGTTTTTGGATGCAATGTCGGATTTTATAATAAAATTACTAATATTTTTTTAGAAATAAAAAACTTTAGCTTAGCCATAATGTCCCGTACGCCGTGATTCAATTTGTAATATTGATGTGACTGTTGGTTGTCTTAGTCGTACGACAGTCGTACACAACCTCACATAAAATACTGTCAAATACCGGTTATGAAGTCAATAAGGTCCACACCATATACTATAGGACTATACACACTTTTTGTGTGACAATATTGAAAAAAAAACGATACGGTTCCGTACCATTCAAATAAAGTTAATAAATAGACTTAAATGATTTAATGAATAAAAATTACAAACTTATGAAATGTATGGAACAAAACTGCAAAATTAGATTACTCGTTAATTTGTAAAGCCTATTCAGATGCGAAAGTTTTTCTTTTAATTTCGTTATATATACTACTGCCGTATTTTTAAAATTCTTTTTGTATACTCGCTAGCAAATTTCATGACATTCTGATCACGATACTCGAGTTATCGTCGAACAAAGATTCAGTCTCAAGCTCAAGTAATTTTAAAGGTTATATGGACATTATTACTAATTTAAGCCTATATAAACACTTATGTTCGTAATTAATAATCGAAATAGGTAGAGTATATCTACCTAAACATCGTGGAACATAGACACAAAGTGGAGACTTTCTTTGGATATATAAATCCGGATTTATATTGGGCACAAATATAATCAAAACTAAGAAATAAGTATTTAGTTTTAACTAAATTATTCATTTATTTTTATTCAGAGTTAACAAAATATAATTTTTCGCCATCAATATTAGTTCTAGGAAAAATATTATTTAAATCAAAATTGTGGACCATTTTATTTTATATAACTTTGTTTATATACCTACTCTTACTTTTATTAAAAACGAGTTCACAGTTCGGGGCGAACTACTAGTTTAGCCTATAAAACCACTTATGATACTTACCAAAAACGAGAAATTGTAAGAAATTGTGTAACTACACAAATATAATATCAAATTAAAAGGCATGTGTGTGTGTGTATGGATGGGAATATGTGAGATTGCATGAATGTGTGTAACCGTGTGTATGAACGCTTATCTTAGTTTTTAATTTAATTTAATTCCATTGCTTTGTAAACAACATCATTTTTATTTTTTAACATTATCAGAGAATGGTTTAGAAATGTCACCGAATTACTCCCTACAAAAATAACGTATTTGAGGAAAGCGTAGAGGAAGTAAATTAAACTAACCATTTGTTTATACTTTACTGTTTCTATGTATAGTTTACTTCTGTGTCTTTTCCATGAAATAAATAAATAAATAAATAAATGATGTTCGTAATCAATAATCGGAATAGGTAGAGTATATACCTTAACATCGAGGAACATAGACACAAAGACGAAGCGAGCGAGTTCTCCGAGTCTACTGGAACAATCCGGCGTTTGTATGCTCGTATGTATGTAGGTATGTATGTATGTAGGTGTGTATGTATGTAGGTATGTAGGTATGTATGTGTGTAGGTATGTATGTATGTAGGTATGTATGTATGTGTGAATGCTTGTTCGACGATAACTCGAGTATCGTTTATCGGAATGTCATGAAATTTGGCAGGCGAGTAAATAAGATAAAAGGAATTTTTAAGTTCGAACATAAGCCAAATCGGTCAGGCGCGATTCGGGCGAGCGCGAGTTCACAGTTCGAGGCGAACTACTAGAAAATATAAATAAACGAACGAGCTAGTGAAGCGAGCGAGTTCTTCGAGTCTTCTAGAACAATCCGGCGTTTGTATGTATGTATGAATGTTTGTTCGGTGATAACTCGTGTATCGTTGATCGGAATCTCATGAAATTTGGCAGGCAAGTGAATAAAGCAAAAAGGATTTTTAAGTTAGAACATGAGCCAAATCGGTCAAGCGCGAATCGGGCGAGCGTGAGTTCACAGTTTAGGGCGAACTACTAGTCTATAAGTATTCACTTTTCTCGACTGGCTAAATAAATATATAGTTATAAACAGTTATGAGTAAGATTTTAAATACTACTTTCCTTCCTTTTCTCAAAACTGACGAAATACAGAACCCTTGGTACTCGAGTCTGACTCGAACATGACCGGTTTTTTTTCAAGTAGGTGTAAGGAAAACTAGCTTGATAAAAATATATTGAGCTAAAGATAGCTATATATTTTTGTAGGAACTAAAATACCGTTTACAATTAATTATCCCAAAAATATATTGCACAAATAAAAAGCAACGTTAGTATTTCTCAATAAATAAAAAAAAAGTGTGATGATGAGTTAATGTCTATAAAAACGATGACGCCTCTCCCTTTTTTCTAAAAGGATGCGATCGAAAAAGCTGAAATTATGGTAGACAAATATTATGAGGAGATGTTTCTTAGTTTGGGTGTAGGGGGTAATCTTCGGAACTGCTGATCCGATTCGGAAAATTCTTTCACTAATAAGAAGTCATATTATCCCTGAGTGTTGTAGGCTGTAATGTGTTCCCTGGTGACAAAGCCATTAATTATATTTGCGCGCGTAGTCTTTGGAACTACTGAACTGATTTTGAAAATTCTTCCACTGTTGTTAACGGTTAGGTCTTCTTACTTGGACATAGACTGTAGTTTGTTCCCTGGGACAAGCAGTTCGCTAGGGACGTAGCCATTAATTTAATCCAAGCGGGTAGTCTCTGGAACTACTGAATCTATTTTGAAAATTCTTTCATTGTTGTATTAGTTGGGCTCTTCAATCGGACATGGGCTGTAGTTTTTTTCCCTGGGAACTCCAGGGCCATAGTCATCAATAACTATGGAACCGATTGTGAAAACTCATTTACGGTTGTAATGGGTAGACTCTTCGCTTGGACATAGGCTAAAGTTTGTTAGTCAGACATGTTATATATTATATTTTATATGTAGTTATATTTTTATGAGAATCAATAGTCAAATCAAAATACGTACTACAAAATTATTAGTTCTAAAAATATTAAAACAGGACTACCCACAATTTAATTAACCCGGGTGAATCCGCGGGAAAAAGCTAGTTTTTCATTTAAAAAGAAGCATGTGAATAAAACGGGAAAACTACAGCGATGTTCCCAACATTAATTATTAACGCGTACAGAACCCTCTCTGCGCGAACCAAACTCGCTCTAACATAGTTTTTAGGGTTCCACACCAAACTGTAAAAAAGGGACTGTAAAGCAGTTAAATTTTGGCTAGTTAAAGTGGAGTAAGTACTATTTATCCGACTACTTTAACACATGCGTTATCCACTCTACACTTTCAGCTACTTTTGTAATTATCCTGTAACTGTTGTCATTAAGCTAGATTAGTACCTTTTATCCCGCTTACTCTACCCGAGTCTAGGCCTCGTTGTCGGTCTGTTTGTCTGTGTCTCTCATCCTCATGGTCCTTTTAAACTGGACTTGAAATTTAGAACTTACATAGCATTTATTTGCCCACATTATAAAAACATTAAAATTTAATTTTGAAAACAATTATACAGGCTCTTAATTTTGATACCCTAAAACACATTTTCCTACAAATACAAAATGGGTGATAGGCATGGTATGGAATATAAGTTATTAATAAGTATATTATAGAAAAACCGGCCAAGTGTGTGTCGGACCACGCGCAATGTAGGGTTCCGTAGTTGCCCGGTACATATAAGTTGGTCTACTAATACTGACCGCGCCAAGCTTCTGGTCCCATACACCATAGGGGGCCAAAAGTTTGGCGCGACCTGTACTCGTAAACCTGTAAAACTTACTTAGCTGTGATAGTTTTCCTTTTAAATTCATTATACATATATACTACTACTGTGATTTTTTTCACATTTCTATAAACAACCGTTTAGCAGGCAGGGGGCGGGGACGGGATGCTCCACTCTAATTGAAATTTTAGTTATATTTTCACCAACGGATCCCTAAATCGAAAAATGGTTTTCACCCACCGACAATTTTTTTGAACGGCCTATCCAACGATATCCCACACTAAGGGATAGAAGAGAAAAAAAAACAGTTTAATTGTATGAGAGGCAACGTTAAAAAAAAAAACAACATTTTATTTTACCATTTTGTCGGCGTGATTAATATTTATATCCATACCAAATTAAAGCTTTCTAGTACTAATAGTCTCTGCGCTAAGCCGCGGACAGACATACAGACGAACATGGCGAAACTATAAGTGTTCCTTGTCGTACTACGGAACCCTAAAAATATAGATTTCCTATACCTTTTTGCGTAAAACATGAAAAATCTTACAAAATTAAGGACGCCAGCATTGACGAGCTACCTATTGGCGGTTATTATTGGTATTTTATAGTCATTAAAATTATGTGCAAATGACATTATATTGTGTTTATATAATATAATACGTGGGACGCACTATAAGTTTCCGGAATGAATATGAAAAAATACTATTAAAGGTACAAAATTAATTTATTGTTTTTCAAAATAATCTCCCTTGGCGTCTATGCACTTTTTCATTCGATCAAACCAGTTTTGAAAACTTTTGTGCCACTCCCCTGTGGTGACCTCTGAAACGTGTTTTTCATACTCCTCGACAGCCTCTTCTGGTGATGAAAATCGTTGACCGCGTAATTGGTTCTTAATTTTTGGGAACAGAAAAAAGTCACAAGGTGCCAGGTCGGGACTGTATGCAGGATGACTCATGAGTTCTACATTTTTCGTCTTCAAAAAGTCGTTTGTCTGTCTGGCCGTGTGAGAACTAGCATTGTCGTGGTGCAGGATGATACGGCGTTTACGGTTATTTTTACGGAGTTCGTCAATAACTTCCGGCAAACAAATGGTCGTGTACCAGTCACTATTCACGGTACGACGATTCTCTAAAGCAACAGTAGCCACGTGTCCAGTTTTATCAGTTTTATTAAAAAAAGAAGCAATCATCCGCTTAGATGCACTTTTCACGCGCGCCACTTTGGTTGGTTTCGGCTCATCTTGAAAGACCCATACGCTCGATTGCTGCTTTGTTTTGAGATCGTAGCAATAAATCCATGTTTCGTCACCTGTTACTATGTCCCACACCAAATTTGACGCACCTTCGTTGAATCTGGTAAGCATGGCACTGCACCAAGTGACGCGGTCCGTTTTTTGAGCCTCGGTCAAGTTGTGTGGGATCCACCGCGAGCACAGCTTTCTCACACCCAAATGTTTGTGTAGGATTGATTGTATTTGACTCATGCCTATTTCTAAGGATGCGCGAATTTCATGGTAGGTCACATGCCTGTCTGTTTCAATCATACGGCGCACAGCATCGATGTTTTTGTTGGTCACAGCGGTGGACGGCCGACCATCGCGAGATTCGTCACTGAGATTGATACGACCACGCTTGAATTCTGCAAACCAGCTATAAACAGTCGTCTTGCATGGTGCTTCATTGCCAAAAGCTGTTTCAAGCCGAGCGATGAGCTGTCAAATTACACTTAAAATCGTAGAAAATCATACTACGAAAATTTTCCCGAGTTAAATCCATGTTGATGCAGACACACAATTTTTTAAATGGCGCCACAAGGTAAAAACAAAAGACAGTCAGATGAAACAAACTGCATTCTACAGCCAAAGAGTTCTATTTTCAAATGTTGCAATAAATTTTTAAATATTGTTTATGTAAGTGGCCAGTTCCGGAAACTTTTAGTGTTACCTATGTATGCAACTGAAGACGACTGTATAAAACATTCCCTTCCCTTTATTTTATAGAAGCATAAAAATTATGCAAAAAATCACGCTAATAGACAGCTACGTTAATTTAAAAAAATGTAAAAATATAATGATGTACAAAATAAAGCATATTCACTAGCTTGTCAAATTCTAATGTAGATGAATGACGTTAGCTGTAGAATACATTTTTTTTGTAGGTACCACACAAGAGATCCACACAAATTTCGCTCGGCTCCCGAATTTATTTACGTGAAACCTAACACGCACGCTCCCCCTCGCTCCACTTCATCGCACAAATTATTTTTTCTTTTTTAAATTGTCGCGAAATTTTCAATTTTCATTTAGGATTTTTGCGGTGATCCGCTTTTCCCGATTATCTCACGGCAAATATATTTTATTGACTTTTTTGACTAGTGACGGATGGTGGCGTCACTGGTGCCAGGGTTTTGGCACCGCGTTTACCAACCCGCTTGCAAAGCCGGTATGAGTATGGGTATTTCTTCCAGGAGGACCGCCGAGAGTGGCGAAATCTTGGAAAAGCCTATGTCCAGCATTGGACGGAACAGGCTGATGGATGGATGGATTTTTGTAAAGTTAATAGCTATAACAGCGACAGAACCCTCAGCACGGTAACACCGTTAGCTTGACCGGTAGATGTGATTATCGTCGGTGTAGGTCAAACATCTGTAGGTTCTCTGTTGGCTAGTTACGGTTCTCTACAGACTCTCTGGTTCCCTGTAACTTGTAAACAGGTAACTGTATTACATCGCGTATTTCCTTAACTTCCTTTGAGTCGTTTGAAACTTTAACTCTACTTAGCGGAATGTATTTTATCCGTCGCATTGTGTATAACGATATTGCATTGAGGTTTCTTTTTTATAATTCTTTTTATAAAGGTAGTAAGTATTACTTATTATGTATGTATAGTTTAAGAAATCATATTATGATATTATCATGTATGTTTCTTGATGGATCACACACTTTCAGTTTATATTTCCTTAGCACCTAGGTTTTTTAAATTTAATTTAAGTCTGCTTGTATGTATAACTCTCCTGTGCAATAAAGAGTATGAACATAAATTCTGGACATAATTGTGCCAATAACATAAATAAAATAAAATAACGAATAAAATATTTAAATGTTAAATAAAAATGTATAATAAATTATTAGAAGACAAGAACAAAATTAGTTCTGGTCTACTGAGACATAGTTCTTGGTAGTTACATTTAAGAAGCCAGTTTCAGAATCGTTATTTTTCTTTCATCACACCAAATTTGTTTTTGTAGTTCCACGAACACTGATATGCAAAGGATACATAACATCCCAAGCGCGAAATTCATTTAATAACGTCACAATAAAAATGATAAATATATAAAAAACTAGCCAATAAAAATTCAAGCTCGCTTAGTATTTTTTCAAGCAATAACTACCGTTCAAAAATATTGCGCAATACGTGATAAAATTAAACGCCTGTGGCCCCCTAGCGCTCACTCGTACGTGTTCTTGTTTTGTTTATACGAGCAATCCTAAAACTCTAACTTCAATTTTGACAACTGATATTTTACAAGACATAATAACTATGTTACTTGTAATATTGAAGAAAACATGTGTTTACTTAGTACTTAATGGTTTAGTAATAATAACTATATGCTCGAGACTTGGAAACATACAAGCAGTAACTTTGAAAAATATGGTTCTCTTACATATTATACTGCAATTTAGAAGATCTAGTTCGGTATATAGCCTGCAAGTCTGCCAGACACTGTTTGTATTTGTTCCCGGAAGGTGTATGCTACATAGGTTAAACTTTTGAATAAGCATAGTGCGATATTTTTTACGTTCCCTGGAAAATGCATATACGTTGTACAAAATTTCTTTGGCTTACCATTAAATTTGTTTGGCCTGTCATTCAATTTGTTTTTACTCGTCGTAAAATCGTAACGTGTGCGTCGAAAATAGTTTAAGATTATACATCTTACTTCGACTTCGCGCTGATCATTTATTATACCTTAAGGCGACAACTACTGCTGGGTGACCTTGGTGCGTGCGTCTCACTTTCTAACTCGGCTCGTCCCATACCGATCTCTCTTGTTTGTCGGGGGGCAACAAAGCTGCGAACACATTAAATTCTACCTAAATAAATAATTATAATATCCAAAATTCTTCAAAAGTAATCAAGAAAACTCATTCACCTTTATAGTTATAATAATTTAAATTTTACAACGTTACAGTTTATTTCTTTGCATACATAAATTAATTAAATTGGTTCTTAGTCTTGAATTTTCTTAATCTGGACCTTGTTTTTGCAATATTTAAAATATTAATTGAGACATCCCATTCCAGATATTCTGTACATAGTTTATCATTTACTTTTTGATTAATTTTTACTATCTTGCGCAACTTACTTTTGCATTCGATTTTTTTTCTTTTATTTTGGCCACGATGCATAAATCATTTTTGATTGGTGTCCTATGCATTCATTATGTGTTTTGAATGATTAAATCTTATGTTTTGAATGGTTTTCAGAACATCGATCACAAATCAAAGTTCCGATCCAAGAAAGGGCAGCTGCCGTTCGTTGAGCTGAATGGGGAAGAGATCGCTGACAGCACCTTCATCATCAAGGAGCTCTCGGTGAAGTTCAACAAGGATCTTGACGTTGGTAAGTGGAGTGTACCAAAGATACAGTTAAAGGATGCTAGCGAGCCATTTATGTAACGTTGTATCGGTTGCCAACTGGTTGCCAAACACAAAACAGATAAAAACTCAACTTTCAAAATTGCCGTCAGTTTGTATTGAACTGTTCACAAACTGTGACGTCACTTTAAGTGCGAACGTATCCTTAGATAATCTGAATTGGATAATATATCTATGTTTTCGATGTTTGGCAACTGAGCAGGAGGTTTTCGTCGTCATCGGCAACAAATATCAAACAATTATAAAAAAAAAACCTTCAGAAACTGAACAAATGAAGATCTTGAAGTTCCTATGTACGTGTATAGGTCGTTGCAAACCTTTATAAACTTGCTTTTTAAATTCTAAAATAATTTAATTTATAAACTAAAATTGGTGACGGTTGCTAAAAAAACGCTGTGAACTGTTTATGTACGATGTGTTATTATCGTCTTTCGTTTGTTATCTTTCCACCAAATACCAAAATGAAATACGATAAGGACCCTTTCCCTTGTCTCTTCGGTACTGTCGTAGGCACGGTCAGCGTGTTTACTTTGTGAAGCATGTTGGCATTTCGTTCTGTCGTTTCTTCACGCTTTGTTTAGAATTCGACGCTATCGTCACGCATGAGGAGTGCAAGTATCAGTCAACTTTCCTTTCGCTTGCTATTTATGGAATGTTATCCATCCATCCAATACTATTAAACCAGCAATATTTGTATACATATTTGTAATCGGATTCTGGAAAACGACTTTAAGGATATCGATGAAATTTACAGTTTAAGCGTTTTCGGGGGTGAAAGATCGATCTAGCTAGGTCTCATCTCTATGGAAGATCGTTTTGTGCGTGTTTTCATCAGCAAATTACTTATCTTGTCTTACCTTCGTACAATGAAGGGTTTATTTGATCGAATAATAGCCACGTCAGAAGCTCAGTTTGTGGACCGCCTGCCTGGCACGCAAGAGGTCGCTGTTGCGAACCACGCCGGAGTAAAATTCATATTTTACCCCGAAGATTTGTATGTTTTTTTTTGTTATGTACTTATTTGTCCCCCAAGTACTTTGATCGAGAGGAGCTCGTTCGTCCAGCTATTATATAATGATACCCAAGCAGGCCTAACATGGTTGCCACTTTATCACCATTTTAAACACCACTTGACAGTAAATGTATGGAATTTACTGTCAAATGGTGTTAAACTGCTGTAACGAGTTATTTTGGAAAATTCGCTGTTGGTAATTTTACTTTTTTTATGAGGAATGCAGTATGTTCAAACGAAGAGTTTGCTTTGCTATCGTTAATTTATAAAAAGTAAAACCAGATGTTAAATTTTGTCTTTAATGTATCATTAGTCAGTTTTCAGACTGCCTCACAAGAGAAGGTCTAAGAGTGAAAAAAGTGGCACGCAATGTTCAAAATTATTCCTCACCAGAATGGATTCTTGATCGTAAAGTTTGACTAATAAGCGACGTGGCACGTTCCAGGTTTGACAGCGGAGCAGCGCGTGCTGGCCCATGCCATGATCTCGATGATCGAGAACCATCTCTCGTGGGTGATTCTGTGGTGGCGCGCCAAGTACCCGGACAGCGTGCTCAAGGGGTACCAAGTTAACCTTCAGAGCGCACTCAACACCAGGCTGCCCAACCCTATACTCAACTTCTGCTACAAGCTTACATCTGGACGTAAGGTGAGGGAATATCTCTTCATTCCTGAACTGAGGGGTCCTGCAGCGCGATACTTGACAAGTTTGCTCTACGTTGTAGAGCTGAGGCCGTTGAGACCCGCACTGACAAAAAAAATGCAAATTGTTATACAAGCAAGCCGTTTGGTACACATGTACTTGGGGTACCAATGATAATTTTGGCCCGCAGTTCTTGAAAAAAAATCTCTTACGAGGTGTAGTTACCCGCCCTTAACCTTTTGTATGGAAGTTTACAAATGTATATTTCTACAATCAGCTCATTGACATCCAACAGGACAGGGATCAAAAAAAAACTTCCATAAAAAAGGTTAAGGGAGGTCACATCACAATACCCCGTAAGGGATTTTATTCAAGAACTGCAGGCCAAAATGATCATTGGAACTTCTAGTACATGTGTACCAAACGGCTTGCTTTTTTCATTTTGTAGATCTGATCTGAAATCAGCTCCATATAATAAAAAAACATTTTCAAAATATGCCTAGTTTGGGCTTGTCCCGGTAGGAAACTGCTGGAGGAATTTTGAAAAATATACGTTCTCGTTACTCGTAATATTCTTGTGTTTAACGTCACAAAAGTATAAAGAAAAATAGAAAGGATGATGAAAATTTTAGCCACTCTGTAATAAATAAATAAAATAAGGACCAAACATAAAGATCCTAATGTCTTAGGTCATAAATTGAGTTGAAATCGGTCTTTCAAGTTTATTTGGATCCTATATTAACGGCATTGTTATCCATAGGAATAATAAAATTAATACCACTGAAAATTACCTGAAACTTCGGCTTTGTGTAATAAATCATAAAAGAGGTGAAATGTTTCGATTTTAACCCTTGCACTTGATTCATTTACAAAGTCAAGCGGATCTGACGAATTGCGCCGTTTCAAATGTGTACGTTATTGATATACGAGTATTATGTTAGTCCTGAACTCTTGAAATAGCAAACAACGCCCAAGTTTACATTGCAAATGTTGTTGGGTCGAGCGCGCTACGAACTACGAACAAGTAATGTAGTTCTATAAATAGCTAGCGTCCACATGTTCCCAAGACTGTACGAAGCACCCATACACGACAAGACGAATTAACTTTGCTGGGGCGATACCACTTCGAATACATTCTCGCTAAACCTATTTACATTGCTATTTTAATTTAAAATCTTACACTCCAATCTTATGTACACGTTCAGACCTACTGAATGGCACTAATTCTTCTGATGCTTTCATACGAGTTAAATTGTAAATGAAAATGCTGCTTAAATTGCTGTTGACAGCACTGGTACTCGTAGTCCTGCGCCAAACCTTTACCATAATGGAATAATTTTTGGGACTTTAGATTATGAACGAATAGCTGTTGCACAGTCCCTAGCACGTCCCAGTATACCGTTGTAGTTCTTATGACGGCCGTATGAAGCTGATAATCGTACAAATAGGTAAAGCATGGCGTTTCGTATTCAGTAACAATAATAAAGCTATTTTCGAGGCTGAACACTTTGGTCTCAGGGATTATGTTTAGCATAAAAAGTATAGTTTGTCCAGATGTTGCTAAATGATACCAAACATATAGATACATTATTTAGTCATATTCAAATTGCCTGGTTTTATTAGATTTACTGCCTTTTGCTCCCGACTACGCCCGCTCTGGTGGAGTAACAAACTTGAACACTGCATCACAAAATCCTTTCAAGTTTGTACCTATAAGCTCCGAATACAGTTACAGATATACATATGTATGTAATGAATGAGTGCTTTACTAGTATTTTGGTTTTGTACTTATATCTATCCATATCAACACACTCTATTTTATTACTGGTATTCATATGTATGTACATATATAGATTTTACAAAGGTATAAACAATTTTATTCATGAGTTAGAATACTCCTATTGAATCTAAAAGCCACATCGATAAATACCTCTGAAACAAACAGCAGTGTTGAATAAATTATTAGATGTATTGCCATGTCGCCTTACTAGCAAGAGTACCTACTTGCGTTTATTGATTTATATAATTAAATGACATGGCATTAAGTAGAAAAAAATGGAATTAAGTGACCACTATTCGAATTATGATACAAGATACTTTTCTCAAAGCCGTTCGGAAATGATCTCGTTATAAAAAAAATAACCGTAAAAATGAGAGTCCTAAGTCGCATAGCAAGAGGGCACGGACGAGCCGAAATGACAAATATATTTGGCTTTTCAAGGAAAACCTTGCGCTACATTATCCAGATCCTCAAGCGCTGCAGGTTTTGATAGCTCGTTGACCAATTTATAATTGTAATTACAGCCGCTTATCTTAAGCGCTACATGTGCGTATTATTTTGGCTGTATGCTGTATGCCTTTGCCAGTTTGCGTAACACGACAACAAAAACGAATCTAAGAAAAGCCTCTCTATTAGTTGCTCAAGCCCAACCCCGAATTGATCAGTAAGGGTTAAGTTAAAATTCTTTTTTGTAAATTTAACAGAAAGGTTCTTTTAACCTTGCCGAGTTTCCAGTATGAGTATCCAGGCTCTATCAATCAAAGCCACCTTATAAATTAACTTGTAAAGGCGTAGTGATTATTCAACCTCTTTCACTCTTCCCAATCCAAATAAAAACTGGCCTGTTGATGAATAATAATGATTACGCTGTTACCGTACATTGAAGATAATCAGCTAGTAGATATGAAAGTAAACAGAGCGTTGAGAGAATAAATATAAGTAGTAGTGTATGCGTCAGTGGTTGGTCGTGGATTACGGTCGAAGTCAACAGAGGCTTGGCGAGAGCTGCCCGTGTAGGAAACCACCGGCCGTACCAGTGACGCACGCTCAATACACTTACCTATATATGCATATGATCAATGCTTATGCCATTGAGTCATGAGGTTTTTAAACATACACGAGCATGTGGCAGGATAACAAACAATGCCCATAACAATTAGTAACTAGTTAGGAATTTATTGTAAGGGATAATTGCTTTGATCGTCTAAAATCTGATTGATCTATCGTAAGTGTGTACAATTTTTAACGAACAAGCTCTTAAAATTTGAACTCTTCATGTCTATTTAAGGCGGTATCTTTTTACCTGGGTACAAAATGTACATAATAATATTGTTTTCCTTACTTTTAAATAAAAAGCACGCAATAAATGTGTTTTAAAGCAACTTGCGGAAATAGTTTATTATTAATAAAGTGTTCACGAAAAATACGTATTTTAATTTATGACATTTGTTTTGGATTACATTAACAAACTTAAAAGCGTGTTTACAGTTGTGATGTAATGCAGCTAAAATGTAACGCATAAAATTGAATAATTTTCATGTGATCACCTAACTATTAACAAGCAGTTTGCGCGAATTGTTATAAAACGCATTTATTGCAAACTTTTTATTCAAAAATTAAGGAAAACAATATTATGATGTGCATTTTGCACCGAGATCCTCCGTTACCACTTTAAGTTGGTATACACAATATTTCTAAATGGGCTAGGGAGACCAACTTTCAATGGTGAAAGTTTTACTATAATTATATGTTAAAGTAATAATTTACTACTTATTGCATGTGAAAAAATATTATGGATCCTTTTCTTACGGTTCATCCTTTTTTGTTCAGTTTATCGTTGAATGTTGATCTATTAATAAATACCCAGTTGTCTACGATATATTTAAAAACAATTTCATCAATCGAGAAATCCTTCGATACATCGTTTTAGTAAAAACACGAGGATTTTTTATGACATCTCCGATTGCTTACTTTCGGTGAAACTTGACTCAGTGTGGTTTGGTAGAAGTTTCAGGGAAGAGCATAGCATAGCAGAACTCTATGACTCTGAAAAACGTGAACTTCCGTGGTTGTTTCTTTTTTATGACAACCCAGAAAACTTAGACCTTAGACCGAAGCTCGATCCTTTATGTTTAGGTCAGAAAGTTTTTCACCGGTTACATGAATTTGTTTGAATTTTGATTATAAAAATATTATTTTATTTAATTGTATAAACGACAATTATAACTTGCTTATCTAAAATACCCATGACAAAATTTATGAAGCTCAAAATAAGTTAAAATAAGTATGAAAGAAGGCATCCATTTTTAAATTTTAAACTAATTTTGAAACAAAGGTCTTACTATTATAATTCTGATTGCTCCTCTCACTTATTTTGAGGTCCGCCATTAAAATACCAAAGTAAATTTTTGATGCCATAAAGTTTTAGTGTAGATAAAACCGTGTAAAATATACACCAGGTTGATGCATTTAATAGCTCAAAAAAAGGATCAAGTATTATAAAAGACTACAGTTTTGTTTTTTTTTAGTCAGTCTAATGTTTGTCTTTTGAACCCTCGATCAAAAAGAGGAGTTATGCGTTTCAATGTATGCATGTTTTACGAGTTCATATGTCCTCTAAACCAAGCGTCCGATACCAAAGCTCTTTTTTTCATACGACAGAACAAAGGCCAAGTGGCGCCGCAAGATGTGCAACTCGCGCGCGATAAAAGCACGCTGAAGGTTTCCGTAACGGTGTGTATTGTGTATCCAGGGTATGAAGAAGGCAAAGGCGCACGGCATCGGTGTTCACAGCCAGGAGGAGATCGTGGAGCTCGGCAAGGCCGATCTGCGCGTGCTCTCTGACCTGCTCGCCGACAGGCCATTCTTCTTCGGAGACGAGCCCACTCTGGTAACTATGGGATATTTATCCCGGCATGTAAAAGCAAAGGCAAGAATCCTTTAAGGGTGTGTTAGTATGATCGGTAAAGATATTATTTTAAATACTGGGATCTATAAATAAAGTACCAGTACCTCACAATAAGACGATTTCCTTTACTCATAATACACTAATCGCGTGGACACTCTCACTGGTTGCTGGCCACTCGGATGAGGGGTGCGGGTTGCGGGGTGCAATTAGGTGTGTGTGGAGGCCGGTGAGCTGCGTAGCCAAAGCTTAGAAAAATGATGGAATTTTTGGTGAAAAATCAAGGTATATTTTTTTCTCGTAATGACATCAGAATCGTGTATACTTTCATACCCTAAAGGGATTTTTGACTTTGGCATTTACATCCTGTATAGTTATAGGTTACCTGTTTGCAGCGCTTATTTCCTTCTTTACAACATTTTTTTGATGTACTTTTAATCACCCTTCTGTTTCGGTCTACCGCTATACTCGTACTGTTAAAGAATTTCAAAATAGCATTGCCTTTCAATGTATAATTTATCCAGACAGTCTAAAAAGTGTCAGTCGAACTCAAGCGCCTAGGATTTAGTATTAGAATTTCACGGTTGTTTATAAACTAACCTAACCTTGAGAAATTGTTCACTATCGGATTTTACAATGTAACGCTGAACTTTCGAGTTATGAAAGGATATAAATATACTGGGTTAGTGTTTCAAGCGGGCGGCGATGGACAAATTCAAACTATAATAGCGCGAAATGCTCAAAGGAGGCTTGGGGCTGATTTTGATGAAAATATTTTGCATAATTGATTATTATTTTATTGGGATTAGAACCCGGCGAAAAAAAAAACACTACTCCACCATCCGATAGTGTCGCTTATAAGGATCAATCCTGGGATGACGTGTGGCAAACTAAAGAAAACCTAAAGAGTGCTTGTTTTAAAAAAACGACTTATTTCATTCCCAGCTAAAATCTAACGATGCAGTTTAAGTTTTCATCAAAATCGGCCCCGAGACTCCTTTAAGAGCCCATAATACCTCAATTCGCAGTCCTGCTCTAACGCTTCTGCTTTTTAACTGTCTATCCTACTCTAATCAGATGCCGCGCACGCAAAAACATTAGTTATTTTGAAATCGCGGCTACACTGATGGTTTTTTCATTTTTATGGAACAGTCTGCAGCTGCTTTGTAAGTTATATTATGTAAAGTTTCAGATCTAATTTCAAGTATTCATTGAATGCTGTCGGTTTACTGTACGGTTTGGAGGTAACTTTGTAATTTTTTTCTGTCGAGAAAATTTAATGGAATCAAGTTTTCACAACAGCATGGACATAGCATTAGTCCTCAACTTTATCATAATATTAATTTCAGAGTGATTGTTGCAGTATTTTTTGGTATAAAGCAGGATCATGCGAAGCGAAGTGAGGTATTATACACCCATAAGCATTTTTCGCTATTCCCCATAGTTTATATAATCCTGTGTAGTAAATTGAATGGAATTAAAATATAGGGCAATGTGTGATGTTCCAGCTGGACGTGGTCGCATTCGCTAACCTAGCGCAGGTGCACTTCATCGAGAAGGAAGTGGCGCACCCGCTGCGCGACGCCATCAGCGAGTCGTTCCCGAACCTCGTGGGACTCGTGACCCGCATCAAGCAGCGAGCCTTCGCCGACTGGGACGAGATCTGCGCCACGCTCGACCTGAACGCGCACCTGCCCAAGCCGGAGGACAAGGCCAAGGTACGTGCCTCTATTGTACACGCGCTGCCTCCGCATTATCATAAAACTATTACGAATGTGTCAGGAACTCACGTTACTGGATCTGGTACCCCTACTTGGGTCTAGATGACGTATTTCAGAGACTATCGATATTGTGACATTATCCATAACTTTCCAAATATAAACATGAACAATACGAGATTAAACATGGGAATAATATTACGTATAAAGTCTTTTTTCTTGTTTGAACTTTGTTTATATCCATATAAATGTACATGTAATTTAAAGTTGGGTAAAAGGTAAGTCTTAGTAAGAATGAGTTCTTCAATCGAAGGAATGTTTCCTTCAACTATAACCATTTCCTTGTTTGAATAAGGAGTGCTACCCTTGGAGACCCTCTTGAAATTTTCATCCTTTATAGTGTCTAAGGCGCAAGTAAAAGCTAGTAAATGAAAGAAAAAACCAAGGTCCCACTATTTCTGTGTAGGTCGGGTTTTAAACATGAACGTTTGAAAATTCCAGGGCGACGAAAAGGAGAAAGAGAAAGACGAAAAGGAAAAGGAGACGGAGAAGGAGAAGGAGCCCGAAGACAAGGAGGAGAAGACCGAGGAGAAGTAAGCGTTGCGAGTGACAGAGACAGCACTACACACGCACACACCCGCATAGCTACACGTAGAAACACGACGCGTACACTCACATTGATATTACACTACTGTAAGCGTCTAAATCCATTTGTCTTTCCCGTAAGTTTCAGTTCTAGCGGACGAACGAAATCGGCGTCCGATTATAATGATTGTGCTTATTCAAATATTACGTGTTATTCTGATATTCTTGAGTTCAACTTGATGTTGTAACGTGAAAAATGATGGTGTTATGTAATTCAATGCTATTGTTGATAATTTTTATGTTA
This sequence comes from Ypsolopha scabrella, assembly GCA_910592155.1. Taxonomy (NCBI): domain Eukaryota; kingdom Metazoa; phylum Arthropoda; class Insecta; order Lepidoptera; family Ypsolophidae; genus Ypsolopha; species Ypsolopha scabrella. The sequence continues at coordinate 14,348,460 of OU342960.1, forward strand.
TAAGAACAATCTTTATACTTTAGTAGGTAGTTTACTTCTATTTTATATTGACTAATATGATTACTTACGACTTTAATTACTAATTTTGTTTTGTACCCCATGTAAAACTGTATTTCGTCTCTAACACATGTAATGAGGATAATATTCATCAGATAGTTGTAATTGGTTGTGGAGGTACTTACAGGATTATACGATAAGAAGATTATGTATCCATTACCTGACATATAGTCGGCCGGCATTCGTTCAGCACTTTGCATCAGTTGCAAGATGCTAGTTTTCATGCAATTGTTAGGTATAGTTGCGAAAATATTACCATACATGTATCAATGTTCTGCAGGTTTTTATAACCTTGTTGATTTTATTACTGTATCGGTAGGTGTTTCAATTGTCTCGAATACTCAAATATACCAATGTAGATTTAATATTTTGAAAGCTCTAGGTAAATTAGATAAAAGTCATTTTCTAAACGACAATTCTTAAATAATAAAATGGATACTATAAAATTAAAACCAAAAATTCTAAGGCATAGCTCTTAGCGTTGGCCGAGAGTTCAAGTGTGCGAGTAGATGGTTTTGAGATTATCTTTATTGGTTTATACAAAAAGAAAATTTACAATTTACAAATTTTTGATAAACGAAAAAGCCTGGAAGACTGTTTTTTCATGTTATTGTGTAATACATAGTCCATAGAGATTTTGATAATGTATTTAATTGTTAAGGATTAGAAACGATTTGTGTGTACTCGAACTCAATTTTGATACAATTAATTGACAGGCTACCCATTGTGCCACCGATCGGATCGGTGTATAATAGTAGATGATACATTATGTAGTGCGTGCGTGACCACGCGAGAGGCGTCTCATTCACTCCTGTAGTACCGTACCCTCCGCTCGGCAGTGCTGCCAAGTTAGCCACTTTTTCGCTGTAGTACCTAGCAACTTTTCGGGTCAATTCAGGCACTAACATTTTTGGAACATTCATATTAAAAGTACATAAAAAGTAGCTACTTTTTGAGGACAAATGCACTATACATTAAGCCACTTTTGGCGAAAAAAACCTGGCAACTTTTTGAGCTAAATTTAGCCAAAGACTGTACTTGGCAACACTGCCGCTGGGGCCGCCTATTGTATCTTTGTTTCAGCTCGTGTATCGTATTCTAAGACCGTTTTACACTTACTGCTTTGTCTACAGTTGTCTACATGTGCGTATGATATCTGACATTCCAGAATATTGTTAATTATCTCCTGGATGGAAGGGTATGTTCGGTGTGTTTAAATGGGATTTGTTTTGTTTCTAGAATTTTCATTCGCCCTCGGGGGCACAAAACTAAACATATATATCATTAATTTTTCATACTCTGAAAGTGCTCCAGTAGTTGTATACTACTATTTGACTAAATATGATAAATGTTTTATTTTTCTTGTTAAGAAAGGTTAACGGTAAGGTCACTGAAACAGGCTTACTGATACAAGTTGGATGATACCTCTCACCTTGCATTTCCTCTTTGGGGGAGGTTTAGACCCCCCACTTTCCTCGTTGGGATGCGAAACGAATATAAATCATTATCCATACATTAAATATCACGTGCATCGCGAGGTTCTTAGGATATACTACCTGTAAGTCTTTAGATCAACAATCAGCATCCTCGATATAAAAATAACTTTAAATTTATTTGTAAGAATTTTAAAACTAAAGCATGAGGTACGACAGAGTGAGTTGATACGAGTGATGAAGTAGAGAATGCTCCTGTCCCATTGCTGAAGATAGATCCAATTTACTTAAGCAGTGTACGTACATATAGGTCCTGAATTTTATTAAGATTATTTTCTTATTTTGGGCCTGGTTGACAGAATGTCCCGCCCGACGACCGCTGACGATCACTGCCATTAGTAATCTGACTTAAGATGTTAAGAAAAATAGATGGTAAATAAGAAAGAAATTGTATAGCATAAGATTTGCGAATGTACTTCACTCATGCGTGCATACTGGCACTGTAGATTAACGTGGTTATTGTCTACCTTATTAATTATCATCTCTCCATAGGGCCTGTTTCAGTGTTAGGGGCTTGGGAAGGAGAGTCGTGGAGTTCGCATCATAACATCCAATCATCCATTTTCTATCAAGAATGGCAGGTGGTTTTAACACGCCTATGCTATACGGCTATTTATTCTACACACGCCTAGGCGAGTAGCAATTTATTCATGCTTACGGCAAGTGGTAATCTTTTTCATACACGCTTATGGCGATTCAATCCACACGCGTGTCGTAAGGGGCGATTTACTCCACACACGCTTAAGGCGAGTGGCAATCCTGTCCATATACGCTCATGGCAAGTGAGAATTTATTCTTCACACGCTTATATATAGTTAGTGGCGATTTATTTCACCCAAAACCGGCCATTCTTGGCGACGCCCTCATTGTCACATAACAGTGAAACTCTAGAAGCATGCGTGAGGTTACAAATCGTAACGTTTCATTATAATAATTATAGTATGTACTTTTATAATATAATATGTAATACTTACCTGAAGCAGTAGGCGAGCTAGATTAAGTGTAAACCAAATTAAGATCACACTTGAAATGGCTCACTAACGTAAAGTATCTGTGTCCAAGTTGGGGCAATAAAGTAGGAATTTTCAGTGAACAGTGACTGTTCTTTGAAGTAGCATTACGATATAACTTGATTGTGTATCTAATTAATTGGATCATGAAGATACAATTTTGCTTTATTGTCCTAATATCATATTATAGACTTTCCATAAGATTAACATGACATGACATTTTACATAACATGACACGATTCGTATTGTTGTAAGTGTTAGTAATTATACAAATTAATCATAATTATCCTAATGTTAAATTTATTCTGAGTATCTCAAATATTTTTTTTATATTATTATGAAGAAAAAAATATTGTAGAGAACAATCTGAAGAAAATACTTTCGGTTGGTGTACTAGGAATCTCTGTTTCTTTTATGTGATCGTAAGTAAATGTGGTTTTCAATTATTGTGTCAATATTGTAATCTAAGTAATATTCAATTAGATAGTAATGGGTTCGCCATAGTTATACCGACTAAACACAACTGAGCTTCAGTCGACTCTATAATCGCATAAAATTCAGTGTAATTATCTGTCGCCATTAAAGTATGTACCAATATATTTAAAAATGTGCATACGTGCATCCGCAGAACTACAAGCTAATATTACTAGTGCTGCGGATGTACTGAGCGCTGATGTTTTATTGTTCAACATTCCACTCCTTTACATGTAAATATTATAAGATCACCAATCAGCCATAAGCAATATCAACTTTTTAAATATCTCGTTGTCTAGTCATGCTTACTTTACATAAAGTTCGTTAATAATTTACCTATACCAATATTACAACGAGGAGATGTTTGTGAATTTGGATGTAGGGGGTAATCTTTGGAACTACTGATCCGTTTCTGAATAGTACATTACTGGTAGGGCGAGGACTTTTATATACGAGGCAAGGATTGCTAATTAATGGTTGGAGCAAGTATAGTGCTTTTCTCAAAAATAAAATGAGACATTTTAATTTTTTTTTCATGATAATGAGTTAGGTATGTCAAATAAAATAAACTTACTTATTTGCACAAACAAACACTTTCGACTTGTACGCAACTTATTTTTATTATTGCCAGCTGGGCAAATGTATTTACCACCATGCAGTCTTCTTCATGGACAACGCCATCTAGAGGAACGCTAAGAACTAAGATAAAAAATTACGAAAAATCGCTCATTGAGGTTAAATTTCAAGTACCATTCAATGGTTTTAAATATTATTAGAGTGCATTATTTTGCGCAATTGGTAGCGCGCTTGTCTGGGAAACAAGAGGTCACAGGTTCGAATTCTTGCCCGAGGAATTTTTTCAAATTCTTGTCTTTACATTTGTTTCTAATTTATCTTTTCTGGTTTGTAATGCACTCTAATAATAATATTTAGAGTATTCCAAAGCGATGGATTTCGCAATAAAAACATAATCTCAGTTAATGAGAACTGTGAATTTCTTAACTTTCTGAAGCAACACATATTGTAGCGACGACAGCGCCATCTGTTTCTTAAGAACAAGACGTGAAATCACATAACGCCCTCGTGAGCGTTCAGTATGTGCATTACAAGCTAGTTAGATCAAATAGTCACAAAAATATTCAGTGGACAAGTATGGTGGAAAAAAAAATTCAACGGTGTAGGTCAGTACCTCGGTTGCGCAATTAGTAGCGCGCTTGTCTGGGAAACAAGAGGTCGCAGGTTCGAATCCTGGACCGAGGAATTTTTTCAAATTCTTGTCTTTACATTTGTTTCTAATTTATCCTTTCTGGTTTGTAATGCACTCTAATAATAATACATATTTAGAGTATTCCAAAGCGACGGATTTCGCAATAAAAACATAATCTCGGTTTTAAATATACCTATAAAATCAATATAAATTATATATTTTTGTTATTATTATTGCAATTATAAATGTAGCAAACATTTCTACATTCCAAACATGAAATTGTAATTCGTTTTTTTTTTCTTTATAAATTGGCTGCTTAAATACTTATGATCGCCAAACTCCTTAGTCTCTTAAAAACATAGACACGGATAGTTTTAAAAAGAAAACATATGAAATGTACTCTGTGAACATATATGGTATGTAATGGATTTTCATACGAATTTCCTGGACACTTTTAAATAGCTCGCTAGGATGAATTATTTTCTGATAGGTCTTTACAGTATGTAATGGTAATATTACAATGTATTTTTGAGAAAATAGTATTAAGTTAATAAAAAGGATACCTACCATTGTTTGGACTCGGTATAATAATATGTCAAGAGTGAACTAAGTGGCCGTGGACCCCTGGGACTCACGTCACGGACCCCCAAGGGGTCCGTCGACCCCAGTTTAAGAGACCCTGGGATATAGTGTGTTCCATGGGAACGGGCAGTTCCTTAGGGTTATTTATTTAGTACATTTACACAAAACATTGCATACACAGGATATCAATAATAATTTCATATTGAACAAAGGCGGCACTTATTAACAGCAATATCTTCCAGGCAACCTTTGAGTGGAAGAGATAAGATGTGGAAGGAAAATATAGTGGGGAACATGTAAATGTTAAATAAACTAGAGTACATTATTATTATTTTAGTTTTTGGCTTTACATAGAGTTAAATGAGTAATGCCATAGACAAACAGTTTGTCCATGGTAATGCCTAACGCTACAATAAACGAGTATATAAACATACACAAAAAATATAATAATATAAAGAATAAATATACATAAATTTACACATATAATAAATAAATAATGGACAATTTTGTATTGAATGAACATTAGCAGTCTAGCTCACTGAAGTAGTGAGCTTTAAGTTTAGCTTTAAATGTGTTTAAAGTAAGTACGACACGTTTGAACGGATTCAGGTAGGCGATTCCATAGTCGAGCCGAGCAGCATGCACAGTAAAAGAGTCTGGATAGAAACCGGTTTTATGTGCAGGTATCGATAAGTTTTTGTGGTTGACAGGGCGTTGCTGTCTGCCTTGATCGGAAAAGAAACTAAAACGATCCCGTAGATACTTAGGTGTAGAAGCATTGTTAAGAGAATAGGTTCCGATTGCATTGATCGCTGTTACTCCATGCCGAAAAACTTGCAGTGCGAGAGGGACGAATTCTGGAAAATTATCAAAATGACGACTTTTATCACGAATTTTATTATTAAAAAACAAACTAAAGTTTGTATCAAATATCTGTTCGGATAACAGTATAATAAAGTTTATACAGATTTTAATTAATAAATAATATAATATGATTTTGCTCAAATAATGTTAAAACTCGACATGAAACCTTTTTTTGGAGTCATCTTTGATTTTTCATGGCTCAATGTTGGAATGACTTCTGAAGATTCTGTTTCGATAGGGGCCGTTCAAGTATTACGTAAGCAGATTTATTACAATTATTTACCCCCCCATCCCTCTTGTCAGCAAAAGTAAGCAAAGCTCTTACCCCCTCCCCCCATGCTTACGTAAACATTTTTCAATTATAAATATATATTTTTTTATATTATAATGTTATAATTATAATTTTAAAAATAAGAAAATAGATTTAGGATAGAGATTAGATTTTACTGATACAGTATTCAACATAGAGTAAGGGGCAAAAATATGCCGATGACGTAATCATCATCTAGACTCCCCTACCCCCCATGTCATCGAAAATAAGCAAAACAAAGACCCCCCCCCATAGTGCTTACGAAATACTTGAACGGCCCTATAAGAGTGTACATTATATTCTTGACAGAAGTCCAATTTTTTTTCAAATATCTAGTATTGCTAGATTCTTCAAACAAGGAAGAATAAATTATGGTTTTTCGGAACCTATCCTCTTAAGAACAGTGAAGAGAACAGAAAGGATGTGAGTATTTCTACGAAAACGAACTGGAAGCCATTTCAGCTGTGTTCGAAATAGAAAGAGGTTACAGTAGTCATTAATAACAACATAAAACGATTTTGAAAATTATTTAATTTTTGCTAAAGTTAGATCTTCACTTATACAAGGCTATAGTTTTTCCTCTGGGTAAGAGCAGTACCCTAGGGACATAGCTATTAATTAATTTATTTATTTATTAGGTTTACCAACAGATATTACACTTTGTTACATCCAAACATGGGCGTCGGAAGACGAAAGTCAAGGGTGGGGCGACCTTTCAAATATGAACGGGATTTATGGTTGAAAAATTAAAAAAACGTATTTTTGTGCAGACAAAAAATGCCGATCGGTCTTGTCTCACATATGTCCGCTGTATGTGTACTTTAGTCGTGATACGAAATCCCATTTTTTACTGTCCCATTCCGTTTTCAGCCCCCCCCTCCCCCTTCCGACGCCCATGCATCCAAACATATCCTCATACCAATAGAGTGCAAATCCAATCCTGCGAGAGGGTCGTCGCGTCGTTGGTGGCGGACAGAAACCGGGAAATGTCGGGTCGGCTCTCCCGTGACGTCATGACTCCTGCCGACCACCGTTGTTCACTAAAACTATCTACTATGTATTTACTTAATTAAACATCATCTGCTTAAAACTTTATTATATACACATATAACAGTTTACAATACTAAATTAGATAAGAAAAGAGAAAAAAAAAAACATATATACATTAACAGAAAACAAAGCCAAAAAGAAAAAAAATATTCAAATAATTCACCAAAATAAGGATCTTTAAATCTTAAATGGACAACCCAGGTAGAAACTACTTCCTCTTTCCTTCAGTCACCGCTTCACACTTCTCTAGCACCATAACCCCTAAGCTCAATGTAATAATAGTTAAACCCCTCATTTGGACATAAGCTATGGGGACGGGGAGTTTGCTAGAAATGAACTCAGCCCCTTTTTAATATACTTTTGGTGGGATGTACACCTGTCAGAGATTTTAGTTTCTGTGGAAGTGGTTCCGAATGAGTACCTTATTATCAGTTATCAAATCAACCTTCGGACGGTTCAGAACGCCGCGACAGACGCGATTTTCACTGAATTAAGTTCATACTCGGTCAATATAAATTATAACTTTGATAACGATTGTTTTAAACAACGATATCTCAGTTTTAATTATTACATAGATACCGTAATTTCGAACAATTTTAAGCATATTAGATCCCGTATTTAATTCATTTAGAATAAGTCGTTCACGTAATTTTTTAAATGGACATATGTATGTATTAAACCCCTTCATACGGTGACATAACAAATATATTTTTGTTACAAACTATAGGCTTTTAAGAATAGAAATTACAAACTTTTCAGTACTTACAAAAAGTATAAAACAAAACTGCAAAATTAAGTTGGTCGTGTCGTGGGGTAAGTAATTTAACCCTTGCCCTGTATTAAGAGGCCTGTAGTCGGCGGCTTGAAGTCAGTCGCACACGGTGTCGCTATACTTGCTTTTTCATTCTACATTCAACTTCGGATTATAGAGCACTGACTGACTGTTATTGGTTGGCCCGAACGTTCATTTCCCGAGCTCGTACGGAACTAACCGAACACGGTGTGAGTGGCAAGCTAACGCGAGACAACATTCATGTTTTGAAAAAACTCGAGAATGGTTTTGGTGGTTCCTATGATTTCAGAAGAAATATCCTAAAATTATAAATGAAACAAAAAATTTTTTTGAATGGTATAAAATGCTGTGAAACTAAAATTATTTGATTTGTTTATCGATTCTAGGACATTACGGTACATAAACATTCATCAAAATATGTGTAAAATCCAGGACTTTTATACGCTTGTAACTTTTGTATGTATTTGATTTTGATAAATGTTTTAGTTTCAAGTCATGGATATTGTATGGGATATGTTGAAAAACAAAAATAATAAGCAAGTACCTATAAATAAGGATATGATCAGCGAACTGCGCTAGTATGGGAGTTCGGGTTAAATATCTGCGTTTTCAGTATTTGTTGTTTAAATACGGTATATGGCACATGTTAGAAGCCTGATTTTTTCAAATATTGCCTGCTCCTACGCTTTCATTTTACACATGTTTATCCTGCTCAGAGGAAGCGCGCCGCTTAGAAAATTTGCAGTTTCGAGGTGTTTTTATTTATTATTTTGGAATTAGGGGTGGGTTTTTAATATGACAGCGGTTTTATAACGGTTAATTTTTTAAGACGTTTATTTTAGTATAAGTTTTATTGTCAAAACTTAACATAGCTCAAATGGAATGATATTTAGATCACAGTTCAGACCTATCTTTGTGATTTAAATGGATCGAGGGAAATGTATGTAATCCTGTATCAAACAGCCGAAATATCAAGATCAAAGAGTGAAATATAACATATATTTTTACAAAATTTTATCATCGCTATTTATTGGTTTAAAGAGAAAAAATCGAGATAACCTCCCCTTAAACCTTGCGTTCCTGCGTTTTTTTTTTCATTTACAAGCTGAAAAGATTCAAAATTATTTATTTACGAATTTAGATAATCCAACGTAAACGTAAAATTATTGTTTTTGCGAAACAGGGCGAGTTATATAACTGTCGGATTTTTTGTTTTAAACGACTTCAAAAAAGGTGGTGGTTCTCTTATTTTTTGAAAATGCTAGGTACTAATTTTAAACCGATTTGAATGATTATTTTGTTTGGACGAATATGCCTTCAGCCGTGCAATTGTGTAAGTCAATCGTATTCAAATTGATTGTCATATGGCTATTTTGCTAAGCAAATTAGCCCGTTTGACAATTGAAATCGTAAATTTTTGGCTGTTAAATAAATACAATAGTCTTGTTTTGTTTTTGACAACCAAAAACGTATGATTTCAATTGTCAAACGGGCTTATTTGCGTAGCCGAATAGCCATATGACAATCGAATTTGAATACGATTGCTCTGATAAAATCCCATTTTATCTGTCAAACTCCATACATTTTTCGGTCGAGTTTTTGAAATCTCGTTTCGACCGTGTTTCCGGAATTGGCCTCCAGGATGCTGATTGCAAGGTGTTACTTTATAAATGGTGGTAGACGTGATGCCGGGCTCGACGACGACACGGTGCGGTGGTTCATCCCAAATTGCATCCCCTTAACTAAAACAGACTGCGAAATAGTTGCGAGGGTTTCGGCACCGCGCTCACCATCCCGCCTGTCTAGCGTGTATGGACATTTACTCCAGGAGAACCACTAAGAGTGGCGAAATTTTGGAAAGGCTCATATGCAGCAATGGACAAGCCAGGCTGATGGATGGACTTTAAAATTGTCACTTTATCCACCTTTCCTGACATAATCAACATATGACTCAACGGATGACAGCACGTTGCTCGAGATTTCAGCAAACACTCTGTATTGGGGTACTGGAACTGATCGCAGACCATTATATATCTTTGGATCGCGGGGTATTACTTGAAAATTAACAGTATACCCAAATAACCTGCCATCCTTCTCTCATATAGTATACAAGTGGTCTTTGCTCAGTCAAGAAATATAATTTCAGCTTTAATATTTTTTTTACAAATGGAAATATCTTTTCTGAAAATAAAATAAAAGAATAAAAAATAAAAAGTGAAAACAAATTTTACCAGTCGGGGTTTGAACCCGCGACGATCGACTACGCTACGGCGTCGAGCCTTCCATATGTCTCACTAAAATTCTCATTACGCTGCTCCCTTTGGTCATAGCGTGATGATACATAGCCTTAAACCTTCCCGAAGAAATGCTCTATCTTTCAGTGAAAACTGCATCAAAATCCATTAAGTGGTTCTCAAGTTATAAGCGAACGAACAGACAGCTAGACAGACAGACTTTGTATTTTATATGTATAGAGAAGAAGTTGTCGTATGCCCTACGATATAGCAACTGAAAACCAATATGAGAGCACCGACTTTCTGAATCCCTACTTCTAGAGAAGATTATGTTTCAGAAATAAAGAAGCCTGCAAAAAGGTCATTTCGGTTCTATCGCTCAGTATAGTATTTTAAACTTTTTAGTGAATGTTTGCCGTTATATTTAAAGTCGATCACTATTTTTAGGGTTCCATGCGTAAAGGGTAAAAAAGGAACCACTATGGTGAGACTTCGTTGTCCGTCCGTCCTCATAACTTTGGAACTGTTATAGATTAAGACTTGAAAATTGACAAAATAATGGAAATCTAATAAAAAAATTAAAATGTCGAAATTTCTCAAAAAAAAAGAAAATCGTTTTCACTCATGAATTTAGTGTGTTAAAGAGCACATTATAGAAATGTATTATTGGGATATAAAAATGATGCAACACATAAATAAGCCTACTTATAGATAAATAATAGTACTTACACTTCGTCGGTTTTTTTTTAATTGTTAAGAAATTTACATGGGTAAGACGAGTATCTAAGTAAATATTGACTTCATGGGCAAAGTCCGGCCGGCCTTCAGGCTCGCTAAAATGCGTAATTTGAAATCAGTTGTCGTATCTGTTTTTGGAGAAATATTTATGTGGAAGAAAAATAAACAATGGATCGAACACAGAATTTATTTGATTTAAATAATTCTCTGTTTGGATGGCCTGTATGTGCCAAGCATTACTATTGAACAGGTATAGAGTTTTCTTTCACTTTTTCTTTTAAAATAAAGAAAACTGTTTATCTTTCCCAATTTTTTCCAATAGGGTGGAGTAAATAGGTAACAAAACTAAACATTAGATTTTTTCCAGAGTTTGTGCCAACATGTTATAGAGCTTAGAAAGAACATGCTTGTACCGCCAGTGCCGTGTTCTCAAGTGCCTGAGTTATCGCTACAAGATGAGCAACTTTTTATTGAGGGATAGTTATACTTTTTTGCGTTACCGCTCAGCTATATTCTGAGCTAACGAGCCTGAAAAAATACTTTCCGATTCTGTAACAGGATTTTCAGGAAATCTATCTAAATGTCTCATTTCAGCTAAAACACGGGCCGTATAGCCGGTGCGGAAGCGGGCGCGGCCGCGTGCGTTAGTGTAGCTAGCGCTTCTGCGCTCCATCCAGGCAGATATCAGACCAGACCAGCCGCAGTCGCGCTCCAACAGCAGCCGACTCCACTAGCTCCTGATTTCGGAGACGGGACGCAACACGAACCAAGTCGGAACCTCCCGAACAAGATGCGAACGTTACGTTTGTTCACCTTTTTACTTATCATGAACTTACTCTATTCCAACGTTGCCGAGCGCCAGTGCCCGTTGAAATGTTCGTGCGGGAAACGAGCAGTGCGGTGTCTGCACCAAGGTCTTATCAGTGTTCCAAAAGTTCAGAGCGATGCACGCATCCTGTAAGTATATCCAACTTTTTTGCCTTGTTTATTAAATCTTTGTCGAAGAGAATGGATTGAAATCGATGAGAAGTTCAAACTTTTAGCGGGTGATAATTTCTCGTTCACATAGAAACAACTAAGTTTCAAAAAACTTCCTAAATATTGCGTTATGTTTCGTCAGCAAACTCACACTAACACATGTATGAGGATGTGTTATAAATTATAGTATAAATAAACGTGCAATTCGGAGGAGTCGGGAACTCTGCGTTGCTCGGTTGCTTGCTGGTCGTAAACGATTTTACGTACCATCGAAGAAATGGACGCAGATCTACTTTTCGCTTTTAATTACCACTACAATACGGGCGAACAGTAGGTCTCCGGCCATTTGTTCGATGGTACAATGACGGAAATATTAAATTTACTCGCTTTGGCCGGCCACAAATACACAAATCCTATATTTAGTTAGTCACTATATCGTGATAATTAAAAGCTGAAGTTACTTCTGGAACACTAATTAATCAGCTATACAATAGTACTAGTAAAACCCTGATATTGTATGATTTACATAGGGTTACCAAAGGTATAAAACAAATATTTTTTTAAATATTAAAGTAACATATTTGACGGTAAAAGCTGTTTGTATTTAATAACGGTTATTGCCTGAAATTAAATCCTTAGTCAGTCAGTATGACTGACATTTATTTAAAAGAAAAACACAATTTTCCTTAATTATACGCAAGTTATTTTATTACGCATATCTTCCCGTAACAAATGGACATTCTATTGTCTAAATTTTATTCTACAAGTTTTTCAAGGTTTTCTGGATCGATTGGACAGTTCTAGTTAGAAACAGGACATTTGGTTACTCTAAAAGTATATTTTTTGCAGGAAAGGGGAAACTGACTGTTCATGCCAGTAGAAAATGCGCTTTTAACTCTTTTGATACATGAGCTATTTCACATTGCAACATTCGAAAAGTTCGCGACAATGTGAAATGGCTCATGAATCATAGGAATTAAAAGCGCATTTCCCACTATCACGAAAATCTAAATAGTTTTAGAGTGCGTTGCAAGATGCAAAAATACGGGTTCGAGCTACGTCTGAAATTTATCTCAGATAATTTGTTTATTACTGATGTTAATATCTTGTTATGCACTCTTAATATTCAGTGAAAGAACTGTTACACATTACATATGTACAGAACACAAACGTAAAGCAAATCCTTCTAATACCGAATGTCGATCTTGGAATTTCGGAAGGAAAGGGAATTTTGACAATAATAGAAGACAGCACTGCGAAAGCATCTGGTTTATCGGTCACGATGTCCAGGGAGTGTATTTTTGAATCATATGAATTTCAATTCGCATATGAATCCGCATGATTCGTATACGAAAACTTAAAATTAGTATTGTATTCGTATGCGAATCATGCGGATTCGTATGCGAATTAACATTCGAATGATTCAAAAATACACTCCCAGCCACACTGCTGCTCGGCGAATAATGTACTTTTAATAGTTATATTGTTACAGAGTTCCGCTTGATTTTTAGTTTAAAATTATTACATTGGCTTGGCTCGCGAGTATGCGCGTGTAAACTTAGTTATTTTTGTCATCCCTAGTATATTGAAAATAAGAGTAAAATTGTTATGATAGGACTTATGCTTATGATGACTGTGGAAAAGGTAAAATATCAGCAACAAACTAAGTCCAAGTTGCTGTTTGGTGATCAAGCCGACTTCACCTACGCTTATTTACTTATAATTTGTAAAACAAAAACCGTTGGTGGTTCACCGTCGCGTCGTCGTGGGTGCGAATCGAAAGATTCCGTACTTAAGGCGCCTAGGCACGCCACCGTTTTAGAACAAAATTTAATAATCCGTTTCTCAGTTGTTTTTAGTAATAGACCAAACTATGTGACCTCTATCATCTGGTGCTGGTATTTTAAAAGGCACCATTTTGCCAAAATTTTGTATATTAATTTTGTTTTAAAGATATCAAGCTGGACAGATTTACATACAAAGTTGTTTTCTTGCCTCAGATTGTACCTATATTAAAATTTAACATTTCAGCCACATAGCGACTTTGTAAATGCCTGTATTTAACTATAGAGGTCTATACCTTTAGTCTATAACGAAAAACAACAGAGAAACGGGTTATCAAATTTTGTACTAAAACGGTGGCGTGCCTATGCGCCTTAAATCGTGATTTTAGTCATTCTTATGTTGTTGAGAATATTGTTATAGTTTTCTTGATTTGTTGACGTATTTCTTAAACTACTCAAAAAATACGCATACACCTTTAAATCAAAATAAATTAATATAAAATGCTCTCAGAATCCTTATAATTTACTCTGATTGTGAAAAAATATGTAGGCATCCTTGCTCTTTATGCTCCTAAAATATTTTTGCTATAAAATATCTTAACTAGGGGTAGACAATTATATGTAAATAACTTTTTCAAAATTTTAGTTGATAGCTCCGTTTGTCACAGAGAAAAGTGGATGTGACAGACAGGAGTCAGTTCCATTTCCTTATTTTTGAGTACGCAGAACCCTAGAAAGTTAAAACTAAATTTGCAAATCGTACAAGTTTATCTTCAAAATTTTATATCTTCAGTGGTTTAGACTGCGTGTTGTCTGGCGGCCAGTCAGTCCCGGAACTGCTTTATACATTACTAGCTTTTGCCCGCGATTTCGTTCGCGTGGGTTTCGGATACAATTCGAATCAGACTTCCCATAGATTTATATATAATAGCCTTTACCATTTGCATCTATTCATCTTTGCCCCGTTTTCGGCTTGAGCGTTATTTTATGAACACCCCTTGTAGTCTTTGTGTTGACCAGGGTAACTACGATGATAATAAAGAAAACCGCAAGCAAATCCGTTGATTGGTTCTCGAGTTATAAAATCGTTTATTCAATCTTTGCCCCGTTTTCTTTTGGGCATTATTTTATGAACACACTCTAGTCGATGTGTTAAAAAAGGTGACTACAATTATAATTAAGAAAACCGCACTCAAATCAGTTTATGGGTTATCGAGTTAAAAAAGCGTTTATTCAATCTTTGCTCCGTCTCCGGCTTGGGCGTTACTTTATGAACCACCCTTATAGCCTCAGTGTTGCCCAGCTTCACTGCGATGATAATAAAAAAAACCGCATCCAAATGCGTTAAGTGGTTCTGGAGTTAAAACGGAACATACAGACAGACAGACAGACAGACAAAAATTCTAAAAATGGTTGTTTCGGCCTCAGTACAGTACCAATAACCCATTTCATTTAAAATTTCGCGAAAATATTCAATGTACAGACATGACTTTTTTACTACTTTGTTATTAGTATAAATAGATTTAAGCAAATGAAAATATTTGTTTTTCATCTTGTCTGCTATAATAGTCAAGTAAATAACGCGTAAAATGTGTAGAAGTGGTGGAACAACACCGTTTTGAAAAATCCCTCTTTTCATGTGTTCCCTGGACCCTCAGATACTTTCATGGTGACCTTTTCGTTACTTACATCCGCAAATGTGAAAGTAAGAGGGGTTTAAATCCTCCAAAGTCCTTAAAAAACAGCTTGTACTATAATATTAAGTAAGTGCCCCAAAAAGTTGCTGTCATTAAAACATCAATACGATTTGAAAAATTCCTTCTTTCCCGTCTTCTCTAGACCCCGGGGAACATTATCATCAGCAATGATCTCAATGACCAGCATCACTTCTGAAAATGAGGCAGAAAGGTTCGAATCCCTCCCTCCAAAGTGCTACAAAAAGTAGTTTTCACTCGTATCCAATATTATCTGTAGGTTAGTGCATTTAAAGAGGGATAATTTAGTGATAATTTATCTCTATTACGAAGTCTGTTGAAGTAAGAAAGATTTACGTTTTGTCAATATTCATATCTCGAATACTATTACAAACCTAGATGTTATACGTAGTATCCCCTATATTAGGCCCGAATAGTCCCGCGTGAATAGATCCCTCGTTCGTCGTCGCCGGCCGGACTGTACCGGTTGAAAATGTACCCTCTAGCTAATTAGCTATAACAAAGGAAACTGTTCTATGTTCGAAATAAAGAATACATGTTTTGTTATTTTTGTCACGTTTCATAATTTAAAAAAAAGACATCGACCGCCTAAGAATACACCGGTGACAGTGACGACGCTCTACAAAACCTATATGTACATAGCATAATATATATGTGCATTATTTACCACGGGGTATGTATGGTCTAATATCAGTAACAATATTTTTGAAGTCTGAGACGCAAAAAAAAATTTTTTTTTTGTTTATGGTTTTGTTTATTTTCTTGATTCTGATTCATTCATTTTCTGATTCATATAAAGCTAACGAGTTCATTTCCTAACTGTATAGGGTGAAATTTATTTATAATGCTAAATTCATACGGGAGACTTGGTAAGAGATCAGTATGAGGGATCGATAACACTATTTGCAAATTTCGCAAAATAAAATGTTGACGTACTGGGCTTGCGTTTGTAGGAAAACACGAAGAAAATATTTTACGAATTTCACAAAAAGGGTCATCGAATATTCATACTGAGTACTTACCGAGACTCCAGTGTGAATTTGGCTGCATAAATAATTGTCACCTAATATTTAAGGGACTTTTGTTTTTATAGCTAAATTCATAAAATTCATACTGGAGACTCAGTAAGGTCAGGACTAATGTTCAATAACCATGTTTGGGAAAAACGTCTGTGCCTCTATACTTGTTTAATAACAACCTCGACTCAATTAGTATAGGAAGTCTAAATTTTATTTGGCGTATTACACAGAAAGGGTAATTGTAGCTCGGTCCCGGCGACTTAACGAGTCTCCAGAATGAATTTGGCTGGACAAACGAAAGTCACCTTATGTAGAGAATTAGTCCGGCGCGCTTTGTGTGCGTAGATAATTGAAATTTGCTTTGTGACAAGATGAACGGAGGATCTCGGTGCAAAATGTACATCATAATATTGTTTTCCTTACTTTTGAATACAAAGTTTGCAATAAATGCGTTTTATAGCAATTCGCGCAAACTGCTTGTTAATAGTTACGTGAACACATGAAAATTATTCAATTTTATGCGTTACATTTAAGCTGCATTAAAGTACGTAATTTTTTTGTGAATACTTTGATCTTAAATTTTAAATCTTAAAACAGTGGTACCATCTAGCAGTCACATCACAGCTCGTCTCATCATCGAGAATGGAGAGAATACAGAAACGGTTTCTATTCTTTTTGACTGTTCACCAGAGGAAACGTTTAGTTTTAACTTTGTACGAAAAGCAGTTAAAGTATTTCAACTTTGTTTCTCTTGAACAACGACGATGGATCCTTGACCAAGTTTTATTATATAAAATTATGAGAAATGCTATCGATTGTCCTCAGTTACTTGCTAGAATACAATTTGTCGTTCCTAGGCAGGGATACCGCATCGTAAATTTTTCACCCTTTGTCCACAATGCAATTTTTAATCGTTTATGCCGAGATCATAACAATCTTGTAAAAAAATGTCAAGTGGATATTTTTGCCATTTCAATAAGAAAATATAATGTTTTGTTGCGTACTGTCGTTGCGAAAGATTATTTTTCAATCTTGAATATTTTTCAATGTTTTTTTTTGCGACAGGCATTCATTATTTTAATTATAACATTTTAGTTTTGTTTAAGTATGTGTTTCTATGGTAGGTGGTAGAGCTAATGCCGGGCTCGACTGTGGAGGTACCACCATCTTACTCGGAAATCCTCCCGAAGTTATTCGGGGGAGAGTAAGAGGACAGCTCTCAGGCAATAAAACCAGGCGGCCCACCATTGCCTGGGACCGATGGATGGCGATATATCCATCCCCAATCGCCGGGCCTTATATAAACCAGACTGGTGACGGGCAGCGGCGTCCCTGGTGCAAGGGTTTCGGCACCGCGCTCACCAACCCGCCTGCCCAGCGTGTGTGAGTATGGGCATTTCTTCCAGGAGGACCGCCAAGAGTGGCGAAATCCTGGAAAGGCCTATGTCCAGCAGTGGACGAAACAGGCTGATGGATGGATGGATGGATGTGTTTCTTAAAAATTCTCAATTTTTAGTTTAAGTTTTAATTATTCACTTAAAACTGTATAATTTTCTATATATTTCTTTAAATATTCTCATAGAAACATAATATACATTTGTTCACTTAAAAATACTAAAAATAAAATTAAAGTAGTAACATAACTACCAAAAACTATTTAAAAAACTAAAATTAAATAACTTAAAATAAAAAGAAAATTCCTACCTAAAAATATAAATTTATTAAAATTAAACTAAATAAATAATATTAGCCAGATCGCCGTCGTCATGTGGAAGGGTACCTAGAAGGCTGGCTGCATTTCCTCTTTGTATGGCCAGACTAATTCTCTGGCCAAAATACGCGCCAGCCCTTGTGTCCCCACAGACGTCGACCAGCCGCGCAGCTAGCTCCTTGAAAAGGAGTTTTGCTTCTGGACCCCACGGCCCGAGGGTCTCAACGCCAAAAGGCGCAAATATGCAGTCCAAACTGAGGCCAGCATATCCGCGTCTCTTGTGTGCTTCTGCCGCTGCTGCGGCTGCGCCAGCCCTGACAGCAGTCACACCGGTGTGGGACGGTGCTAAAGTATCGACACACGTAGCGTCCCACACCAATGCCCTGCCGTTCTTCCAGGGGATTAATGTCATCCCATCGGGCCTCTTGCCATCGTCACGCGATAAGCCTACCGGTTCTAAAATAGCCGGTACGTTGACGGTGGCAAGGGTCCTTCGGATGACATCGTTTAAACTGGTATGCCGCGGGAAGCGGCCAGCACTACGTCGATATGAGAGGCCGTGGTGTCCAAGCTGATCGACTTCTGTGCCACACCGACAGCGATGTGGCTCGTTCGTCCTTGCGCCGAGACGGAGGCTTATGGCAAGGGAGAAAGTTACTCTATCCAGCTGCGTGCCGATGTTAGTTGATGGTACAGCGTGCAGCCAGAAACCTGACTCCCGTTCGCCAGATTCCAGAAGACGTGCTCGATCTGCTGAGTCAGAAGCAGTCTCCAGTAGGTCGTTTTGTACCTTACAGAAGAAAGGCTCGTCCCTGCTGGAGGCGGATGCTTTGATGCTAAAGCCAGAAGCGTTTCCGGCGATTTCGGGGCCAGGGTGTCTGTGGAAAAGAGTAGGTGTGCAGCTCCCCTAATATCACCATCATTAAATTTTTTTTCTATTCTCTTATTAAAATCACCGGTGTAGTTTTGGATATTTTGCTCATAGTCCGGGGTTATTTCATTTTTAGATGAACAGTTATTTTTTATCTTTTGCGTGAGGGAGCTGTTCTCGTCCCTTCCCCTTTTGACATGCAGTATCCGGAATGCAAAAGTTAATAGCTGCTCCCAACTTTTGTGGTCGTTGTTATTTAAAACATCTTTTAGGCAACTGGACAGAGAGGCAGCAACTGTTGTACTAGCTCCTCGTGGTATTCTCTTAACCACGGGAGTGGTGGACTTGAGTAACCCTAGTTTTGACCAAAGAGGGTCATCCTGTGTGATAGGCGGTGAGACTGAGCTTGAGAAATTTTGCTTATTTTTCCCGATGTGTATGTTGAGGCCTCTCTGCCCTTTGAAGACCTTGTTACATTCCGGACACCGCGTGTCCGACGACTGGCTGCCGGCGGCCGCACTGGACGGGCCGGCCGCCTGCGACATGCGGCGCCAGGACGAACTCTATACAATAAAATAAAATTTATATATTACAGCTTATAAAAAAAAAATTATAGGTAAAACTATGTACCTAAACAAAAAACATTGATAAAAAAAACCGAGTAAATTAAATATAAATAATAAGTTAATATGTGTGGACACTATTTTAAAACAATACAAGTAAATTAGTAACATTAATACTAGAAAAAGGTAATTTAATTAGAGTTTGTTACTTAAAATATATATACATGTATGCCTGAATAATAAAGTTGAACCATACAAACACAAAATTTAATTCCTGTGAAATGCTAAATACCTCTTTTGAGTACAAGTTTCTTTGGTAGCTTGTCAATATTGGTCATCCGTCACAATTGTATTCTCCGCAACTAAGTCAGCTGAACCTCCTGGGCGGGTCACGTCAGGTGTATGCAAATAAAAAGGTCGTAAGACGTCGTTTTCTTGTTGGTGGGATCCTTATCGATATCCTTGTACTCGGAGACCTTGCCTGTGTTTCACTGGCCGCAACAGACGGAGAGCTACACTGGGGTCGAAACGTGTTTTTTTTCACCGCTCATTGACGTACGAGTATATTCAGATTAATGGTGGTACCGATTTTTTTTTGCGATGTCGTAATACGAGTATTTGGAGCTGAGCTTGTTCAACATAAATGTAAGTCGACGCTGGTAATACTTAATGAGGATTTGGGAAAGTGTAAATCAATATTTGATTATTTTATATTATCTTTAAATATTTCTTTAAATTAGATTTTATTACGTCGCTTCGAGCGCATTTAAGTGTCCTACAGACATGCTGTGTTTGCCTATAATTGGGAATACACTCGTACATGTTGTGTTTGTCTTATCTATATACTTTTGTAAGTGTAATTTCTGTTGGCAGAATAATTGTAAATAAACCTCCTTTTTTTCTTTCTTCTCTCTGTAAATACGTACCTTATCTTTATCTATTATACAGTACTTGCAATCTACAAGCGCACGGCGCCTTTAGTTGTGTGGGGGACCAATCTGTTTACGCGTCAATGTAGGCGTGACAGTGACCGTGGGTACGGTTAGCAAACAAAAATTAATTCATTGAAGTTGTGGATATTTCCAATTTTTTAATTTTAAGGTCTTTTTTATATTTATGAGGATTGGTCAAAATAAATAAAAGTAAACACCTTTAAAGTTATATATATATATATATATATATATAATTAATTACAGGTAGAAAATTAAATAAACACAAAAGAAATTAAACCTAAACATGTCTTTACACAACATAAAAAGATCTGTCAATTAATATGATTAACATACATAATTTATATCAATCCTTCATCTAATGTTTCTACACTGTCACTATCATCATCCTCACTGTCATTGTCACTTTTATCATCTTCTCCAACATTTATAATAAACTGGAAATCATAATCAAAATACTTCATGTATTCTTTTTCAATTTTTTCAACATGATTGCATGTATTTCGCCAGGTGGTTTGGTCTATATCATTTATGCATTCATCTATTAAACTTTGAACAATGGTCATGTTTTGACCTATGTTTTTTGAAGCAATGCGGTTTTTTATAATACCCCAAATATTTTCTATCGGGTTTAGCTCTGGGTGATACGGAGGAAGTCTTAAGATTTCAAAACATGTCTTTACACAACATAAAAAGATCTGTCAATTAATATGATTAACATACATAATTTATATCAATCCTTCATCTAATGTTTCTACACTGTCACTATCATCATCCTCACTGTCATTGTCACTTTCATCATCTTCTCCAACATTTATAATAAACTGGAAATCATAATCAAAATAATTCATGTATTCTTTTTCAATTTTTTCAACATGATTGCATGTATTTCGCCAGGTGGTTTGGTCTAGATATCATTTATGCATTCATCTATTAAACTTTGAACAATGGTCATGTTTTGATCTATGTTTTTTGAAGCAATGCGGTTTTTTATAATACCCCAAATATTTTCTATCGGGTTTAGCTCTGGGTGATACGGAGGAAGTCTTGAGATTTCAAAACCTTTTCTTCTTATAAATTCATCTATTTTAAATGTTATGAATCGGTCCTTGTTATTTTTGATCAAATCATATAGTTCAACTTTTTTTAAATTACTATCAAATGAAATGTCATTCTCTGTCAACCAGTTTTGCATTTCCCCTTTACTGGAATTAGAGGTCGGTATTTTGCTGCTTCTAGTATTGTGATAGGATGCATTGTCCATAACAATAACCGACTTCTCCGGTAAGTTGGGCAATAATTTTTCACTAAGCCATTTAGAATAATTATCATAATTCATATTAGAGTGAATGAATGAAGAGTGAGTGAATTTTTAAAAAAAAGTTGATACGCCAAAGTTGAATCTCATGTCTTTCTTGTAATGCTTCTCTGTTATTTCCATTTTTTTTCCATTTATAGCCTAATTTCTTTAGTATTGAACGTAATGTGTTTAAGCACCCATCGAACCCAATCTTTTCTCTCAAAGCTGATCGCAGTTTTGACAATGTTGGTAGTTGCCTTTCCACAATATGAAAATTTTGCACAGTAGTACGAATAATTTCAAGGTTCATGTTGTCTAAATCAAATTTATTATTTCTCTGACGTCGTTTTTTCATAGGTGAGGTAAAACCTGCAGAAGAAGGTGGCAGCTCTTTTTCTTCTTTTAAAATTGTACTTACAGTGCGTTCACTGACTCCTGTAGCTTTAGCAGTACGTTTCCGTATATTAGCCAAAGGACTTAAATCACAATTATCCACATTGTTTGCTTTCATAAAATTATACTCGTCTTGAAGAAAGTGATACACTCGAGCAATAATGGCGCGTCCCTGAGAATAATAAATAACTATTTATAATTGATAGTCTTTTAACATTTGTTTTAAAAAAGTTTTGACACGATATCTTTTCTCGAGAAAAATTTTTAAATATCAAACGCGATCCACAAACCGGACTTTATCGAACTAGAAAATTACCTTTAATAAGTTTTAAAATGAATAAAAAATCTTACCTCGCTATGAATTACTTTGCGTTTTCCTCCACCCGTGTGATTTGACACGCTGATGGTACTTCATGCACATTAGCAGCGTGAAAACACTATGCACAAGTGACTCGAACGATGGCTCGCTCGCTACTGACCGCTCCGTCGGGTACACACACTAACGCAATTATGTATTTACGTTTACAATTACAAATAATGATCACGTGCGCTCGTAGATTGTAGAAACTGTACTATGTAATTGACATATACATATCTCAACTGAAGCCGGGCCCAGTGGGGCCCGAAATATATCTTGAGCAATTTTGTTTAACTTTTATCTTATTTATTATTTTTGTAACGTATATAAAATACACAATAAAAAACTTTTTAAATGTGATTTTGAATACATGTACATATATCATTTAACTGTCTAATTGTATCTGGTAGATGAATAAACAAACATGGAGTCATGACCAATACACCTTTATTTAGATGTCTAGTCCGAGTGTTGTACATCTCTGACTGCTAAAGTTTGGGAATAAATGTCTGTTAGTTTTGACAAAGGTAGCTATTTCGTATGTAGATATAATATAAATAAATATATAATTGCTATGTTTAGCCCTTTATTTTCTTTAAATGTTGGTAGTAAAAAGATAAATAAAAAAAAACAGAATTTTCAATATATTTCGGCCTCTTCTATGAGGCCGTCATCAGTTGAATAGAAGAGGCCGGAATATATTGAAAATTCTGTTTTTATTTTATTTGTCTTTTTACTACCAATATTTAAAGAAAGTATGTAGATATAGATAGATGGAACTGTGAGAAGATTCTGCTTACAATAACTTTTTTATATTTTGTATCTTTTTATACACCTGCAGCGTTTCTAATAATGCGCCGCGCCGTATCGTACTTACTTTTGAGGCGACATAACCGTAGTATATCTACATTTAAGCTGTCAGAACAGCATTAACTACTTTAGCAAGCATCTACAAATTGATTAATTTATTTATTCATTATGTCTAATTGTGTGTTCTATGTCAAATTATATTCAATATATAAATCTAAAAATTTGTCCTCAATTTTTTGGGTTCCGTACCTCAAAAGGAAAAAACGGAACCCTTATAGAATCATTTTGTTGTCCGTCTGTCTGTCAAGGACAGACAGGACTGAGGTATCGAGTTGAAATTAAAACCATGTATATACTCAGGTCTACAGTCCCTTGAAGGTTTGAAAAAATCAAACATCTAAGTTAACATAGAAAAAGATATGGCCATTTATGCCGCAATAAAACGTACATTTCGACACTCACAAGGGAATCAAAATTTATAGGGTATTTTCCGTAGTCCTAGAACTATGAAATTTGAAAACTATACAATTGTAATAAATAAAAAAAAAACTTTTTTTTATAATATATTTATAATATGTACCAACAAATTTGTACGGAACCCTCGGTGGGCGAGTCCAACTAACTCGCACTTGTACGGTTTTTACGTCAAGTATATGCGGAATAATCAGTCCTACGAGTATGTCGAAAATCTCTAACGGGGCCCTAGAAAAAGGGTCTTGACAGACGGACGAACAACATAGTGATCGTAAAAGCGTTCCGTTTTTTCATTTTGAGATACTGAACCCTAAAAACTTGACTCGTGAGCGTTCCGTTCATACCGTTTAAAGTTGCCCTTTACGTAGTCAATTTCATACAAATTTGCTTGCCAGGAAAACCTATAGGATGAAGATATAGGCATTATAGCAGACGTACAGAAAAAAAAAACAAAAAATTACTTCTACTTATAATTATTGTACTAAATATATTGACCAACTTAATTAGACCCTTTAGATGCATAAATAGAGTTTTATAGATCGGAAGTATCATGTTAACTTCTAAATACCAACAGTTATTAACTAAACGTTAATAAGTTTGTGTTTTAAGGCGACACATTGGAAATTTTTGCGACATGGATCTCCATTTTTCTCAGCAGTAAAATAACATATGTAATTATCAATTTATAAAGCTTTTCATTGACATCATTTTGCCCGAAGATTTAGTTGATTGATTAATTTTCATAGCAGAGAAAAAAATATTTAGAAAACCTCTTTTAAAACAGAGATTTCTATTTTACTGACAAACGGGAGTGAATGAAGCCTCGTAAGTTTTTTTATTTAAATTAGTATACAAATACACTTCCATATGGCCGATTGGATTTATTAAATTACTTATAGTTGTCATTTTAAATGAAAGATACTGTTTTTTATACGACCTATGAGCACATATTTGTATGGAGTAAGTCCCCCTCACTACACTCCCCTAAGGCACCAATTTTAAATTAAAAGTCGGAACCATCAGGGGCTGAGTCCTACTCGCACTTGATCGTTTTTATTTACTGTTATTTATAGGTATATAAATATAATTTTAAAATTTTGTGTCTCTGTTTTCCGATTTGGCAACCCTAACTTTAGCGACTGGACGTTTCGTGCCTCAGTTCCTGTCGGCCATCAGCTCAACTGATGACCGCACGACCCCGATGCTGGATCATTAACATTATAAATAACTAGCATTCGCCCGCGACTCTGTATGGACTACAGAACTGGATCCAGACCAATCAATTAAATTATCCCACGGTTACCCAAAAAATAACTGTAGTGTTCACAGATATAGATCCAAATAGATGCCGCGAGTGTATGTACTTCGCGTGCCCAATTGCGTGCCAAAAGGGAGAGCAATGCTCTTCCTTCACAGATATTGACTCCTCCAACTTTGACTCTTATGTATTATGTCTTAAGTCTTACAATCTTTTCTAAGATTCAAACCGCTGTCAACCAATTTCATTGTAAAATGTGACACGCTTGATTTTAATAGAGTTTGATGCACTTGCGTCATCTATTTAGATCTATATCTGTGGTAGTGTTTATGTAAGCAATATAAAATGTAAAGATCACTGGTTTTATTTTTGTTTTGTGAAGCTGGCTCTTAGAAGCTATCAATTTCTATTTTTCTCAATTCCGATACCAATTGGCTCACCATAAATAAATATACAGCACATCCAGGTGACTTAGCAACTTGATATTCTTTTCATAAGGTTTTATAGCGGAGGTTTTATATTTATTTCATTAACGTAGAGTACTCAGTACATATTTATCACTAGTCTTTGCCCGCGACTCCGACTGCGTTTATTCAATCTTTGGGGCCGTTCAAGTATTACGTAAACAGATTTATTACAATTATTTACCCCCCCATCCCCCTTGTCATCAAAAGTAAGCAAAGCTATTACCCCCTCCCCCCATGCTTACGTAAACATTTTTCAATTAAAATTTTTTTTTTTAATATTATAATGTTATAATTATAATTTTAAAAATAAGAAAATAGATTTAGGATAGAGATTAGATTTTACTTGGCCGGTTTTAGTATTTGTTGTCATAGTGGCCACAGAAATATGTGAAAATTTTCAACTGTCAACTATCGCGGTTCATGAGATACAGCCTGGTCACAGACGGACGGACGGACGGACAGACAGCGGAGCCATATGGTTTAAAAATCAGAGTTATAGGATAGTTATAGCCTTAGTCATAGGATCCCGTTAGTTACCCTCTGGGCACGGAACCCTAAAAATGGTAACTTTGGATTCACAGCCCTAATAATCAAATTAATAACCATATATTTATTTATTTATATAGATATCAAATTGTCACAATATAAGTAAAAGTTCAAAAAATACAAGACAGGAGGAATTTTTGCCTTATGGAATACGGTTAAAATACTAAGTAATAACAATTATAATGCTTGGAGTCGCTGATAAATAAATACAAAAATAAGGTCCAAATTAAGACTAAGAATCGAATTAATTAAGTAAGCAAAGGAACAAAGCGAAATTTAGTCAAATTGAACATATAATACATAATAAGAATTTGAGTTTTATTAATTTTGTTATTATTAATTAATCACTATATAGAAAGACTCACCACCATGTTCCCACATTTTGAGCCGTGGCCTTCAACCCGGTTGTAATTTTTAGGGTTCCGTAGTCCGACAAGGAACCCTTATAGTTTCGCAATGTCCGTCTGCCCGTGGCTTAGCCCAGAGACTATGAGTACTAGAAAACTGTAATTTGGCATGGGTTCACATATTAATTACGCCGACAAAAAGGTAAAAAAAAAAACCAAAATTTTTTAAAGTTTACACTTAAATTTGGGATGAGTTTTTTTCTCGTCTATCCCATAGTGTGGGGTATCGTTGGGTAGGCCGTTTAAAAACATTATGGGAGTGTGAAAACCATTTTTCGATTTAGGGTTCCATTGGCAAAATATTAAGCTTTAAAGTGCTAATTTTTGTTAGAGTCAAGCGTCCCCCCCTGCTGGCTAAACGGTTGTTTATAGATAAGTGAAAAAATTGACAGAAGTAGTATATTATAATGAATTTAAAAGGAAAACTATCACAGCTAAGTAACCTTTACAGGTTTACGAGTACAGGTCGCGCCAAACTTTTGGCCCCCTCTAAACACGACAATGTATGAGCCGTTCTTCTAAATGTATGGGACAAGTAGACCAACTTATAAAATGTACTGGGCAACTA
Organism: Ypsolopha scabrella; assembly: GCA_910592155.1. Classification (NCBI taxonomy): domain Eukaryota; kingdom Metazoa; phylum Arthropoda; class Insecta; order Lepidoptera; family Ypsolophidae; genus Ypsolopha; species Ypsolopha scabrella. The sequence goes on from OU342960.1 coordinate 14,375,444, forward strand.
TGGACCCTACATTGCGCGTGGCCCGACACGCACTTGGCCGGTTTTAATTCACAATCAGGGATGTTTGATAAAGGATCAAGCTTATCATTGCCTTCTTCAATAAAGTACGCTTCCTCTTCTCCCAGAGTTGTAATATTCGTTAGGATGATATTTACTTGACCCCCGGGTTATCCAACACTTGATTAGAACTAAAAATACTTACATGATTGTTCTTTGTTTTTAGGACTATGTATTTAGTAATTTGTAACAGTAGGTACATTTAATAAATACATAATTCTACACGCACGGGATATTATTATTTTTATTTTTAACCATCGACCTAGTAAATACTTATAGTTCGTAACATTTTACTTAGATTGAAAGACCATAGTGACTGTGATAGATATCTGTTACTGAAAAGAGATTTAATGACGTCACACTTCAGTATTATTGTTTTGAGATCACACATGTTTGAGTCTTTGAATTTGTAGAGTCACCTTATTAAACACAGTTAAAGCCCGGACAAGAAGTTGTATTCAAAATGTTTCCATTGCCTTAAGGCGCTATCGTGACATTAATTTATAAAATAAAAAATTGGCCATTGTGAGTCGGACTCGCGCACAAAGGGTTCCGTACCTGATGCCGGACCCAACAGAGGGCCCGAAATATATCTCAATCTGAATTTTAATAATATGTTATTTAGTATATCTTTATATAAACTCCAGAATAAAGACAAACTAGTCGATTAATCATATTTATTGGTATATATAATATACTAGCCTTTGCCTGCGGCTCCGCCCGCGTTTATTAAAATCTGCTTCGTTTTCGGCTTGGATCTTATTTTATCAACACCCCTCACAGCCTTTATGTTGAACAGGATCACTACCATGAGAATAAAAAAAAACCGTATCCAAATCCGTTCAGTGGTTTCGAGATAAAAACGGAATACTTACAAACAGACAGACACAAAAAAATTTAAAAAATTGTGGTTTCGGCTTTAGTACCGATACAAATAACTCATTCCATTTAAAATTTCTACGGTGAAAATAAAGAAAAACTCATCCAAATCCGTTGAGTGATTCTTGAGTTAAAACTAAATGTATTAATACGTAAAAATTGAAAAAACTGCGGTTTTTGCTTCAGTAACACATATCATTAAAAATTTCAAAAATAGATTCGATGTACAGACACAACTTTTTTACTACTTTATTATTAGTACAGATAGATAGGTATTTGACTTTGAATTTTGGTATCTATGAAACATTTTTTTTATATGTGACCGCCTCTGTAGCCGAATGGTAGAACGCTCACCTGCTCACCCAGAGGTCGTGGGTTCAATCCCCATCGTGCACATACATTTTGTACGGTCTGCGTGCTTCAAAAGGTACAAAAGCTGTTGGCCCATTTGTACGACGATAGCGCCCGCCAGTTCGCCACTCATTACGTTTCGGACGAAACAATTGTTTGGTTAAAAGCGAGTGTACCAGTGTGGACTCGTATTTCACACATTACACTTTGAAACAGTCATATCGGTTATGTATCACATAATATCATATATATGTTATGTAGGTTATGTATGGATAATTGTAAAATATGGGCAGTTATTGTAAGCGCGTTTTTCATATGAAACGAAGGTCATTTAAGTAGTATATACTACAATCAGCACCCTGACACAAAGCAATTCTTGCCATCACGAATGGTGTGCTATCGTCCATTGAAGAGTTTCAGATTCGAAGATCAGGTGGCGTAATTTTAATTATCAAGTAATATTCAGCAATCAGCACACTAACACACAGTGATTGCCACAAACTTGAATTATGTGGTGTCGTTGAGGAGTTCTATGGTGGTGAAAATCTTACTAAATTTAAAACTTGTACGTTTAACCTTCTTCAAGTAAGAGCCAAAACGAATAATGCAAATCTTTAGAGGTTTCTGGTATGGGGACCACCCTTAAAATTTGTTTTTTTCAAGTGTTTTATTATCTGTAGTGGTAGAGGCCGTAGTGGTTCGTATTTTGTGATCATTTCAACCATCTGCCTATAACGGTTGAGGGTGTAGACCTCTGTGACCGATAGACGGACAGACAGACAGACAGTGGAGGCTTAGTAATGGCCCCGTTTGGCAGCCTTGGTGTGCGGAACCCTAAAAGTAAAGGCGCAGAAAGGCGTGTGAAATTCAACATAAAACTATTCATTACAAATATATATTATAAAGAATTATATGATATCATTGGTTTATTACATGTTTGTTATATAAGAACATTGTATGAATCAGTTAATGTAATCATCAAAGGCGTATTGTGTGTCATGTGCGCCATTCAGTCGGAAACACATGATATTCATGTTATCGACATGAAATGACTAATATAGCTTTGTACTGCACAAGCATCGATGAGGGTTTATTTCATCGATGTGCACAAGTCTCAAATAATTATCCAAAATCTTATTGTCCAAGCAACAATTTAGGTTTACGAAGCATTACTTTGTATACACAAGTAGATATAGTTGCGTTTTTTGGAACCTGAAACAGAAAAGAAATACCAATACTTCCTTCCTTGTGAATTTCAAAAGCTTTTAACGACCTTTTCAAAAATTGCATTTAATGGGCTATGAAAAGAAGTCTCGGTTGAAGCCAGGAACTCTTTTCAGTACAGTTTGAATAGTTTATCACCGTATACGAATTTTGGTACAGGTTAATATAACCAAATATTTTCTAACCGGTTTCCCATTCCGGTAAAGAAAACTGGGAGAAAATGCCACGGGGGAAGGGCGCGCTGGGCGGAGGAGGCTAAAAAAAGCAACAGCCCACATTCAATCAGAAAAGGCCAGATTTCGTAACCGTAATTGTGTGTACACCGGTACCTACGCTGCAAACGCAAAGGTATCGTTAAAAACGGTATGCCGTAATATCGAAATGTTACGGTACCCTTATTTAACGGTTGGTCAATCCCTCGTTGAAACCAACCGAGCCGATTGAGTATGTAATAGTACCCATTGCCAGCTTACAACTCAAGTTCTCGTGTTTTATCCTTGGATTTATTTTGTAAATCCCCTGAAGTCAAATCAATCAACTGGACAAACAAGAAGAAAAATATCTGTAAAACCAAAATTATAAGGCGGTTACCGAATTAGTATTTTTCCAGACCAATCTTAGTTGTCTTGCTGTAATCATGACGTTTTTCAAATTTTCACATCACTCCATGATAGCTCAATAATAGATGCAGACGTAGATCACAGGGTGCAAACGGGATGGCACAACACAAATAGCGCAGGAGGAGTAACGTTAAGAGACAAAGTACGTAACGTGCGTGTGAAAGGCAGTTTCAAAGTAAAGCCAGTGCAGCACAAATTGATAAGACCATGTCGGGAAAAGATGCCTTTCCATGAATACTAAAAAAGGGGACCCGTTAGACCAAAAACTACCTGGTTAAAGGATATGAAAAACATGAACCTCAGCGAACACCAATTCGATGAATGGTAAATTATACACAAAACCTTGCACCTTTTTCACAAATATTTGTGTTATGAAAATAAAGAAGTTGTATATAATATTCTCTAAAGGTATCCTCTAAAAAAAAACTACAACTAAAACTGAATTTAGGCAAGCGAAGACAAAGCGCCAGTGATAACAAATATATGGTAACGGGTAACGTACCACGTGCGGTCCTGTCGGAAAGACATTGTTCTCTTCGACTATGCTGCTGACCTCGACCTTGCAGCAGCTCTTGATTCTGCTTGTGATCTAGACCATGACGGACCATACAGTGCTTATAATAACTCAGAGGAGTGCCCGGGGCTTGCCAGAAACTGGGAATATATGCGAGTCACACCTTAGTTTAGGGCAAAAACCTGTCAAGTGCGAACAGGACTCGCGCCCCGAGGGATTCGTACCATTAAAATAATGGTCTTTAATGATTTGAACATATTTTACGGAAGTATCCATTACCAATAATAGAAAAATATTAAAACTACTTGTACGTTCCACTAATATATACGAGTACTTACTGTAAGAACGATCACGCTATCGGTTTCATCGATTTATCGACATCTTCAGGCGAAAACAATTAGAAAAACATTAAATACATTATATGTATACGTTCTATCAGTATAACCTATATATAAATTTATTGTTAATGTTTATATTTATAATGTTACTATAATCTTTAAAAAATAAAAGAAGAAGCTTGCAAAAGTAATTATATTTTATATCTATATATAAACGTTATAATAAAGACAAACAAGTCGACTAATCATATTTATTTACGTTTATGTTACATGTCCAATTACCAAAAAACTAGTTTTAATATTTTTCGAAGTAACGACATACAACATCAATCGTATCCGCTACCTACAACCAATAAGTTTCCAGTATTTGTTGTTTATATACGCTATATGGGTACCTACTTAAAACATAAATTCTAAATTCCCAGCTAGGTTAGTTTTTTAAATAGTCACCGTAACAAAAATAGTCTACAACTATCAATTTTAACAGCTATAAAAAAGGATTAACATATGTAATACTGAATACAGGTACCATTATACATCTTTGAATAAATGAGTTTTAGACGACACACCATTTTTTGCGGGTCCTAAGTTACTACTAACATGTCTCGACCCTCTCTCAATAACATTGTTGAATGTTTATTTCAATATTCGGTTTTAGGTCAACATTACTACACGAAATATCCAAATTTCAGTTTTAATACAAAATGATTTTTCGTCCCATTTGCACGCTAGTGCATAAAATCTGATGAAAAAATAACTTTATCTATTGCCCACATCGTATCCCTCTTAAAATTTCGGTGTATCAACTTTTTTAAATAAGTGTTTAGAATACGTTCCATTTTCACATTGATTTTCTGATATAAAAATAATTGAGGATGAGGGCAGTAAAATCCTTGAGACGCCGAATCCGGCCATGTATTGGAATAGTTTCGAACAAGTGATAAGTTAAGATTTAATTATTAGTGGAAGAAAAACTAAATAGTTTTTTTAAATATGAGGACCTTGCTTTCCCTTGCCTTACGACATTACTTACCAGAATTTGATTATTGTAAGCGACACTACCGAATGGTAATCATAATATACACTATATAGAGCATTTTTTAAGCTTTGATTCTCGTCCAGTAACATATTTTTTCAAAAATCTAATTTTATTTTCATCAAAATCGGCCCGAGATTACTTTGAGCATTTTTAGGGTTCCATACCTCAATAGGATAAAACGGAACCCTTATAGGATCACTTTGTTGTCCGTCTGTCTGTCAAGACCCTTTAACTCGGGAACGCTTCTACAAGTATAAAGAAAAATCTGAAAACTATACATTTGTAATTAAATCATAAAAATATAGTCTTCATTTAAAGTATGTAATCGGGAAAAGCTCGGAAAAAAATACCTGAGACATGATTCCTGAACTATTTATAATAATATGTACCTACAAATTTTCACGGAACCCTCGGAGGGCGAGTCCGACTCGCACTTGTCCGGTTTTTTACTATTCCCTATAGTTCCGGGTTAGGCCATTTACGCCCACTTAAAAACTAATCCTGTATCTCTAGTAGAAATTACGGAACCCTAAAAACCGACATAGAGTCAAATCTCGATTCTGGTCGCATTCGATTTGCGAGCGTCCTAGGTACCCCTCGTATAATACGTTCGGTTTAATATTTGGAAGCTTAGCAACGAACGGGAAAAATATTTTAAATTAGACAGTTGGGTGCTATTGAGGGGAAAATATAAACAACTTTTGTGGGATGGAAAAAAAAACATACACATAAATACCTATATTAATATTATATAATATACCTTCACATTTACCGTTGAAATAATAAAAATTAAAAATATAATCTTATTTCTTTTGTAATATTAAACTACTTATTATACATTAGCTAAACAAATATTGCATAAATAATTAAAAAGTCTACTTATATACTTCTCACACACAAATATAAGGTGACTTAAATTTATCCAGCCAAATTCTTACTGGAGTCTCAGTAAGTGCTCAGTAACAAGGTTCGATGACCCTTTTCGTGAAATTCGTAAATAATTTTTTTCGTGTACCCTAAAAGCGCAAGCCCGCCCCGAGTCAATTACGTCAAGATTTTATTAAATCCGTGCGAAAATTGCCAATGTCCTTCTTGTTGGTCAAGAGTCAGAATAAAACCTAATTAACTTGAAAACTACTGACCCCAGATTCTTGTGTCAAAACTGGTCAAAACTGTTGTAAATTAGCGATTAACCCCCTCAATCACTCTATAAGTAAAACATATATTTCGATCCACTCGGTGTCGTCGTCAGTCGAATATATATAAAATATATATATAATAAATCTCACCCCGAGTGGATCGAAATATATTTCTAACTTATTATTTCTTTTTTGCATATATATAAAATTGTACATACATATATATATTAATAATAAACAATTAAAAAGCCTTTAAAAAGCTAAAATATTTATTTCTATAAGTAAAAGCAATTCTCGGATTCTAACAATTTAATTTCTGTTGGTTTCACGCAGGGAATATACTACTCCCCTCAGGTTCCATAGAAACTTGCCGGTAATTCTATGGCCAAAGGACTCTCTCGATTCTTTTGGAGAAAACTAATACTACAATATAAGCTGTTAAAACAAAATCTACTGTATGTATTATTGCATTAAATAGTTACATTTAATTAATACATAAGGATCAATCTTTGCAAATAGAAATTATGTTCTAACAAAAACTGATTTTTATTGTCGAGTTTTATTTTAGGGTTCTGTTCGTGGAAAAAAAGGGATCATTTTGTCGTCGTCTTTCTGTCCGAATGCGAAGATAAGTTCTTGTAGGTGTAATCCATCGTTCTTTGCTCACAAAAATATTTATAATTTTTGAGTACCATAAATAGTCTTGCTAATAAATTAAGGAAGGCGCCAGCCCTCGGCAATCAAAAGCACGGTTAAGGTTTTTTAATGAGCTGATTGCTCGCAGCAATTTAACAGATAACAATCTAAGTGCGTGATCACAATGTTTAAAAAGATGTGCCTTGTTTGTGGGTTTACATCCAGCCTCACACAGAATAGGGCAATGCGAGCAAGCGTCACAAAATAATTTGGCCAACTGTGAGTTGGACCCGGGAACGAAGCATGGTGAATAGCAACAATATAAATGTCGTAACAACAGGCGAAACAAAAGAAGCTGCTAATTGGTGGTGAATGACAGATGACCCCAATCGCCAGGCCTTATTTCAAACAGACTAGTGACGGGCAGCGGCGTCACTGGTGCAAGGGTTTCGGCACCGCGCTCACCAACCCGCCTGCCCAGCGTGTGTGAGTATGGGCATTTCTTCCAGGAGGCCGCCAAGAGTGTCGAAATCTTGGAAAGGCCTATGTCCAGCAGTGGACGAAACAGGCTGATGGATGGATGGACAGACAATTCGGTTCCCGCTGAGTACGGAATCCAAATTTTCATTATTTGTTGTTTTACATTAGTGTATTTACAAAAATTTGACCAGATTTGAAACTTGTATGTATTATCATCTTTAAGATAGAGCTTAAATAAATAACGTAAAAAATTGTATTTTATTACTCGTCGCGCGTGATAAAGGCCATAAGAAACACGTATTCTGTGAAAATTACAAATATTATATTAGGTATGTACCTATTACGGTTGAAGCGACAAAGCCCCAGATCCACAATTTTTTCGATCTGGGGCAGAAAGTTTGAGAGTTTGAGTCTCTCCAGTGTTTGAGATATCCATATACCGGGTGTAATCATGTCGTGCTCATTAAATTAAACCACATGCTCTACTGATCATCCTGTACCACCTCCATAGAAAAAACTATTGAAAAAACGCGAAATAAAAATTCAGTTCCCCCTACAAATTTTTAATAACTCCTTGTTAATTATAATTTGCCCTTGTTTAATAACTCCATTTTCTATGGGAACTTTTTATTTTTTTTTCGCGTTTTATCAAAAGTTTTTCTATGGAAGTGGTTCAGGATGATCAGTAGAACATGCAGTTTAATTTCGTCATGATTACATCCTGTATAATATTATAAATGCAAAAATGTGTATGTTTGTTTGTTTGTCTGTCTGTATGTTCCATTTTCACGTCAAAACGGCTGAACCTATGTATTTTCATGAAATTTGGCATGGAGATAGATTGAGACTCTGCGAAGGACATAGGCTATAAGGGTGTTAATAAAATAACGCCCAGGCTGAAAATGGCCTTACGTGCGATAAGTGTATTTATGTACCTATATCGCAGAAATAAAGTATTCATTTCATTTCATTTCAACGGGACGAAGATTGAATAAACGATTTCAACTCGGGAACCACTCAATGGATTTGGATGTGTTTTTTTTACTATCATTATAATGACCCTGGCTAACATATAAGTTATAAGAGTGTTCGTAAAATAACGCCCAAGCCGAATACGGGGCAAAGATAGAATAAACACTTTTAACTCGAGAACCATCACTTGACGGATTTGGATTCGGTTTTTTTTATTATCATCGTAGTGACCCTGGTCAACCAACACATAGGCGTGTTCATTAAGGCTGCATATAAGGTGAGATTGAGCACCTCATTTTGCATCAATCAGAACTGAACTCTACGACGTTTCCTTTTAGTTTAAAATAGCGCGCTCTCAGCCGTGGCTGTTACGACCACCAAGAAACACACACCCACAAAAATCTGCGTTTTTATCTAATAACTCTGTTTCTAGATGCAATTTTTAAATTATTCTAAGACGAGCCAACGATGTCATTTGTAATTTATTTTTTAATTAAAATTTAAAGGCTTTATTATTTAAGAAAGGTCTTTTAACACTCAAAAAACATGAAATTTAGAGGTAACATCGTAATTTTTTTCTATCGAGCGAACTTAAAGATTTTTCGTTTTTTCTAAGATAAGCTTTATTCCTCTACTGTCTATAGTATTTTTACAATGCCGATTAACCAAATTACATAAAGTGATATGCTCATTTGTAGTTGGGCATCTAGCCTTATAATAACGCTCAAGCCGAAAACAGAGCAGATATTGAATGAACGCAGGCGAAGCCGCGAGCAAAGTCTAGTATACTATAATGGTTGGTATTTTTCGTGAACGGGTCAATAACAACCCTTTAATAAATTGGCACTCGTAATTATCTATTACCTAATGAATAACTTTTTCATTTGTGTGAGATAAAATAATTGGCGCCTGAATTTCAGGATGAACCCTTAGGATGTGTTCAAAACCAACTGGGCGTTTTAAAATCAAATGAATAATTGATAAAACAATGTGCGGTGCATGCTAGGCGCTTTGTGGAGCAAGTTTTTTTATGTTCAATCATATTACAGCCCGCGGCACGAAAGTCTAGCGATGAACGAAAATAGCTGCGCATGGGCACAATTGGGGAACCAACCAGCGCACCAACGCATAAGTACGCCCCGCGCGTCGCTTCCTTCGCCACCACACCTTATTTTCGGCTTTTTACTTTTGTCACTCCCACTCCAAGCCAAAAACGCGCTGTGCGAGAGGGGCGTATTCAGCGCAAAAGAGAAAAAAGTTCGTTTTTTAATTTTATTTAAAAAACTAAAATAGCTACCAAAATTTCCAAAATCAAATATCTAGATATTGTTAAAATCTGTACTGTCAAAATGCATATACCAAATATTTATTAAAATTTTCCGTGTACTTTATGAAATACACAGAAAGAAAGCATCCATATATTATTTACATAGCCTCTTAAGGGGTTATTTACCTCGGTACAAAATGCACATCAGAATATTGTTTTCCTTGCTTTTGAATAAAATAGTTTATTAATAATAAAGTCTTCACAAAAAAATACGTATTTTAATGTATTACATTTTGTTTGCATTACATTAACAAACTTAAAAGAGTGTTTACAGTTTAAAATGCAGCTAAAATGTAACTCACAACTTTCATGCTGCAGGCTGTACATTATGATTTTGTCGCCCCCTGAAATGCCGCCCAGGGCGCGTGTCCCGGTTTGCCCCCTCCCCCCCCTAGATCCAGGGCTGAGCTGTAGACCCCTGTGACAGACGGACGGACAGTCAGACAGACAGCGGAGGCTTAGCAATAGGGTCTATTTGGCACCCTTCGGGTACGGAATCCCATAAACTACAAGAAAATCATGTTGACGTAAATTATTTAAATAAATGAAAAGCTCACTGCAGCGATATAAACCCGTGCAGATAAAGAAACAATCCGTCAATGGCGGACGGTCTAATGCTATCTCGCTCACATCGTCGGTCTGTCTATACTCGCACAGCATGGTACTACGTACAAAAAAAATAAACAGTTAGGATTAGCAGTCGCGCTGTCTCGACCTACGTACAAAAAAAATAATCAGTTTGGATTAGCATTCACGCTATCTTTGCCTGTAGAGATATTTTAAAAATTCTTCATTGCAAACTGAAAAACAAGTACAGAATAAAGTGAAATAAATAAATGTTCTCAGGATAATATTAACTATTTCAAAGTTTATTTAAGTAATAAAATAAACAGTTGCTAGCAGCACTCTTTAAATATACTTCCTAAAATACCTATATATTATATTCAAAATGAATGAATGAATATTGTTTGGCTGCCGCTTGACTTGTTTTGCTGACGCTACACTAAGCATCGACCGCCATTTACAGATTGTTTCTTTATCCGCACGGGTTATATATATTTTTACATCTGAAAATAAAGTAAATTAATTAATTATATTGTTAATTCCAGTACTTTACGCATTAAATAACATAGGACTATAAGATTTCATAATTATTATTCTTATAAAAAGCCAAATAGTAGTATTTATTATTTAGTAGGAATTAAGCGAGGAACTCACAATTTAGGTACAGTAAGGCGAAACTATAAGCCTGTTATTTGATATCGAGTAGTATGTACATTACTAATGCGAAAGCTTTGATAATACGGATAAACGTAGAAGAGGTCTCGGATTAGACCTTAGAATAAAAATTGTGTAGCCATTATGTTTTCCGGAAAATTAACTTATTTACTTGTATAAAAGTTGCAGCGTAATTTAAAATGAAACCGGCCAAGTGACAGTCGGACTCGCGCACGAATGGTTCCGTACCATTATCTATAAAAACAGCAAAAAAATCATGTCGCATTTATCCGGTTTTAGTATTTGTTATCGCGGCAACATAAATACATCATCTGTGAAAATTTCAACTGTCTAACTATCACGGTTCATGAGATACAGCCTGGTGACAGACGGACAGCGGAGTCTTAGTAATAGGGTCCCTTTGGTTACCCTTTGGGTATGGAACCCTAAACATGTTTTGTGATAGGAATTATTTGAAAATATAATTTCATTTTCATGTTACACGGACACGCTTTTCTATCAACGGCGACAATGGTGTCGATTCGGTGTAACACGACTTATTTGACGGGACTAACCTTTTTAAAGCATCCTTCAGAAAGAATAATACAGAATGCTTAAATTTAGTTTAGTCCTGTCAAATAAGTTTGTCGTGTTACACTGAATCGACACTATTGCCCGACCTTACGTGCGAGGTTCTCTTGTATAATTTTCGATTTGTTCTCTTTCCAGTGACGTCCGTTTCAACAAGATCTTCGACGTGGGGCCGGGCATCTTCAGCCACCTGCATCAGCTGCGGTCTCTGCTGCTTAACGACAATCAGCTGACGGAGCTGCGGACCGGCACCTTCCACGGCCTCCGCAGACTGGTCTACCTCTACCTGTACAGGAACCGCATCCGCTACATCGAGCCCGATGTCTTCGAGGAGATGGACCATCTTGAGCAACTGTCAGTATTCGATATTATTATTTATATAATATTACAGGTATTACAAATTAAAACAAAAAACTAGTCAAAACTATTAAAATGAGAGTTTTAGGCAAGCGCAGCAACGGGGGGTTATGACTTTTAGTTATCAGAACATCATCCATCAGCCTGTTTCGTCCACTGCTGGACATAGGCCTTTCCAAGATTTCGCCACCCTTGGCGGTCCTCCTGGAAGAAATGCCCATACACACACACGCTGGGCAGGCGGGTTGGTGAGCGCGGTGCCGAAACCCTTGCACCAGTGACGCCGCTGCCCGTCACTAGTCTATTTTATATAAGGCCCGGCAATTGGGGATGGATATACCGCCATCCATCGGTCCCAGGCAATAGTGGGCCGCCTGGTTTTGCCTGAGAACTGTTCTCTTACTCTCCCCCGAATAACTTCGGGAGGATTTGCGAGTAAGATGGTGGGTGGTACCTCCAAAGTCAAGGCTGGCATCAGCTCTACCACGTAAATCAGAACAGCATAACAATAAATATTAAAATATATTAAAAAGCACGACTGCCGGAATAGATTAATTCGGATTTCAGTGAAGTCGGGGGGCATACAAAACAACACGTATTCAATGTACCTAATAGTCCCCCGACTGCACTGAAATTCGAATTAAATTTGTATGTTTGAGGTAATCGTTGGAATTACGGAACCGATTCTAAAAATTTTTTTTTTTTTGTAAAAGCTACACCATTGTTGATTAACTTATGCTATATTTTATTTTAATAAAATAAGTTTTCAGTTTGAAAATTCAATATTTGTGAATCGAGTCGGGAGGAAAAGCGCTGCGTAGCTGCTTTATCGGCGTGCGTTGACCAAATGGTTAATAAGTTATACGTGATAAAACCGGTCGTTTTTCCATACTTGAAAACTGTATCAGTTTAATATGACTTAAGATTTCCATCTACAACGATCCTCACACACCTCTTGCTAATATTAAGCTTGAAAAAGTGACTACAGCCAGGTTTAAGCACAGACACACTAATACTTGTAATGATTTTTTCCCGTACGGGAAAACTATATCAGTTTAATCTGACTACAGATTTACATCTGCAACGATCCGGACACACCTCTTGGTAATATTTAGCTTGAAAAAGTGATATCAGCCAAGTTCAAGTAATGATTTTTTCCCATACGAGAAAACTGTATCAGTTTAATCAGACTACAGATTTCCATCTACAACGATCCTGACACACCCCTTGCAAATTTTTAACCGACTTCAAAAAAGAGAAGGTTCTCAATATGACTGTATTTTCTTAGTTTTCTTTTTGGGTATGTTACTCCATCACTTCGTCATTTCTTAGCCGATTTGTAAGATTCTTTTTTTGTTTGGAAGGCGGTGCTTCCAAGTAGGTCCGGTTTAGTTTTGCCTTGATCTAAGTCTTCAGAGATAGGCAGTGGAACTCCTCAATGGAGGACAACATCACTCGATATTGAGGCAAAAGCTTTTACCAGGATACTGATTACAGGATGTTATTTGAAAATTGACATGAACCCCTATAACTTCCTTGTGGATAAAACTAGAAGCCTGAATTTTCGGTAACCAAGCAGGCATTGTATAAACACGGTATATTTTAAATTTCATTCAATTTGAACCCGTAGTTTAAGAATTATAACTAGTCAAAGTTTCTCAATTTTGTCACTCACTCACTCACTGACTGACCGATCATCAAAACTCTAAGGCACTTCTAGCAGACGTAGAAGCTTCAAATTTGAAATACAATTAGTGTTTAGCGTATAAATCAAGGAAAAACTAAAATATTTTACAATTTCGGTCCAGTGCTCTAGATACACCAACCGCATAAATAATTTTGTAATCCCATATAAATACAATACGCATATACATAATTAGCTAACCTAACAACATCTTATAGTGACCATATCAATATTAAAAATCTTTTATTTTTTAAATAAATAGATTGACTTGGCAATCGCACTAAATAATCTAATTTAATATAATTATGTATTACTTGTGAGATACATTGTGTTTTCATGCGATGGACGAGTCAATCTTTTTATTTAAAACATAAAAGATTTTTAATATTGATATGGTCACTATAAGATGTTGTTAGGTTAGCTAATTATGTAATAACTTGAGACAGTAGGGACTGAATAAATTAATCGACTTGGATTTACATGGATCTCACAACTTTTTACGGTACATAGAAGAACTAAGTTGCGAGACTTGGTATTTTTTACAAGTTTTGTTTTTGTTGGCATTATTACTTACATATCGACCTAACCGCTCCTCGTCGCTTCGCTCGTCGTCGTCGCGATCTGCCCCAAGCCAAAAGGCTGAACGTTCAGCCTTCTCGTTAAACGTTGCGTTGACCATTTGGCTGAGAAACCTTAAATAATGTAGTTGAATGCCGCCATTAGTTAGTACCTACCTGTCCTAGGCATCCAATCAGTAAGCTGATTTAACGAGATGGCGCCCACATTTATACTACTTAGGATATTCGCAATTAGTGCCGTGCAGCGTGAGTTATTACATTAGTGATTCTTAAGGCTGCATATAATGCTACAGAAATTAAGGAATTTCCCTCCGCTTCCCCGCGACTCAACTGTAAGCGCGAGCCAAAACTTCAATGTTGTTTAGCGCAGCGAGATGCCGGTCGTTCACATTTTTAGTACGAGTTTGTACAGTATATGCAACGCTATTAGATAAAACTTTGTTCCTCATGATTTTTTTTTGCGTAATCGTTTTCTTATCTATTTTAATATTTTGAATGCGGTTGAAAATAGTGTTAATTCTCGAGCGCTAAATAACTTTGAAAAAAATGCTAAAAACGAAATAAAACAGATTTTATTAGCTTAAATTTGGTTACTATTATTGGCAGCGAGATTTGAAATAAAAATAAATGTTTAGGATATAGGAAATAGTGAAACTTTACAACTTTGCCAACATTTTTTGGTTTTTTGAAGATTGTGTAAAGGCTATTCATTCAATTCAACACTTTGATACCCTTATTCTATGTATCACCAAGTCAGGTTTCAATCGATCCAAACAAGGATTAAAATGGTGAATAAAAACCGGAGAAAATTGCATTTAAAGACGTTGGCAAAAATTCCCTGCCTTTCTTCCTACATTGCCCACAGTTGATTTTTTTGTATTTTTAGGAAATTATAGACTCTATTCTTTGAAAATTAAGTGGTATCTAAGGGAGATGGCCCAAACATGACACCACAAAGATATTAAGAAAGAAAGGTCACGTTTTCCATATCTTTTTGGGGTGGGCAATGTTCTTCGACTCCGCTAGTACATTTTATGACGAGAGAAGTTGTTGAGCTAGGGTTTCCACAACTTAAGTTTTTCAGAGGAAAGAAAAAAAAGCATTTTTTTGACATCATTTAATTGAACCTCAACCAACTCTTCTCAAAGGAACCTATAGGTAGTACCTACCTACGGGATATGGCGGCAGTGCGTGTGTGTACCTACATAGATACATGTCAATGTAAAATTGCCCGCACTCCTGCCTGTCTCGTCATATAGGTACCTATATTAAAAATTAAATCTATAAGATCACAATTCAAATAGGAAGGAACTTATTTTAGAAGTAAACCATGAATTGCTTTGAAAAAAAATTTAAAATATTTTGAAAGATATTAATTTTGACAGTTATTTGGGTACTTTTTTGTGTTTTATTAAACTAAAGTAATTATATTTTTTTGCTTAAAGTATATTATAATAATTTAATAATAGGCCTTTTTCTATTGGCCCTGCTTATTAAACCGTTTAAACTTATTCTTTGACAAACTGAGGACCTCGATGGAAAGTTTATTGCAAAATCTTATAGGTACCATGTCCCACGAAACGTAGTTTATATCTATAGTTCTATCGGGTGTAAAAGAAAAGGCAAGAATCCTTTAAGGGTGTAATTTAATTTTCAATGTAGGTACCTATATTACGTGACAGGCAAGAGTGCGGGCGATTATACATTGACATGTACTTATGTAGGTACTCACACGCACTGCCGCCATATCCCGTAGGTAGGTACTATAGTTTCCTTTAAGAAGAGTTGATTGAAGTCTATTATGTTCAATGACTGTATTATCACAAAAAATACTTTTTTTCTTTTCTCTGAGCAACTTAAGTTGTGGCAATCCTAGTTCAACAACTTCTTTCGTCGTAAAAAACGTGACTTTTCTTTCTTAATATCTTTGTGGTGTCATGTTTGATACCACAGAATAGAGTCTATCATCCATCCATCCATCAGCCCGTGTTCGTCCACTGCTGGACATAGGCCTTTCCCAAATTTCGCCACTCATGTCGGTCCTCCGTCCTCCTCATCCAGCCGCCCCCCGCAACGTCCTTTAGGTCGTCGGTCCAGCGGGCACGAGGTCGTCCTACACTACGCTTTGCTGTACGTGGTCTCCATTCTAAAGCATTTCGGCCCCAACTAGAGTCTATAGTTTTCCTAAAATACAAAAAAATCAACTATGGTCAATATTGTAAGAAAGGCAGGATATTTTTGCCAACGTCTTTAAATGCCATTTTTTCCGGTTTTTATTGACCATTTTAATCCTTGTTTAGATCAGTTGAAAGCTGACTTCGTGATACATATAATTAGGGTAACAAAGTGTTGAATTGAATGAATAGCCTTTGCACAATCTTCAAAAAACCAAAAAATGTGGGCAAAGTTGTAAGGTTTCACGGTCTTAGTTATTTTTTGGGTCCAGGCAAATTTGTCTCCCAAACGCAAAGTTGTAAGGTTTCACGTATTATTTCACGTAAGATTTCACGTTTATTTACACAAAAAAAATTATACAACAAGAGTTTTGTGGCTGTTGCTTTTTCCATGTGCTTCAGAAAAAAATACTCCTACCATCCATCAGCCTGTTTCGTGCACTGCTGGACATAGGCCTTTCCAGGATTTCGCCACGCTTGGCGGTTCTCTTGGAAGAAATGCCCATACTGACACACGATGGGCAGGCGAGTTGGTGAGCGCGGTGCCGAAACCCTTGCACCAGTGACGCCGCTGCTCGTCACCAGTCTGTTTTATATAAGGCCCGGCAATTGGGGATGGATATACCGCCATCCATCGGTCCCAGGCAATGGTGGGCGGCCTGTTTTGCCTGAGAGCTGTTCTCTTACTCTCTCCCGAATAACTTCGGAGGATTTGCGAGAAAGATGGTGGTACCTCCACAGTCGAGCCCGGCATCAGCTCAACCACCTATCTTTATTAAAATTGTATACAAGAAAAAAAGATTAAAATTATTCGACGTATCTGTTTTCTCTTTATTAGATATATAATCAAGTGATAACACAGATATGTGTTTTCATCAGTCAACCTATATGTTTGTCTTTCTTTTCATTTTATCATGTTTTAATCTTATATATAAAGTATTAATTTATTTAATTTATTATGTAACTGAAGCTGACCCTAAAGATATATTTTAAAGACATCTGTTTTTAAATACTTGCTCATAAAATAAAACATTCATACAAAAACACAACAATACAAGGAGATACTCCAGGCTGATTTTCTAGGAACTCCAGTAAAATATTGTTTACATCAAAAATACTAACATTTATTAGAGCCGTATACAAGAAAAAATATAAAAATTCAGTAATAATGTCTGTTTTTTTTCACCCTTAAAATATTTTTATTTACGTTTTTTCTTTGATGAGTTCTATTCCCCATGTTCCCTAGTAGCATTTATTGTTGGCGCACGGTTCGCCAACATAGCTATCGTTAGTTGGCCAACAGTTAGGTTTGGCCACTATTTTTAGTTGGGCCACTGATTGCGTTGCATTGTAGGGCCAACGTATGTTACTGACAGTTACCCAACAATGGGTTCAATTGATTTTTAATTGTGTCTGGAAATGTTAGCCTTTCTTGCTCTCAATGCCTCAAATATTGTTTACGTGATAGGTCACTCGGGGTTAATTTATTCCTATCTCTCAGGTAATAATATCGCGATGTAACTACCATCAGCGCCATCTAGTTGTGAGTTTTTGAAACTTTTACATGAACAACTAGATACAAAAAATTGTATTTGTATATAATCACATAATATGTATAATTGTATATCACTAATTATATAAATACAATAGAATTTAACCCAGGGTTGGAATATCACCGAATGACTTAATAAATGGCTATCTAATTAATGGTAACAGAAATAACGTGACGCTTTGACGCTTGTTTGAGCACACGCACGCGCGCGTGCCTATCCCCTCTACCCCCGCGTTTGTCCCGCTAAATATTATACATTCTGTGACTGTAGGGCCTACATAGTGTTGCCAGCCATTTTTTTCGTATTGAACTGAGGAAGTGAATAAAATCATGAATCGAAACAAAACGATGAAAGTGCTTTAAAATGTATCTCTATTTCTATTTAAATTGGTCAATATTTCATACGCACATGTTTATAAAATAGTCGTGTTAATACAAATAAAATCATACGGTTTATTGCGCCTACGTCGTTAAAAATGCTTTATCCCAACATTGTTCACCCAACGGTAGCATAAGTTGCGGTTGGCCCATTGTTAGTTATAGGGTGGCTATATTACTAATATTAGTATTCATGGGTCAATGTTGGCGCTATGATGGCCAACTAACTAAATATAACCCTAAGGTTTGCCGATCGTTGGCGAATGAACGCCCACGGAAAATGCTACTAGGGTTAATAATTACGAAACTAACGCGATGTCGCGATTGCTGAGACAAACACAGGCACCCTTCTCGACAAATCGCCCGCGACTGAGCATCGACGATGCGATGAAACAAAAGACGAAATAAAAGACGCGTGCGACAGAGATGAGTTGTCCTCACCTTGTCTCAGAATAAATTAACGTAAGCGCCAAATAATTAATAAAGAATTTTCTACATTCACATTTAGACTATTTTGGTGAAAATGGACAAATAAAAATAATAATTTTTCAACAATGAACTTATAATTAAACAAGTTGATTTTAAAGGTTTCTTTCTCTCAAAATTTTCACATTTTATAGTAAGTATTTATAACTTTTCAGAGCAAGCCACAAAACAAAACGTAACAAACTGCAAAATAATCGTGCTTTTTACTGATGATTTGTGTGGGCATCTCTTTTGCACGTCGTTTTAGTGCGGATTAGACTCTAATATATTATTATAATGATTCTCACACATACACAAATAGTAGAGAAAGATAGGATGTGTTCAATTAGGCGCTGTAGCTGCATCAAGAGGATTTAATAAAAAAAAACGTGCTTTTTTATTGACGTTACAGGTTTTTTTTACCCGGTAGTCATGGTTACCTGCAACAAACTCACTTAGGGCCTAAAACCTGAAATCGAGTAAAAATAACCGCACTAGCAACGCTGCTTTGATGTGATGTTGAAAAAAATCTTCTTGCTTGCCCTATCTAATGAAAGTCTGTATATGAGCATCCCTTTTGCACGGTTAGCCTCATCGGACTCAACACGCACACCCTCCCACAAAGATAAGGATAAGATTAATTCCGCTTTGCGCATTCACGCATGATGTGCCTCAAAATTATTACATCAACCAACATTATTGGGCATCAACTGAGTCAATACGATTTAATAGGAGAAAAAATATTTTTCTGCTTGTCGCAAAATTACCCGAAATTATCCGGCAGTCATGATTACCCGCAAGATACCCGCTTCATGCCTTAATTACCCGAAATAGGGTAAGAATACCCGTACTGGCAACGCTCTGGTGTCGTGCCGCGCCGTCATCGTTATGCATGTGTTGTGTACACATACAAGCTTCCATGTCTGCGTGCGAGTGGCGTGAGCCATGTCTAGGATTGCTAAGTTTTTTTTTGAAGAAATACCGTATATATGATTTCAGGGAAGATAAATATAAAGTGCAGTCCTTAAAAAAAGCGTATATTTTATTCAAAATTGTGAAACTGCATTATTTAGTGCTTTTTTCACAAACATATTCGTACTTGTCATAAAATTTAGCTTGGATTTTCTTACAGGGTAATTACATTAGTACTGTAAGAAATCAAGTTTAACAGGTGAAGACTCTTTCAAAAACACTTTTTGTGCCTTGTTCTTAATCCTCAGCAGTGTTTTCGTTGGTTGGTGCAATTTACGTGTACGTTTTATTTCACATAGAGATTGACCTTAAGGTTAAAATAAAGTATTTTCATGTACTTTATTGCTTTTAAAAATATAAAGTACGGAGAACCAAAATAACGTAAGATACGTTATTTTAAAGTACGGTTGGCAACCCTAGCCGTGTCGTGCCGTGGCCGTGTCGTGCAATGAAGAAGCGGCCATCGCCGTACTTCGGGCACAAATGAGCCAACAGCTTTTGTACCTTTTGAAGCACGCTGACCGTACAAAAAATTATGTGCACGATGGGGATTGAACCCATGACCTCTGGGTGAGCAGGTGAGCGCTCTACCATTCGGCTACAGAGGCGGTCACATATAAAAAAAAATGTTTCATAGATACCAAAATTCAAAGTCAAGTACGTATCTATCTACACTAATAATAAAGTAGTAAAAATGTTGTGTCTGTACATCAAATTTATTTTTGAAATTTTAAATGAAATGTGATAATGGTATTGTACTGAAGCAAAAACCAGTTTTTTTTTAATTTTTCCTGTCTGTCTTTCTCTGTCTGTGTGTATGTATTTTTCGTTTTCACCCGAGAATCACGTAACAGATTTGGATGAGGTTTTCTTTTTTATCACCGTAGCCAGCCACCTTGGACAACATCTCTACTAATAATAAAGTAGTAAAAAAGTTGTGTCTGTATTAATTTAACTTTTTCGCAAAATTTTCAATGAAACGGATTATTTGTATTTTATTGAGGCCGAAACTACAATATTTTAATTTTTGTGTCTCTCTGTCTATCTGTTTGTATGTATGTTCCATTTTAACTCGAGAACCAATCAACGGATTTGGATGCGGTTTTTTTATTATCATCATAGTGATCCTGGTCAACATATTAAAGGCTATAGGTAAGGGTTGTTCATAAAATAAGGCCCAAGCCGAAAAAGGGGTAGGGTTTGAATAAACGCGGGCAGAGCCATGGGCAAAGGCTTGTCTGCTATATAGGTATTAATATAAAGTAATTATTTATTTATACTATACTAGATTTTTTTTTCATTGATTAAAATAAAAGAACATAGTAAGGATATCGAGTCAAAGGTTTTATTTCAATCAGCAACTTGCAGGCTTCATTGGCCCATGAAAGGAAATCTTTGAATGCAACAACACACTCCAGTAACATCATACAGTCGGCTTCTGCCCGATGTGCATTTACTGTTTCTTTGTTCAATAATCTTTTATACAGATCTCCTAGCTTAAATGTCTCCCTAACATTACTAGTTTCATTTTTAAACACACTTTTTATAACATCATCACAACTCTTGGGTTTTATATTTTCCTTCTTTGGTTTCTTCCTTTTTTCACATTGCACTCCTATTATATCTGTTGGATAATCACCTGACATATCTGAGAATGATGCACACACCATATTATCAATTTTATCCCAATCTTGGGCACACATGTCAAGCTCTGGCCATTCTTCATCCTCATCACCGGTTATTAACTTATCTTCAACAGGATATTTTAATTTTAATGTTTGGTATCCAATGGATGTGCCTTTCAAAAGTTTTCTGAAGCCAACCAGGGAGTCCAGACATAAGAGGTTAGCTGGCAGTGATACATCAGCATCAATGCATTCAGCCAAAAGTATTTTGTAGTCGAATGAGTTACCATTGTGTGCGACTAAGCAAACTGGCTGGGGTAGGGTGTCCAGAAATGAGTAAATACTACTAAACTTATTTTTAAAAGCTGGAGCATTACCCAGTGCTGTGTTGGTTATTCCAGTCAGTTCTGATATTTTTGGACGGATTGGTCTATGAGGGTTTAAAAGAAAAGTTAACTTGCGTAATGGTGGTGTAAATCCAAAAGGCGTTGTCTCGATGTCTTTGCGCTGGACTGCGACGAAACTTGCCTCAATTATTTTGGTTTGATTCCGCTCTTCGAATGGAAGACCGGTGGTTTCTGTGTCAAAAAACACAAATGTTGATATTGGAGACATATTCTTGATAATTTGCTGATTGATACAACAAGCATTAAGTTAAACAATTTAAAAAGTGCATTTGATGCTTTGCCCTTTTCCCGCTAATAATATTTAAAAAATGAACAGAGTAACAGACCACAGATCTTATTTTGCATATACCTACCTATACTACCTACATACAGACAGCTGACTTTTCTTGATTGACACGAACAAATTGGCTCCGTTCAATTTGATCGTCGGATGACGACGGCACGACCGTCTGAGCCCGCGCAGACAGAGAGCGTTACAGTTCTCTGTAATCTATAGGTTACATAGCGCCCGCCCGCCATAGACATCTTAATATATTATATTATTCTAATACACTAGTTGGGTTCCTTACTCTGAGCACTAGACCGGCTTTCGGACCATACAGATGTCAAAAAATATAAAATTAAAAAGTAGAAGATTGACAAGATGACGTTAGTTTGTTTACTTGAAACTTTATACATGTTCCGCATAGGGATGTTCCGATACCCACAAGGTATCGATACCTACTCATATAAGTAGTACTCAAATAATTTTTTGATTCTGCTCCTAAGGCTGAGATTCAGAGTCCATTTTGAGTACGAACTCAAGAGGAACTCAATCTTACAAACGTCACTCTAGTATGGGATCACGTCGCTTTTTGACGTTTGTAAGATTGAGTTCGGACTCAAAATGCACTCCGAAAATCAGCCTAAGAGTACATACTTCTAAAGTATCAATACTTATCATATCGACACTTCTTGATTTTTTTATGTGACTGATAAAATATAGGAAAAACAATTTTAGGAGTGGTTGTTAAAATGCAAATAGATCTTTTGTAAATTGCAAAATTATTTTAGTCCCTGTCCCGTCCCGAACTCTCAATCTACTGTTTAACTATCACGTGATGTGATAAGGCACATATATTTAAAGATATAGATTTATAAAAGTAAACAAAAACAATTAAAAAAATATCTTCATGTTTGTGATGATAAAGCCTCAACGGCCAATTAAATAAACAGACCACAGCATGATTTATGGAAAAACATAATTCCAAAACACCACAAATTCCAAAGTGTGGTTCCAAGGTTCCATTTTATCCCCGACTACCCTTTTGTGACGTCATTGCGACGAGATAACGGGGTCTAGTTATTATACTAAATAAAGAACTCTTGTTTCTGAACTTCTGTCCATATTTTCAAACCAAACCAACAATAAGCCAATAGTGACAATAAATTTAATTACTTTGCAACAATTAACAACAACATTGTTGCTGACAATCATAAATAAGTTTAAAGGTATAATTTAGTTTCTCTGAATTATATTTTATCGATAGTTACCGATACATCAGGTTGAAATGGGACATCACTTAAACTCGAGTCATAGGCTGAGATTCAGAGTGCATTTTAAGTCCGAACTCAAGAGGAATTCAATCTTACAAACGTCATTACGTCACTCTAGTATGGGATCACGTCACTTTTTGACGTTTGTAAGATTGAGTTCGGACTCAAAATGCACTCTGAATCTCAGCCTAAGTGTCATCACCTTAAACTAAATATATAATTTGTGACCTTAAATTCACAAACTATAATTACCAAAAAGGCGACATCTGTCGTAGGTGATATATGAGAGCCACCTATTAGTTGACAAAAAGACATGGATAGACCCCGCTACCCCCTTATTACGTCTGTTCTCAAAAGAAATAATCATTGTAATTATTTGGTTGACTAGTAGGTGGCTCTCGAAACGTCAAAATGACGTCGGTACGCTGTTAAAGCCCTGCGGGGCTATTATGTAACTCAGTTTCGGTTGCTAGCTATAGTTGCTATTCACCAAAAACAGATAAAAAATTAACTTCCAAAATAACCTTTAATGGGTATTGAACTATTTACGAATTGTGAAGTCATTTCAAGTGCAAACTTATCCTTAGATAAGCGGATATGTATGTCTTAGACGTTAGCCACTTGGTTTGGCAACTGAGTTTACGATACAGAATCAGGGGGCTGGAGGGTGATTCTCGCAAATGCAAAACGCAAAATGTTCTACTGACGTAATATTTTTCGACCAATACGCTATTTTGGTATTCTCAACACGTCGCGTCGCCC
Organism: Ypsolopha scabrella; assembly: GCA_910592155.1. Lineage (NCBI taxonomy): Eukaryota > Metazoa > Arthropoda > Insecta > Lepidoptera > Ypsolophidae > Ypsolopha > Ypsolopha scabrella. The sequence continues at coordinate 14,399,319 of OU342960.1, forward strand.
CTTTACTTTATCGAGTGAAAATCGATCTATTTTACGCCGCAAACAACGAGTGGTCCACACCACTCGTTCTTCAGCTTCCGCATGAAAACATGTCGATATTTTGACATTTGCAGTGAGTGACAGCGATTCATTCTATTCAAGAGCATTTTATACGAAACAACTTATGGACATTATTGCTGATTCTTGCGTTTGTTGGGAATAATATGTTGAAGAAAGCACCGTGCCTGTCGCTGCAGCCACACTTAACATCATGGAGAGGGGAGTATTGGAGCCATTGACATCAGCGACGAAGATTAAAAAAAAAGAAGCACGATGCAGTCTTCCATAGATCCCCGCGGTAGACCTAACATGTTGGAGCCAAACGCCAAGCAAAAGGAAATTTACCTAGAAACAAAGGTATGCAGCAGAAGTAGTATCTTATTTACCTACCTTTAAATCATTTAAAAATAATAACCAAGGAAAACCTAGATAAGTAACCTATAAATATAGTATAGATGGAGCAATTTTTTATTTAAATAATATATTGGCACACAGTAAAATATGATAGAAATAAATTTCTATATTTTTAATAAGTTTTGGTAAGTTAACTACTGCAAGGAGATTCAAATTATATCAGTGTGATTTAGAAACGCAGAAACACTACCAACTGAGCTAGTCTCAAGACTTGGATAGCTCAGGTGGTAGAGCAATCTACTTACTACTTACGGGGTAGTAAGCGAGAGGTCCCGGGTTCAAATCCCTGTTCAGAGCTCCTCACATATAATTTTTTCTTCCCCGTTACTATGCTACATTGATATATTTCTTTCCACAGGTCGAGCATAGCTGAAGATGCAAGTATAATCAAAAATGAATAGTTGACTCTACTCAGGCCCAAAGGACATGCCTTAATTTTTTAAATAATTAATAAAATAAGGTTAATACCATATATAGGTACATGATTAAATTAATTTTAGCTATTACCTAGAAAAGTTAATAAAATCGAATATCAAATAAAATGTATCAAAATTAATAATAACAAACTATAAATGCCTTCCTTGTCATTAACAATCTACCCTTTTTTAGGGTTCCATACCCAAAGGGTAACCAACGGGACCCTATTAAGACTCCACTGTCCGTCTGTCTGTCACCAGGCTGATTCTCATGTATTTTCATAGATTATGTGTGTTTCTGTTGCCGCTATAACAACAAATACTAAAAATCAAAATAAAATTAATATTAAAGGGGGCTCCCATACAAGAAACGTGATTTTTTTGCTCATTTTTGATAACGGGAACAGGTAGACACTCGAAATATTCGCAGAATATTTAGTTGTATATTCACTTCAAAAGTAAATAATTAAAATAAAATTAATATTTATGGGGGGCTCTCATACAACAGACATGATTTTTTTGCCGTTTTTATAGATAATGGTATGGAATCCTTCGTGCGCGAGTCCGACTCGCACTTGGATGGCTTTTTTAATTAACATTAAATAGGGCTTAAAAATAAAAATGAAATTTTTGAGGCAGAATTGTATTTTATTACAATCTCAAAAACAATTGACCTTTTGCAAGTATCAGTAAACTAAATTTCTTTTGAAAGTATATAGTATCCAATGACAATGAACATTACATAGGTAAATATTAGTGACATACACTACTGGGGGCCTAGCATGCGCCGTCGATATCATACTTGCTCTCTCGCACATTGACAAACGCGGTATGCATGAGAATGCAAATAGGATAGTATCTCTAGTTTTCCTAATTAAAGAAACAACTAGGTACAACAATTTCTACAGTAGTTTGTACTTATAATAACAAAATACATGAACTTTCACCCGGCGATCAAAGTAAACGTAGACCTACAAGTTTTGTTTTGACAGCTTTCACATTTCGTTTTACGCATGACGTAACCGACACAAATATCATTTTAATATTAAAATACGATTACTTAATTAAAAATTAAGTTATGGTTCAATACATATCTACAACTAAATAGGAATTGTGATAAAAAGTATTTTTTTGTGAAAATTAATGCCACAATTTATAATCTTGATTTAACTAAATTTCAATCGACAAAACGGAACGTAATAGAACGAACATCCCTCACTTGACATAAGTAACGTTCACAGAGTATTAGACAATTTCCTTAGCAATTTCAATTTTGAAAAACCACTTAAGTATAGTGCAGCAAACTTATCTGACCCGGTGACGAGGACTGTCGCTTTTTGAATATAGAGGTCATTTTAGTTTGGCTTATCGGGTCAGACAAGCTCGTGGCGCTGTATGTAGCGTGTGATGAATTTTTGCTAACGATGTCAGAATCCCCTTCCGTCAATTCTGGCACGTGCGCAAAAATTGCGAAGGCAGATTGCGAGTGACTTTAAAAAGGATTTTGTACAGATATGTTTTGTTTTTGAAACTTATAGAGAGCATTCCCTAAATCCTATAGCTTCTATTTGATGTGGTTGAGTCACTCTAATTTCCATCGCATGGCATTTATCAAACTTTAATCAATTGACTGATATTGCGAATGCGCAATAATGTCGGAATAGCCGCCCTGAACACCTATACATCAGTGCTGCCCACACACACCGAGGGCGATTTGAAACGCGGCGATCAATGTGAACGCGCGTTCTGTCACCTCAGCCACACACTCTACGATGAGCGAGGAAATAGTGAGGGAAGTGGGCAGGGCAGGGACGTCTTGTGGCTGCGCGACCTCGCGCTGCTCCTCGTCATGCCCATCGCTCTCTTATTGTCGGGGCCCTTACGCTTATGACTATTCGGATGGTGACAAAAGTATGAAACTTGGCACAGATGTTCTCTGGATAGATTTGAGCAGATTAAGCCCGGTTACCAGTGGTTCCTACCACTAATGTGGGTGGTGGTGGGGGTGGAAGTGCGTCTCCCCCGCACCTGAAATAAAAAAATCTTACAGATCTAGTTAAGCTAATAGAACAATATTGGTATCATTTTCGTATAAAAAACACATGAGAAATCTATTTAACATGATAAAATAACATCAATTCAAGTAAATTACTGAGATTGATGCAAAAAATAGAAAACGTATCCAAGATTTTAGTCTTCAATAGGCAATCATTTAAAATCTCATAATTTGATATTTAATAAATGTGTATATGATGGTGACTTTCCTGATTTAATGAAGTTGAGTAAATTGATCCCTCTTTTTAAATCAGGCAACAATGAAGACCCTTCCAACTATAGACCGGTCTCAGTTTTACCAGTATTTAGTAAAATTTTCGAAAAAATTGTTTTTAATCAATTATTATCTCATTTTAACTTAAATAAGTTGTTTCACAGTGAACAATATGGATTCACTAAAGGGAGGTCAACCACTGATGCAGGAGTTGCTTTAGTCAAGCACATATTTGTTGGTAGCCAATATTATATTTCGAGACTGGAGACTAATAATATTGCAAGTGTTATCTTTGATGGTGAAGTTCTGCAGTATAGCGAAACTGTCAAGAACTTGGGCATAATCATGGATCAGACTTTGTCGTGGGAGAGTCATGTTAAGGAAGTTAGCCGTAGGATGTACGGTTCATTTCACTCACTGAAGCGCCTTCAGTACTTCTTGCCTTTGCAAACTAGAATCACTCTAGCCCAATCTCTTCTTCTGCCTCTTCTTGACTATGCTGATGTTGTGTTCTTGGATGCCACCGAAGAGTTGCTCGACAAGCTGGAACGTCTTCAGAATTTGGCTATCAGATTTATTTTTGATTTGCGAAAGTTTGACCATGTGTCTGAGTTTCGACGTAAACTGAAGTGGCTTCCAATACATTATCGGAGGTATAGTCATATCTTATCTCTACTATATAATGTCTTGAACAACCCTTCTTCCCCCAAATACCTAAAAGATAGGTTCAATTTTCGCACTGATATGAGCTAAAGGAATCTTCGGTCCTGTCATGATCTTATGTTATCTTTCCCAACTCATTACACTGAACGTTACTCTAGGTCTTTCACAGTTGACGCTGTTCGACTTTGGAACGATCTTCCACTCTCTCTTAAAAGTCTTCCCTCAATTGCTTCTTTCAAATTCAACTTGAAGAACCACTTTTTGTCCTCTCAGCAGTCTTAGCTACTAAATATGTATATATTGTAAGTATTTATGTAGTTTATCGTAGTCAAATATATATATATAAATATATATGTACTAATTTAGTACGGTATGTTAGTGTTTAGGGTGTTAGGTTAGGCATACTTTTAGGTTAATAAGTGTATGTAGATTTATCTTATTTATAAACATATTGTACTGGAATTAATTTTCAGCGCCAATTTGTACATATTTTCTCCATTTGTGTTTTGGTTGACTGGAAGAAATTTCTTTTAGAAATAAGTCCGCCTTTGCCATGTACTTTCAACATTGTGAATTGTATTTATCCGTGTTTTTTGTGCAATAAAGTGTTTATTATTATTATTATTATATTTGACGCTTGGGAAGCAAAGCAGGATACGTTCGGTGTATTTTGTGATCTCTCAAAAGCTTTTGATTGCGTTAATCATGAAACACTTTTATGTAAATTAGATCACTATGGAGTAAAGGGTAAATGGACTCATACATTGTGCATAAGAAGTGGCGACAATATCACGCAAGCTTTGGTGTACTATAAAGTTTATTATTTTTTCTTTTTTAGTTTTCTTTTTTTGTGTGTAATATGGCCTGATTTTTATTGTATTTATGTAAATCTGGCTGGAATAAAGAAATTTTATTTATTTATTTTTATTATAAATCTTTCGCTTTATTTAAGTCATACCTTAGCGACCGGATTCAAAAGGTAGACATTAATGGAGTAAAGTCATCTGGAGTATTAGTCAAAATGGGTGTTCCGCAGGGCTCCATATTAGTGCCCCTATTGTTTTTAATACACATAAATGACCTTCCTTACGTAGGTAGAGACTTATCTAAGATAGTTCTATTCGCAGATGACACGTCACTTATTTTTAAAGTGTATCGACATAACGATATTCATGATGACGCGAATTCAACTCTTTCTCTGATTCTTGATTGGTTCACTGCAAATAATTTAGTTCTAAATGCAAAAAAGAGGAAATGTTTAAAGTTTACTTTACCAAATGTAATTCAAGTAGATGTCAGTTTATTTTTGCAGGGGTCCAAGCTGGAGTTAGTTAACGAAACTAAGTTTTTAGGTATTACTATAGACTCTCGTCTTCAGTGGGGTCCCCACATAGAAGCTCTCTGTGGTAGACTTAGTTCAGCTGCATACGCTGTTAGACGCATAAGGCAGATTACTCATGAAGATACTGCTAGATTAGTATATTTCAGTTATTTTCCCAGCATTATGTCATATGGCAAAATGTTGTGGGGTAGAGCCGCGGATATAGAAGCAGTCTCTGTCTTGCAAAAGAGGGCAATTGGGTCTATTTATAACATGAAGTACCGAGATTCATTAAGAGAAAAGTTTAAAGAAATTAATATATTTACAGTCCCATGTGAATTTATTTATCAAGTTATTGGATATGTCAGAAAAATTATTGATAATTTCCCGAGGCTTGGTGTGCACCACTCTGTTGAAACCAGGAACAAACACAAACTAGCTTTTCCAAAATTAAGACTAATTGCCAAAGTAGGTACCTCTTTTGTAGGACATGGTATGAGATTTTAGAATAAGCTTCCTTCGTTTGCCTGAAAATAAGTTTAAACTATATATTAAGCAGGGATACTTAAGAAAGCTTATTATAAAATCAATGATTATTTGGACGATAATGAACCATGGTGTAATAAATAATAATAATCTTATTCAAAATTGTAATTCATAATTAGCATATTTTAATACTGTATGATTCCTCTAAAGGCTAAAAATTAATTAATATGTAAACTTACTTTGTTGAAGGTAATAGGCAATATATGAGACGGGTTGACTAAGATACGTTTTTTTTCTCGAGACATAATTCCTGCAGTCTTATATTTTTATACCTTTACTTGAGTAGGTATGTATATGATGTTTGCTAAGTTTCTTGCCCTTCTTCTTAGCAATACTAATCGAATGGTGCGGATGGTTAGGCATTATGTATATATAATATTTTTATTCCTATATTTCTCTATTTTATGCAGGTGTATAACTTTATTACATTTTAGTAGCCCTACCTTAATATTTTTTGTATGTATTTCCCGTTTCTATTTATGAACTTATTTGTTCATTGCATTATGTATATATAATATTTTTATTCCTATATTCTCTATTTTATGCAGTTGTATATTTTATTTCCCGTATTATTTTATATTTTTTTATATTCTAAAGATATATAATATTATAATGTTAAAATTAACTTTGACTTGTAGAAAGTATAGTATTAAGATTTGACTTTGCAGGGAACAAAAAAAAATTGTATTAGAAAGCCCAATTAATGTTCTTTTTAAAAATATACATTTTATGTACGCTTACTAAAATATATTGTTGAGAAAAAAATATAAATAGTCGCGCAGCGGCGAGGTTAGTTTTCTCAACCTGCATAATTATAATTATTATTTAAATGACATTGGAGGCCAAATTTAACGTCGAAATAAACAAAATTAATCTGACGGCAGTGCCCTCGCCAAGTCGAGCTAAACAGCGGCACGCCGTACCATCCTTTTCTCGAAGCAGTTCAGTCCATTTTCGACCCCCTATAACTTCGTTGTGGATAAAACTAGAAGCCTTAATTTTCGGTAACCAAGCAGGCATTGTAGAAACATGGTAAATTTCAAATTTCATTCAATTTGAACCAGTAGTTTAAAAATTATAACTAGTCTAAGTTTCTCAATTTTGTCACTCATTCACTGACTGACTGACCGATCATCAAAACATTTCTGGCAGACATAGAAGCTTCGAATTTGGAATACAATTAGTGTTTAGTATTTAAAAATCAAGGAAAAACGAAAATATTTTGCAATATCGATCCAGTGCTCTCGATACACCAACTGCATACTTTGTAATCCCATATAAATAGATTGACTTGGCAATCGCACTAAATAATGTAATTTAATATAATATCTATTACTTGTGAGATACATTGTGTTTTCATGCGATGGCCGAGTCAATCTTTTGATTTAAAACATAAAAGATTTTTAATATTGATATGGTCACTATAAAATGTTGTTAGGTTAGCTAATTATGTAATAACTTAAGACAGATGGTCCCTTATGTAGGCACTGAATAAATGAATTGACTTGGATTTACATGGATGTCACAACTTTTTACAGTAGAAGAACTAAGTTGCGAGACTTGTTTTTTTACAATTTTTTTTTATGGCATTTCATTAACAAAACTAAATAAATGAAACATATTTAAAGATCCCTTTGCATTCGTGAAATGACAACTACAATCTTTCTATCTGGTGGAGATTTTTTATCGGCATTTAGTTGTTTAAGAACACTTCTATTGTTATAATTTTGCTGTAAATCTTCCTAAAAGAAAATAAATAAAAAAAAATAAAACAAAATTAAGTTTGCTTTTCATACATATTCCGCTCTATGCATTCAGCTTTGTGTCAGCTTTTTTACTACTCATAATCACAAGTCATAAATAAAGTGTATTTATTTCGTTAAATAAGATCATGCAAACTTTTTTCATAACTTTGCAACGTTTCCACGCAATATTGTAAATACTGTTTTTCGCCATTCTCTTTTATATTAATTATTGTAGTGTGAACTGTTTCTGGTGTGGACTGTTTCTGGTAGAGTGATCTCTTTGGGATCGATATTGTGTAAGTTCTTTTCAATTTTCTAGAAAAGGATTGCCCATTTCTTCAATTACGGTCTCTAGACATGTTACATCCAAACTCAGTCGTTTTTTTACTTGCAGGTGTTATAGTTATTCACGATTTTTTAGTTTGTAATTTCAGTGTAGTCAATCTGAAATGTAATTTTTTCGAATTTGTAAATCTTGCGGAGGGCTTTAATTTTTTTATGTTTTAAAGCAGCAGAGGGGAGGGGACAAACATAATATACACTGGGCCGCAAAGAAAGCGGGTCGGTTATAAAAATCTCAATAACTTCTAAAATACTGGAACTAGCTTTGGGAAATAAGTACAAAAATAAAGTTTATTCTATTACAAATGTAGGAAAAAGTAAAACCATTTTATTTCTTTTTGGTGATTGTATTAAAAACCAGAAATAAAAAAAGACAATGTTTAAAATTTGAACATCAGTTTTGAAACCATTTGTTTTACTTTTGTTTCTACTCTGTCATATAAATATGGTATTTCTTGTGCAGAAATTCAATTTTCCGTATAAATTCAGTTAAAAACATGCCACTAAACCCTGAAAAGTGTACCAGAATTCTAACAATGCTTGAAGTCGGGCGCAGTCAGCGTTATACAGCGAGAACTGTAGGTGTGTCGCTATCAACCGTTCAAAGAGTGCTCCAGCGATTTGAAGAGAATGGATCCAATATTCGTAGACCAGGAACAAGCCGAACAAGGTGCACAACAGCGCGGGAGGATCACTATATGGTTTCAACAATGTTGAGGAATCGATTTCAAACAGCTGCTAAAGTCAAAAACCACTTTCTACGTGCTCGAGGAAACAATTTTATCACATGTACAGTGCATCGGCGTCTTGCTGAAGCAAATTTGAAGCCATTTAGACCTACAAACGGTCCAAAACTCGAAAGGCAGCATCGAAATTCAAGGCTGAGTTACGCAAGAGAATAGATGAAATGGACTCTGGATGATTGGTCAAGAGTAATGTTTTCGGACGAGTCTAGGTTCATGCTATACACGCACGATGGGAGGCAAAGACTCTACAGAAGACCAACCAAGCTTGCATTGAAGAGAAAGTGCCATACGGAGGATGCTCCATACACGTGTGGGCTGGAATTTCTTCCGAAAGCCGCACCGAGCTAGTGTTGATAGAAAATGGAACTTTAACTGCAGAAAGATACGTGAATGAAATCTTAAATGAGAACGTTGGCCCATTTTTAGTAAACATGGGCGACGACGCCATCTTTATGCAAGATAACGCTCGCCCCCATACAGCTCGGATAGTGTTTGACTACCTTGAAGATGTCGCTATTACACGCATGGAGTGGCCAGCACGCAGCCCAGACTTGAACCCCATCGAGCATGCCTGGGATGAACTGGGACGACGTGTACGCCAGCGAAATTTCCTACGGCCGCGGCGCAACCCTCGAGTGCGTTTTGTCATCGACTTCTGCGCCAACATGTCAAATTTTTTCTTTTAAAATTTGTAAAGTAAGGTTAGTTTAGATGAAGTGAATATTTTTAAAAAGAACATTAATCGGGCAATCTAATACAATTTCTTTTGTTACCCAAAAAATTAGTTATTAAGTGATTGCCCATTGAAGACGAAAGTCTTGGATTCATTTTATATTTTTTGCATAAATCTCAGTAATTCACTATGACTTGATGTTATTTTATCATTTCATTAATTATTTTTTCAATAATTTTCGATATAGACATCAGTAGTGAAATAGGTCAATAGTTGGAAGGTTGAAAAGTGTCGCCAGCTTTATGTATGGGACTCACATTTGCAATTTTCAAGTTTTTTGGCATTATTCCAGATGAAATACTTAGATTGCATAATAACACGATACTAAGGTTTTCTAACGTTTTTAAGTGTTTAGTTATTTATGCTGTCCCAACCGGGAGCCAAAGCTGATTTTAGTCCATCAATGATTTTCAAAACTTCCTCTTCATCTGTAGAATATATTAAAAATGAGTCCGGGGTATGGTTTATTAAGCAATGTCTTTTCATAGAATTGGCCAATTTATGCTTTGTTTGTCCCATACCATTCAAAATATCTCTTGCAAGTTTATCACCAACACCAGTGAAGTAGTCATTAACACTGTTGAGTGCATTCTTGGGTTCATTGGATACTTCAAGTAGATCTAAATTATCGGAACTATTATTTTTCATAATTACATATTTTTTTCACAACATTCTAAGTTTTACGGCTATTTCCACTTAACTTGATAAGACTTTTCCTATCATAGTCATCCTTAAGGTTCTGAATAATGTTGTTACAATAATTTCGGTATTTTTTGTGTTCTTGTTGAACAACTATATTATTCTCATTATTTTTTGCCTTCATTTCTAATACATCTCTACGTCTTATACATTTAAGCAGACCTCTAGTCACTCATGGCTTTAGAATAATTTCAGAGTTTCGAAGAAGGCGCTCAGATTTATGCTTTTCTATTTTACTTATCATCATGCCCGTAAATATTTCTGTCGCTTTATCAACATCATGCTGTAGATAAAGCATGGTCCAGTCTGTTTTTTCTAAATCCGTTACCAATTTAGGATAATCAATAGTTATAACTTTCCGTTCAGCATGTATGCTTGATTGTTAGAATGTTTGTTGATCCCAGTTAAAACAGCAACGCGGTCTGTGAGTTCTAGCGTTTTTAGTTTAGTTTTAAGTTAACGTTAAGTCTTAACGAGTACATGATCAGGACAACTCTTTTCCCTTTTCGGAAAATGGTGACCTGGGGTGAAACCGTAGTGAGCCGTCATGTTAAGATACTTTTCAGCATGTTTATGGCAGGAATTGGGCTCTATCATTTTGGTTACAATTATGTTTTCAGTAGTGACAGATGTAATTGGAAATTGTTTGTATGCTATGTTCCGAGTTTTCAAGTAGCCAGCATTCGGTCAGGACAATAACGTCAGGTTGAAAATGTAGTCTTGATAAAAATACCAAGAAACTGTCAAAATTTTTGTTCACACTGTGTACTTGTCTTTGATATTTCCCAATAGTCTCAGACAATCACCTGGGCCATTCACCTGTGTAATAAGGACTATTTCAGTTTCATTTACATCATTAAGTTTTAAACATCATTATGTTATACATTTTTGTATTGCTCGCGTGTTTGTATATGTGGGCGCCATCTCGTTAAAACAGCTTACTGCTTGGATGCCTAGGATCTAAAGAAGGCTATGCTAGCATACTAAGTAAACAACGGCATTCAACTAAATTCCTAAAAGTTGCTCAGCCATGGTTCAAAGCAACGTTTAACGAGAGGGCTGAACGACGTTTAGCCTTTTGAGCTAGGGATAGGTCGCGACGACGAGGTTGACATGTAAGCGGAGCGGTTCGAGGCGACTCGATATGTAGAAAAATTCAAACGAGGCGCTCTAACCGAAATCCCCAAACACTTTATCAGCTGTTGACACCATATTTTTTGTTAAGGGACTACTAGCGCTAAAGTGGCAAAAACATAAACTAAATTTAAATGACGCGGCGGCTTTTGATTCAGCCGTGTCCAAACTCAGACTAAAAGGCCTAGCTTTCGACAAGCCATCTCGTTAAACGTTGAGGTATCATAACTTAAATAACGAGAAGCCTAGGCATTTAGTTGGATGCCGCCATTTAGTTAGTATCAAGTTCAAGCATTTTATCAGTTTTTAAAACTACTTCAAAGCATTTGAAAGGTATTTACGAGTATTTACTTGTTTTAAGGTTTTAAAACATCAAATAGTCAATAAAAAATATCATAATATTTTTGTCGAATTGTTTAAATATTTATATAGAAAGGTCAAAGCGATTCAACAACGTCTTTAAACGGAATTTAACTTGGGTAGCCCCTTATGGTGCACGATAATCTGAGTGTTTTCGAGGTTTTTCTGGATATTGCAGGTATTTTCTAGATTTACATTCGAATAAAAAAAAAGATTTGTTGCTATAGCAGTTATTTCAGACATAAAACTTAAGCCGCTTAGATATAAAACGTATTTATCACTCAAAAAGACATCATTTTCAAAAATTCAATTTTCGACTGAAATATTTCCAGTTAGGTAACTGTCTTTAGAAAAGAAAGATAAAGGCCTGAAGAAATATGTCTGTGAGTTTGATATTGATCAGGAGCTGTATTTTTGAATCACTCGCCGTGAATCATATATTCACGCACGAAAACAATTCACGTGCGAAATTAAATTCGATTGGTCAAGATTTTACGTATATCCATTATTGTACATATACAGAAACTCAAACTAAGTTAACAAAAAAAAATATGCTCAAAGGCGAGCTTACCTCTTCAAGGGGTTTCTTCCAGCCAACCAATACCGCGGTGAAAGAATACACGAAATAGGTTGGCAGCAAGCATACAAAAGGATTTTACAACAGAACTTATTCTACAAAAATAAAAAATAATAATTAAAATTATAGATATAGATATATAAATATAATGGATATGAATAAAGAATATAAATATGCATCACAACATTTTAATGTCAGTCATGTCATTCTTGCGTAGATTCCACTAGTAGAAATAAGAAAACGAGTGGGTCAGACCACTCGTTGCAGAATTCACGGAATGAATTTTCAAAAATACTGATTTTAAGTTCTCGTATGCGAATTGAAATTCTAATGATTAAAAAATACACTCCCAGGTGCTACGAGTAAGTAGTTGACTCAGCATATTTAAGCATATTTAAACATGAGCATAAAATGGCTAAAAACAAAATCATTATTGTTTTTAATTGATAAAAATATTTTCGCTTTCCTTTTTGATTTAAAAAGTAAGAATGTTTTAATGAAAAAAAAGTAAGAATGTATTTATTTATCAAAGCTTTTTTTATACAATTACAATGAAAGTACGTATTCACAGTCACAAGCGCCCTAGCTTGTACCACTCATGTCGATATGCATGGTTGCACCTCGTCTTAAGGGTGCTAACGCAAAATCTCGCACTCCAGTGTTAGGTGTTTTCTAGCACGCACTGCGTGCCATCCAGGCAGTCTCGTGACGCACTTACACATAGGTAATGTGATTTGCAGCGTTATGTCATTACATATATATCGGTATCGAACAGCGACACAGGTTCCCCTTACGAAAGCCGGCAGCGACTGATCCGCGCGCCCCGCGAAGTGGAAAACCGGTGTCTTCATGAAAGAAAAACTGACACAAATACATTTCAAATATACAATAGTTTAGATTTTTCAATTGCTCGTATGTGTGTATAACTTTTAACGTAGTCCCTTTTTAATTTGAAAAGTTTTAACAAATAATTCGTTTTATTTACGCATTTGTAATTATTTATTTACTTAATGTGAATTAAAATTTTAAAGTTTTTCATTTCTACAGTTATGGGGAGTATGAGTCAATAAATGTCATATATTTATTTCTAAATTTTGAGATAATCATAATAAAAGTTTAAAAGGATTCAAAAACGTCTTCAAACGCAGTTTAAATGGCTGAGCAGCCTTAATACGAAAAAAAACCTAACCGTATTAATTTTGTCACCGGATGGGCCAGAAAGCGTTACGTATTTTATAATAACGTACTGTAGATATAATATTTATAATAACGTACTGTAGAGCGATTCCATAAAAGAGATGGACTTTCGCAAAAAATCTAAATTGTATATATTTCGTATCTGAGGGGATATTTGGTCCAAAAGAAAATATAAGTTAATAACATGAAATTCCTCTGAGGCGTACAAGGAATACGATTTATAAAAAAAATCTACGGCTTTTAACTGAACTGAGTAATTTTTTTTTCAGATACTTGCATGTGAACGAAATACATGAGATCAGCGCTGAAACATTTAGCAATCTGCCTCGATTGGAGCGATTGTAAGTAGACAGACATACTCTTTTTATACAGGTTGACCGGGAAAGCGACGTCCAAAAATTTTTTTATCTGCCCTTCTGTTAGGGGTATCCGAATCACCCCCATGTATGTTCCGCGATTTTTAGTAGTTTAGGAGATATGATTATTTTAAATGATTTTTGTCATAATTTTCACCTGACATTGGTTTTGTTTTTTTCTCTCTTTCTATTTAATATTTGTTAATGGTTTTTCGAGGTTATTTATGGCAACTATGTCAGTACCTTGAAAATTATGGTTTACCTAGGTCTTGTGGAACATGACTAAAATTTAGTCGAAAGTTAAAAATTAATATTCAAACATAGTTATCTTAACATTAAAAAAAAATAGAAAAGTGTATTTGAAACGTTGTCACTGGTTTCAAAGTAATTTCAAACAAAAACCATAAAAAACCCGATCTGAGTAGACCTTTTTTTGGTAACTAGCCTTCAAAGCTAAACAGAAACTTTCAAAAACTGAATAAATAATTGTATGTAATTTTTCTTTAAATTATGATTTTATTTTATTCAAACACAGTTGATTGTGATAAAAATTAATTAATTTACAGCAAGTTTTCGAAGTGCCATCCTCCAACAGAAATGCACAACCTATATAGGACATACACTACACCTACGCAAGAAATTTCGTTTTAAGTGCCTAACTATATAAAAAACGAATCATCTGTCAATTTTTCAGAAAATAAGGGTTAAAAATATCAATCATCTTTGAATGGAACTACTGCGAATAGGTCTAATTTTGGTATTCGCAGTAGTTCCATTCGTAGCAATCAATAATGCGTAATGGAACTACAGCGAATAAATTTTTTGGAAAGTTCACAGTAGTTCCATCATGGAACTCGGCAATGGAACTATTGCGAACGAAGGAAAGCTACACTGTAACATTCTTATATTTCCAGCTTCTTAAATTTTCTCCCTCAGCTCATTTTTACAAGAAGCTTATTGTGCGTATGCTATTTCCTTAAAATAACCCTAAACAAAAAAATCCATGGGGTTAAGGTCAGGAGAACGTGGAGGTCAGTTGATTGGTCCGCGTCTTCTGATCCACCTGTTAGAGTATTTTCGTTTTTTTTTTGTTTGGGGTTATTATAAGCGCGACCTGTACTCGTAAACTTTTCTTAGAGACTGTGTGTCTAGTTGTTTATGAGAGGTCAATGATAAACCCATAATATTTTTGAACGACCTATCTAACAATACCCCACACTATGGGATAGACGAGAAAAAAAAATCATTCCCAATTTACGTATATGGGAGTATGGCCTTAAAAAAATATTTCTTTCGAGATTTTTTTTTTACCATTTTGTTGGCTAAATTGATATGTATAGCCATACCAAATTAGTTTTCTAGTACGAATAATCTCTGAGCTAAGCCGCGGACAGACGGACATGGCGAAACTATAAGGGTTCCCTGTCGGACTACGGAACCCTAAAAATCATTTAAAATAATCATATCTCATAAACTACTAAAAATCGTAGAACATACATGGGGGTGACTCCGGATACACTTAAACGTAAGGCAGCCAAAAAAAAAATTTTGGACGTCTCTTTCCCGGCCAACCTGTATATTGTATCTAAGAATTTGTGTTGTTTCGTAAATTTGTTCTTCAAAATTACAATAAATATTGTTGTTTATATGTAGTTTTAGTTTCAGTAGGTATAGATAAACCATACCATTAGTGAATCGCCCGCGGCACGAGTGGGGGCGTCCGTCTTATTTCAGGTACTTACGAGACTATTGTTTGAGGGGGGGGGGGGGGGGCTTATTCCGATATTGTCTCTTTGCAAATACACGTTTTAAACCGTGAAATTAGAAAATTACATTTGAAAAAAAAAATCATTTTTCACTCTCTGAACTTAATATTTCGTTCATTTGATATACGAATACTTGCATTTTACTGCATCCAATAAAATCGCAAAGATAGGTCTAAAGTATAAATACCATTTAATTCGAGTTACATAGGGTTTAATAAAATAAAACCTATATCGAATTATACGTAAGAAATGTGATATTAAAGGCCGTCTTATTAAAAATCCATCCTCTTTATGCCAATAAAAATAGTAAAAACACCTCAAAATCACGAGTTTTCTGAGCGGCCCGCTCCCACTGAGCAGGATAGAAAAGTGTAAAATGAAAGCGTGCCAGATTTCTCCTGATAACCTCGCCTTAATGACTGGCTTAATAATATCTAACGGTTATAAGTTAAGAACAAATACTTAATTTAAATGCACGACCTGTGAAATTGAAAACAAAACTGTCGTCCCGAGGTGTCGGGTATTTACGTAGTATCGAGTGCTGCCAAAATACCTAATATACATCCGCGTCGCCCAACGCTTCCCTCCTGCGGTCGATACGCCCTTTGTATGATTTATATAGACACGTGACATCGTGTCCAGGGCCGGCCGAGTTCTAAAAAGCAAAGGACGGCGCACCAGTTATCTAACACAAAACATTTTTAGCTACTC
Source organism: Ypsolopha scabrella (assembly GCA_910592155.1). Classification (NCBI taxonomy): domain Eukaryota; kingdom Metazoa; phylum Arthropoda; class Insecta; order Lepidoptera; family Ypsolophidae; genus Ypsolopha; species Ypsolopha scabrella. Next base: position 14,415,353 of record OU342960.1, read on the forward strand.
TTTTTCTATAAGACTTATTTGTGAACGAAGTTTCAAGTTTTTAAATCAACTGGAAGTAACCTATAGGTTTTCATGAAGAAAAAAAATAGTTGCCCGCTTGCTGGAGGTTTTTTCAAACCCACTTCTTAATCGAAATAATACATGTTAGAAATTAGAAACTTGTTTTCAATTAGAACACAATACAGGGAAGTAGAACTAAAGTTTAACACCCATTTAGAGTTCCTGAGCCTTATAAATAGAAAGTTTCGCCTGTAAAATCGCGTCATACGTCCATTTGACGGAACAAATTGAAAAAAGAAATTGATAGAAATGTATAATCTGGAACTAAACCGCTGAACTATTATATCACCATAGGACATGGGGTCCCGCTGAGTGTAGGCACACCGCTACCACGTACATACGTCATATTTAGGGTATCGTCAAACTCTGTCCCTCTTTTTCTATGTCCAGACCACAACTTAAGTTCTTGGCATGGAAGTGAAGAATTACTTTGGGACATTTTAAAATTATAAGTAGCAGAAACTTGTTTTTCCTACAGTTTTTTAAATCCTGGTTTCAGGTACTTACACAACAACCGCCTGCAGATCATTAATCCAGGCTCGTTCAGAGGCTTGCCTCGGCTGCGTAAGCTGCGACTGGACAGCAACGCTCTGGTGTGCGACTGCAACATACTGTGGCTTGTGCGCATGCTCAGGAACCATACTGACATGGACGTAGCGGCCACTTGCTACGAGCCCGCAGGCACCATGGGGACGGCACTCGCCTCATTGACGGAACGCAACTTCAAATGCCGTGAGTTCGACAAGTTTCGAACTCTACCTACATCGTACCTTGGACTATGTGAATTAAATAATCCATTTTACTCTGCTTGCAATTCTTACGTTTACATTAGGAGGTTTTGGTCATAACGTAATGGCCTTTCCTCCATATTAGTGCCCTTTCTTCTCTCCGCTAAGTACCTATGTGACGTATTATAATTTGTTAACGATCTCTTAAAAAAGTCGTGGCTATATAGTAGAACTGATAATTTCATGATCTGCTCAAATATCATATCTGTAAAAAAATTAATGGGTCGCCTCGCTCCGCTCCGCTTCACTCGGCAACCAAATATATGCTCACCAGCAACCTAATGTCGATCAGATCATGAAGTGGTCAATTCTACGATATGGACACCACAGATACCAACGTTACTCTGATCCCATTAAACTTCTATACCATCAACATGCCTTACTGATTCTGTCGTAGCTTGAATTGTCAGTACGGGTCTTTTCAGGAGATCCGGAAATACTAGCTGAACCGAAAGATGCTATAGTAAATTTTGGTGAAGATGCTTTATTCTCATGCGTGGTCTCTGGGGAGCCTCAACCAAATATAGTATGGCTTCGTGACGCCAATGAGATCCCGCTCGATGGTCAACGGTACCAAGTCATGGAAAATGGCTCACTCATGGTTTACAATGCAGAAGAAACTGATGTTGGATTCTTCGAGTGCATGGCCAAGAGCTCTTTAGGAGAAGTACGTTCCAGACCAGCTAGAATGATCGTTCAAAGCAATATCAACTATGAAGGTAAATAAAAAAGGGAAATAAAATGTTGGTCTCTTTCTTATTTGTAGAAGACATCTTTACTTAATTTATTCACATTTTGCTAACGCCAGGCCACTATCGCGCCTAAAGGAAAGGAATTTTTCTTAGCCGCCGTAATGAATGGGCTACCTCAGGGTACCTCTTGTAAACCTGATTACATTCACAATGTTAAACGTCAGTACTGCTATAACGCTTTTGTTTTTTAATTGTCTATCCTGTTCTTATCAACTGCCACGCAGGACAAACTTCAGTTATTTTGAAATTGAGGCTACATTAGGTCATTTCATTACCTATAAATTTTTCGTGTAATATATTTTTTTTTGAGTATCTGCGTGTGTGAGTTTCGTTTTAATCGGTTTTTAAATATGGGAGCTGAATCCCTTTTTTCTTGAAATTCATACTTTTTAAAAGTAATTTAATAGTAAGAAAATTAAAATGACTGATGGATTAATTAAGATTCAGGATTCAAAATGTTCATTTGTAAAATAGATACTTATAGTATACGTTTTACATGTCATATCTAATCTTTATAAAAAGTTGGGCTCATAAAGTTATACATATGCATAAAATAAAGACTTATTGGAATAAGAATATTATTAAACATAATGCAATTAATAAATAAGTTGATAAAAAACTGAATAGACCATAAATAAATATAATGCCTAACCAAATATTATACTAACAATTGTTAAAAATTAAAATATTGTATATACCATACCTATATAATGCAATGAATACATAAGTTAATAGATAAATAAACTATAAATAGATATAATGCCTAATTCCGCCCATTCGATTAATCTTGCTAAGAAGAATGATCTTAATGATCTTTAGTCAAAAACAACCTTTTTTTTAAATTGTATCGCTTATATAGACGGAATTGAAACCTATGCAAGACTGAAGTTTAGCATTGTAAAGCCCCTTAAGCTTTGATTGGTAGAAAAGAAAAAAAATGTAATATAAAACACCAAACTCTCTTTCAGATGAACTAGTTTTCACTTTGAAACCCAGCGAACGATTGGTTAAGATTGATGAACCATTTACACACTTCGATTGCAAAGCCAAAGGAAACCCACAGCCACACTTGACTTGGTTTTTCAATGGAGACAGAATGCTTCTGAGCGACCACATTACTTTGCAACACAATGGGACACTGCTAATAGAAAACGTTAAAGAAAGTAATGCAGGAATTTACACGTGTCAAGCGGAAAACATCAATGGCAAAATTAACGCATCTGCTGATCTCAAAGTTATGAGTAAGATTTTATAAATATAGGTACTTAGCACAGACGTATAATATAGTAGCAGACCTAACATTATATTAATTTATTATAAACGCATATAGTGGACGCGTGGCAATTTCAGCTGAGTGAACTACGGGTTCTTTTAAATATAAATATTGCTTGTTTCCAAACAAAATATATACTAGAGATTAGTTTAGGAATTAACAAATATGTTCCAAGCATAAGCCAATCAAAACAACCCATTTTTATACGTTTCTTCATACCATGAAGCCTAAATGTAGCTTATTTTTGTATGGAAACTTGCCAAGTTATTTAATCCTTATGTTTGGTCTGCTACTTAGTAATAATTATTATATGTCTGTGGTACTTAGCTATTATAAGGAGTATGAATAAAATTGTTAACACATAATTTTTTTTACAGTTGCTCCTGCCTTTACTGTTGTTCCAACCGACCAATCTGCTAAAACTGGAGATCGGGTTGAGTTCTTTTGCAAAGCAAGGGGAGAACCTAAACCAGAAATAAAATGGTATAGAAATATACTAGCATTAACTGCAACTGACAACGTTATTATCAGTGACAACAATCAAAATTTAACGATATTAGAAGCAACGATCGAAGATGATGGCTTATATCATTGCAGAGCAGAAAACTCCGAAGGATTGACTGAAATATCAGCAACTTTACATGTTAAAGATACAGAAGTAATAGAACCTCACATAACACTCAAGCCGGAGAATACTGAGGCGTATAAAGAAACAACAGTTCAACTATCTTGTGAATCTGAGAGCGAACCGGAAGCCGTGGTAGAATGGAGAAAAGATGGATCTCGCATCGAGTCAGACAGTCGCATACAAATCACTTTAATTGGTAACTTGGTTATCAATAATTTGACTCTAACAGATATGGGATCGTTTGAATGTACCGTTTACAATGAATATGGTAGAGATACGGCATCGGCATTTTTGACAGTAAAGGATCGTATTCTTCCAAGTGATGAGTATGTGAACATGGCTTTGACGGAAGCTACTCGGGATGTTGATCGGGCCATTAAACGAACCGTGGAGGATATGTTCAACAATAACACTGCAAGAACAGGAGTGCACGACCTTTTCAAGATTTCGAGATATCCTAACGCGCCGGCGAGAGATATAGCACGAGCAGCGGAAATTTATGAGCGCACATTATTCAAAGTTAGAGAATTCGTCGAATCCGGCCTTAAGACCAAATCAACCGAACCTTTTGACTACCAGCAATTATTATCTTCTAAGCATCTAGAAATCATCGCTCGTTTGTCAGGTTGCACAGCGCACAGAGAGCAGAGAGACTGTTCTGACATGTGTTACCATGGAAAATATAGAAGTATCGATGGCTCATGTAATAACTTTGCACATCCTGTATGGGGCGCATCTTTGACCGGATTCAGAAGAATCCTGTTGCCAATATATGAAAATGGTTTCAGTCAACCAGTAGGATGGAATAAGGACACAAAATATAACGGATTCACTTTACCTAGTGCCAGGCTTGTTTCGACTTCTATCATTACAACTGTTGATATATCTGAGGATATTCAAATTACCCATATGACAATGCAGTGGGGTCAATGGCTTGATCATGATCTAGATCATCAATTGCCCTCAGTTAGTTCTCAAACTTGGGATGGCGTAGACTGTAAAAAGACATGTGATTATGCTGCCCCGTGCTTTCCGATTGACGTACCACCGAATGACACCAGGATCACCAACCGAAGATGCATAGATTTTGTAAGGACAAGCTCTGTATGTGGATCAGGAGAAACATCTGTCTTGTTTGGGAAATTACAACCCAGGGAACAAATAAATCAGCTCACTTCTTACATTGATGCTTCTCAAGTTTATGGATTTCAAATAGATGTTGCGGAAGATTTAAGAGATTTAACTAATGACAATGGATTATTACGCGTTGGAGCCAGATTTCCGGAAAAGAAGGCATTGTTACCAACTATCGGATTAAATGCTATGGATTGCCGGCGAAACCAGTTCGAGTTGGAAAGCACCCGTAGTTGCTTTGTAGCCGGGGATATAAGAGCTAACGAACAAATAGGTCTGGCTGCCATGCATACCATTTTTATGAGAGAACATAACAGAATAGCTATACATCTAAGAGCTTTGAATCCAGTTTGGAGTGGTGATAAGATCTATAATGAAGCGAGAAAAATTGTCGGTGCCGAAATGCAGTTTGTAACATATGAACATTGGCTACCAATGATTGTAGGCCCTGAAGGTTACAAACAACTAGGTGAATACAAAGGCTATGACCGTAATCTAAACCCTTCCGTGTCTAATGTTTTTTCAACAGCTGCTCTTCGGTTTGGACATTCGCTTATTAACCCAGTATTGCATCGCTATGATGAAAATTTTGAAACAATACCGGAAGGTCATTTGCTGTTACGGTATGCATTTTTTTCTCCGTGGAGGTTGGTCGACGAAGGTGGCGTCGATCCTTTACTACGGGGCATGTTTATGACTCCAGCTAAACTGAAAACTCCAACGCAGAATTTGAATTCGGAGCTTACTGAACGACTCTTCGAAACTATGCACGCTGTAGCGTTGGACTTGGCCGCAATAAACATTCAAAGGGGACGTGATCATGCAATCCCACCTTACACAAAGTGGCGAGAATTCTGCAATATGACCAAAGTACATACATTTGACGACCTGGCTGATGAGATTTCAGATAAGAGCGTTAGGGATAAACTTAAGGAGCTGTATGGCACTCCATACAACATCGACGTATGGGTAGGTGGTATTCTTGAAGATCAAGTGGAAGGCGGAAAGGTTGGACCTCTATTCAGGTGCATACTTTTGGAACAGTTTAGGCGTTTGCGTGATGGTGACCGGTTTTGGTATGAGAATCCTACTACTTTCAAGTCTGATCAGCTCGAGCAGATAAAGCAGACGAGCGTGGCGCGCATTTTGTGCGACAATGGGGACAACATCGATACCATCAGCGAGAATGTATTCTTGTTACCGGAGGTACAGGACGGGCTTGTGTCTTGCGAGGACTTGCCTCAAATAGATCTACGTTTTTGGGCAGATTGTGAAGCTTGCGGCGACGAGGTTGACGATAGGACAAAACGAGATATTGGAAAACGCTTCATATCGAGTGAAGATTTAGATGAAATACCACGTATTAAAAATTTGGAAACCTCGCAACATGTCTTGGAAAAAACAGTCGATGAACTTCGCAACCGTATCAATGTTTTGGAGAAAACATGCAAGAACTGAAAAGCTTAATCAATTTAAATAAGTACTTAATCCAATTATACCGCGTTATTGTACATGTGTTACTTAAATGTATAGAAATAAGATACCAACCACGCCACATACTGAAAAGAGAAACTGATTTTGAAATTTTTGCTATTTGATAAGATAGTGGACAACCAAGCTTTAAGTATTTAAGTTTTCCACTATCTTATTCATATAGTTTCTAAGAAGTTCCCATGATGCAAGCATTTAGGAATAAACTAAAACCCAGAGAACTTTAATTTAAAGAAAGTCAATAAACAGCAATGCTGTGTTGTTGCATGTTTAATTATACTAAACAGTGTACGATACATTATAGGTATATTTCCACTATCTTATTCATATAGTTTCTAAGAAGTTCCCATGATGCAAGCATTTAGGAATAAACTAAAACCCAGAGAACTTTAATTTAAAGAAAGTCAATAAACAGCAATGCTGTGTTGTTGCATGTTTAATTATACTAAACAGTGTACGATACATTATAGGTATATTTCCACTATCTTATTCATATAGTTTCTAAGAAGTTCCCATGATGCAAGCATTTAGGAATAAACTAAAACCCAGAGAACTTTAATTTAAAGAAAGTCAATAAACAGCAATGCTGTGTTGTTGCATGTTTAATTATACTAAACAGTGTACGATACATTACAGGTATATTTCCACTATCTTATTCATATAGTTTCTAAGAAGTTCCCATGATGCAAGCATTTAGGAATAAACTAAAACCCAGAGAACTTTAATTTAAAGAAAGTCAATAAACAGCAATGCTGTGTTGTTGCATGTTTAATTATACTAAACAGTGTACGATACATTACAGGTATATTTCCACTATCTTATTCATATAGTTTCTAAGAAGTTCCCATGATGCAAGCATTTAGGAATAAACTAAAACCCAGAGAACTTTAATTTAAAGAAAGTCAATAAACAGCAATGCTGTGTTGTTGCATGTTTAATTATACTAAACAGTGTACGATACATTACAGGTATATTTCCACTATCTTATTCATATAGTTTCTAAGAAGTTCCCATGATGCAAGCATTTAGGAATAAACTAAAACCCAGAGAACTTTAATTTAAAGAAAGTCAATAAACAGCAATGCTGTGTTGTTGCATGTTTAATTATACTAAACAGTGTACGATACATTACAGGTATATTTCCACTATCTTATTCATATAGTTTCTAAGAAGTTCCCATGATGCAAGCATTTAGGAATAAACTAAAACCCAGAGAACTTTAATTTAAAGAAAGTCAATAAACAGCAATGCTGTGTTGTTGCATGTTTAATTATACTAAACAGTGTACGATACATTATAGGTATATTTCCACTATCTTATTCATATAGTTTCTAAGAAGTTCCCATGATGCAAGCATTTAGGAATAAACTAAAACCCAGAGAACTTTAATTTAAAGAAAGTCAATAAACAGCAATGCTGTGTTGTTGCATGTTTAATTATACTAAACAGTGTACGATACATTACAGGTATATAGGTACTCGTATGTAGATAAGAAGTTCACAAAATATGATCAACCAGAAGAGTTCTTTCTCTACATCCAACAAATTCTTTTTACGCAAAAGAATAGAAAAGGTGGCTGGCACCTTTGTCATTTAATTATCTGTTTGATTTTATTCTTGTACTAACCTTCAGTGAAACTTGGCTCCGTTTTCGGCTTGGACGTTATTTTATGAACAACCCTTATAGCCTATGTGTTGACCAGGGTAACTACAATGATAATAATGAAAACCGCATCCAAATACGTCGAGTGGTTCCCGAGTTATAAAAGCGTTTATTTAATCTTTGCCCCGTTTCCGGCTTGGGCGTTATTTTATGAAGACCCCTTATAGTCTATGTATTGACCAGGGTAACTACAATGATAATAAAAAAACTGCATTCAAATCCATTGTTTGGTTCTCGAGTTATAAAAAGTTTATTCAATCTTTGCCCCGTTTCCGGCTTGGGCGTTCTTTTATGAACACCCCTTATAGCCTATGTGTTAACCAGGGATACTACGATGATAATAATAAAAAATCGCATCCAAATCCGTTGAGCGGTTCTCGAGTTAAAAGCGTATATTCTATCTTTGCTCCGTTTTCAGCTTGGGCGTTATTTGATAAAAACCCCCTATAGTTTATGTGTTGACTAGGGTAATTACGATGACAATAAAGAAAACCACATCCAAATCTGTGGAGTGGTTCTCGGGTTATGAAAGCGTTTATTCAATCTTTGCCCCCTTTTCGGTTTGGGCGTTATTTTATGAACAACCCTTATAGTCTATGTCTTGACCAAGCTAATTACAATGATAATAAAGAAAACCTCATCCAAATCCGTTGAGTGGTTCTCGAGTTATAAAAGCGTTTATTTAATCTTGGCCCCGTGTCCGGCTTGGGCGTTATTTTATGGATTTTATTTTTCCTTATAGCCTATGTGTTGACCAGGGTAACTACGATGATAATAAAAAAAAACGCATCCAAATCCGTTCAGTGCTTCTCGAGTTAAAACGGAACATACAGACTAACAGACAGACAAAAATTCTAAAAATCGTAGTTTTGGTTTTAGTACAACACAAACAACCCATTTCATTAAAAATTTTGCGAAAATATTCAATGTACAGACACGACTTTTTTACTACTTTATTATTAGTAAGTATGGATACATAGATTAACCATCTTATTATCTTCTCAGAGTAACAATATCTGTTGGTATATATTGTTTAAAATTTTCGGTAACAGCAGTGATAGGTTTGCTGAATGTTTATCAGTTTTTTTATTCTGACATTGTAGTAGGTACTCGTATGAGTATATCTACTTTTGTACATTTTTAACTTTAAGACAACTATGGTCTTCTATGGCATGGTATTATTCTACAAGCTAACAAGAGAATTCACTTGTACATTGTCCTTTATATTGGCGACCATATTCGGTTTAAATAAAAATACAAAAAAAATCCTCTATCAAAATATTAAAATCAAAGTTACTTGTTTGTGGGTGATTAATGGTACCACAATTAGCTGTATACACAGATGATAAATGACAGATGTATACATACATATATTTGTAAAGTAAACACTTATATTATCATTACAATAGTTTATGAAACTCATGGAAAGGTTATTAAAAACGAATGTGAGTTCAAAAAACGAGCTAAGTATAGGAGTTTTTTAATAGTATCACACAAGTGTTTTCATACCTAGTTATGTGCAATTTCATACACTACTTTAACTAAGTAGTTACCTGCTTCTAGGTTTTTTAGTAAAAGATTGTTCGTCATTTTTGTTGCTCAGTATCACCACTGTGAAACATTTTTCCAAACTTTTAATCACCAAGAACAGTGAATATGTAATTATTGACGTACTTAAATTATGACCCCACAATCCAGCAGAGCAGTCCAACAAATGTGAGACAAAGTGTCTAGTCAGGAGTTTGACCATCATTCGAACAATTTCCTATTAAAACTTCAGACATAATTGTATAGGCTAAGTTTTCTTTACCTTCCCACTAAGAGTAAAGTATAACTATTATTATATTAGTACTAATAACCTATGCACTACTGTGAGTATAATGAGTTCTCAACTGTGGTTGGGATTAAGTAAGCTTAATCTATGTTGCAGGTAGCATAAGTAATAAATAAAGAAGGGATCAATTTGGACCTATTATTGGAAAAAAAGAATTTCTAATGATCATAAGACTGGTTGTCTTTTATTCAAACATTTCTATTGATGTTTAATGTTGTAATAGCTACTGCAAATTATATAACCTGATGTTTGAAAATAAATGAAAAATATAATTACTGTTTTATTGTATATTATCCCAACTATGTTATCCCATATAGGTTCACACTAATTTGTCACTATTTCTCTCCTGTAAGTTACAATTCAATATATTACATATATTATGTTTGCACACTATCATAAATCACAGGGGCTCTAAGGTTATAACTAACAGATTGACTATAATTTTAAAGCTATGAAGAAGAAGACTAATTTATCAAAACATAACGTTTTTTTTTGTATTATTTTACAAGTTCGAATAAATAACAACATTTTTTACTTAACTTACTATTGCACTATAATCACTCTTAAACTCCTATATACTTGGTGTGCCTACCTGCAGCTAGCACTTGGTTCCTGTCCTTGTTCCTCACTTCCACTTCGAGGAATGCTATCTTCTTACCAGTCTTCTTAGTGATTGCTTCTACTTCAATATTGTCACCTTCACGAGCAGCAGAAAAGTAACTAGAAAAGGAAATATTTTGTGTTAACAATGTAGTAGAGTCACACAGAGGAAATCTGTTCAACATTGAATTGGCAATTGAAATTACAAAGTGATGGAACTGATAAGGATAAGGTATCATAGACTAGAGACATGAATGCACCAAAATAAAAATGAAAAATTGTCATCAAATAATGTGTGGGTCAATGGCAACATGGACTTCCTTAACAGGTAGTTTTGTATAAAAAATAGAATTGTATTAAAGTCATTCAAACTAGGTCAAAAAAGGCCAGCTTAGAAAATTATATGTTTACTAAATTGGTTAAAAATGTATTATAGAATTACCTAAAATAATAAGCAAACACCTGAAAACTTTCTCTGCCACTGAATTGTTAGCTTATTATTAGGGAATTTCATAAACAATATATTTAAGAACATATAATTTCATATATAATACCTGCCAACCAGGCACCATTTGATAAAAATACTTTAAGAAGATATTCAGTTAAAAACATACAAAGTTTCAGGGACATGTAGGAAAAGAGAAAGTCTTTTACTCTGTTATGGTTCGAACCAGGAACCTCTTGCTGGCTATGCAGATGCTCTAACAATTGAGTTATTAAAGCCGATTTAGAAGGTTTTAATTTTAAGATAAGAAACTTAGTAAAAAAGCGTAATATTAAGTGACAGCACTATATTTTGCTATTCTGAAGGCCACACCAACTAAAATTAGCAAGTCTTTTAAATACTCTTAAATCAAACTATTTTTTTTTATATCAATGAAATTTATTGAATAAAAAACATATTCATGCCAAATAAACATCAAGGCTACAAAAAACAAACCGCTTAAAGGTGTATAATACCTCACTTTGCTTTGCATGATCCTGTTTTATACCAACAAATACCAGGCCCCTCAGAAAGTATTGCGAAAAAAAGTTTTTATATATGGGAGACTGGGCAGTTATGTTTTTCGAAAATATTATTATTTATAAGAAAAAATACGTATGTCCGAATTTAAAAATTTCCCTCCACATTTTTTGCGAGCTAATTCAAAGTAGGTATTGTGTCTCGCTGAAATATCGATTTGCGCTGGGAACATTTTAGAGCTATGATTTTTACGATTTCAAGTGTCGCCTGAAACCAGATGAATCATAGGATAGACTTTAAATGGCATTCATGGATGAAGGCCCTTCCAAGGTAACCGTGTATCGTTGGTATAACGAATTCAAGTGCGGTCGACCAACTTTGGGGGATGAAGAAAGAAGCGGTCGCCCTTTGACGGCTGTTACCGAAGAAAACGTGCTGGCGCAGTGAAAAATTTAATCCAAGACAATATCAATATTGCAACAGGCGAATTACATATCAGGAGATTCAACACATATTGAAGATTGGATCGGGAAGCTTTCTCGAGATTCTACACAGCCATCTTCGCGTGAGGAGGATAGTATCACGCTGGGTGCCATGGTGCCGTGATATGCTAAACAAATTTGAAGCAGACTCGTCTTGGTGTGTTTACGAAATCATTACAGGTGATGAGTCCTGGATTTATCAATACGACCCAGAAACCAAGCGCCAGTCGACTGTTTGGGTGTTCCATGAACCAACGCCTACCAAAGTGAAGCGATCTAGAAGTGGGAGGAAGATTTTGATCGCTAGCTTTTTTAATTTGAATGGCCACTTGGTATCAATTCCCTTACGGGATCAAAGAAGCATCAATGCCGAATGGTATACTACCAAATGTTTGCCAGAAGTGTTCTCTGTTGTTAGCAACAAGTGACCTAACACAGGGCTACAGCTCCACCACGACAATGCACTCAAAACGAGGGACTTCCTGGACAGCACACCAGTCAAACTCCTGGGTAACCCTCCTTACAGCCGTGATTTAGCACCGTGTGACTTCTTTTTAATTCCAAAAATAAAAAATCAGCTCAAAGGAATACAATTTTCGTTGTCGGAAGATGCTGTGTTCAAGCAGCTGTAAACAAGGTGTCTGCGGCGGACTGGAAAATGTGTTTTGAAAACTGGTTTAGACGCATGAAACTTTGTATTGAAGCTGGTGGAGAGTACTTTGAAAAGATTTAAAAAAAAATCTACCTATAGAACAATTTTTTCAAGTTTCACAAAACTTTCTGAGTGTCCCACGTACAATGTCTTTGATTATAGATTTGCCGTACTAATTGATACACGCCTTTAGTACATCCCTATGAGAAAAAACATAACCTATGATTGTTCGTAGAAAATCTATATAAAACAGGCAAAAACCAATGTGGAATTGAACAAAATTATGATTTACAAAAATTGCTTTTATTGTTACTTAGTTCTAGGTATGATCAGTAACTTATTAACATCAAAAACCATCAGAACTCAGAGATGAAATGTTATTGCTTCTTGCTTCTTGTTTATTTTCCTTCCTCCTGTATGCGATTTACAGCTTTCAATCGCACAAGACATGTATATTATAATGTAGCAAACAAGTAACAGATTTACAGCCTTCAATCGCACAAGATATCTATATTATAATGTAGCAAACAAGTAACACAAACAATGTTTTACCTAGCTTTCACGCATTCTTAGAGGAATCGCACCAAAATAGAAAATTTCACTCAGAGAAGCTGTAAGATTTTCAATCAAAGCCGTTTTATCTGGCTTCCTATAATGTGTCTCCGCATATTAGTTCCGCCAGTATCTAGTTTTAAGTGAATAGACTTGTTGGAAGTTTTCAAGTTAAAATTTGGTTAACTTGAGTTCTCAAGAGTTAACCTACAACAAAATATAAAAAAAAATTACTAAGTAAGTACACAATATACAAAATTTATCAAACATTATGATGCGACTAAATTAAAATGTGGCGCAAGCAACATACGATATCCCAACACAAGGAGACATTGACAAGACATATTTAATTTGATGGTATTATACAAATCCAACTGCATCCATTTGACATTTTGTTTACTACTTTTACTAGGATAAAATAAAAAGTAGGTGCAGTTCGTTGTTTCATTCACTCATAAACAATATTCATTTACGTTAGGCAAGTACAATAGCTAATTCCAAGCTCTTATTTTAGCCACAATTCTATTTAGTTCTTCTTCTAACCATAACTTAACTTAGTTCTTCTTTTAACCATACTTAAGTTTAATTTTAGGTATGTCAAACTAAAACTAAGGCCTTCAAAATCGGCTTTATTGAATGCTTCATAATTGTTTAAGATAAGAAAATATTCTAAGTTACCTTTATCCCATTAAAGCAATATACACATATATTTTTTATAATCATTTTTATGAACAAATTTTTACCTACCTGACACTAAGATCAATAGAAACTCCTCTGGTGTCCATGTCCACAGTCTCATTGGCAGTCAGAGCATATGTAGAAACCGCATCCACCAAGTGAGCAATAAAACCTCCATGCAATGTGCCTCTTTGATTCAAGTGCTCAGGGCCCACCTTGAACTCGGTTAACATTCTACCGTTGCCGCAGGAGATAACCTTCAGCTGCATAAAAATTATTTTGTTCTTGCAAATTTATGTTGAATGGAAAGAGGTTACTTAGTTCAAGAGCTAATTGATGCAATACAATTATATAATCACAATCATCCATTTATATTTTCATGGTGCTTGTGTTAACGCACTATTTACCTTGCGAAGGTTATGATCAAAGCACTTCGTGGTCGCAATGGCTTTGGTAAACAATTCAGCTACTTTGGCACCTTTGTCACACATATTGCAATTTGTCTTAATATAAAATTATCCTTATCTGACTAGTATTGGGAGATCCGAGAACACGGCGTGTTTTTTAATTATTTTTTTCAAATCCCAAATTTTTGTTTTGAACAGAACTCAACAAGTTGACATTTGGGTTACATTTCGAAACGAGCGAAAATCACTCGGAGTGTAGCGAATTTCACCCCAGAGCATTCAAAAATTGACACGAGTTAAACCGAGGGTAAACGAACTCTTACACTTTGACAGTTGCAAGGAAGTGTTTTGAAACGCCTCGGACGCCTGGTTGGTGCAACCAGATTTTTCTTTCTCTTTCTCCTATATAGATCTGTCTCTTTCTAATAAACGAGTGAAACGCACTATGATTGCACGTTTTAAAACGCTTCTTTAATAGACAAACACCATAGACATCTTTCTACGACAAACACAGGGCTGGGCTGAGTTCAGTTTGACCGCCCGCTCACGCCCCGATCATGACATCTCTTTTGCGCACGTTGAATTTGTTTTTGCTATCCTGCTGTCAGTGATGAACGGGCGATCAAACTGAACGCGGCCCTGATCTGACCAGCGTTGCCAGATGAGAAAACTGATATTACAGTGTTGAAATCTCAAAATTACAGTGTTTGGTATGTACAAAACAAAATTACAGTAGAATCAAAATAGAATTACTTACAGTAGGTATTACAGTAGAGTACAAAACACTTTTCTTTGAAGTTCACCTTATTATGTATTATTTAATCACTGTCCCTATCTTTCAAGTCGACTTTTTATATAGGTATTCTAGAAGTGCGTTCATTAGAACCTTAAGGGGGTTGCAACACTGAGTTTTTGGACGGGTTTTGCCCTCAGATAAAGAATATCTATGGTTTGGCCAAGTTGCTACACTCCAATCGTCATATATTTCCATTATATTTCGTAATGATTTATAACTATCATTTTGACGTCTCTATACGAACCTTGCGAACCCTGCTCAGAGTTGGTGTTGAAAGTGTGTAGCGACACTGCTATTTTTGAACGGTCGGTGTCGCAATCCCAACCCGTGTTGATTTATGAACGGGTTAGTGTTGGAACCCCGCGGGGTACGAACCCAACCCGGTGTGAGTTTTGGAAAGACTATCTGAATCAAACATAGACATTGAACGAGGAATCAAACGATTTAATCATTGAATCAGTTGGTTTAAACTTTACGTAATTGTCGTTATGACGTAAAATTGTTCGCTTAGCCAACATAATTTTCCCAAAATCTGTTGCGTTTTTCGTTTTTATATAGGTACCTAATTAATCTGACTAAACATCCTTTCACATTCGGCATTAGAATTTGGAAGAGCCAAGATGTTTAGCATGGATTGCCTAATCAAACAAAACTCTTGCAACTGCTTTACCTGAAAAGCAGATTTATTTACCTAAAGACTAAAATAATGAAGTAAATATAAATAGGTATACCTAAATTATAAAATTTTAAGTAGGTAACAAAGCCGATTTTGAAGGTTTTGGTTTTAATCTAAGAAACTTACTAAAAAACGTAATTTTAAGTGACAGCACTATATTTTGCTATTCTGAAGGACACACCAACTAAAATGAGCAAATCTTTTAAATGCTCTTAAACCGAACTAATTTTTAAAATTCAATCAAATAACAGCTCTAAAATGTGCCTTGAAAATACCAAAATAAGTTAAAATCACCAAGTTGAGTAAATTATGGCTGTCAAACTAAAATTTTAGTTTGACGTTTATAAAATGGTGACTTGAAAATTGCTCTTCGTTTAAACGATTTTATGTACGTCGAACTAAAACTAAAGCCTTTATAATCGGCTTTACTGAACATTGTGTCAAAACTCAATTTCAATCAAAATCCATTATTAATTTGGGCAATTTTCAACTAACTTGTATGATTTTTGGCGTTGGAAAAATTACAGTATTGTTCATACATTGTAATTTTGCTATTGCAGTATACAGTAGGTCGTGTTAAATTACAGTAGATCTACTGTAATTACAGTGCGTTTGCCAAACATTGGACATTGGATCTGACAAACAAAACCCCTATATAATTTGTGAACAAAACAAAAGTAGCCTGTAAAGGCCGTAAGGCCCTCTGGATTCGGTGTTCTTTTGAGTCAGTCGGTTTTAGATAGGTACCTACTTTTGTTTTCAGTTTTTCACTTTTATCCATTTATACATTTTTATTTCTTTTATATGCAGTGCCCCGGCCACGTCGAGCTAAAAAGCGGCACGGACGTACCATCATTTTCTCGAAACAGTTCAGGCCATTTTCGACCCCTCTATAACTTCGTTGTGGACAAAACTATAGTCTGTCAAAAAATTGTTGAAATGAATATTGAAAAAACTATTTTTCTTTCGCCTGGTTACACCAAACAAACAAGTACAAAATCTGTTAAATCGAGTTAACCGCGTTGTTATTTCATAAATATATTACCTAAATTATACTACTTGAACGTTTAAAGTCCAATAAAGTTCATTAAAGTTTCATTTTCATTTCAACACTTTTTTGACAGACTGTAGAAGCCTGAATTTTTAGTAACCGAGCAGGCATTATATAAACATGGCATACAATTTCAAATTTCATTCAATTTGAACCAGTACTTTAAGAATTTTATAGTCAAAGTTTCTCAACTTTGTCACTCACTCACTGACTGACTGACTGACTGACCGATCATCAAAACTCTAAGATACCATAAACATACCATACCATATTAATATTTAATCTTTTATGTTTTAAGTTGACTTGGAAATCGCACTAAATAATCTAATTTAATAAATATGTATTACTTGTGAGATACATTGTGTTCCCATGCGATGGCCAAGTCAATCTATTTATTAAAAACATAAAAGATTTTTAATATTGATACGGTCACTCTAAGATGTTATTAGGTTAGCTAATTATGTATGGTAGGATTTTTTTTTAATGTCAGAATCGGCTTAAGAGCTTATCTTCCAATGAATAGCATTGTTCTATTGTGAAGTTCCACTACTAAATTAGCAGTGCAAAACGAAACGCATATACAACTAAAAAAAACAACAAATAAAAATATTAATAGCAACTTTAACGCCTGAACAAAAAGGCTCAAATTTGAACGGCAACGCATTCCAGATAGTACTTTTTGATATTGAAAGCCGCAGCAAGGTACAGGTGTGAATGGTGTGATACAGGGTGAAACGATGATGTAAGATTTTTACATAACTTTATATGTATGTTAAAGAAAACCAGTATTTAAGTTTAAAAAGTTAAGTTAAGAACTGCGGTATAGAAGATCAGAAAAGTAAATCTGGACGTGAGGAGCTCCCGGTTCAGAGTTCCTGACGTCCAGATTTAATTTTCTGATTTTCTATACCGCAGTGATATAAATTTATTTTTTTATATACTCTCCCCACTGAGTTTCATGCCGTTCTTCTCGGTGTGGTAGCTGAACCGAATTTAACGTAATTAGTACCTAAAATATACCATAACAAATCTAGATAGTATTAAATTTATTTGTAGAACCAGTTTTTTCCTTTTTACTTTAAATATGTGCCATATAGTGAATTTCAGTACAGTTACACGTTAATCTTCTAATATTTTACGTATATACATATATGAGCACAACATGAAAACACAAACAGATCCCTTTGAATATTTCCACAAAGGGATCCTTTTGCGTGTCGCTTATAGCTATCCGTTTTCCTCTAAATATTATTTATTTCTAATGAAACTATAATGTCGAAGTGCGCGATTTTATACGTTTTAAAATGTATATATGGTATTTTTACTCCCGAAAAGAAAGTTCGTATTCATTAGGTATACCTATACTATCCAATATGACTAAATTATTAGGGTAGCCATCGGAAAATTTAACATCTTATTCGTAAAATATCTTAGTTTATAGGTTCCGTACCCTAAAGCCAATACGGAGCCCTATTAATGTCGTTCTGCTGTCTGTCCGTCTATCCGTCCGAGTATGTTACGGGTCTCAAACTTTCAGACATGTAATTAACGGAATAAGTTACAGACTTGAAATTTGGATATGTTATGTAGAATGTTGACCCAAAACCTAATATTGATTTAATAATTTGGGCAACTTCCAGTCGGACTTACACACAAAGGGTTCCGTACCACCACATATTAAGGGCATGGAAGGAACCTTAAAAACATTATGGTACTTGCATAAAAAATCACCGTCTTTTATTTGTTATCTCCTTACGATGGATAAATCGCCAAGTGTTTAAAAATGTAGAAATTTATTTCTATCATAGTTTCACCGTCTTTAATATCTTAGCGCCATCATCTGTTAACCTAACAATGAAACTCGGTACAAGCTGTCAAACTAGTCATCTCAGATGGCGCTATGGTTATTGGATAGGGATACCCTTGGGTTTTTTTTTTCGTAATATATGAGGCCATATTAACAGGTATTCCGTGAAAATTTCAACTGTCTACCTATTACGGTTGCAGGTTGCAGCTGTAGACCCCTGTGACAGACGGACAGATAGACAGCGGAGGCTTAGTAATAGGGTCAAGTTTGGTACGGAACCCGAAAATATTAAATTAAATAGTATTTAGGGGGGATCCCATATTCCCATACACGATAAATAGTAGTTTTCTTTTCATTTAACCCTAAAATTGGTGTGTCATTCATTGTCTGAAACCAATCATATATAACCTAAGGTGATTTTAATTAATGCAGCCAAACTCATACTGGAGGCTTGGTAAGTGATTAGTAACACAGATCGAGAACACTTTTTGCTAATTTCGCAAAATTAAATGTAGACGTCCCATAGTAATTGACTCGGGGCTGGGCTTGCATTTGTAAGGAACACGGAAAGAATAATATACGAATTTCTAGCACTTTCTTTCTAGTTACCGAGCACTTACTGAGTCTTCAGTAAGAATTTGGCTGCATAAATTAAAGTCACCTTATATTATTTTTTTATCTCCAAAAATGAAGAAATTGGGGGTCATCAAAGTTGTCGTTTTTAGACCATTTTAGTTTCGGAGTCTATCTCGAAAATTAAACTAGTCAGGAATTTGGAATTTTCCAGGAATTTTCTGTATATTATCTTATATTTACTGTATCCAAACAACAAATACTAAAACCGCCGATTTTCAATATAGGTTTAGGGTTAGCAATAATATAGAGTGAAATTTAATCAACCGACCAAATTCATACTAGAGACTCGGTTAGTGATCAAGAACTAGGTTCAGTAATCCTTTTGGCCAATTTCTAAAAATATTTTTTTT
This sequence comes from Ypsolopha scabrella, assembly GCA_910592155.1. Lineage (NCBI taxonomy): Eukaryota > Metazoa > Arthropoda > Insecta > Lepidoptera > Ypsolophidae > Ypsolopha > Ypsolopha scabrella. Next base: position 14,434,626 of record OU342960.1, read on the forward strand.
TGCTCCCGTACTGGTTGGACTAGTTTAAGTACAATTCCTAGTGCAGGTTCTATGGGTAAAAAAAATTTTTTTTTCGAATTTCACCCGGAGGGTCATTAAACCTTGTTCCTGATGACTAACCGAGTCTCCAGTATGAATTTGGTCGGTTGATTTAATTTCACCTAGTATAGTGCTGTCATTTAAAATTACGTTTTTTAGTAAGTTTCTTAACTTAAAATTAAAACCTACAAAATCGGCTTTATTGTGTATACAAACCAACTTATCTTTGAAACTAACTTTTTTTTGGAAAATATTTGCAGTGTAATGTTTTTTTGTTTTTAATATTAATGACATAATTTCATTAATTATTTATTACCATTGATAAAAAATATACGTTCTACTTAGCTTGCGTGACGGATTTAGAAAATACTTTGCCACCATCGCGTAAAATGTTAAATTTTTTTTTAGATAGATTTTCTATGCTAGTACTCGTATATATATTTTTTAAGCTCGATAATGATACCACACTTGAGATGTCAGGTAAATTAAAGCCGATATGAATTTTTTGCTGTGGCGTGAAACTGCGAGAGCAGCACCCCCCCCCCCTGCCACAAGATGGCCCGGGTCTACCGGGCTAAATCAGCGTAGATTAAACTATTGTGCATGTGTGCCAAGTGAATTCTTCCGATACCTTTTGGCGACCTCGATGTCAAGACAAATTCAGCTACAGTGAACGAACCAATGATAAGGGCTTTTCACATGCCTACGAATCCATAAAAAGATCGGGAAATATTTAGGTTTGAAAATTATCATTATCATTCACGGATACAAAATTACGATTTTGCCATTTTATTAGCCATGGACGATTTTTGCCATTGCTCTTAGAAGAAAAATCATGAGTAAAATACTCAAAGGTTAGTTCAGAAATCGTCAAAGGGTGCCAAACGGGACCATATTATTAAGTCTCCGCCGCCGTCTTCTGTTTCTGTCTATCTGTCCGTCCGTCTATCACAGGGGTCTACGTACAGCTTCAGCTGTAATATGTAGTTACAGAGTTGAAATTTTCGCAGAATACAACGTACATGTCATGTATCTATGCCCTCAACAAAGACAAATAATAAAAATAAAATAAAAAATACTCTAGGGGGATCCCCGTACAATAAACCTCGAAAAATTCGCATTTTTAACGTTATTTGTTTTAGCTCTATCTTAAAGACGATAATACATAAAAGTTTCAAATTTGGTCACATTCTTGTACATAGTCTAAAAGAACATAACAAATAATAAAACTAGGATTACATACTCAGAGGGTTCTGAATAGTTTGACATGTGCTACCATTTTAGCGCCTTATTTACAGTCGCCCTCTTGTTGCTATAGTATCTACCTGTATATTGTTGACATTCTTAGGGTTCCGTATCCGTATTGTGTGGTGGTACGGAACCCTTTGTGCGCGAGTTTGACTTGCACGCCAAATTATTATTAGCTAACTCAATGTTAAGCTAAAAGAACATTTTTTTCGGAAATATAATTAAAGGCTGTGAGTATTCCTTGAATTTGATTTTCCCCTTATGACGTCATTAGAAATGTTGATCCGTTTCTGTGTCGATAAAATACAAATTATCTGTAAAGTAAAAATTTTACGACGGAGATGACCTATAACTATAACATACCGGCGCGCGCGGCGTTATGATTTCTGTAAAAACTATTAATGTTCTATAGAATCATGTAAATAGTTATTTTATCGAACAAAAATAATCTATTGCAGCTAAGAATCAAAGCAAAGAAAAAAATATATAATTCATAACTCTTCATTATCTTCTTATTTATATAAAACAAAATCATAATTAGCAAGTTTGTTTAAGTACACGTGACTTTACCCCCACTAGGTATCCCCATTTTCTATGCTATATAAAACATGCCAAGTATGATTGGTAATACATTAATTTTTAGGTGAAAACCAGTCAACGACGACCGACACCTAGTACCGGATGGACGTTATAAACATACATACCACAAGACTATAACTTACATTACATAAGAAAGTACGTAAGGTAAGTATCACAACATACCATTTATTATGATATGTCTTTAGGCTATAATTAAAATGCTGGGGAGAATGAGTTCGCTCGAATACGCATTGAATTCACTAGCTTTGAGATTACGCTTCCGAGGTGGCTACGGTGTCCACACGTTAATTCACACTATGTGGGAATATTTATAGAAATATTCGAGATACTCAATCATCAGCATAGCTGACATGGACGAAAATAATACAGAAATTTTATCACTCGAAGAAACGTTTAACACACGCAGAACGAGTCGCTTACCTGCGTTCTTCGAGAGACAAAACTTCTCTATTATTTTTGTCCATGTTAGCTATGCTGATCGTGCTATGTGTGGTGTGAAGTAAGGTCGGCAATAATTGGTGAACCATATTAGATTTACCATTAATTTTATAAAAGAGATCCAGCAAAATAAAAAACTGATTAAGTGGGAGTGGAACTAACGCACCGAAGGTTGCGTACTATACTTACAGTACAGTATAGTTTGGGCCAATAAAGAAGGCACATAGATGCCAAAGCAAGATGACAGCAATCCTTCTGTATTGATCCGAACTGTAAAGTATTATAATTAACATTTAGTGGAAGTTTTGAGGTCGTAAATTTATGTGTCATGGTGTTAACAGGTCATTAGGTCAAAAATTAATTAATTTCAATAAATTACGAAATTTTTAATAAAACATCCAATACTATGTTTTCTAAACTGTAATCTAGATGGTGCTAGCTTTAAAATACATCGTCTCTTAAAATATAGTACGAAACAGGGCCCCATTCGCAATTGACCAGTTTTTTGGAAAGGGATTATAGTCTGAACTACAGTAATAGGTATTCCTACCTCTGACAAATGGCAGTGGTTGTATTGATAAAGTCCCCGATATCCGCATAAGATGGTGACCATAGTGGAAAGCACACTGAGTTGGATAAACCGGCAGGTGTGTTGTTCTTGTTGCTTTCGTTGGAGGCCTTCGTGGTCGGCGCATGATCTCGTTGTGTGCACTTGTAGCGGTCGACCGCTGCGCCCGCGCACCGCGTAACGACCGACCGGTTCCTCAGGAACAGTTTACGTAATACAGGCTAATGTTGTGTCCGCAGCTACCACTTTTACTTGCACTTGATTCAAGTACTTATCTAATCGGGTTTTTATGTGACTTCTCAACGTCCGGGATTTGAGGAACTTTAGCGAGAGGAAGTTAAATTGGCAAAAAACTGACGAAACGCTATTGAATATTTTTTTGATCTATTTACGATTGGATACAGGTTTTTACTACGATTTAAGAGGGCAATACATGCTGATGACCTTGAAAGTCAACATTGGTGGCTGGTTTTTAAAAGAGGTTATAAAAAATTTAAAAATTAAGGAAATGTATTATTATAAACTACAGAATATCTGGAATGAAGCGCCTTGATTAGAATTTTGAATTTTTCATCAAAATCTTTTACTAAATACATATCAAACCTAGGTCTAATTTAAAACGAATATCCAGTTTAATATTAGAATAAAAACTGAAACAAACTTATTACCTACAAATTAATAATAATCTATAATATAACTAAATAAATCTAAAAGCTATAAATAAAAAACTGAGTCCAGGTCGCTGCCTCTCGTTAGGGTGCCCAGAATGCGTGCTACATTACCTCTCTGGATGGCCAGACTAATTCTCTGGCCGAGGTAAGCACTAGCCCTCTGATCACCCGAGACGTCGACCAAGCGCGATGAAAGTTCTTTATACAGTTTTCGCGCCTCCGGACCCCACGGGCCCAAAGTCTCGACGCCAAACGGATTAGTTAATTAAGTATACAAAGAAACAAATTGAAACTTAGTGAAATTGCAGATGTTAAAATAAATAAATAACACATGATTTCCATTTTTTTTTCTAAAGAATTTCAGTTATCGTAATTGTAATTAATTATTCAGGTATATTTTAGCGCGTTTGCAACTTGAATCCCGGTCGAGCGACGGATGCACGCACCAGGAGTCACCAGCAGTGATATTGTGATCAATAACTACGAATTATAACTTAATATGCATTACCCTGTTACAATATAATATCCAAATTTCATAAATGTTATTTCACACTACAAAAAAATTCTGTATTTTTAAGTCCTATTTTAAAATATATCGTAAATAGATCTGATCGTCGCTCGACCGGGATTCAAGTTGCAAACGCGCTAAAATATACCTTATATCTTATTATTATTATATACAACTCTTCGCCAGTTTTCGTATCATCTAATATCTATACTCTAATAATAAAGTAGTAAAAAGTCGCGTCTGTATATTGAATATTTTTGCGAAATTTTAAATGAAATGGGTTATTTGTATTGTACTAAAGCCAAACTACCATTTTCAGAATTTTTGTCTGTCTGTCTGTATGTACCTATGTATGTTCCGTTTTAACTCTTGAATCACTCAACGGATTTGAATGCGGGTTTTTTCAATTATCACAGTAGTGACCCTGGTCAACACACACGCTAAAAGGGGTGTTCATAAAATAACAACCAAGCCAAAAATAGGGCAAAAATTAAATAAAAGCTTTAACTCTGGAACCACGCAATGGATTTGGATGTGGTTTTTTGTTTTATCATCGTTGTTGTGACCCTGTTCAACACGTAAGCTATAGGGAGTGTTCATAAAATAACGCCCAAGCCGAACACTGTCGATACTACTCAAACATTGAAAGACGCTAAAAGAAGCTAATGTGTTGTATGACTCACTCTCTTCTTGTGTGCGTTTAGAATAACAAAACATAGGTATGTTTTTCACATACATAGTTTGCAATGTTTTTGCAATTTTTCACACACTCTCGAGATTTTTCAGAAAGTTTATTACGTATAGCTATTAGTATAGTAAAGTTTTTCTTTTAGCGTGAATACAACATTGTTTTTTTTTATATAATACGCTTTTTGGGAGGACTTAGTCTCCATGGGAATCCAAGTATCACGTATTATTTTGTAAAAAATGTTTTTTTTGGTGTCAATGAATATTTTTTTCAAGTTTTGTCCGTATATCTGCCGGTTGAGTGATGAAAGTTATTGATTTATTTAGTATCCATGTTCCACGGGTAAGGACTACTCAATTTTAGGAAGTGTCTATTTTATCTAGACCATCCGCTTAACATTAAAGGCGATTCAGAATTTTTGTTTTAGTGCTGTATAAACTCAGTTTTCTTCATTCCAAAAAAGTTCTTTAGTGGTAATAACAGAAGCTATATTACTTTGGAAAAATTCAAGTTTTGACAGCAATAAAACACAATCACAATCGGCTTCATTGTTCTGATAAACATGTGATATATTTACGTAACATCATCGACATAGTATAAATAACTGTGTCATCGACCACATACCTACATAAACTCTGTTTTCGACGATATGAGATAAGTGTGACAGTGAGTGCTTGTCACAAAATAAGCGTCCTTTTAAAAACTGCGTCTTCCATGTGGTTATAGGAATGATGAAATATTTTACAGGGGCAATAAAAGTAGCCATTAAGTCACTTCTAGCCTTACTTTAATTTGAACTTCTCATGTACATGATATACATTTTTTGTTAGGTCAAAGGAAATGCATATTTTCCGGAAAATTGTTTCTTACTTAGTCTCCTACGAGTAGGTGCGAAAAGTAATTAAAAGTCCATGTCAGTAACTATGATGCTTATTTAATATATTCAACATAAAATCGAAATTATTATAAGTGCAAGAAACAGTTCGATTCCTTGCATCGTTTCGACGTTTATTCATATCAAATTATATATTTATATTTAATTATTAATTATATTTATTCATATCATTAATATGCAACCGAGAAACCAATTATTGCAGAATGATATTGCAGGTAGGTTGTATACTTACGTAAAAGAAGACTATAAAGGGAAACATAACCTTTAGTCAAACATAAGTATTTTATTCAGGATTCTCGTAGACACTACATGTCTGTAGTACAAGACATGCTTTATGTACTACAGTACTTGGATCCAAACCGTGCTCGAAAATAATAATGTGAGGCATGTCATGGAGTAAGAGGCAGAGTAGGTTAGTCGGGCGGGTATGTCCGTCGGTCCCTCATTCGGGCATTCCCGGTTACATCACACGTGCGAGTACGTGTGACATGCGCGCGCGCCGCGTGGTTGCGTTATCGCGCGTAACTCGGGCTCGCTCGCTGCGAATGCGAACATCAAACATTATAATTCGAGCTGACAGCGACACCATCGACGTTGTGTCATTGTGTCGCTGTGACCGTCATCAAAAGGCATAGTGTCTCTGCTCCATCAGAAAAATCAATTTGAACCTGTCTTTTGAATCTGAACTGAAGTTTGGAGTCAAGTCAACGTGAACGTAACAACCCGAAAAATCAACCATTATGGTGGTTGCGACGTGTCTCGTATGAATGAGTTATTTATCATCAAAGTTCTGATGTCGGTTGCTGCTAGGGCCTGTAGTAACCAGACATCAGACTCTTTTTCGCATGTGGCAATGAGATGACCTCATGGCTAAATAGAGAACATAAGACATAAGACTCATGGCTGCAAGAAGATGGTAGGCGTTTACTAGCTCGTCCAACTGTCTGTAAACTGTATGTTTTTTTTTGTAGGATTTCACCTAGGCTAGTCTCCAATCAAGCATGTTTGACTTCCCCATCCCCAAAGCAGGAGTGTAAAATTTGCATAAAAGGCTTCGGTACCGTGTAAGGAAAGAAATTCTGGAAGGGTACACTTTATACCGCTCTCTTTGAAACTTCACAGACCATGGTTGACAGTACCAACTGCCATTTTAAAAGGACGATGTTTGCTCTGAAAAGGCAAGAAGATATGGGTGCCAGTAGGTATTCGTGTGTCAGTCGTTATGAATCTGTACCTTCATGATATGGTTGATGGCTGTACATGACGCGCCATGACCATATCAATATCGCGAGGCGACCCGGCCTACCATGCCTTTCTGAAGAATAACGTCGTATCGTAATCTATTGTTTTCGAATCAGAACTGCAGGCACACATAACAAGTAGCAGCACATTGTGATCAAGAAATTGATATCAAATGCCAATTTCGCTTTTATTTATGTAACTCTTTTTTTAGGGTTCCGTACCCAAAGGATAACCAACGGTACCCTATTACTAAGACTAGCGGAGTCTGTCTGTCCGTCTGTCACCAGGCTGTATCTCATGAACCGTTGAATTTTCACAGATGATGTATTTCTGTTGCCGCTATGACAACAAAAACTAAAAAACAGAATAAAATAAATATTAAAGTTAAAGGGAGCTGCTATACAACAAACGTGATTTTTTTGCTCGATATTGATAACGGCAACAGGTAGACGCTTGAAATATTTAAAAAATATTAAGTTATAAATTCACTTTAAAAATAAATATTTAAATTAAATTAAAAATAATATTTAAGGGGGGCTCTTATACAATAGACATGATTTTTTTGCCGTTTTTATAGATAATAGTACGGCACCCATCGTGCGCGAATCCGACTCGCACTTGGCTAGTTTTTTTATAATAATCTTGGAGCTTTTAGAGCGCAGTCCTTGTCCGCGGTAATACTTGAAAAGCTGGGCTGATTGTACATCAGCTTCAAGCTACAAAAATAAATTAACGGGAGAACGGAAACGCCATATTCTTTAAATATCTTGTAAACTTGTGTATGGAGTCAGAGCTGTCATTGATAGATTCGAGCAGTTATTTTTAATGTTACCGTTACCAACAATGATATTACATAATTTTGGTTACCAATATATCTCTGCGGAGTGGCAGAGAATAGAAAAGATTTCCGTGTGGTGGTCGCCGACATCCGCTAGTATATGGCACCCACAAGAAGACCAAAAATTAAAAAGTAAAAGAAAAACCTGTAAAAGTTTAAGAAGTCTTAGAAAATTTGTAAACATCTTGTTGAAAAAATTCAAGTGACTATTTAGTAAATAAAAAAAATGTACAAGCAGCACAGCCTCCAAAAAGGAACTATTATGTTAATACCAAATATATAACATTATGTATTTAGGGTTAAATTAAATCAACCGACCAAATTCATACTGGAGACTCGGTTAGTGATAAAGAACTAGGTTCAGTAATTCTTTTGGCCAATTTCGAAAAATACATTTTTTTGCTCCCTTACTGGTTGGGCTAGTTTAAGGCGACTCTATTCGCCCGAATTCCCATACTAGCGCAGTTTGCTGATCATATCCTTATTTATAGGTACTTGCTTATTATTTTTTCTTTTTCAACATATCCCATACAATATGCATGACGTGAAGCTAAAACATTTATCAAAGTCAAATACATGCATATAAAAGTCCTGGATTTTACACATATTTTGATGAATGTTTATGTACCGTTATGTCCTAGAATCGATAAAATAAATCAAATAATTTTAGTTTCACAGCATAGTATATTTTATACCATCCAAAAACATTTTTGTTTCATTTAGATTTTTAGGATATTTCTTCTGAAATCATAGGAACCACCAAAACCATTCTCGAGTTTTTTCAAAACATGAATGTAGTCTCGCGTTAGCTTGCCTCTCACACCGTGTTCGGTTAGTTCCGTACGAGCTCGGGAAATGAACGTTCGGGCCAACCAATAACATATAATCCGAAGTTGAATGTTGAATGAAATAGCAAGCATAGCGACCCCGTGCGTGACTGACTTTAGGCCGCCGACTACAGGCTTCGTACAATTCCCAGTGCAGGCACTACGGGTAGAATTTTTTTTTTTCGAATTTCACCTGGAGGGTCAATGAACCTCGTTCCTGATGACTAACCGAGTCTCGATTAAACGAGTAACCGATTTAATTTCACCCAGGTAGTATATTATATATTTGGTGAGTTTAATTTATGCAGCCAAATTCTAACTGAAGACTCGGTAAGTGCTGAGTAACAAGGTTCGATGACCATTTTTTTGAAAAACGAAAATTATTCTTTTTGTTTTCCTTAAAAACGCAAGCTCAGCCCGAGTTAATCACTATTGGACTTCAAGATTTTATTTTGTGAAATTAGCAAAAAGTGTTATCGATCCGTGTTACTGATCACTAACCAAGCCTCCAGTAAGAGTTTGGCCGCATAAATTAAAGTCAAGTAATTATATATTACCAAAATATTGATAAACAAAAGGGGCAACACGTGCGCGCGTAGATGTCTTTTCTATGCACGATACCAACAATGTTTGCTACGAGTGCTACGAGGAAAATTCAAGGTTTGACAAGCGAGGATTGAGGGTTTTGTACCTTAAAACATACTTATTTATACTAGTCCAGGTACATATGTCTATAACATAACTTTAAAAAGGTTTAAGGGTTTCATTTTTTTAAACGTTATGTAAGATTTTTTTAATGCTTTTTAAAGCCAGTCTTAATATACAGGATGATTGGTAATTAGATGCAATCCTTTGAAGCGTTTCTAGAAGAGAACAATTGCAGTCAATTCGACTACATAATGCCTTATGCAAAAGTGAACCATTTCTGAGATGATTTGAATTTAAGCTTGTATTGAATATTATGTTATTATATTATTTTGTTATTCATATATGTAACCAAAACTTTTTCCAGGAGAAAGCCGCCCTTTCTCCAAGAATTTTTTTTTTGTTTTGTGTAGGTAATGTAGTTTTAGAAAAAGAAAACCGCATTAGAATCTGACAACTATTTCCGGAGATATAGCCAAAAACAAAATTGGCGGAAAAAATTGGCGGGAAAGCAAAAATCACCATAATTCTACTAGCTTTAAAATCATCTAGGTGAAATGTGCACCAACTTCAGAATAATTTATAAATTCAATATGATTAAAGGAATGCTTTATCCATAACGTAATAAATAATGATCGCCAATCACCATTATCTTCATAGGACCTTGCCTTTAGTTTGTTTACTGGGAAAGCAAAGAATATGGGGAACTAGAGCAGCCCAATATTGCTCTAAAATATACAGCTAGTGAATACCTATTGCCTAGTAAATAAAAAATAAAAAAAAAATAAAATAATTTTATTGCAGACAATATTACAGTCCATAGAGATGTTAGTAGGCCTTATAACTATGTTAGCAAAACCTATCATATTAAAATTAATTTAAATATTTACCCGTACAGCTCGACCCCGCCACCTGTACATGATTTTGTATCATGTGTCGCAGGATCGGGCAGTCAGGCTTCTCGCTAATGAGTTTGAGAATGGTGTTGGAGCTCCCGCGAATTCCGCGTAGAAGTGACGCGGTGCGCTTGCGCACTATCGCATGGAAGCCATCGGTGTGCGCCAGCGCAAACATTCCGGACGCACTACAGTAACGCGGAAGCCCCAACAACATCCTAAAACCATTATTATATTGTACTCGGAGAGCATTGATAGCCCGCTGCGTACAGTTGACCCACAGACCGCAGGTATATAGAGATTGGCAATATGCCTTAAAGAGTGTTATTTTAACCTCATCACTACAACGGGCAAATCTGCGGGCCAACATATTACAGCGGACTGCCAATGCTCTCCTTTCCCTGTCAATATCACTGTCATCCTTCAAGTCCTCGGTAACTATGTGACCCAAGTACTTGAAGGACGACACTTCAACAAGTTCCACTCCGTTTAGCTTCACAGGAGGCACACAGATCGTTTTGCGATTCTTAGGTCGGAACACCATAAGTTCGCTTTTTTTAACATTATATGTGAGCCCATGGGACTTCGCGTAGCCCTCACATATTGCAATCAGCCTTCTGAGTGCAGCAACCGATGGACTCAGCAGCACCATGTCGTCCGCATAGCTGATGCTATTGACACAGTGTCCGTTAATGTAGCAGCCGACACCAGCGCTAACGAGCCCACCGATCAGCTGATTTACATAAAGGTTGAAAAGCGAAGGAGACGTCAACCCACCCTGTCTTACTCCGCACTCCAACCTGTACGAGTCAGAAAGCTCATTTAGCCATTTGACCTGGTTAGTCCAAAGAGCTCAAAAGTCCAAAAAGCTCCAAAGTAAAAAAGCTCCAAAATATATATTTTACACAAATAAAACGCTATTATGGAAATATTGTTCTTGAAACTGCCTTCAAATTGACCATTTTGTGGGGTATCTCTTGTGCAGTGACCAACTAGCCAGACACAACGACGCAAACAGGCTTGATTCCGATCTGCGAAAGTTTCTTGCCTTAGCTTAGAAGCAAGTCAATGCACTCGATATCACAGTTCTTACTGCGTTGCTATACAGACTAAAATCCGTAAATTTATGATATAACTAATACTAAACGAAGTGTTCACTGTTCCGGGATGGTCTCAGTACTTCGCATCGGGCGTTAAGCTGCTAACGTTGAAGCAGGTGGTTCACGTTACGTTATGTAATAGTTTCTTATCAGGGTGTAATCTCTATTGGGTTTGTTTCTTACGTTAATCGCAGAACGTAAGTGTATTGCAGTTCTAATTACAGATATCTCCAGAGTTTGGATGCCATTAGTAGGTTACTGAAACTGAATACGACTGATGCCACGTGCGGAAATAGAAAAAATATTTATAGGACAATACGAAGACACGCTACAATTGTTTACTCATTGTATTTTAAGGACTTCGTTTTTCTTCTAGCATGACAAGCTATCTTGGCAGTTCCTATTGCAGAGTCAATATACGAACGTAACATTATTACATGTAACATAATAATCAAACACAAATTAATCTACACCACTGAACCCATGGCCTCTGGGTTAAAAGGCAAGAGCCCTACCAATATAATCGCATACAAATAGGGAATACCGAAGAGGATAATAATTTATATAATTTTACTACCATCTTCATATTAATACGGTATACTCGTAGACAATTGCGTATAGTAGCTAGAGCATTCATACTATATAAATATATTACATTTATTCGGGAATGATAAATAGTGTAATTGTGTAAGAAATATTAAAATGTGTACAAAATGTGAGAGTTTGAAGTTCTAGATATGCAGTCGCTTTGAGAGAGAACAGTAAAAACTTGAGGCTTACAAGCAGCGGTAAATCCGTGTACTCGTCAAATGTCGGTACAACTGACCGACGAAGCAGGAACTTTCATCGGTTTCCTACGGAGTGTTTCCTAGAATAGAACCTGTCTAAACTAGCCATGAAATGTCACATAGTAGGCATATGGGTTTATTTTATATACTCTTTTTAAACAATAAATACTGAATTGTTAATATAGGCGTAGGGTTACGTACCCGAATACCGGACCATCTTAATTTCGCAGTTTAGTTTCATAGAGTTTCTAGGTAAATGATAAGTTTGTAATTTTTATTACAATCATTTAAGTCTGTTAATATTAACTTAGTGGAAACGAACCCTCAGGGCGCGAATTCTACTCGCACTTGACCGGTTTTTTTCGCAATATCTTGCGACATATTCATCCATCCATCAGCCTGTTTCATCCACTGCTAGACAAAGGCCTTTCTAAGAATTCGCCGCTCTTGGCGGTGCTCCTGGAAATAATGCCCATATTCACACATACTGGGCCGGCGGTTGGTGAGCGCGGTGCCGAAACCCTCGCACTAGTTGCGCCGCTGCTCGTCACCAGTCTGTTTTATATAAAGCCCGGTAATTGGGGATGGATATGATGTACCGTCATCCATCAGTCGGTCCCAGGCAATGGAGGGCCACCTGGGTATGCCCGTTAGAGAGCTGTCCTGTTACTCTCTCCCGAATAACTTCGGGGGGTTTGCGAGCAAGATGGTGGTACCCCCATAGTTGAGCCCGGCACCAGCTCTACTGCCTTCCATATTCACTACAAAAAAAACATATCATCACGACAAGAATCTCTGAAGGGGTGTCGGAGGTAGGGATTCAACGATATATCGAAAATCCGATATTATCGATAGTCGACACTAAAATATCGATATTTATATTCTATATAAATACGAACGATATATCTATGTATCAATACAAGTTAAGTATACATCGAAATTGTTCAAAATTAATTTTAAAATTATTTACCCACCATGCACTGTTAAGTTGTGGGCAGATTGAAAGAGGTTTTAGAGTTTTAGTGCTGTCAAAACTTTAAATTTTCCAAAGTAATATAGCTTCTGTTGTCAACACTAAAGAACTGTTTTAGGATGAAGAAAATTTTGTTTTGACTGCACTCAAACTAAAATTAAAGCCTTCAGAATCAGCCTTATTGTTTTATTTAAGCAACGCAACAGCAACTTTCCGTACTTTAAAGGCACGTGTTTTGCCCATTTTCCTTTGTCCTTTTGTAATACACTAACGGACGGCTTTACTCGTGCGAATCCCGATTCTCTCGTTACCGTTAACCTAAAATCCCTTCTTCGTGGATGTCGACGTCACAAAATAAATGTACAGTCCAAATTAGTTGTATTTTTATGTTATATGTAAATTCAATCCATTGACTTTATTGGAAAGGCGTTGGAATGGAGAACACGTAGAGCAAGGCATAGCGTAGGTTTACCTCGTGCCCGCTGAACCGACGATCTGAAGGACGTTGTGGTTGCGGCTGAATGAGGAGGACGGAGGACCGCCAAGAGTGGCGTAATACTGGAAAGGCCCATGTCCGGCAGTGGATGATGACAGGCTGATGGATGGATATTGGAAATTGTACCTGAAATAGTTATCTCTTAAACAACTTAAAATCGCTTTTTACTGACCGTTTTAGAAATTTATATAACGGTTAATTTCATAATGATAGTATCGGTGCGGAAGAACAATATTATCGATAAGGATATTATCAAAACCTCTATAATAATATCGATATAATTATATCTTAACTTACTTACATCCCTATTTGGAGGTGTTCACAAGTGTGAACTGTGAAATGAAAGTCAAAGTCAAAGTTCAAACAAAGATGAAGTAACTAGAAAAAAAATCGCTGTCTCCAGTACCTATATCATTTATTTTGTCCTTAGTAGAGTGATACATAATAAATTAATTTGATAAAGCATTGATGTCGTTGTGATAAAGTTACATTTTCAGCGATAATTATGTGTTGCGTGGGCATTTAAATTGTTGGCGTAAAAACAATGTACCCGACGCGAGCAGACAAAAGGTATTCTTTTCTGTTATCATTAATACACAGACAAACATAATACAGCCTTGAAGGTAGAGCCTTCCTATGAACAAAGGTTTTATAAAACGGAATTCCCGGCCTCTTCTTGCTTGACTTAAGTACCTATGTTACTTATAAAAATAGATTTTATTTTCTTGAAGGCCCTAGTTATAAATATAGGTAGTTATAATTGTGGTAATTGTGATAAATAAATTACGTTGAGTTCTTCCAGGACCGTGAGAAATAATTAAAGTTTATTTTGCAAGACTTCCAATGTAACCGCGCCCATAGACTAATAATTAGTCTATGCCGCGCCTTAAATAAAAAATTCAAAAGCAGTGTTTTTATTTATACAAACTCCCAAGAAGTGTAAATATCTCAGTACATAATTAATCATTCTTTACTAACATTATTTACAAATTTTTTGTCTATTTTGGAATGTAACGTAATTATAATTATTTGAAAGAAAAATTAGTTGGGTTAATTTTCATATTTATTTTTATGATAATAATGGTAGCAACATGAATAATATAGAAGTTAGATTTTTCGGTACCATGCTTTCACTTTTGAAATATAAACAAACAAAAGCATAAAAAGCACACGGTCAGGACATGCCTTCCCGAGGTGGTGTTAGAGGTGTTTCCAGGTTAAAACTGTATATGGAAGGCACAGTCCACACTAGGAATACCAGCTTTTCACCGATGGTTATTACGTCACAAACGCTTAACGTGCCTTTCGTATCTGTGGTAGCACGCAGATCGACCACAAATTAATGTGCACCACGGGGATTGAATCCTCGGTTAGCAGGCAAACGCTCTATTACACGTTCACAAAGGCTGTCAATAATAACGATATCAACGCGGACGAAGCCCCGGGAAAAAGCAAGTATGGAATATATAAAGAGAGAGCGTTAACTTTTTCTCCAAATATCAGTCTCATTTGAAATTTGTTTCTATTGATATTTTCTAATATTGGATGGATTCGATTGATGGTTCTTGGTGGAATATCATCCTCAATAAATTATACCTATACACAAATTCTTGTACTTTTGATATTTGTGGAATAAAAAGTACAAGAATTTGTGTATAATTTATTGATATTTTCTAGTTTGTAATGCAAGCTAAATAATGTTTGATTATAAAAATATAAACTTGATTATAAAGAACAGTATATCGACTTGACATACAAAAAAAAACCGCTTTGATACGAGGGGAGGAGAACGAATCTCTAAGGGTTTGCGTTTTGTGACAGCGTGACCTTTTGGTTGCAACGTAAGAAGCTGATGCCTGAACAGAGAGGGAGGAACACTGAGCAGGTCAAAGAGCAACGAAGCTTAGTGGTTGGTTTGCTGCTTATTGCATAAACTTCCGGGGCTACGGTGCTTACTGGAATACTTCCACTGCTGGACTAGACGTCCACAAGAAAGTTAATATTAACAATTACGTATAGGCATTACCACAAATGTAAGCTAAGAAAATGCAGAGCCGAAGAACGATAAACATAAAAGAACTCAACTTAAAGTTTTGTGCATCGCCAGGTTAAACTTGTACTGTTTAAACTTTATTATTATTATCATACTCGTACCTACTCCAACTTCATAAAATGCATTTTGGGCCTATTAAATTAATTGCTATGCATGAGATAAGAATTGCGCAAAGAGCGATGGAGTGAACAATGCTAGGAATAACATTGTTATATCATGTCCCGAATACAGTGATTCGTCATAGAGCCAACGCGCTAAGTATCTATAGGTCGTTGCATAAAGCCAAAATTGTTGACATTGGATGGTGAATCGCAGGACTAAGGCCGAGATTCAGAGTGCATTTTGAGTCCGAACTGAACCTTACAAACGACAAAAAGCGACGACGTGATCTCATACTAGAGTGACGTTTGTGAGATTGAGTTCCTCTTGAGTTCGGACTCAAAATGCACTCTGAGTCTCAGCCTAAGACGGCGATGGGCAGTTCACTGGGCCCGGCGCGAAGTGACGGCAGGTGGAGTAATTAAACCCCTAAAAAAGAGGATGCTTATTTATACCCAGCTTATACCCAGCAGTTGGCGGTAACGAACTGTCAATTATGATGATGATGATTAAATTCACTGGGTTCCATCCAACTTTGACATGGATAAGATATTTGGCTGATCTTTCACAGATATGTTGGGTAGAACGCACTTTTCTCAAACCTGTTCATTCCTACTAAAGTTCAAAAATTCACTTACTTAATATTTATATTTTACTCGAGTATAATTTCAGCATTTCGCTTTAGGTAATTTTCGTGACAATATATGATAATAAGAGGTTAGTACTTATGTAAAACTTATTATTGTTTCTTCCGTCACCCTCGAGGGTCAAAAGAAAGTTCTAGTTATTTTTTATGTTTGAGTTAGCAAGTTACGGAGCTTAAGAAACTATTAAGAAAATTGAATCAACAACAATGCAAATATAAATTCGACTCGACTCGCTAAAGTACTCGTAGTTTGCATCATTGTCCTAAAAAGAGTTAGTTCCGAATTTCCGTGTAGTACGAACTATACATGCTGACTTTTTGACTGTTTCCGACCCGAAAAGTAGGTGATCTACACAAGAAATACTGAATAATTTTATCGAAAAGAATATTGACTTAAAATGATGGTGCAGTGAGACGACTGATTAACAAAACTTCAAAGGGAAAATCCGCCGGCAAAATGACGATGAGGGGTCGGGGGAGGGGTCATTCAATTCATGGTTCAGGTCACGTCAGGCCAACTTAGCTTTTTTAGAGCTAAATTCAGCTCTATTTCAACATTGTTAGCTCCAAAAAAAAATATTTATCCCTATAGGTCTCTTGTTTATGGAATTTATTTATATTTCCAAACAAAAAAGTAGCACATTCATGTTTTTCGCGTAAGGTTTAAGCGTGTCTCCGTATTTTCAAACTTCAAAAATTTGTTTGTACCATGTTTGTACCACACAGGTCTAAATTAGGTACCATAAAAAAGATAGATATTTTATGCTGTTTTCGGCCTTAATTGGCAATTTCAAACGTACATTTTCGGGATTTCCGTTCTTAAATCCTCATAGTTGTTTATTTACTATTTTGCTAATAAATTATGTACAGGTAATTAGTTATATACGATCTGCAGATCAAAACTTAGACGAAAGTTCTTTTCACGGAAGAAAACTGCTGTCAAAAAGTACTTATTCCTAAGGACTAAACACGAAAATGCCTTCATTTCTGGGACTTCTTTCGACATGTAGACGCACGCGATGCTAATCGGAGGCTATAAAACATCACTAGTCTCCACCCGTACCATTTTCGTCGCGAACAAGCGCTTCACGTAGCTAGCTAATCCCGCGGCAATGAATGATGTACACAGATAACTGCTGGGGTAATATGTATTTGTACGTTACAAAAGAAAAATGTATTGCAAATATTCGTATTTTTAAGATATTTGTTTTTCAACAACACGAATCGATAGTATTTCTTGTGTAGATTACTACCATTCGGGTCTGAAACGGTCAAAAAGTGGGAGCACTTTATAAAATACATTAGACACAAATGCATCCTAAAAGAAGTCATCCATTGATTAGTTCCGGAGTTACCAAGCAATATTACAAATTTATTGGTTTACTAGATGTATTAATACAGTTTTCATATTTTGTTTTCGGCAAAATTTAACTTACAGTAATATTCTTTTATCTTACGCATTTTTTAAATCTGTACAAGAAATAAGAAATGATCGTTTTCTTAGATCGTGTAATATATTTGTATAATATGATTAAATTTCAAATTTCAGTTAGGTAACAAAGGTAACAAGCAATAGGCCTTTGTAAGCTATAATTGGTTTAAGTTAATATAATAGCTGTATGTTCCTGTGCTTTCGTAACTCAGTGACCAGCTAAACGAACTTCGAGTGCCAGCTCAAATTCGATATTTGAAATGAAATATGTTTGAGTTTAATTAACTTGCGTTACTTGTTTACTGGCTGGGAATAATTCTGACTATCAAATAAATAGATGTTAAAAGATGACAAACAAGTTGAAATTTAAATCGATACAAAGGTAAATTGACAATTGAGTAATTTACACAAAAGTATCGTATTGTATCGTAAAACCGTTTTTATCCGTATATTTGTAATTTTCTTGCAAAAGTAAATCAATGACAATATCTTTATTTTATGGAGCTTAACAGATTTTTTTTCGATAAATTGTTGTATATAACTTTGCAAGTTTTCACAGCTAAAGATTAAACGGCTACACATACATGCAAACTGACTATGAAAACTTGTCAAGTTTTACATATTCAGTAGCAAGGACCCTAACAAACTTTCTTTTAAAATAAGTAAAGAACGTCGTCCATTATTGCAGTTAAGATTCAAGGGACTTCTTTTTTCGGCGTAGCCGACAATCCTTCACTGCTTTTGTACTGATCTCGGCTACTTTTCAACATTATATTTTCATGTACCATGTATTAATATATTTTTAGTTAATTTCTGCTGTTACGTGCTGCAATCTCGAGGATTTTTATAGTGATGAGGGGAGGATAGAAGGTCAGGTGTATATTCTGTAAATTTTCAAGTAATGCTCTACAATCATACCCTTCATAAAGTGATTGAGGCAATATCAAGTTATGTGTTGTTATCCGTTCTGGAGTTATATAGGATGAAATTAAATCAACCGACCACATTCATACTGGGGAATCGGTTAGTGATCAAGAACTAGGTTCAGTAATCCTTTTGGCCAATTTCGAAAAATGAATTTTTTTACTAAGGGAAAATTTTTTTTTTTTATAATTTCACCTGGAGGTTCATTAAACCTTGTTCCTGATGACTAACTAAATTTGGTCGGTTGATTTAATTTCACCTAGAATAGTGATGTGGCCAGGATCGAAGGGACCGCTCTAGGTAAACGGAATAGCTGTACCTAGCCTGACCTAAGAAAATATAATGTATACTGAGCCAGACATTGACATATATGTAACTAAAACAAGATTTACATAATGGAGAAACGCAACATTTTCATAAGAAAATTACGTGTTTTTTTATTCAGTGCCTCCAACACCAATATTTTCGAAATTGATTACACAATGATGGTCAATGTATATGTTATAGTTAATGCAAGGTAGATGGATAAAGTACAAAATATCCCGATAAAGCTAGCACTATCCAAAGCAAGTTAGAAATTATATATATTGTAGGTAAGTTAGCAGTTAGTTTTTCGTATCGTAATAAAATACAAATAATTAAACTAATCAAAACTCAAATTCAACAATTTTGAAAATAACTTTTTAGGAAGCATAAAACGTCTAAAGTATCGTTCGACAAGCGGCTTCTAATTTTTTCAAGCTAAATAACCTGCTGAGGAAAGTGCAGTTTGGTCTTCTACACTAGTAGTAGGCAATTAATTCAGGCTTCGAATAACACGTGTAATCTTTTTAACCTCCCAAATCTCGTACGATTTACGTGAAATATCAAAGAGATCTCGACAAAACGAGTAATCCTGTACTGTCTTTAGTATTTTATCCAAAAGCCTTGGATAGCGCTTGCTTTATCTAGATAATGTTAGTTTTATCCATCCACCGTACACGAACCGAGACATATGCAATACATCCTGTACGTGTGTGCATTTGACATGCGGGACTCGGGGCAAGTCTGCATCGTGAATTACATGAACATAAACGTTTAGCGGAATACTGATAATTGATTTGTATCCATGTTTGCTGGTTTTATACAGTCTCTACGCCAATAAGTACATAGACGCGCAGGTCTTGACTTTCATTAGTCCTTCTAGGGTTCCGTAACACAAAATGAAAAACCGTAACCTTTATACGATCACTTTGTTACCCGTCTGTTCGTCTATCAAGACCCTTTTGAGATGATCACGTGAGAGGGAAAAAAAACAATACCTCCTATAGAAACATGCAGCCCCATGGTTCTTTAAAAAAATCAGGCGTCTAACTCAACGCGAAAAAAGTATTTGCCCTTCCATCCATTCATCCATCAGCCTGTGTTCGTCCACTGCTGGACATAAACCTTTCCCAAATTTCGCCACTCTTGGCAGTCCTCCGTCCACCTCATTATATTGCCCTTTACGTAATCAATTTGATACAAATTGGCTCACGCATGCAAACTATTGGGCACGTCCAGTTGACTTAGAAGCTTGAAATTCTGTTCACTTCACTAGCAGGTCTTGCAGCACAGGTAATGGAAAAAAAATATAAATAACAATATTGAATTATTTAAGGAGCTAGGTTGATTAGTTAGACCCCTTGGGTACAGTTTAAAAGATCGAAAGTGTCAAGTTAAGTTGGTCTACCCTAACTGCACGGGGAATATGTTTATACGGAACCCTCAAGGCACGAGTATTACTCGCACTTGACAGTTTTTTAACTGACTTCAAAAAGGGGAGGTTCTCAAATCCAACTGTCTTTTTATATGTTCATCCACGTGGTTTGGTCATGATCTGATGTAGGTCTTCAGAAAAAGGTAGGGAAACTCTTCAATTAATCACATCATACAAGTCGATATTAAAGCAAACGCTTTGTACCAGGATACTGGTTGCAGGGTATTGAAAATGAAAATTGACTTTCAATCCTGCCTTCATCACCATAGAACTCAACAGATGACAGCACATACATAACTCGAGATTTTGGCAATCACTTTGAGCTAGGGTGTATTGTAGGATATTACTTGACAA
The DNA here is from genome assembly GCA_910592155.1 of Ypsolopha scabrella. NCBI lineage: Eukaryota > Metazoa > Arthropoda > Insecta > Lepidoptera > Ypsolophidae > Ypsolopha > Ypsolopha scabrella. Next base: position 14,455,332 of record OU342960.1, read on the forward strand.
TTGTCAGTATGCTCCTGACCTTGGATCCTGGCCTCATCACCATAGAACTCCTCAACGGATGATGGCACATAATTTGAGATTGCCGCAAGCACTTTGTGTTAGGGCATTGATTGCAGGGTATTACTTGAAAATTGACAGTATACTCATTAGACCTTCGATCCTGGCCTGGTCACCGTAGAACTCCTCATAGAACATCTCATAACTGGAGATTGCAGCAATCACTTTTCGTTATTATTCTAATTGCAGGGTATTACTTGAAATTGTCACTATGCCTACATAGTACTCCTCAATGAATGACAGCGCACCACACGCGATTGAAACAATCCTTTTGCGTCAGGGGGCTGATTGCAGAATACTACTTAAACATTGTCATTATGTGCTTGACTCTTGACCTCGTTTCTTAGATAAATAGCGCGTTTACAAGACCTACCCATATTTCACAACTAACCCGTCAACACCAAAAATGTAAAATAATATAAACTCTTAATAAAAAAACTGCAATTGATTTTAAATGTAACAACGGACATTAACTTAAAGGTTAAAATAATTGTATACTGACCGATGACACCAAAATAACAAATTCGCCTACTTTTTTATTCTTGAAAATGTCTTGTAAAGGTCGGCGAATTCGTCATGATGTCAAATCCAAATACCGAAATGAGCAGGCTATAGAACATACATACAGTCATACATTTAATATGTTTGAGGAAGAAAGAAGTAGGCGAAAGTGTTTTATCGGTACCATCGGTCAGTATCTATACTATAATTATTATTAAAACTCATATCGTAAAATCAAGATTATGAACTTAAAAATAGTGCATAATGAAAAAAAAAACATTAAATTATAGTGCGGTTCGCTTAACAAGATTATAAAGAACAATAACAAAATGAAATAACCTGTTATTTGCCCAATTAAAATTACGAGAGCAATAAAATCAATGTCTGGTTATACATAAAAAATGTATCTGAGCTTGTATGGGGAATGGCTTTTGTTCTTTATAAAGAAGTAGAAGTAGTCGGGCACCTGCACGCATGCATGCAACTAAGCGTAATAGCAGCATGTCTAATTACCGAAAGATGGAGACAAACTGAATAATACGAGATACATCCAGTGTCCGGTGCGTGGGATGCTTCCTGCAAGCCCTAAATGGTGGGCCACGATCCTCCGCGCGGGGTGATTCGTGAAAGTGATTGCCACATGGCCCCACCGGCGCCTGCGCTCGGGGTGGGCCGCTTCATATATAAACTCAACTCCAAACTAAACTAATAGAGTAAAACAGTTGTCTCGAGTCGAGGACCCGTCGCTCCCCGCCCATCATGCGAGGGACTTGGAGCAAAGTGGTCAGTGTTAAACCCGCGAGCTCTTGCAGCCATACCGCGCCTCTGTTATACTAATACTCATTTTCAAATCATCCCTAATTTTTTAGTTTCGTTTGATACCCGCTGAAAGTGATTTGTGATTAACGGTCAAGGGTAAGATAAAGGGAGAAGGGAAATAAACCGAATCAACACAGAACGTGACCGTGATTGATGGGTGACTTTAGAGTAAACTACAAAAGTTGAAGGAGCTAAAACAAATATTAAGACAAGTTAAACGAATTTGTACCTCAAATTTACATTTCTTATTTGTGTTTGCAGTTTACACTAATGTGTTTTTAAACACTTGTCGATTTGCTTTTACTAGCTTCGGACTATATATTTTTATCGTAGATGTTGGTGAAATACGTGTGGGTTATTTTTAACAGAGTTATTATCTTATGTTGAGCAAACTCTTAAGATCTTAATTAACCTAACTTTTAAAGCTATGCATAAATTCAATACCTTTTATTAATTCAATAACGTGGTAACTGTACACACAGTGTAACTGTACTTGGTTGTTAATTTAACGACTAAACTGGATCAGTTTTCATTTTGTTAAACACTTTAACAGACCGTCTTAGTAGCTTGCCGCTGCCGGGATTTTCCTATCGCTAGCTTTTGCTCGAGATTTCGTATTGACACGACATATGGGATCGTTGTCGTCTGAAAGAAGATGTAGTGAGTAGAAAAGAAAAAAAAATGCTTCGGTGGTTTGGATAGGATGAATGAGAGTGACAAAAGAAACTTATGGTGGAAGCTCGACCGGTCTGTCCTTGACGGATGTATGCCAACCAAATTGGCGACATACTGAAGAAGGGCAAATTCAAAAGTGCCAGGAATAAAAGAGCTTGTATAACTAGATTGATGGATGTGGACGATTCAAAAGAGGTATGTCAGGATCTTAGCAGACGGAAATCTAGTGTTTACCTACACCTCTGTCTATCTGTCTGTCTATCACAGGGGTCTACAACTTCAACCGTAATAGGCAGAAAGTTTAAATTTTCACAGAATACGTGTTATGATGGCGTCGATCACGACAAATAATAAAATATATAAAAGAAATCATGGGGTCATTCATCATACAAGAAACCTCGAAAAAGTTGCATTATTTAAATATTATTAGTTTTGGCTCTTACTTTAGGACGGCAAAATATACAAGTTTTAAATTTAGTCAGATTACTCGCACTAAACTTAAACATACACTGAAGCAAAACAAAAAAAAAGTAGGGTTTTGTACGCAGATGGTGCTAAATTTTCCGTCTGACGTTTCCATTTTTGCGGCTTATTTTTTGTAGCCTTTGTAGCTTTGGCATTATATATTGTTGTTATTTACCACAATGTTTTTATATTGTACTGTGGGTTGGTACGGAACCTTTTGCGCGAATCCGACTCGCACTTGGCCAAATTATTTTATAATAATTTCGGTACAAACAGGAGGATATAATCCACCTCTACACATAGACACGTACGAGTTCTTACATTAATTATAAAGTAGTGAAAATTCGTGTCGAAAACTGAAAAACCAAAAACGTGAGCGCAGATTCGGGCAAAAGCTAGTTATTAAATAAATATCTAGTCATTGGCGTTGGTAACATGAACTGAATAAGATTTTTTCAAAAAGAAAATCGCCAGTTTCTTGTTTAAAATAGATGTTGCTAGGGGCTATTTTATAAACCTTTTAAGACATAGCTTTCGTATAGGGGAGAGGGGGGGTTACCTCTAGAATTTTATTAGGGAAGAAAGAAAATGTAATTTTTGAAAAAATATCGTCCTATGGTTTGTTTTTGCCGTGTTAGTCGATACAGTCGATCTGTTTATATATTCTTTCATCAAACATCATTATTTTTTAACCCCATAACTTAAACACTGTTCAGGGACAATATTTTTATTTCGCACTTCAAGTCAAGCCGGTCAGGCGTGAATCGTAATAATTAATTGATTAATGGATTGGCTCCGACATTGTTGATTACTTGTATACTAAGTCATTTTTTTATTCATATTTTCCTATGTTCTAGTGTAGTTTCGCCCCTGTGGCACAGTCTACCAGCCGTTGCGAATAAGGCCAGGGTGAACGGACAGACACAACAAGCTTTGTGATAACGATTTCCATTAAACCATACCTCATTAATAAATAGAGTAGAAAATATCTTTAAAAAAAAACCGGCCATGTTCCTCTAAGTGCACTTGACTCTAACATCCCTTAATCGAAAAATGGTTTTCACACACCCGCAATGTTTTTGAACGACCTATTCAACCACACCGCGCACAATGGGAGAGACGAAAAAAAGAAATCATCCGCACTTTCAGTGTGGAGAAGCTATCCTAAAAAAGTTTTTTAAATATTTTATTTTACTACTTTGTCGGTGTGATTAATGTATTCTATACCAAATTACAGCTTTCTTGTACTAAGAGCTAAGCTAGCCGCGGACAGACAGACGGACATGGCAAAACTATAAGGGCTCTTACGGAACCCTTAAAAAATGCCCGGGTACGGTATAAGTATTAAAACTCGCCATACCTACCAATACTTCTATATTGATGACGGCATTATAAATAAATAACATGTGAAAAGCTCTGTTGTTTTTGTGTAACAAGATCTCATTGACCCGCGTTACTAACAACGATGCTAAAACGATCTTACTCTCACTTCCTTATATATTTGTTACACAATTAAATACAAATACGGAAATGTACCTACCGACTCTGACCGAGAGTAGTTAGTGCGTACCTCCTACTATGCGTGTGCGCGCCTACTCTTCATTTTTGTGAGGATGACGCAATGTCAACACTGAAATTGACTTTCAAGACGGCGGCGCGCGGCGCGATGCTCTAGCTAGAACAAACTTAGGTATAGTCTCTTGCTCGTAACGATGTACAGTCGCCTTCAGTTTAAGCTCCCGTTGAAAGTTATATTAACAGTTATCATGTCGCAATAAGAACTGCCGATAGGTAGCTGTTGTTGCTTTTCCCGCTCTAAGGTGATAATCATACTAAAAAAACGCTTGCGGACATGTGTGCATCTTTTAGCTATGTACCTGAGTCCGTGTGGTTGTGTGAGTGTGTATATCCTGAATAATGAGATGAGCTTAAGATTGTAACATCAAGAAAATCAAACGAAAACGTTCACAGAAATTATTTGTGTAGTCCGTGATTAAATATTTATACAAGAAAATATTAGGTTAAACTCGGCCATGTACGTCGAGAAAATTAACAACTGGCATCGTGGCGGTTGGAATTTAGAACAAAACAATATTAAAATAAAGTTCTTATTAGTTCGCATTGCAACGTGGCTAGGTACAGCTGCCACTGCGGCTAACAAGTGCGAAAAACGCTTTTAAAATTTTAGGAAGTGACTTCACTCTAACACAAATGTTTACTTTAAAGCTTAATATTTCGCAAACAGATCAATTAATCGAAAAATGATTTTCCCCAAACCCAGAATATTTTTGAACGACCTATTCAACGACACCCCACACCATAGAATAGACGAAAAAAAAAATCTTCACTACTTTACGTGTATTGGCTACCCTATAAAACTCTTTTTTCAAGATTTCGTTTTACCGCTTTGTCGGTGTAAATAATATGTAAACCTAGGTATGCCATATTACAGCTTATAGTACTAAGAGTCTCTGAGCTAAGCCAAGCAGACTGACAGACAGACGGGTGGACATGGCGAAACTATAAGGGTTCCTTGTTGACTACGGAATTCTAAAAATGCGTATCGGTTATAAGTGTTTGTTGGTGGAACGAAAAGCATTGGAGTATGCTCTAACTGGGAAACTGGCTCTAAGTCACTTTTCAACACAAAGCCACTTTTTGTGTGTTGGTTAGGATTCCCGGACTACATGAGCAGATCTTTCCGTGATAGATACCAAAATGTAAAAACAAAACAAAGTTCGAAGAAAATTTGTTGGGTAATTGTGTAATTAAAGATATCCATCCATCCATCCATTCATCAACCTCTTTCGTCCACTGCTGGACTATAACATATGCCTTTCCAAGATTTTGCTACTGTTAGCGGTCCTCTTGGAAGAAATTCCCATACTCACAAACAGTGGGCAGGTGGGTTGGTGAACGCGGTGCCGAAACCATCGCACCTGTGATGCCACTACCCGTAACCAGTCTGTTTAATATAATTAAGGCCCGAAAATGTGCTGTCCTTTTATTCTCCCCCGAATAACTGCGGGAGGCGAGGTGTGCGAGTAAGATGGTGGTACCTCCACAGTCGAACCCGGCACCAACTCTAATTTATTAAAGATATAATTAAAACGAAATGAGTCTTTTGGGTTGAGTTAACCTTGACCACCACATCTTCACTCACTGCAACGCCGAGTATCGATGCTGTGCTACACTTTCACACAACACAAACAGATGCAGCTTCTATCAGAAGTTGTGTTTATTAAAATGTCCGTTTTTGTCCTTAGTGTACAAATGTATCATCGAGTTACTGTCGTTACGGCGATTTTTTCTAGGTTTCGTGCTGTCCCGAACTCCCTTTATCATAAACAGGATATTATCTACTTGTCCTCCTTACTGTAATACAGGGCAAAAGACAATCGCATGATATAAACGGTTTATATGTATGTAACTTAAGTACACACATTATATTTAAAACTACCTATATAAATGCGTACCTAAAAAATACCTATGAATTACCCACCGGCATCGGTACAAAAAATACCTTCAATGTCTCAACAATTTTGTAGCCTTTGTACATTCCAGTTACATATTATGCTAAAGGTAAAAGATTACATCTTTTAAACGTCTATATTGTTATGTAAATTAAATTAGCAAAGTTTTATCGCGTTACATTTTGAGAATTATTCATGTTGCTTGTTAAGTATGTCCTACTGAATTATATAATATAGAAAGCGGTTCCGAGGTCCTTGTTAAGATTGCCAAACTTTATCGGTCAATGCGGTCATCGTGTAATATTGCTTGAGGTCGGATGCGACACTGAAGTGCGCTGACGACGACGAAGCCTGGCATCGCCTGTCACGTCCTCGGCCGCGGCCCTCGCGCGTGAGTTTAGCGCTTGCACAACTAACTCTTGCATAATATGGACCAAGTGTTATTGTGTATTATCGCCCCATGTGTGAACCACGCTAATGAACGAGATGCACTTTCACGCAAAATTTCACTGTTTTTGTTTTTACATAAGAACCCTCGCAAAAACTTCGTATGACACAAAAAGAATGGTAATAGTAACCGGAACCTGCGCTCACATAATATCTCTCAATTCGGTCATTGTCATCGTGCAATCTGGTTCTGCAAATGATGACATCCTCGTCCTGACCGACAAATGAGGACGTGCTCTAGAAATATAAAAGAAATAACCACAAAGCGTGATGTGAATGAGTAGGTTTGTACGGCTATTCTATTGAGAGTACGTTCTAGCTAGACTAGACGCTTCTCACGTCCGGGTCATGTAGTGCAAGTACAAGGAACGCGCTGGTTGCGGTGAAAGTGGTATCATAAATTCGTCCCAGACTTCCTAGAGGCAGCCTCCTGCCTGCGACGGGCAGCGGCGCAGGCGCAGCGCGAGCACTCTATTACTTGTGCTCGTGGGAGGCCGCGCTTCGTGACTAGATACCTCACTTTCCTTTTGATAGAGAATCAACAAACACCATTACGTAAGCCGTCTTCATTTAAGAGTTCAAATTATTATGAATTACGCAGCTCTGTTATTATCAAGTGTTTTGGTTACGGTGCTTGTTTAGATGTAACTGGTAGAACGGCGTCCGTGTGAAGAAGTAAGATAACGCAGATAATTTATAATTGGTACCTTATTAGATGCGAACATAATTCAAGTTTATCACAACTTGATTATCTGTTTTTATATTATAGATATTGTCATTGTTTATGAGATGAGATTGTTATTACTAATCGTAGTACTCAATTTGAATTTAAGCTCGGCGATAATATCTGTTGCCAAAAATAAATAAATGCTTTGCGTTTCAGAGCTATGCGTTTGGAATTAAATTCATTGGATAGTAAAATATTGTTTCCTTGTTGCAGGTTACCCTTGCGGTAATTGTACAAATCGCTCTAGTATCGGGCAAGGCGTTGATACAACAGAATCAACAAGCGTCGCAACAGCAGTTGGAACAGAAGACTCAAAGCAACAATGCAGCGCAGAGGCGAGATGGATACGACTACTCAGCGCCCGCCGCCCCCCTCGATCTCGTGAGTCCGTACCAGGACAACGATCATCACGTGCACGACGACCACCACGACATCGTTGACCACCACCACGACATCATCGACCACCACCACCACGACGACCACCATGAGGTTCTCGATCACCACCACCATGAGGAACACCACGAGGAACATCACGTCGAGGAGCATCACGACCACCACGACCATCATGACCACCACGACCCCGGGTACTGGAAAAAGAAACTTATTTGGAAACCTGGGTGGAAGAAAATCTGGAAGAAAGCTAAAAAACAAATCTGGAAGCCTTCATGGAAAAAGATATGGAAACCAGTATGGAAGGAAATCAAAACTCCTGTATGGAAAGAAACGAAAGTTCCAGATTGGAAGAAGATTTACAAGCCCGAATGGAAACCTATCAAAGTTGAAGCTTGGAAGGAAATAAAAGTCCCTGATTGGAAGAAGATTACCGTACCAGTGTATAAAGACATTGTCATACCAGGGTGGAAAGATATACAAGTACCAGCATGGAAGAAAGTTTTTGTTCCTGAATGGGTCAAAGTCGGTGTTCCTGGCGAAAAATACTTGGGCAAAGATCATGAAGGATGGGAATACACTTCACACGATCTTTGGAAGAAAAAATTAATATGGAAACCGATTTGGAAGAAATATTGGAAGCCAGCAAAGAAACAAATCTGGATTCCTGACAAAAAGTTAGTTTGGAAAGATGAGTATAAGCAAATATGGAAGACAGAAAAGAAGCAGGTTTTCATTGACGACAAGAAGTTAGTATGGAAGGAAGCTTATCAGCAAATCTGGAAGCCTTCAAAGAAACTTATCTGGGTGCCAGATAAAAAACTCGAATGGCAGGAAGCGTGGAAGCAGATCTGGGTAACAGATTGGAAAGACATTTGGGTGCCGGGTGTGAAAAAGATTTGGCGGCCAGTGTGGATATCGGAGTGGTTCCCGTCGCCGGACCATCATGAGCACGTGCATGAATCACACGGCTGGGACAGAAGCGACAACAACGCGGCCGCTAGCCAGAAGACCGCAACAGTCACGCCGGCGCCGCAGCACCCCGCCCCCAAACAACCGCAACAATCGTTGTGGCAGTTCCCTAAATGACCCAGCGGAAACACCGACTTTGTACATATCTGATCTTGTAAATATTGTTTAAGGATTGGAATCAAAGAAACAAAATAAGAGAGACGACATTGTCGGCTTGGGAAGGGTCCCAGCGACTGTCTGCCATGCTTGGGAATCTGAGGTCCGGAGAACAATCGTGTCGCGGCTCAAAGCAGCAACGTAGGTAATTTAATTTTATCTCTACTAGTTATGCGTTGCGAAAATAATGAGCCAGCGATGCGATTGTTTTTCTGTTTCCTTCCACCATCAGATCTGCAGGAACCAAAAGTCATTATTATAGTTACCATACGTATTTAAGTCTGAGTAAGTTTATGGCGCTGTATTATTGTAAGTTAGACTCACCAGAAGAAGGTCTGGTAAGACGACTGTACCCCACTGATGTTCGTGTATTGTTGATTTTATGTTGTATGAGTTAAGTATTTTTTTATTTCTGTAAGTTAATTGTTACCATAATTTTATCGGAACCAATGAAACAAAATACATTGTTACGTATTATCATGTACAAACGAGTTTCTTTTTTCGATTAAGATGTAAAGTTCAGGTGTGTCAGTGACGAACTACAAAAAATTTGACCTCATGCATGATCACAACGAATTTCAAAAAACCTATAAACAAATTCAATCAAATAGTCTGTTTTTAAAAGTTTTTTTTCGCTGTACGAAAATATGATAGTTCAGATAGAGTTTAGTAGCATAAATAATGTTTTATACATATATAAACTGATCAAGAACAACATCCAGTTCACACAACAGATCGAGATTTATTCGTTCACCTTTGAATCGAAATCTCGCCTTAGCCCTACTACGCCGCTGCATAAAAGTAATCATACGCAAGGGAATCGAAAAACCAAGTGGTTTTTGGTTTCTAGTGGCTCAGTTCATCAGTGAGCCATGAGCTCGTCGGTGTATCAGGCAGCCCTGGGTCTATCGTCACGCGAACGATGCTCAGCTCGGCGTGACGCAGCAGCTGCGGCCAAGGGGAGAGGTCCATAAAAATGTTAATTAACTTAGAGTCATCGTACTTTATATACTCGTGACTTGGATTGAAACGGCCAAACTCGTACCCAAGACTTGGTAAGTGATAAAAAACCGGTCAAGTGCGAGTAGGACTCACGCACATAGGGTTCCGTACCACCACACAATACGGTTATGGAACCCTAAGAAATGCATATCAACAATATACAGGTTGAACCAAACGAATGCTCCCTTAAATATTAAATATAGCAAATTTTACTGAATGAAACCTTTGTTTTATTTTTACACTTAAGGAAAACTGCATTCAAAGAATTAAAACAAATCACCTGCATGAACCGGGAATCGAACCGGACAAATGTGTAAAAAAAACACCCTGTATTTTTATGATACCGATCGAAAGGGTCAAGCATTAGATCCAAATTTTTGGAAGTAACAAATTAAGAGCATTAAATTAACATTAAGACCATGAAATTTTACATTCAAAAAACAAAACTCATATCCAAAAATGTACGGGAAAGACGCAGGAAAAACGCAGGTAGTTTTTCAAAATTCTCTGAATGCGGTTTTTCTTTATTTAAAAAATAAAATAAAGGTTCCTTTTAGTACAATTTGCTATTTCAATATTCAGGACACTTTCCCTCCAGGGGGCATTCGTTTGGTTCAATACATAACATTAAGGCGACAAAAAACAACAGTACGGAACCCTTATTTTATTATTTATTGTTTTAGTTTAGAGTATGTACAATACTGTGTGCAAATTTTAAACTTGTGTGTATTACAAGTCTTTATGACAAAATTAAGAAAATACACATGTGGAATCAGGAATTACTTAACTTTATTACATAGTAATAGATTAAACATTATCTATCGATCGGCAGAATAGTTCATTACTACATATCGGACAGTATAGATATTTTAAATGTACTCCATTGCGTTTCTTGTATAAACCGAGTATAATAATAATAATTCCTTTATTTCAGACCAAGAGTCCATATAAAATTACAAATTACATTCATTATTAAAATAAAATATGTCTACTTAAAATTTAACTTAAATCTAAAATCATTTATCCTTAAGATATGATAGATGGCGGATTTAGAAGGTGAGACCAAAATTGAAAGCTTTTAGTACAGTATTCGAAAACAGTCTTAACAATCACATTAAGAGAAGGCAAAATCGCTTGCCAAAATCCAGCAACACGGTGCCTGATAACAGCAGCAGCACATGGGAGACGTGCTTGGGCGAACATTACACCACGCAATACACCAGCGTGGCAGACGAAATAAAATACGAAAAGAGTCATTGTACTGAACTTTAAATCTTCTAAAGCTTTCCACGGTGTATGAGAACCATAGTTGTGGAGTATCCATAGCCATGCAATAGGATTTGAATAGGAGCAGCTTAGAGTCACGCAGGCACTTGCAGAACTTGCGACCGATCATGTTAGCGCGAACCGCAAGGGCACGCCTCTCTCTATCCAAATCTAGTTCATCTTTCAGGTCTGAAGATACCCAGTGCCCGAGGTATTTAAATTTTGTCACAGTGGTAAGTGGGGCTCCGTTCAGTAAAATAGGAAACGGACTTACTGCCTTTCTACGTTGTGAGAATACAGACTTATCCGTGTTGTAAACAAGTTCATGATTTGCGTATAGTATCAGCAACAATCTTCACAGTAGCCTGTGGTCACCATTCCCTCTTCTTGGGGCGATACCTCGTAATCGGGTAGTTTTTAGAAAAACATATCCACATAAGGTGACTTTAATTTATGCAGCCAAACTCTTAATGAAGACTCGGTAAGTGCTCAGTAACAAGGTTAGATGACACTTTCTGTGAAATTCGTAAATTATTCTTCTTGTGTTCCTTACAAATGCAAGTCCAGCCGCAAGTCAATTACTATGGGACATCAAGATTTTATTTTGCGAAAATAGCAAAAAGTGTTAAGTGTTAAAGAGTTTGGCTGCATAAATAAAAATCACCTTATATATTGTGAGTGGGAGTCGTAGGTTATAAATTACATAACGCATATTTTCAATCTGAAACTTTATATTGTTAGGTAATTTTAGTTAAGAAGTTAAGTTTTTTTTTCATGTTGTAAATTATCATTATGTTATTTAAGTTTTTATTGTTATTTATAACAAAAGTCCATTGAGAAATCAAAAAAAAAACCTGAAACACATTTAATAAATAAAGTACCTAATCAGTCTGTTACAAAGAATTGATTTCAAATGTATAATTACCTCGCAAATGGATGGTACAGCTGATGCCGGGCTCGACTGTGGACGTACCACCATCTTATTTGCAAACCGCCCCTGAAATTATTCGAGGGAGGGTTAGAGGACAGCTCGCAGACAGGCACAAATCCAGGTAGCCCACCAAGCCTGGGACCATGTGATGGTGGTATATCCACCCCGAATTGCCGGACCTTAAATAAACAGACTAGTGACAGGCAGCAGCTTCTCTAGTGCGAGGGTTCTGGTTACCTGCCCAGCGTGTGTGAGTATGGGCATCTCTTCCAAATCTATGATGTATGCTAAAAATAAACGGCCCCCGGTCCCCGACAGCCCCACTAATTCCCGACTACAGTGGCAGTCGCGGTAACGGTGGGGCAGGGGGTGCTAAGAGTCTCCGGTTGAATGACCACCAATACCGACGACTCTTTTTGGCGACGTATAATACACGGAAGTTACGGGAAGATAGACACCTGGCTGAGCTCGAGTCAGAGTTAGGTAGAATAGTTAGGTTTAGGAAGTCCGACGAGCAGGTGAAGATACGATAACCCTAGAGTCAGGACACCTGCTCTACTATCGAGAGGGTGATCAATTCTCTGTCGGTGGAGTTGGCATGCTGGTCAAAAAATACCTTACTAGCAACGTGTTAGAAATCGGTAGTGTCTCTACTCGGGTGGCATATCTTGTTATTAGACTCAACAAGAGATATTCTCTTAAAGTTATTCAAGTGTACGCCCCCACGTCGAGGCCGTGTATAATGATGACATATTAAAGGCCAGACATAACACCACCAAGACACATTTTACCGTTGTTATGGGGGACTTCAACGCCAAAGTGGGAGTACAAGAGTGTGGTGAATCGGTAATCGGGCCACACGGTTATGGCTGCAGAAATCCTCGGGGCCAGATGCTGGTTAGCTTCGTTGAGAGCCAGAGGCTCTATTTGATGAATTAATTCTTCAAAAAGAAAGTGGACCTGGCGAAGCCCTGATGGTAAAACTAAAAATGAGATAGACTTCATCATGACGGATCAAAAGCATATAATCCAAGAGGTATCCGTGATCAACAGGTTTTGTACCGGTACCGATCACCGAATTCTCCGAAACATCTTTAATATCGACTTACTCGTACAGCTTGCAGATGAAGCCTACGCTCCGCCCTTCTCTGCGTCAAACCCCTGTGGGATCCGAAAAGTTCCAAATTGAACTTCAGAACCGATTTGCCGTGTTGGAAACCTTGTAAGAGCGTAATTAGTATTAAGAGATAACGTTAAAAAAATGATTTGAATGTTTATAAAAAATGTTTATTTTATGGGGGGACCCCTTTATAAGCCTATAGGCTTAATTTTTTTTTCATTTTTATTATTTGTTGTGGTGAAGGCCATAGTAACACGTATCCTGTGAAAATTTCAACTGTCTACCTATAACGGCTGTGGCTGTAGACCCCTGTGACAGACATACGGACAGACAGCCACCAGAGGCTTAGTAATAGAGACCTTCGGCTACAGAAACCTAAAGAGACAAAATATCAATTTTGTGAATTTTGTTGAAAGATGGGTTGCGCCTTATATTTTCACTTGCCACTTCTCCAGTACAAGTTTTGCTGTAACATCATATACACCTCGTAATATACATAATACGTATTGAGTTGAAAAATGTATGTGTCTCCTTATTGGTCTATTTTATATCACCAAATGAATAAGTGCTAACTCATTTCCAACTCACAGCATAAACGGCCGTATCTTTTTTTTACGTTAGCTTTGAAGTTCCAGCTTCAAGGGATTGTAGACCTAAGTATATGGTTTTAATTTCAATTAGATTAGATACATAAAGGGTCTTGCTTGACGATTGACATAAAGTCTTGACAGACAGACGGACAGACAGCCAACAAAGTGACCCTATAAGGGCTCCGTTTTTTCCTCTCGAGGTACGGAACCCTAAAAACAAGCCAATGGCTCTTTTTTAGGGTTCCGTACCCAAAGGGTAACCAACGGGACTCTAGATTACTAAGATAATTTAAAATTAGCGTGACTTTTTTCAAAAAGCGGCAATGTTGCGTGTGAGCATTGTCATGGGAATAACGTTTTTATCAGTTTTTACAATTATTTTTGTTGTGTGACGATTAATTAACTTAATTTATTATTATTATTATCTATGACAAATATGTTTAGTAAAAACTAGGCTTTGCCCGCAGCTCCACCCACGTTTAATCAATCACTGCCCCATTTTTAGCTTGGGCGTTATTTTATGAATACACCTTATAACCTATTTATTGACAAGGGTCACTACGATGATAATAAAAAAATCTCATCCAAATCTGTTGAGTGGTTCTCGAGTTAAGACGGAACATACATACCGACAGATAGACAGACAGAAATTCAAAAAATGGTAGTTTTGGCTTAATTACAATACTAATAATCCATTTCAATTAAAATATATTCATTGTACAGACTTTTTTTATACTTTATTATTATTATTAGCATAGATTTGCTCAAAAAGCTTTTTTTTGTAGTATTATTTTAATTTATTTTCAAATAGGAGGTAGATTGGTCTATTGGTACTAGATTGGTTATTTTACAATAACTCAATGCAGCAAAAAATTGCACACTCTCGTTGCTGTAGAAATAAAATTAATTAGCAAATCAAAATTAATTTAACAGCTTGTCAAGATTTAATAAAATCCGAATCACGATTTGCTGATCAATAGCTAATATTGCTGCAGATATATTATCATTTCCTATGACATAAATTTTAAGGCTGCCCAATATCACATTACTTGCTGATCAATTTAGTTATTTTTGCCGACCACTAGAAGCAGCTCAGTTCACTTTGTTAGCTGACCCAATAAATTTTGGAACTAGCCAAAACCTCTTTAATTAGATGACTATTTAAATGACAGCTAAATAAAAATAGGCAAATTGTAAATAGACCTCTTTTTTAGGGTTCCATACCCAAAGGGTAACCAAGGGACCCTATAATAAGACTCCGCTGTCCGTCTGTCAGCAGTTTAAATTTTCACAGATGATATATTTCTGTTGCCGCTATAACAACAAATACTAAAAAACAGAATAAAATAAATATTAAAGGAGGCTCCCATACAACAAACGTGATTTTTTGCCGTTTTTATAGATAATGGTAAGAAACCCTTCGTGCGCGACTCGCACTTGGCCGGTTTTTTTCTTTCTTCTCTCTGCAAATACGTACGTACCTTATCTATTATAATTGTATGTAATTGACATACATCTCAACTTAACTGAAGCCGGCTCCGGGAGGGCCCAAAATATATCTTGAGCAATTTTTTTCAATTTTTTCTTATTTATTATTTTTGTTACGTTAATAAAATACACAATTTATTAAACTTTAAACAAATATCTAATGAGTGATATTGCGCAATAATGCCGGAATAGCCGCTCTGTATACTTGTATAAGAAGAACCTCAAGTCATTAGTATAGGAAGGCTAAATTTTACTTTGCGTATTTCATAAAAAAGGGTCATTGAACCTTGGTCCTAACCACTAACCGAATCTCCAGTATGAATTTGGCTACATAAACGAAAGTCACATTACATTATTTTATAGTGTAAAGTTTGTATAAAATAAAATATCAAATATCGAATGAAAATAGTTTTCTATTTAATAAAACTCGCCATTTTCGAACGAACTAGGTACGAGCAGTTTTGATGCACCAATTTTCGAGATTCCAGTAACTAGAGCTTATGAATAGAAACTGTTCGGATTTTCGGAGCCCCGAAACATTCCGATGTTGAATGTATCCCGAAATAAACGAGACTCGCTCAGCATTCATGTACATACCCATGCATAACAATGGAAACAAAGGATAAAATTCATGATTTTTCAATTTGAATTTGATTTAACACACAACACAATATTTGGTATGAAATATTCGTTTCCTGTAAACTACAGATGACAAATTTATCCGTGCTGTAAACCAACCCTTGGGCTAACCCTAAAATAAATTATTAATATATTTACATACATACATACCGGGTGTAAATAGAGTGCGACGATTAAATAAAACCACATACTCTATCTCTGATCATAGAAAAAAACTGAAAATCAAAGACTGTAACTCAAAGACTTTATCTTGTAGGAGGAAGGTCTATTTTAGAATGCTGCACCGCAATTTCTGTTTCACGGACGACGCTTTCTCTAAACTCGCCCGTATGTCGGTGCGTTAGGATTCACGCATTTTTGTTAGGAACTCAATTATTTCCTAAGCTAAGGAGGTCCGCGGGCACGATTTTTGGGAAAAGTGGTTCAGTAGGGTCGGTAGAAATGTGGTTTCATTTAATGGTAGCAGTCTATTTACACCCGATATACTCACGCCTGTCTCCCAGTGAAGGCAGAGACTACAGATTTCCATCTGCTACGATTTTGAGTATCCTGACCCACCTCTTAGTCATAAAAGCTCTTCTATTTCGGGTACCTTGCCCTTCTTCAGTATGTCACCTATTTGGTCGCGGCATACGTCCTTCCAGGGCGACCCGGTCGAGCTTTACCTTCCTCCTTCGCAGCATTTTCTTTCGTCGCTCTATTCTCATTCATCCTCTCTATATTTTTATAACGGGAAAACGTGTGTTTTATTTTTGAAATTCTTTTAATTTACAAATGTTGGTAAAAGAATCCGACCTACTAGAACAAATAACGAGAACTAAATAAAAACATTTAATTAAATAAATCCCTGGACGGGAATTACCTAAAACCTTCGCCCCTAGACAGACAGTATTTAATTTTATGGCATCGTTGACTAGAAAACATTCAGTCGGCGTGCGGGCCCCAATAAAATCTTACATTAAATTTAGATTAAAAAAATATTTATTTATACGAAAATAATGACGTTATTTGCAAATAAATGAAAATTATGAAAATGATTTTTTCTCAACAAAGAGCACAATTTTTTAAAATTATAACATAATTTCAGGAATTTAAACTAAACTAAGACACATGACTATATATAATTGGCAAACGTTGGAAGCCATTTGAAAATGGGAAAAATTTAACTTTCTAGTTATTACGACTGAATCTGTAATCTAACCGTATCTGTGACAGACATAAAATAACAGGTGAAGTAATTTATTTATAACCAACGAAGGATTTTGGGTAACGAAATTACCGAAAAGGACCGCTCGGCGATTGCTAGGCGTAGCGAAATCCACGTTAACATTTACACGTTAACATAATTTTAATTAAATTTCCTAACTCTGATAAAAAAACAAAGAGAGTAACTTCTGACGCGGATTCAATCCCTAAAATCCTTTGTTCCCAGTAGTTCTGTTGCACAGTTTTGTTAACAGAACTAGTGCCAAAGCAGTTCTCTCATTTATGCACCAACGATTCGATATCTGTAGCAGCAAATCAAGGCTTCCAGCGCCGGCTTCGATTTATGAATTTCAATTTTAGTTTTCCAATAAGAAAAATAACACGCACTGTGTTGAAATAGTACATTTTCATGCAAGTGCGAAAAAGTAGATATTTAGAGCACGATCGATTTAGCACGATCACGATTGACTTTTTGACTTAACAGTCAGGACGAGACATATTAACACTTTCGCATGTGTATCAAACGACGTTTTTTAAAACACCTGCGAAAAATTACATGGAATAATAACATATAAAGAATTTTGTTGCAAATCAAAACAGATACAAGTCTACAGAAGTACACGCAGTCTGGTTGGCGCCTATTTGTACTACAAAGACCAATGACTCTTTCTAAAACCTTTTTAATAATAATTTCTAGTTAAATAAGAATATAAATTATGACGTCTAAAATCGTTTTAAATTTTTAAAACATCTTTTACAATTTGACATAATATATTTAATAATAAAATATAAAAGTTTGAAAATACTCATCTTAAACAGTTTTTAGTGTATCCGGTAAAACAAACAAACAAAACAAAGGTGTACAGCCCACTAAATGATCTGCCCGGTTTCCCCTAGATGGCGTCAGTAGTAAAAACAAAAAGCACGAGTGCGAAATATGTCATATCACGCACGCTAAACAGGCACGTAATCTATAATATTTTTAGCAGGTGTATTAAAAATTGGCTTTATGGCTCTTTGACTTTTCTAAGATAGAACTCTGGGCCAGATTTTGTGTTGGCAAGCTGAAGCCGTTCAGTTCTATTTCAAGGAGTTGTCCTGGCTGAGCTAACCGTCCGGGGGGAAGTGCACAATACATCACGGAGAGTCAGTGCAGGACTCATCGCCCCCCTAATGAATTAAGAAGATGTAGAAATAAACTGTTACCTAACAAAATACTATCATGGACAAGAAGCTTATATCATTCATGGTTCAAGATACCTTTGCTGTGCCAAAATGGGAAAAAATATTGAAAAAATAAAAATCGGTGTTGAAAAACAAGCGATCGGTTTGTCTGTATGGCATTATTCTACTTTCTTTTTTCACTAGGAAGGCGACATCTGCCGAGCATGTTTGAGAAAATACAATTTCATGACGAGATAATTCAGTTACGGTTTTCTTAAAGATTGATGACGAGAGACCAGATTTCTCTATCTCTTATAGTTTTTTATCCCATTGTGAAATACCCCGTCTCAACTGAAAACCCGCATACATTGTTGAGGGGAGTTTTAACAAAATTTTTGTAAAGTTAATTGAAGAACACATCAGCCTAACTAGTGCAAATATTTCATTATCTAGTAAAATATTTTTGTTTACAAGACTGATGGGTTCGTAAGGGATAAATAAGGCAATTGGGCAAAAAGTTCATAATTAAAACAATTTTATTGTAAACATTTCAATATTTTTGTTTATTATGTATAACTTAATATCTGTATTAAAATTTAATCATTGTTAAATTTTATTTAATCATTTTTTATTTCTAGGTATTTTAGTTATTTGTATAGGTATGTATTTTGTTTTCTTTTATATCCAAGTAGGTATTAGGGTTATTTCCTTTTTTTATTTAGTTAAACTGTACAACTTATATAATAGTAAGTAGCAAATATTTTAATATTATAATTAACGAAATTTAAAGGAACAAAAAATCATTATATAAAAAAAATCAAAACAACTCATACGATAAAATTTAAATTAGTTACATATTTATAGGTAATAATTTTTTTTTTTTCTTTTTGTAGAATTTTACTTTGTTGTAAGTGTGAGGTTTGCTAAAATGCCCGTAAGGGCTGTCAGCAACCGGTTAGCAACGACGCGACGTAAACACTTTGAGGTGGATGGCTACGTGTTTCGTTCCAGTGGCCTTATGATTGTTTTTCTTATTTTTGGTTAAAAATTATTCAAGTGAAGTGGACATTGAGAAAACGTGCTGTAAGAATGCAGCAGAAAGACTTATCTAGAGTCGCGCGCGTAAGCAAGTACAGTGCGCCCAAAGTTTTAATGCGCATAGAAATCTATAGCCGAGCGACCGGACGTACCACGTGACCTTACCGCTTACGTAATTATTCTATGTCCATGCTTCGTTGGCTGAAATACAGCAGTCCACCGCGTTGTGAGACAAACGGTCCGAGTTCGACCATGTACGGACCATTCCCTATAGTTAGGAGCTTGGGCGCACCGCCCCGCGCCGCCATAGAACCTCCTTGGTCGAGCAGCTATGTGTTGATGCCCTTATGTTCCCTTTGCCTTTAGTGGGGAAAAAAGTAAGCATTATTTATGATTTTCTTAGGCTTCTTATTTTTTATAATAGGGACGTTTGTAAATAAAACAGGTATGTCATAAATAATAGACAAGTGTAAATAAAATAGGTATTGGTTACTATTTTTAAATTTATAATCAGGATGTTACGATATAGGTGTAGATAAATGTGATTTATAACCCCGACGTACCTATTCGAGCGCCGCCGATTACAAATTTCGGGAGAATTTTGATTATTACTAAATATTTCCGGGGGGCGCGCGGGAGTATTTCATTTTCATAAAATCCGGAAATCTGGGAGATATGGGAACCCTAGTTGTAAATGATCGTGCAGAACAATTTTAAACCTTGTTTCTAGTTATTGTGCACTGTGCGCGATCATTTTTAACGTAATGCATAAAATAACACAACTTTGCTAGAAAACCCTATACTAATTGACAGTAAACTATGGTCATCTGATGCCACAAATCACATTTATTTAATCATTTTTATTCAAAACCCTCGTTGCATCCACTTATATACGGTGAAATTAAATCAACCGACCAAATTCATACTGGAGACTCGGTTAGTGATCAAGAACTAGGTTCAGTCAGTAATCCTTTTGGAAAATTCCGAAAAAAATTTTTTTGCTCCCTTGTTTAAGCACAATTCCTAGTGCAGGTACAGTGGAGCCCACATCAAGCTATACACATTGAGTATAAGCTGACCTCTCATTGTACGGGAAGCCTATACAATGAGAGGTCAGCTTATTCCGAATGGATCATAAGTTTAAGTAGTGACACACGCCATTTCCCATTCGGAATGACTTGATGGGCGTGAGTAGTTTTAGCACTGCTATCCTCATTCGGAACCCTGTATGACTGTTAAGTGCAGCGATGCAAAGCCGTAAAATTACGCTGGTAAGATACGGTAAGTTTCGGTAAAAAACGATATTTTACTTAAATTACGGTTAAAATTCCTTAAAAACTGTATTATACGAACTCGTATCATGATGTGGCCCCATGAGGGTATGTAGCATGATATAGTTATATAGGTTTAGTGGTTTTTACAATATTTTATTATCTTGCATTTTATTTATATCATGTTTGACGGGTCAAATCAAAAAATATAAACATTCATTGGGAAAACCGCGATTATAGATTACAACTGCGGCGTTAAAGTACTCGGTAAAAAGCTATAATAACAAATTTCTGTAAAACAACTATTTATTTAAACAAATACCAAAAGTAGTAGCTAGAAGTATTTAGATTCGTTTTGGTGTCTAAAATTTATTAGTTTTTGGCAAAAACCGATGAAAATCCACTAGATCTAGCCACAAAGTGGCTAAAGCGGCAAAACTGGCCATCGCGACAGCGGTACGCCAAGAGCCGCGAGAGCGCGCGCGGAACGGCAACGGCGCAAAATCGACTATGAGTACTACGATGACTACTTAACACTAATCGGAAACGTCACGTGATTATTTTGCAACTATACGTGCGCGGGATTTAAAATAAATCAAAATTTAAAATGTCCTAACTCGATGGTAAGTTTACGGTCATATATGAATTTGACCGCAAAATTCCCGTATTTTACGGTAAAATTACGGTTTTTGGTAAAATTACGTAACTTTGCAACCCTAGTCAAGTGTCAACTAGGTAGCGTTTGGAAACGAGTGAATTTCACTCGGAGTGATGCGAATTTTATCCTAGAGCGTTCAAAAATTGACACGAGTTAAAGAGGGTAAACGAACTTGTGGTCAGCCGATAAAAAATAATAATTTTTTCATAGTTTCCGACTCATGATTTTTAATTTCAGTTTCAGATATCCAACCAAAGTGTAAAATATGTAAATCTGAAACTAGCCTAAAATAGTCTATGGTTCTTTATATTTTTTATTGAGCTCCAACTTCCGTTGTCGGTTTTTTAGTTGGCCGCTTTTTTTTCGTGTCATGGCAGGCTTGTGTTGCGTTGTAAAATGTTTGCAAAAATTAAAGTTTAAAGTGTTCAATCAGCCTGGTGTTTACTTTGTTCAAGTTCCCGTCCAAACCCACGTCGCAGACGGTTTCACTGGAAATCCCAATTCTAGACAGAACTGTTACCTGACAGTTGCACAGCAGTGTTTTGAAACGCTTCTCCGAAATCATACTGGGCCACCTGATTGGTGCAACCAGATTTCTCTTTCTCCTTTATAGATCAGTCTCTTTCTAATAAACCAGTGAAATTTCGCACTATGATCGCACGTTTTGAAACGCTTCCCTAGAATCAACTGTCTCATTTCGATTTCGAAACGAAACCATGGAAGCGTTTCAGAACGTGCGATCATAGTGCAAAATTTCACTCGTTTATTAGAAAGAGAAGATCTATTATAAGAAAAAGAGAAAGAAAAATCTGGTTGCACCAATCAGGTGGCCCAGTGTGATTTTCACATTACTCCGAAACACTTCCGTGCAACTGTCAGGTAACGGTTCGTTTACCCTCGGTTTAACTCGGGTCAATTTTTGAACGCTGTAGGGTGATATTCACATCACTCTGAGTGAAATTCACTCGATTCGAAACGAAACCTAATTTATATCATCTCATCTGTGGACTGTGGTATGCTTGTGGTCCGTTCGGATATTCGTTATTGTTGTAATCGAATAATTTTTATGTTTTCCTCTGGCACGGGTTTGAAATGAATGTACAAGGTTCTCTCTCTACAAAGAACACAAGCAAAAATTATGTTATCATTTTTAATAAGTTTTTAATCATAGAAAGTTTTTTGTGAAGATGCAACCGCTAGTTTCTCCTGTTGGTAAGTGGTGTTTTGTTTTTGAATTATATTATTTACTCGTATATTATTTGGGCAATTAGAGATTTAGATTAGCTTGGGCATATACAGTGGATTAATGAAAGTCTCGGGCCAGGTCAAAAGTACCAGATACAACTTAATTAGTGCTGGTTTTTATAGTACCTTCCTACCGTCTTAGTAATATTAATCGTCTGAAGGGTAGGTACAGAAGTAATAGAATGAGTTGACAGCAACTTTTTAAGCAATGGGATACTTTTCCTTACAGTTCTGAGCCACTTTCCCTATCCTCGAAGGACAAGGGTTGATGATGATGTTGAGGTGGGATGCCTGCTGGGCTCAGGCGGATGGTTGGCTCTCTAATTTGACCTATTCCATCCAACTCCCATTGCCTGGAGCTTTGGTATCCTAATGTCCCAGGGGCATTCATTGTTGATAGATGTCTGTTTAGCCTGCAATGGCCAGTCAGAATACCTACCAACATACCTAGGTTGACTGCTTAGTTTAAGGATATACCATACTTTTTAGTAGACAATAGCTGAAAGAAACATCTTTGACTGTCGGCTGCCCTCGATGTCCCTCCATTCATCTGCATATTTTTCTGAAGCCAGACGGCTTATTACCTTTTTTGTGATGTTTGTAGGAATAGTTTGTAATCTAGGTTCTGGTCCAATGAACCTGTCCCTTTTCTGGCTAATTTGTCGGCTTTCATTGCCTTCAACGCCTTGATGTCCTGGGACTCAGGCCACTATAGTTTTTGTTTTTTCACCTAGCTTAATGAGTGTAGTCTTACACTCTCTCTCTTACAAGAACTGATTTATTAACTGGATTTACAATAGCTTAAAGTGCTGCTTGCCTATCTGAGTAAATAATGACAGTTTTCTTGTTTATGTTCGACCATGATAGTACCATACTGGCACATTCCATAATGGCAAATGTTTCCGCCTGAAATACGGTAGCTAGAGTACCTAATGAGTAGGATACTCCTCTTTCTTCTACATCAGGTATATAGACACCTGCTCCTACTAGTCCTGTATTGCCTTTCCTTGAGCCGTCTGTGTAGCAGGTAATGCCCGGTTGCTCTATCACTAGCTTCCAGTTTTCTCTAGTTCATGTATGCAGTATTTTTTATCGAATTGTATTTATTTTTTAGTTAGGTCATTATGGGCTAAAAGCATTCTCAAATGACTGCCTGACTTATCTGCTATGGAGGCATGCCCTTTGTCCATAAAATGTATATTTGTATATAAAAACTTTTTCGCAATACTTTCTGAGGGTCCTGGTAGAGGTTACATTTCGCGACAGGCGGGTTTGCGGGCCGTTTCATACTGACATGTATGTCCGCACTCCCGCCATGTCGCATACTTTATATCCATTTTGTATGAAAGCAATTTTATTATATTATTTATGTATACTGTTTGCATATGTGCTTTGTAAACAAAAAAAAACTAAAAAGCTTTTATTGTTTTATTTATTTAGGTATATACCAGAAACATCAAATCTTATGATCAGGAAAAATCAACTCAAAAAGATGAAATCGCCAGTGAGATGCTGCTATTCAGTGTTGCCATTTATGGGGTAACGTTTCGAGCTCAGTGCAAAGTGCATAACATAAGTTTGTTTACCTTATTTTAATATAAAATGTATGAAATAAAATAGTTTCATCATCTTATTTTGCGACTATTGTTGAATAATTATCAGAGGTATTTATCAAAATTGCGTCATTTTATGCATTACGTTGTAAATGAATAGGTATACAAACTTAAAAGCGTGTTTTAAGTTTGTATGCCCATTCATTTACAACGTAATACATAAAATTACAAAATTTTGGTAGAAAAGCCTAATTGACACTAAACAATAGTCGCGAAATGCCATATATCACATTTATTTAGTACTTTTTATGCAATAGTAAGGAAAACAATCATAAGTTGTGCATTTTGCACCGAGCTCGAAACGTTCCCCCTGGATTAAAACTTGCTATTAGGGAGTATGTTTTAACTCTACTCCAACATCATCAACATTGGGAAGTAGAAATACAGTAGCAAACTGCAAAAAATTACTTAATAATATCAAATTTTTAAACTATTTTGGTATTGATATATATCACAAAAAATCATTTGATACATATCGGGTATACATGATATTGATCCATTGATGCATCATATATCCTCGAACCCTAAAAAAAAAAAACACGTTTTTTGTGGTTCTGTGTTCTATTAGTGATTCTGATTCATAGATTTCAATAACGCTAAACGGTTCATTTTCAACCTATATAGCCAAATTCATACTGGAAAGTCTGTATGTGGTCAGGACCAAGGTTCAATGACCTTGTTTACAAACACAGGCATATAATTACAAATTACGAAAAATATTTTTTGTGCTTCTTTACTTGTTCAAGAACAACCTCTACTCAATTGGTATATGAAATCTACATTTTATTTTGGTTATTTCACAGAATAGGTCATTGATCTTTGGTCCTGACCAAAATCCTGATCAAAATTATGAATTTGGTCATATAAACGAAAGTATTATTTATTGTATATTTAACATTTTGTGCTATAAAGCCATTACCGGAAACCAATCGGACGCAATCATACTTGTATAATAATAGTACATTACGATACGAGAGTGATGAAACGTTTTCTGACGAGTGTGAGTTTGCGGCACGAGCAGAAGGTGAGTGCTGCAATCACACGGGTCGAGAAAAAGTTTCTCGCACGAGTATCGTATAATATTTTATAGCAAAAGTACGGAAAATGCCGACTTTACGCAAGCGCAGCGTGCGTAAAGTGGTCATTTTACGCACGGTGTGCTATAAATAATATTAGTTTAATTACAAAATAGTACTTACTCGTAAACAACACGATTGTACTCTTACTACGCCACACGGGTCGGCACAGCGGTCGTTTAGCGACCACGTGATTATGTTTTGAGCAATTCATGTGTATGTATGTAGGTATGTCAATCATTATTAAAATTAGTCCGAAACACATACGTAATGGTTTTCTTACGACTTTAGTAAAATGTAAAGCGTGTAACAAAATTATACTAAATACCTCCATTGATTTCAACATCTAACGGTGATCCCATATTTTGCTACTGCAGACAAACAATCAACAACCTCTAACCTCAAATGCATAAACCTGCTTCGTTCCAGACTGCACAAACTAAATATAATATATACACATAGGTTTATAAAAACATACATAACTACATGCATTCATATAATATAAATAACTATTATGGCACATATAAATATATTCCGTCGTAAATTGAAGAAGGAATCAGTTTTCTTCCTTAATCTCTATACATATAAAATACAACGTCTGTCTGTCTGTTTGTCTGTCTATCTGTCCATCTGTCTGTTCGTTCGCTTATAACTTGAGAACCAATCAATGCATTTTGATGCAGTTTTCACTGAAAGATAAATAAAGCATTTCTTCGGGAAGATTTAGGGCTATGTATCATCTCGCTATGACAAAAGGGAGCAGCGCAATGAGAATTTTAGTTAGACATATGGAAGGTTCGCCGCCGTAGCATGGTCGATCGTCGCGGGTTCAAACCCCGACTGGTAAAATTTGTTTTCACTTTTTATTTTTTATTCTTTTATTTTATTTTCAGAAAAAATATTTCCTGTTGTAAAAAAAATATTAAAGCTGAAATTATATTTCTTGACTGCGCAAAGACCAATAACTAAAATATTTTATTTTCAAGTGCTTAGAAAACGTCATCCCTGGGAAGCTATCCTGGATAAAGGCTCAGTAAGCTGGCGTTGAAATTGTTTGTAAGCTGGCGTTGAAATTGTTTTAATACACTAGATGGCGCTGCATGTTTCAAAATATCGAATTTGACGCAGTCTGGTTCAAATCAACTCACGTTAAAGTTTGTCTACACTATTATATAAAAAAGAAAGATTTGTTTGTTTGTTTGCATATAATGGGTAATATCTAGAACTACTGAACTGACTTTAAAAATTCTTTAAGCTCTTAATAAGATTTTTATTTAATCGTGTAGTGTGTAAGCCTTGCGTAGTCGTACGTATGTAGTCTCATCGTCGGGGTTTCAATCGTCTACTGGTAAATGTTTTTTTTAGGAGACCTCTCAAGTTTAAGTTTATTTGATCGGTATTGATGAGTATTTTTGTAGAACACGGTAACCAGGATTCAATGACGGGACTGTGGGAGGTGGGTACGGGATCTCCTCAACGGACAATAGCAGACCCTTCGAGTTTAGGCTTATTTAGTTGCTATTTATTAGCACTTTGGTAAAACATGGTGACCAGGGTCTGCTGATGGGACTGGAAGGTGGTTATGGGATCTCCTCAACGGATAACAGCAGACCCTTAGAGTTTGGACTTATTCGATTGGTCTTTATTAGCACTTTGGTAAAACATGGTGACCATGGTCTGATGATGGGACTGGAAGATGGGTACGGGATCTCCTCAACGGATAACAGCAGACCCTTCAAGTTTGGGCTTTTTCGATTGGTCTTCATTTGCACTTTGGTAAAACGTGGTGACCATGGTCTGATGATGGGACTGGAATGTGGGTACGGGATCTCCTCAACGGACAAGAGCAGATCCTTCGAGTTTAGGCTTATTTTGTTGGTATTTATTAGCACTTTGGTAAAACATGGTGACCAAGGTCTGTTGATGGGACTGGAAGGTGGGTATGGGTTCTCCTCAACGGACAACAGCAGACCCTTTGAGTTTGGGCTTATTTGATTGGTATTTATTAGCACTTTGGTAAAACATGGTGACCGTTGCATATTGTCGTCAAAAAATCATATTCTTTTGTTTTCCTTATTTCCACGAAAATCTCTTCGACGCGGGCGGAGCCGCGGGCAAAAGCTAGTGTATTAACATAAAGTTGATAGATATAAAAATAATATCATTTACCTCTTGAATAGCTGGCTGGTTAATACGTTATGATACTTATGATTTTACGATTTCTTATGATCTACAAACGAAAAATACCTTTTTTCTTTAGATCGTAGTATCGGTTACCATCTATAGTTGCTATTAATCAAAAAACAGATTTAAAAAACCGGTCAAGTGCGAGTCAGACTCGCATCCTTGGGTTCCGTAATTTGACAGTTTTGGGAACAGGAAGGAAGAAGGTATTTAAAACTTGCACATACTGTTTCTGATAACTAAAAAAAGAATCGATTGTACCACAAAAGAGAGACTCGAATATTTTTATACCGTACTCGAAATAAAACTCCTTAATGAATAACATAATTTTGTCATTTTGGTTCGTGAATTTCTCACCCGCTATATTTTTTTATCTTAATCTTTACGTAATCCCAAATTACCATGATTTTTTTTTTATATTTTTCAGTTTATATAATTTATATTTACATTTTTTAATTTTATTTCTCTTTTGTCAACAACTTTTTTTTAATCGCTATTGTTTTCCTGTAATTGGCTAGTTATGGCCTTTAATCTTCATTTTTAATTTTTTCGGTCCACATTTTTTTGTGGTTTTTCAAAGATTTCTCAAAATCGGTGCCAGTAAATATAGTAAAAGTAACCTTGAACTATTAACGAATTGTGACGTCATTTCAAGTGCGAACGTATCCTTAGATAAGCGGATATGTATGTTTTCAACGATAGGCACTCGGTTTGGCAACTGATTTTACGATACAGAATTAGGGGGCAGGTATATTTTCTAGAAATCAAAGAAAAAAGAAAAGAAAGCATGGCTTTTATCGTATCCTTGTTTTGTTTTAGTGTATAGATGTAATTATAACTGTATAACAAACTGGGGTAGTGATTTTAAACTGTTATTGTATGGAATGCTACATTTATGGCTTGAAATATCGTTGCGTAGAGTGAACTGAAAGCTTATGCATTTTTGTTAGACATACTTATCAATAGTCGACTGTTTATATAAGGGTTTGGAAAACATCTGATTTCTATATTATTATATGATAAAAATAAAAAGTGAATTATTTTTCCTTGCTTTTTTATTGCAATTTAATAGTAATATTGTAACTTAGTACCAACGGGTATGGATAAAGAATCTTTTTTTTAAATTCAAGATTTGACTTAACATGTCAGTGCTGGTAAATAATAACTGTTATTTAGACTTTGTATAATCAGTCTGTGTGAGGTCATATTAGTTTCAACATAAAATAATATAAATATAATAACAATACAATATTTTTTCACTGATCTCTTACTTATATACGAGTATTAAGATAAATATATAGATAAAATAGATATTCAGTAGAATCCGGATATAACGGCGGTCAAGGGACCGGCGATATTACGTCGTACTAACCGGACGACGCACTAAACGACTAACAATTTAAGCTTTTTTTATATAAAAATTCAGATTAATTTCTATTTAAATAAAAAAAATATGTATCAGAATTAACAAAAGGTAACTTTAATGATACAACATTGCATGTTTTACCTTTTTCCTCAATGGACTATGGATGAAATTACATAAAATATGTATGTACACAATGTTATGTAATGTTTGTTTGTGACCGATTTTTGTTCGATAGTAAGAACTTCGTACAGGAGGTAGAGGGCGAAAGGGAATCGGGGCGGGGAGGTATTGTTTGTGCATAGGTATTGTTAACAAAACACTGCACGTCGTTCTAACCGGACGATTGATTGTCAAAATAGGTCGCTATAAGCAGTTGGTCGCTTAAACCGGAGTCGTACTATACGGATATGTTTTCATAGTAAGTCTATATGAAACCAACCTTGAGCTTGCGTTTTCGTCGCTAAAAAGTACTAAAAACGGACAGACGTTATAAACGAAGTCGTTATATTCGGATTCTACTGTAGTTATAAATATGACAATATTAAATAACAAAAGTGAAACATGAACATCGACAATGAATCAGTACGTAAACTTCAAGGAAACGCCCTGAATCGATACACACACACAGACGCGTGGTTTTACACGCTGTCTCGAGGATTGTCGCGGAACGTTAGCGTCGGATGGCAGTCGCGTGCATAGTATAGTATATATTCTCTTTGGTCGCGTGCTCTGCACCGTGCCATAAGGTTGCTTTTAGATGTCGCCCGATGCCAGCCCTGACGCGCCGATCGGGCGTCTCGAGAATACCATAGAGTTGCCCTGCTGTTTATATATCAACTGTAGTTTGTGTACTGTAAAAATAAAACTAATCTAGTGCGAGTAAGACCCGTGCCCTGAGGGTCCCGCAGATACTGTTCCAAACAGAAACTTATCCATCAATGAGCAGCAATCATGATGATCCAACTTACCTTAGACTTACGATCTGTTAAATTTTCCTTAATTTATTCCTGAATAATTAAAATATAGGTTATATTTCAGATGTTTTCCTAGACGTGTGCTGTAATGTCTAATTTAACCGGAATTTCATGTTTCGAAGTCAACTAAAAGTACTCCATTAGGTCTTCATGGTCAGCTACTTTGTATTAAATTGAATTCGTGAAGGGCAATAACTTTTCTTCACGTTGAGACAGAAACCTGATTTTTAAACAGTATGGGCTAGTTAACTTCTGTAGGAAGTATTATTTTCAACTTGATATCTCCAACTTGGCCTGAGAAAAAGGGTCTTGTTTGACGAAAACAAAGTGATCCTACAAAAGGGTTCCATTTCCATATAAAAAAGAGCACAAATTAAAGACATCGCGTTGTAACTAGATGTTCAAAGGAAAGATAGTAAACAAATTATTTTTTTCTTTAATATCAAGGTATATCATTGTATTGTCTGTTGATGTACAAGGTAAAGGGTAAAATGACCATGGAATATATTTTACGAAACATGACTTTGGATTGAGTGTTTCCTTATATACATACATATCTAATATCCATCCATCCATCCATCAGCCCGTGTTCGTCCACTGCTGGACATAGGCCTTTCCCAAATTTCGCCACTCATGTCGGTCCTCCGTCCTCCTCATCCAGCCGCCCCCCGCAACGTCCTTCAGGTATCTAATAATATAAATATATTTTTTCATGTTGTTTATTCATTACCACAAATTATAACTATTAATCATAATTTTTCATCTTTTCATATTATATTATTGTATATTTAGACGCCGACCACATCAAGTGCTCGAAATATGTTTTACAAAATATAAAACAGTAATAAATTTTAAACCAATCAATCACTGAATGTACTGCTGTATAGTTTATATGTTTGTTTGGACATTTACAAGTTACCTACCCACTGCTTCGGAATTGTGTGAACACTCAAGCTCATTCTAAAGTCAGTCTTATTATCCATGGTAGTAGAGTAATATTAGCAGTCGTAGAGCAGTAGCCTGTATTAGGGATATCAATTTACTGATATGACATGCTTTGCTCTGGAGTTGAATCAATGCTTTATGTCCTTGATGTATTGCTCGTCAGTTGGATGCCAGTGACACTAAAGAATATGTAAAGCCCAGTGGATAGTGTTGCTTACAACCTTTGATTAATGTTATTCATTATAATGATCGAAATTCAATTAAATGCACTAAACTGTGTGTATAACAATGTTGATATTTAAACATTTATTTAATGATTTATTACTTTATCACACTCGTTCTAGTTTTTAACAAGTTAACATAAATTCTTCCAGACCATGAATCTAGACACAACTCTTATCGAGCTGACGACGAAGTGCCTTCAGAGAGCACACCCCTTCTCAACAGCAGATTTCCTGCCTCGGACCGTGAGGAACGCAACTCTCACACCACTGTTGTGGTGTCCATGCTCCTCTTCATATTGCTGGCTGGCGTCATCATCGGCATCTACCTTCTTGTTGAGCAGAGCCATGAAGGTTAGTTGGATTCATGATATTGTCTGCCGCTGTGTAAAGGGTCACAAATTCAGGAAACAGTTTCAATATCTGATCAGTTCATGTTCCCGTTAAGGCCCTACTAAGCGCGCGCGCCGCTTTTCTAAAATTAGTACCATCTGTACCATTGATGGTAATAGTGGGACAAATCAGTGCCACTAGTACCATTGATGGTACTGTTCAATGGTACTAGTGGTCCGGAGGCCTTATTTCGCACAACTCGCATGACGAGTTTTATAGTACCTAGTTTTCAAATATTCATAGAAAATAAAAAACACAATTTAGTAGACATTTTAAAGTGTTCGTTTGAAAGAAGGTGTTTTTCTCTAGTACTATCAGTATATTAAATTGAGTAAAATACATTGGTGATAATAATAACTTTATCGACTAAAATTACGTACGTAACCTAGATAAAAAAATCGTTTGCTTGCTTATTTCATTTTTAGGGTTCCGTACCGAAAGGGTAACCAACGGGACCCTATTACTAAGACTCCGCTGTCTGTCCGTCTGTCACCAGGCTGTATCTCATTAACCGTGATAGTTAGACAGTTGAAATGTTCACAGATGATGTATTGCTGTTGCCGCTATAATAACAAATACTAAAAAACAGAATAAAATAAATATAAAAGGGGGCTCGCATACAACAAACGTGATTTTTTTGTGAGTGTGGGGTTGTTGATCGGTGGTACCCTATCCCTACCGAGGTTTCGGGTTCTGTGGTTAACAACACTAGGAGGGGTGTACTCGTATGTATAGTGATAAGGTAGAAAAAGTGAAGAATAATGTATTTACAGGGTGAGTACCAGAGTAATTGTATACATATGTATAAGAAATTGTTGTTATAATTTAGATTGTTGCAAGTGGAGGTGTCATGCGATAACACAAGTTCGGTTTGTTCATAAGTCAATGTATTTAGCCATATTGTAAGTGTTTTCTTACATTCGAAGTATGTCATGGTGTAAATATTTAAACAGACAGACGAACGGACGTACAGACGGACAACAAAGTGATCCTATAAGAGCTCCGTTTTTTCCTCTTCAGGTACAAAACGGAATACGGTACGGAATAAAAATCATTAACTTTGCACGCTATCTACACAATACTCAATTAATTTTCTAGTGATAGTATACCAACTATAAAAGTATTTTTTCATGTCAATATCCTGACTGATTTGAAATTAGTCAACATTGCCATAATTTTGTCGTTATGAATATTTTCTATTTTGCAGCGTTTTTTTCTGTGTAGTGGTGTCTTTTTTTAGGGTTTCTTTTACCTGAAAATATCACCAGACTTATCCTAATGGCTATGAATGAGCAGATTGATGCTCAAAAAGGCGCAATGCGTGAGAAAACGAATAAAATAATGTCTTTATATTTTTACAAATGCCCTTAAACCCATTTAGCCTTAATTTAGTGAAAAAAAATTGCATTTCGCGTCAAAAGCATTACCTATATTTACACCTCTGGCTTTTCATACTTAAGAGCTAAACGGTAAGATGTCGAAAAACTTTTCCTTATTAATTATGAAAAAAAACCAAGTGCGAGTCAGACTCGCCCACCGAGGGTTCCGTACAAATTATTAAAAGTAAAAAAAAATACAATAAGATTTGGTCACCCGTACAATTATGACCGCGCATACCGTTGCTTAACCTCGGTGATTTTTTATGATTTAATTACAAATGTATAGTTTTAAGATTTTTTCCTATTTTTGTAGTATTAGACGGTATTACTTGCCAAATTTCATAGTTCTAGGTCAACGGGAAATACCCTATAAATTTTGATTTCCTTGAGAGTGTCGAAATACACGTTTTTTGCGGCATAAACGGCCGTATCATTTTTTCACGTTAATTTAGAAGTTTGATTTTTTCACACCTTCAAGGGACTGTAGACTTGAGTATATGGTTTTAATTTTAACTCGATACCTCCCACGCGTTCCTGAGATAAAGGGTCTTGACAGACAGACGGACAACAAAGTGATCCTATAAGGGTTCCGTTTTTTTCCTTTTGAGGTACGGAACCCTAAACACTACATATTTGTAAGAAAGTGCAATACTTCTTTGTACTATTTTCAATGTCACATGAATACCAGACACCATCAAATCCATTATGTTTGAAAATATAAAGCTTTTTGTCTCTGGTGTAAAAAAATAAACATAATAGCCCCCTTTTAGTAATTAGGCATTCATTTATTTTCAAATATATATATTTTATATTCAAATCATTTAAGTCTATTATTTGAATGGGACGGGACCCTCAGGGCGCGAGTCCTACTCGCACTTGGCCGGTTTTACCAACAAGCGCAAGCTAAGGATCATTAACATTGGTGTTCCGACATTGCTTGTATGAACAAAATTTATCCCAAAAATTCCCGAACGCAGCACGTGAGTCCATTCTGAGCTTAGAATAATAATAAAGCTATGATTGTGAGTTTTAGAGTAAAAGCTAAAAAAACTTGATTTATATATGTCGTCGGCAGATCCTATTATTGTAGTTTGTCCAGGCATATCGTATTTCTGTTGAAACTAGGGGGTCACATCGCTCCGCTCCGCTTCGCTCGATTCCCCAAAGTCACGATCACAAGCAACCTAACACCCTCCTCGCTCCGTTCGTCGTCGCACTTATTTTTCACTTTTGGTAAAAGGTTTTCGGTTTCGTTCTGTTTACGATCTGCCGATGACATTATACAAACGGGCCCCTAAGTTAAAAGCGTTAATGCCTACTACAATATAACATACTTATAACAACAATATAAACATTCAAAAACAATAAATGTTTTTCAGAGAACAACTTGCCTCCCGTCGAGACAGCGCTCCAGCTGGTCGGCAACATGCAATGGGACGCCAGCAACCACACGCGGCTGCTCTCTCTGGCGCCGTTCAGAGCGAAGCACGTGATCGCCGTGCAGACAGACACGCCTCCCTGCTGGGCCATCAAGCCTTGTCGACTCTTACTCACGCAGATGCAGGTTAGTGCCAGGTGCGACACTAACCGCCACTCGTGGACCTTAGTTTTTTTGCTATAACTATTTTTTATACAAACGCAATCTCCTTTGCTTACTTATACTATCTTAATAATCCGTCCCGGTAACGCAGGGGGTCGTCTATAGTAGTCACAGACGTATAATATAGTAGCAGACCTAACATTAATAATAAACGCAAAGAGTCGACGCGTGGCAATTTTAGCTCAGTGAACTTCGGGCTCTTTTAAATATAAATATTGCTTGTTTCTAAACAAAATATATACTAGAGATTAGTTTAGAAATTAACAAATATGTTCCAAGCATAAGCCAGCCAAAACAACCCATTTTTATACGTTTCTTCGTACCATGAAGCCTAAATGTAGCTTATTTTTTGTATGGAAACTTGCCACGCTGTTTAATCTGTAAGTCTGTGATAGTAGTTTTATGGTATAGCCAGCGAAAGTCATGTAGGAGCACAAAAAGCAGTACGAAACGTATTTTTTCTCTTCTTCTACACTGTAATTTTATACTAATAATAAAATAGTAAAAAGTATTTACATTCATATTCAAATTGTTTATTGCACATTTAGGTATTAGAAACAGTTATTTTGAGGAGTGCCTGTTCGTCCCTATACTGTCATAACCTGTTATGTTATGTACAAGAACTTGCAATTTGAGAAAACGGAAGTCAAATGTTTGTTTGGTAATAATTCTTTAGGTACAGCTAATTCAATTTATTTCAGTACGTGGATTATTAATCACTTATTAGGACAAATAAAATCATAAATATTCTAAATTTATTCTAAAATGTTCGTGTGCATTTAACAGGTTTTCACTATACAATATAATTATAATCCTAAAAAACTTTTCTCGTAAAACGTTAAGGAAATCCACTTAGAAGCTTAGAAGTCATGGGCGAGTACATAGACAATCGCGAATTGCGACTTTGATTTAAACTATGTAGAAAATAGATTATTCATGCAAGAAGCGAAAGTTTATCTTATGATAGATACCTTATTGAAAATTTGCATATATTCATAATGCTGTAATCAATATCGTGCGAATTAGAATTATTGTTTAACTACAATATCAGCGAAGTTTACAATTATCATAATTCGATGATAACTGTGCGTTTCCCAATACTTGTAGGTGTTTTTAAAGGTTTCGTACCCGAAGGGTGCCAAACGGGACCCTATTACTAAGCTTCCGCTGTCTGTCTGTCCGTCCGTCTGTCACAGGGATCTACAACTCCAACCGTAATACGTAGACAGTTGAAGTTATCACAGAATTGAAGTGGCCGTGGATGGACCATATTTGTCGCAGACATGATGGCCGTTGGGGTCGAAAGGCTTTAGAATGGAGACCACGTACAGCAAAGCGTAGTGTAGGCCGACCTCGTGCCCGCTGGACCGACGACCTGAAGGACCGTTGTGGGTGGCGATTGGATGAGGAGGACGGAGGACCGCCATGAGTGGCGAAATTTGGGAAAGGCCTATGTCCAGCAGTGGACGAACACGGGCTGATGGATGGATGGATGCTTGTACATATATCTAAAGTAAAAATATAAATATAAAAATAGGGTTCAGTACTCAGCTGGAATCGAATTATTTGTGAGGCACTAATACTATTTTCGCGGCCGCCAAGCACTTGCCCAGATTATTTTTCTATTCACTCCTCACAGTAGTGCTTCAAAAATATGTCGTAGTAAACAATTCATTCATTTAAATTTCACTAACAAATTAGATAATTACGTAACCTAACGTGATATAAGGTTATTCATAGAAATGTAAATAAATAGGTGAAAGAAGTCGCACTGCTGCGGTGACCCCGTGGCCACACAGATGACGCCTAGGACACCAGCGCGGGGGTTGTGATTAGCACGGCTCAAAATGGCGGAGCTTTCAAAAAACATTATTAAAAAAACCGGTTATGTGCGAATAGTATTCATGCCGTGAGAGTTGCGTACGTTTAAAACTAAAAACGCCGATTGTACTGAACGCACGTATTCAATTTGCTCTCAGTGTTTGTACGTGTGATGAAGCGGCGACATTACTTTTGGAGCATTTTATTTTATTTTATTTTATTTATTTATGGAAAAACAACAGGAGCAAACTACAGAAAGCAATAGTATTATAGAAATGTTGACATGTACATAAATCTACTCCCTTTAACATTTTTCACAAAGAGATAGACTTGTAATTAACTTTTGGTGAACATTACTGATGAAAGAATATAAACATAAACCTAACTTAACTAAATCTACAACTACACTTCATTACAAATTCTGTCTTCCGAAATAGTAAATACATAAATAGATATGTCGGAAAATATACATACACACGTATACAATATATACCTACTGTACTTAAAATATTACATTCATAAACATATTCATATTAATACTATACGTACCCAATGTTTGATATATTTTAATTAATTAGATTATATTACTTGATTTTTTTTCTGAGTCGTCAAGGATTTTTCTTATTTTTCTTTTAAAAGTAAACCTTTTTAAATTGAATAGGTCAGCTGACAGGAATGTTTTGTTGTATGACTCACAGATTCTTCTAAGAGGGGCTCGAAGACCGGCGTTTTTCCGCGTCATAGCCAATGAGAATAGAGCCCGAGATCGTGAAGACCGCCCAGGTGCTCTAAACTTTATCTGTTTCAGAAGAGAAGGACAGTCGTAAAGGTTATTACAGATATTATAGAGAGTCATCGCGTCCAGTAAGGTTCGTCTATCACTTAGGCGTTGCAACTTATAGAGTTGAAGGAGGTCAGAATAGTGACCTCGAGATCGCGTCAGTCTAAAGTGAAGTGCTTTCACAAATCGTTTCTGAATGATTTCTAGTTTATTAGAATACACTGTGTAAAATGGGTTCCATACTACTGAGGCAAAGTCGAGTTGTGAACGTATAAGTGACTGATATAACGTTATGTACGTCGATGCGTGTTTAAAATGTTTCGTTATTCTTAATACAAATCCAAGAAGTTGATAGGCTTTTTTACAGATCTTATCTACGTGCTGATCAAATATTAGCTTTTCGTCGAAAGTTACCCCGAGGTCACGAACGCTGGTTACTTTAGCTACCTTTACGCCTCCTATCTTGTACACATAATCGACCTTATTACGGTTTTTGGTAAACGATATTTGTTGACATTTATCAAAGGCAAGTTGCAGCTTATAACGTAAACAGAAATCTTTAAACCTGTTCAAATCATCTTGTATAAGGATGCAATCGTGTTGGTTTTTGACAGTCTTAAAGATCTTTAAGTCGTCAGCAAACATTAGTATGTTAGAGTAGTGAAAACACTGCTCAATTTCATTAATAAATAGTAGATACTGCAGCGGTCCCAAGATAGAGCCCTGGACAACACCAGAAGAGACAAGCCTTTTCTCTGAACAGTATCCATTTATTGTGATTACTTGAAACCTATTTTCAATGTATGAAACGAACCACTTCAGTAGGTTACCCTTTATTCCGTTATAAGAAAGTCTCTCAATAAGCAATCTGTGATCCACCTTATCAAAAGCTTTACGAAAATCCGTGTAGATTGCATCCACTTGGGTTCCAGCTTCTAAGGCCTCAAACAAATAGTTAGAATAAAGTAAGAGATTGGTGACTATTGATCTTTTCTTCATGAAACCATGTTGCTGCTGACTTATTTGTGACTGTAAGATGGGGTAAAGTGCATCATGGACCAAAGATTCAAATAGTTTAGGCAGAGTTGATATATTGGATATAGGTCTGTAATTAGGTATTGTCGCCTTAGAACCAGATTTATGTATAGGAGTGACGTTAGCCATTTTCCATCTATCTGGGAACGTACCTTCAATTAGGCATTTGTTAAATATTATAAAAAGTGGGTAAGCTAATTCAACGTGGAGATTTTTTAAAAATAAGGCGCTTATTTTATCAGGCCCTGGGCCTTTAGTACTGTCTAGATTTTTTAGTCCTTGCTCTATTTTTCTTTGTGTGAGATTTATTGTTACTGTTTGGTCGGCCACAGGGTTGGTATGGAGGCTATCTAAGTCTTTGTAATTTAAAGAGTCTGTTGGTTCGAAGACGGAAGAAAAAAAGTCACTAAACATCTCTGCTATTGTAGATGGATCACTAGACGAGAATTCTCCAAGCGTCATGGTAATGGGATATCCGGAATCGCTTTTCTTTAAAGATGACACGTACTGCCAGAAGTGTTTTATATTTTTTGGTAAAGCTGATTCAGTATTTGCAATATACGTTCGAAAGCATTGTGACAAAAGATATTTGCAACGTGTACGAAGGAGAGAATACTCAGCGTAATCAGAAAGGGCTTTATAAGTTTTCCACCGGTGCCATAATTTCAACTTTCGGTTTAATGAACTTTTAAGTGCTGGAGAGAACCAAACTGGGTATTTTGTCTGTTTATTTCTTTTACTATTAACCTCTCATAAACAACTAGACACACAGTCTCTAAGAAAAGTTCGTCAAAAAGCGTCCGAACGGCGACGTGCATAATAGCAAAAACGCATCCAATCAAAATAAGACATTATATCGTTAAAATAAGATGCAATGCAGATTTTGCATCGTCATTCGATCTTGTCACGTCGTAGCGGTGACAAGATGCATTGTTGACGCTTTTTGAGCGAGATCGTGAGTCTAGTTTCTTATGACAGGTCAACTTTATGGAAGGAACTGCTATGTATACCATTTCTAGTGCCTGTATATTAAGTTTTATGTGAGATTATTCTACAGTCATCCGTTTTTCCTCAGGGTAAAATTTGCCTTATTCTGAGATATTCATTGCCAAAACAAAATGTTATTTCTTTCAGAAACTTTTTACTTTTTCCCATTGACCTCTCATAAACAACTAGACTCACAATCTCGCTCAAAAAGTGTCCGCGATGCATCTTGTCACCGCTATGGGGTGACAAAATCGAAAGAAGATTTTGTACAACTGACATTGCATCTTATGTTAACGACATAACGTCCTAATTTGGTTGAAGCATTTTTGCTACTGTGCACGTCGCACGTTCGGACACTTT
Source organism: Ypsolopha scabrella (assembly GCA_910592155.1). Lineage (NCBI taxonomy): Eukaryota > Metazoa > Arthropoda > Insecta > Lepidoptera > Ypsolophidae > Ypsolopha > Ypsolopha scabrella. Next base: position 14,494,367 of record OU342960.1, read on the forward strand.
CTGACGAACTTTTCTTAGAGACTGTGTGTCCAGTTTTTTATGAGAGGTCAATGCTTTTTCCATATTAAATTGCAGTTTATTTAAAAATTATTTTCATGCGCATATACGTAAATAATTAGTACTTGCTATAACTATGTTTATTTCCTATTGAACTTCGTCCATTGATAAAAAACTCATTAGCATATAAGATATTATTCATTACTGCGTAAGTAGGGTATGTAACCTGACATTATGCATTCAATGTCAGCCTTGTGCTTGCGGTAATCTTGTACGTACGTACACATTTCGTGACAGTATATTTTTATTTATTCAATTTACATTTGTACATCCCAAATTAATTTCTTCTATTTCATCCATCACCCACGTAATTAGAACCTTTGCATACAATTTGCCAACGATACTTAGAATACTTACTTACGCCACGGTAGCTTTTGTATTCCTGCTGTGAACATTTTCCTTTATATAATTACTAGCCTTTGCCCGCAGTTCCGCTCGCGTTTGTTCAATCATTGCCTCGTTTTCGGCTTGGGCGTTATTTTATGACCACCCCTTCAGCCTATGTGTTGACCACGCACACTATGATGATAATTAAAAAAACCGCATCCCAATCCGTCGAGTGGTTCTCGAGTTAAAAGCGTTTATTCTATCTTTGCCCCGTTTTCGGCTTGGGCGTTATTTTACTAACATGCTATATATATGTTGACCAGGGTCACTACGATGAGAGTAAAAAAAAACCGCATCCAAATCCGTTGAGTGGTTCTCGAGATTCATACAGATAGATAGACGAAAATTCTAAAAATTGTTGTTTTAGCCTCGGTACAAATTTAAAATTTCGCGGAAATATTCTCAATGTACAGACACGAGTTTTTTACTACTTTATTATTAGTGTATATTTGTAGGTACATCCCAAATTAATTACTTCTGTTTCATCCATCTCCTTCGTAAATAGAACATTTGCATACAATTCGTCAACGATAATCAGAATACTTATGTCTCGATACTACAGAGTTGGTAGCTTTTGCGTTCCTGCAGTGAACCTTTTCTTTTGTATAATTATTGTTGTATTATTGTACAGGAGCGAATCGTGGGAGACGTTTTGCCATACAGCTTCCTGGTATCGTCGAATGGACTGACGTTCGAGGCGCTGGGCTGGCGGAGACCCACGCCCATGTTCCCAGAGTACTCCAACTCATCTCTAGTCCTAGCTTTTATTGGTAAGTGTAGATACAATGCACGTCAAGCAGCGAAAGAAAGAAACATAGATGTCTGATTAGCACTGAAAAATGACCACAGTTGAGCACAGTTTAGTATGGTAACGGCTCCAATATGGTCCACTATGTCTATGATCGGCTAATCACGGCTGGCCCAGTGTCGCATGACAGACCACGAACCAATAATGAGCCTTTTGCACTTTTAAGTACATTGGCAAAACTAGGAGCTGGAGGGGCATCCCCTGGCTTCAGCTTATGAAGCCATCAACTAGTATCTGTTCTCGATCATGTGATAATAATAAGATAAATAACAACAACGAGAACACACACAAACCAATGGATAAGACATATAACGCGTTAAACCGGACAAAGCATGATTTTATTTATGATGAATGTCACCTGTATTTCCGGGGAGGGGAGGCATGCCCCTTGGGCCTGGCGCCTACCTAGTTACGCCGATGTTTAAGTCTCTGCTGCCACTTTCAAATGACATTTTGTTAGAAACGCGTCTTCTATGTTTTTTTTAATTCGCTGGCATCAAGAGAATGAACATAGTCTTAGATGGCGTGGCGGTTGTGCTTTTCAGGGCTGCGTTCATAAATTAGGGGTCTTCGGCTCGGTTCTAATGCCACCTTTGTCGCACGCTTCGAAAATTGTATACGCTATCCTGCTGTCAGTATCGGAACCTGACGAAATTGTTAGTTTATGAACGGCTATCAGGAGCGCTGGCGAGGAACGGGGGTTTCGGGGGGGGGGGGGGCATACTGTGCAGCTGGCTACTAACACTGTCTATTTAGGTAGTCATTCAATATTATTGCGAAATTTTAAATGAAATATGTCATTTACAATAGGCATGATGACTAAAAAAAATTTATTAGTCCGTCAGTTAGATTATCAGAAAACAACAAGTATTTTTTCTTTTTTTAATTAAATAAACAATGATGAAGATATAGCCCGCTGAAGTTCCGCGTGACGTCACATCTAGGTACAATTTTACTTAGAAGTGACGTCATTTTCCCCCACTGCCAAACTTTGACGCGCTTTATCTCTGTAATTTTTTGTTTCATTGACAAAAGAAAAAATACGTGTCCAATATTTCAACATATAGGTCATAAAGGGCGTTGATAAAATAACCGCCAAGCGAAAACTACTTAAAGATTATTCGATACTACTTAAAGATTAAAAGATGCGAAGCAATGCAAGCGAAGCCGCGGACAAAAGCTAGTATACAATAATAACCTGATTAGTTATAATAATCTAGCTGGATTACTTTTCTTTGTGTTTCTTCCCTTTGGTTTATTCTCACAGGTGATTGATGGTTAATGTTAATGATTTAGTATTTATGAGACACTTTGTTGATTTTGTGTTTTTCTCGATTCTTTTCTAGGCAATTTCACGGAAACCTCACCGACGAATATCCAAATAGAAGAAGCGAAGAGATTCTTTGACGAGTCAGTAAGTCAGCAATGTTTAGACCCTGATTTCGACATCATCGGCAAAAACACGACACTTCCAGCTAAACATCTGTTTCGAAGCCTACAGAAACTTAAACAGTGGAATAATTATTTATCAGACTCATCGTAGCAAGAACGAATCGTCAGCTAGGTAAAGATTAAATCAGTCATGTACATTATTTTAAACAAAGGACAACCTTTTTTGTAAATAGTACTAGACTCACTTGATAAAGTGCGCGCCAGATAAGTCTGCGCGCGACTGGTGGCGTTACTAACGTTTTACTACTTGACCTTTGGCATGATGATTGCCAAACTTGACCACTGAAAACTAATAAAAATGATAGACATTCTACACACTCACTAGGTACACCTGACATAACAACAACTTGGCGGCCTGCGATTTATGATTTTGGTCACGCGCAGACTTATCTGGCGCGCATTTTAGCAATTACGTATTGTAATATTGAGCTATGAATTGCGTGTGAAATTGCAGCAATCAGTGTCAAAGAACAAGTGAAGAGCCGAAGATATATTGTGACATGGCTTGTGTTTAAATGCCTACCAGAAATGCACATATATTACTTCCAGTAAATTCGAAATACCTGCCACAACGGATAAATGCTCACCAAATTGTGTTTCATGAAGTAACTTTCATTTTAGTAATCTTTGTATAGTCAATGCTATACAAAACTTCGGGGGTCGGCTCGCTCCGCTCCGCTTCGCTCGGCTCCCAATCAGTGGCGGTTGGTGGGTCTTAACACTGGGGGTTCACTTCCTGTCTCTGTAACTGACAAAGGAGTACATTCCTACCCAATTATTGATACCTCTCCGTTACTGTTTATAGCTAGGTACTTTAGTGTACTTACAGTTTATTGTAGGAGAAGTTTACGTTGAACTACTGTGTTTATTGTCTGCATTTTTAGTTATCATTTTTAAATCATTACCATTCTGTACACAAACGAATCGTCTTCAGTTCTCACACTATCACCTATTTTTTGTGAAGAGGACAACCTTTATATTTAATATCAAAACGTTGTTCAAATGTATCTCTGTTCCTTACACAAAACAAACAAAACTTATAAAAAAACAATTTATACTCACTCAAACAGTTTTTTATTTCGCGCGTCACTGAACAATGCAGTTCAAAACGCTACACTTACACAAAATAATTAAATAAAACAATCAACGGTCAAGGACTCGCTCGCTTTTTGATATCCGAGTCTCCGATCCGGCCGGTTCGGCTAGGTTAGGCTGGTCTGTGGCAGGAGGGCCGCACCGAATTTAGTATAATTTGCATAGAAAATGCCCCGTTTCACGCTTACGGACCTCTTTCTTTCCTAAATACAAATTTAGTATGGGACATTTTTCTCATAGGAGCGTGATTCCCGAGCGCTCCGCTCGGGGCTCGGGCACAGATGTTACCGTGTCTCGGGCCCGACAAAGGCCTTCTCGTACGTATACCTACAAATTATCGGTTTGTTTACACAGTTATGTTATTGTTCTTTATGATAAATCAGAGTATCTTGTTACTATTTTTTGTACATTGCTGCGGTCCTGCTAAGATTTTAACATGCTGTTGAGTGGAAATAGATAAACATAACTTTATGTGGGAGTTCACCGCTCCAGCGCTCCTTAATACAAACCGCCACTGCTCCCAATGTGTACCATGTCAACCTAACACGCTCCTCCTCGTTTCGCTCGTCGTCGCTATTTATTTTTCTAACACGCTCCTCCTCGTTTCGCTCGTCGTCGCTATTCATTTTTCCAACACGCTCCTCCTCGTTTCGCTCGTCGTCGCTATTTATTTTTCCAACACGCTCCTCCTCGTTTCGCTCGTCGTCGCTATTCATTTTTCCAACACGCTCCTCCTCGTTTCGCTCGTCGTCGCTATTTATTTTTCCAACACGCTCCTCCTCGTTTCGCTCGTCGTCGCTATTCATTTTTCCAACACGCTCCTCCTCGTTTCGCTCGTCGTCGCTATTTATTTTTCCAACACGCTCCTCCTCGTTTCGCTCGCCGTCGCTATTTATTTTTGACTTTAACCGACTTCGGGCTTTGTCCATATTTGGTTAACAGTTTTGTTGAGCATTTATCCGTTTTGGTGAGCACTTAATTGTAACCTTGTGAGATTGATCTACTTTTTACACTACCTAGTAGGTAGTACCTACCTATATCATAATCATAAAGCATCTATTTAGGTATATAAAGTGCTAAAATTTTGAGTGAAATAATTTTTAGGAGTAGTAGGGTGTCATTTAATAGAGCCCATTTTAGAGCACGTTATGATTCATTTTCCAAAATATTACTTTTGCTTGGAAGAAATCTTGTATAAGATACATGAGCCCTTCGCTAACCCACAATTAAACTGGGCAGATGCTAGTCGACGAATGAAAGATTCCAATGTTGAATGTGTTGTTCCAAGACAGTGCGTTCTTTATTTGTTCTTTACAACTCGTTTCTCTTATACAAAGATTTACAGTTTATTCAAACGAACACATACGAATCAGACAAATACAAACATGTGACGGGCGTCTTCTTATTGGTCGTGAACTAAGAGTGGTGTTGGTGTTGAGGTGTGGGGGCGCTATTGGCTGAAACGGTATTGTTTAGCGATGTGATGCGGCCGGAGTATGAGAACGGACGGCGAGGTTTTCCCTGGCGCTATCCGTCGCTCCTGAGCTGGTAAAGTCCGCAAACCTCTCGCCTGATCTTTTGTTTTATGACGTTTTTGGGTCTATCAGTTGTTGGTCAGGTGCAAACCTATAGTAATGAACATTTAGAAATTGTAAGAAATCTTTATGGTTGAGCGTGAATGAATTGAATGTGTATGTGGCATAATACCACCTTGGGAAATTATCACACGACGACGAGAAACTTGATAAAATGAACCGACTCACTCTACACTTAAATTAATATTCCTGAGGTGAAGTTTCTATCTGTTGCCTTTTCTTGGATATTGGTTGTTTTAGTAAAAGTTGCGGTTCTATATGTGGCATAATACGTGGGACGCACTATAAGTTTCCGGAATGAATATGAAAAAATACTATTAAAGGTACAAAATTAATTTATTGTTTTTCAAAATAATCTCCCTTGGCGTCTATGCACTTTTTCATTCGATCAAACCAGTTTTGAAAACTTTTGTGCCACTCCCCTGTGGTGACCTCTGAAACGTGTTTTTCATACTCCTCGACAGCCTCTTCTGGTGATGAAAATCGTTGACCGCGTAATTGGTTCTTAATTTTTGGGAACAGAAAAAAGTCACAAGGTGCCAGGTCGGGACTGTATGCAGGATGACTCATGAGTTCTACATTTTTCGTCTTCAAAAAGTCGTTTGTCTGTCTGGCCGTGTGAGAACTAGCATTGTCGTGGTGCAGGATGATACGGCGTTTACGGTTATTTTTACGGAGTTCGTCAATAACTTCCGGCAAACAAATGGTCGTGTACCAGTCACTATTCACGGTACGACGATTCTCTAAAGCAACAGTAGCCACGTGTCCAGTTTTATTAAAAAAAGAAGCAATCATCCGCTTAGATGCACTTTTCACGCGCGCCACTTTGGTTGGTTTCGGCTCATCTTGAAAGACCCATACGCTCGATTGCTGCTTTGTTTTGGGATCGTAGCAATAAATCCACGTTTCGTCACCTGTTACTATGTCCCACACCAAATTTGACGCACCTTCGTTGAATCTGGTAAGCATGGCACTGCACCAAGTGACGCGGTCCGTTTTTTGAGCCTCGGTCAAGTTGTGTGGGATCCACCGCGAGCACAGCTTTCTCACACCCAAATGTTTGTGTAGGATTGATTGTATTTGACTCATGCCTATTTCTAAGGATGCGCGAATTTCATGGTAGGTCACATGCCTGTCTGTTTAAATCATACGGCGCACAGCATCGATGTTTTTGTTGGTCACAGCGGTGGACTGCCGACCATCGCGAGATTCGTCACTGAGATTGATACGACCACGCTTCAATTCTGCAAACCAGCTATAAACAGTCGTCTTGCATGGTGCTTCATTGCCAAAAGCTGTTTCAAGCCGAGCGATGCTCTGTTGAGCTGTCAAATTACACTTAAAATCGTAGAAAATCATACTACGAAAATTTTCCCGAGTTAAATCCATAACACACAATTTTTTAAATGGCGCCACAAGGTAAAAACAAAAGACAGTCAGATGAAACAAACTGCATTCTACAGCCAAAGAGTTCTATTTTCAAATGTTGCAATACATTTTTAAATATTGTTTATGTAAGTGGCCAGTTCCGGAAACTTTTAGTGTTACCTATGTACCACCTTGGGAAATTATCACACGACGACGAGAAACTTGATAAAATGAACCGACTCACTCTACACTTAAATTAATATTCCTGAGATGAAGTTTCTATCTGTTGCCTTTTCTTGGATACTGGCTGTTTTAGTAAAAGTTGCGGTTCTATATGTGGCATAATACCACCTTGAGAAATTATCACACGACGACGAGAAACTTGATAAAATGAACGGACTCACTCTACACTTAAATTAATATTCCTGTTGGGGAAACCAACAACAATGTCCACAGCTGCGCTGGTGTTGAGGAAACCATCAAACACATTCGCTTCCAGCAGCTCTGCAGGTGGCAGCACTCTTCGATGCAATGCTGCGGCTTCCCGTCAGTCGTCGTATTGCCGGTGGACTGGTTCAAACTATGGGCAGCGTCGAGATTCCAAATAAAACTCAGGATTTCTTTGCGCAAAGAATTCCGAGAGGCCAAGTGGGGGATTACGTGATAACTTCTTCTTTTTTCAAGTTGTACCCGAGGACTCGATGTTCGTATATTTTCGACAGCAGTCGGGGTCGTCTTCGTCGAAGTGAAGGTACGGGCCTGGGTATTATATACCATTGCCCGGGCGTCCTCTCCGCGCCGCGCTGATTGGGCGACATATCGCAAATTGGGCGACTTGACGAACAAAATTGCGACCTTTTTTTAAGTTTTTGCGATGATCGCAATTTGGGCGACTCCAAAAATATTTTCTGCGATATTTGGGCGACTTTATTGGGCTGTTTATGCTTTTTTATTATTACTATTTTTGAGTTTACTCTATAGGTACATTGCTTACGGCCCTGGATACTTATTCTCTAGAGCCAATAGTGTTGTATTGCATGCTTTTGTCAACATTGCCAGCTATAAAAACCATTAACTCCTATATTCTTCACACGCTCTCAAGCCAACTGCTCGCGATGAAGACGACAAACGTGCACCTCTGGTCCGCCACTACACCAATGAACTCCCGGATGTCAAAATGGGTGAGATTAGGAGAGCTCTTGAACAGCTGAAAAACAACAAGGCGCCGGGTGAGGACGGCATCACAACTGAACTCCTAAACGCTGGAGGTTACCCCATACTTGGACAGCTACAGGACCTCTCTAATGCCGTCATTCGTACAGGTACTACGCCAAAGGAGTGGAGCAGGAGCCTAGTCATTTTGTTCTTCAAAAAAGGGGACAAAATCCTACTTAAGAACTATAGACCAATTGCGCTCCTGAACCACACCTACAAGCTGTTCTCAAGAGTCATCACGAATCGTCTCGCCCAATGATTCGACGACTTCCAACCTCCAGAGCAGGCTGGGTTTCGAAAAGGCTACAGCACCGTGGACCGCATTCACACGCTAAGGCAGGTTATACAGAAAACTCAAGAGTATATTCAGCCCTTATGTCTAGCGTTTGTGGACTACGAGAAAGCTTTCGACTCCATCGAAACTTGGTCTGTTCTGCAGTCCTTGCAGCGATGCCAAGTTGACTGGCGTTACGTGGAGTTGTTGAAGTGTCTGTATGACTCCGCTACGATGTCCGTCCAAGTACAGGGTGTACAAAGAAGACCGATACATCTTCAGCGCGGCGTGAGATAGGGAGATGGTATTTCTCCAAAACTGTTTACCGCCGCACTGGAGGACGTCTTTAAAACACTAGACTGGAATGGACGAGGCATAAACGTAAACAGAGTGTACAGTTCACATCTTCGCTTTGCCGATGACATCGTGATAATGGCGGAATCGCTGCAGGAACTGGAGGAAATGGTCGAGACGAGTGGGCCTGCGGATGAATTTGAATAAGACTAAGGTCATGTCCAACTGTCACGTCATCCAAGGGCCATTAACCGTCAACAATGTCAGCATCAAAGTTGTTCAAAAATATGTTTATCTAGGTCAAGTCATACAGCTGGATAAAAACAACTTCGACGCTGAGGCTGACAGAAGAATATGCTTGGGTTCGGCAGCATTCAGAAAGTTGCGTCACATATTTACGTCGTCAATACCGCAGTGCTTAAAGACTAAGATGTACAACCAGTGCGTCTTTCCTGTGATGCTGATGACGTATGGCGCTGAGACGTGATCTCTTGCAAAGGGCCTGATCTACCGATTTATGGTCGCTCAGCGAGCTATGGAGCGGGCTATGCTTGGAGTATGTCTGATGGATAGAATCCGAATAGACCCGCCGGAGATCGAAAGTAACCGACGTAGCATGCAGAATTAGTAAGTTGAAGTGGCAGTGGGCAGGCCATATTTGTCGCCGACATGTTGGCCGTTGGGCCCGAAAGGCTTTAGAATGGAGTTTACGTACAGCAAAGCGTAGTATAAGCCGACCTCATGCCCGCTGGACCGACGACCTGAAGGACGTTGCGGGGGGCGGGCGGCTGGATGAGGAGGACGGAGGACTGACATGAGTGGCGAAATTTGGGAAAGGCCTATGTCCAGCAGTGGACGAACACGGGCTGATGGATGGATGGATGGAAACTAAATTAATAATGCGCTTTTGGTCAATTTCTATACTAAGTAATTTTGCGCGATTTTGGGCGACCTGAGTTCGTATTTTCTGCGATCATCCGGCTTGTCTATCTGGCAACCCTGCTCCGCGGGCGAAAGGCCGCGGCTCCGGGGGGGACCGCCAGTCATGCGCGCGCGCCCGGAGCACGTTGGTCGCGCCCGACGGGCGGGCTAGTACTGGCGGTCGTCTTGAATAGACTTAGGGGGGAGCGCGCTACGTGTTTCGACGATACTACGGGGATGCAGATATCGGAGTGCGCAGCGCTGTTCGTGTGCTGTCAGCGACTCGCGCGGGCCGGGCCGTTGGTGGTACGGCGGCGCCGCCGGCAGTCTCATTCCTCGGCTGCCGGCGATGACGTCACCGGCTGGCCGGCCGTCTCAGTGGCTGGCATCGTCTTCGTCGAAGCTGCTGGCAGGTAGGTTGCGCAGCAGCTCCCGGGGGTAGGGTCGTCCGGTGGGTGATCTGTCGTAGTTAGGGGTGAGATCAAGTAGATATTCGTGTGGGCTGTGGTCGGCGCGGTCGTATAACTTCCGCGCCAGTCGACACACGAACTCTTCTTCTTCTTCCTAGGTCCGTGGCAATCGTGGTGTTTTTGTCAGGTAGTGGGCGCCGGTGAGTGCATGCAGGGCAAGGTTCTGTTGCGCCTGGAGTCTCTTCCGGTTGCGCGCTGAGGTGAAGACGTACCACGCAGGCGCCTCGTATGTTAGGCGGGAGCGTAGGTACGTCTTATAGATGTTAGTCTTCGTCCGTAGCAGTAGTCTTGAGGTTAGCACGGGCCTCAGGAGCGCCCTCGCCGCCTTGGTTTGGCGGATGGCGTGTTCAACCTGAGGCCCCATGCGGAGCCGGTGATCGATGTGGCACCCCATGTACTTGACAGAGTCTGCCCACTCGATGTCAGTACCTCGTAACTGGAGTTTCTGCATGTTCTTGGTCCAGGTGAGACGATACTCGGCGATCTTCCCCCGGCTTGGGGAGCGTGATGACCTTTCCCGTCTTCCACGCCTCCGGGAAGTGGCACGTCCGGAGGACGCCGTTGAAGAGGCGGACGAGCGCTACCACTAGTCTGCGTGGTAGCTGTTTCAGGGCCTCCGTCGGTATGCCGTTGGGACCCGGGGCCTTCTTCTTGGGGAGCCACCTCAGAGTCCGAGCCAGTTCGGAGGGCGAGATGAAGGCAGCGCCCTCTAGCGGCTCAGGCTCTGATTGGAGGAATTCTGCCACAGTGCGCTCCACGTGCTTGACGTGTGTTGTGACAGTGGGTGCAACTGGGTTCGGCGTGAACTGCGACTCCAGGTGGTCCGCAAGGTTGTCCGCTCTGTCTCGAGCGGCGAACTTCCGATGGCCCTGGCTATAAATAAGTGGGTAGATGGGCTCCGGTGCTCTGGAGAGGCTGCGCAGTAGGTGTCGAAGAGACGTTTCGTGTTCGGTCGCATGGTCGATGGTGGCCTCCCATGTCGAACCACGAAACTCCCTGACAGCGGCGGACAGCCTCTCGGAGTGCGCGTTGAGCTCTTCTTACGTAGGTCCTCTTGTAGACGTGCCGGTAGCTCCTGTCTGCGATGGGTCGACGCAGGAGTGACAGTAGTGGCTGCCTCCTGCGCGTCCACAATCGCCTTGGTAATCTTGTTAGCTGCATCATCCACTTGCTGGGGCGTCGAGACTTGCCCTTGCAGAGTGAAGTCCGTGAGCTGGTCACGGAAGGCCTGCCAATCGACCTTTCTACGAGGTGGAGGTTTCACTGTGAAGTCGGACGATAGACCAACCACTATGAGTATGGGCAGGTGGTTGGTATCCATGTCGTACAGGACCCCCACCGAGATGGGATAGGGCAGGGCTTGATGCAGCACGATGTCCAGGACGTCTGGTCTGTGGGCCGGGTTTGCTGGCACGTGCGTGGGGTCGCTCGGGCCAACTACCTCGTACCCATGTCTCTCAGAGTCGTCGTAGAGGTACCCACCCTCGAAGTTCACAGAATGTGAACCCCATGCCGGGTGTTTGGAGTTCAAATCCCCGGCGAGTAGGATGGGCGTCTGGCCATCGGATATGTTGCGCAGGTGCCGGGGCAGCAAAGGGTGCCGTCGGGTCCTGCGCGTGGGGAGGCTTGTTGTCGCGTTTTTATTAATGAAGGGTGCTTTGAAGAGGCCTAAGGAGTTACTTAAGATATTGAATAAAACAATAAAAGAGTTTAATACATATATTTTAAAATTAAAAGAAGTTAAGATTTAAAGAGGGTCGCGGTAGGTCGAAATCCCTACACACTGATCAGTTCTTTGTTGTAGCTCGTTACGGTCAAGTACTCCCCTTGTCGAGTGGAAGTACTTGGAGGTCCCGACAGTGAGACCGCAGCCGCCGAAGTCCCAGAGTCCGAGGGTCAGCGTAGAGGTCAGTCAGTAGAAGACAGTCAGCCCGCAGTCCAGCCTTCAGTGACGGTAGGCGTCAGCTCCGTTAAGGGAAGAGATGACGCCTCGTTGATTAAGTGGACTGGCTGACAGATGCGTAGCCCCAGACTTGCTCCCTGAAACGCGTTGACGACATGCTCAGTACACAGCTGTCGAAACGCTTCCGTGTACGCCACCGATTTTAGAAAATACTCAACAAAGGCTTGAGGTGGCGGTACACTAAATTAAAGCAGAACGGAAGCAGAAAAGAATTAAGAAAACTAATTATTAAGAAGTTAAATTAAATTTAAGGTCAATGTAAATTATCTAGGCCAATGAGTTCAGGCATAATAATGATTAAATAATGGCAGAAAGCACGAAAGAAATAATAAGAATGCTTAAGGCAAAAAGAACAAAGAAAGTTCAACCCTTATTTTGAAACGGGCAACGGACGCCGATGACGTTACAAGCGTTGTCATCGAGCCGTTACAAAACAAAGTAAAGCGCTAAGATATGCGCGTAGGCGTAGCAGCGACATAGTAATATGGCAGCGATGAGGAGATGATTTTATTATAAACATGTTATACAATACACATGACCGTGATTGCAAAATATAGAAATATCTAGCACACATGATGTCAAGTACATACGGTTAAAATAATATAAAATGTTGGTCACACTTACCCAAAGTATGGGGAACACAAACGATTCGTGACTGTCCTACGATCAGCCTATTCAGGAAGAAGCTTAAAGAGCATTATTTATAAATATTTTTCCCTTTAAAATATATATTTATTTATTATTTATGCAGGTATATACACTGTATGTATTTATGTTTATATTTGGTATATACTAAATTCTTGTTTTAAACATATATTTATGAATACTTTTGTTATGTAGGTTTATGCCCATGTTTATATTACAGTATTTAAGTATGTTTGTTCTTTTTATATTTAAGTAATTATTAATTAATTTATTATGTAAGTATTTATTTAAAAGTTCGGTATATTTAAGGTAGTTTTAAGTTCATATTATCTCCACATTTTTATTTTTTATATCACTTGTTTCTTTATGTGTGCACATTTGATCACACACTTTTAGTTAATATTTCCTTAGCACCTAGGTTTTGCTGGCAGAAATCTCTCTCAGAGATAAACTCGCCTATAGCACGTTTAATTTAAGACTGCTTGTACGTATAACTTTTCTGTGCAATAAAGAATATGAATATGAACACAATTAATATTAATTACGATTAAAATTATTGCCAACACAATGGCGGCTGGCACAGCGACGGGCAGCGTGAAGTCGCTTTGAGGTGCGGTGGACGTCTACCGCGCTGCCGGAGAAAAAGTGACTAGCAGGCCGCGGGGGAGGTGCGCGGGATCAGGGTAGAAGGGGGTCATTAGGGAGAGAAACATTATAGCAGTTTGAAGGTAACGTTATGATATTAAATATCACAACGTGACATTGTAGGCGGCAAACACGCGAAGTTCAGCTCCGTCGGCGTTGACGCGCACTCCAATAGAGCGCGTGCGGTCGAACGCCGGTAGGTCCAACTCCTCGTGCACGACGTCTCTCCGTACCAGTACCGCTGTCTCCCGGTATGGGAGATAGGGCGGGTGTGGAGAGGTCTCGTCACGCCGGTACACGAAGTAGTTGGGGACGCTGAAGTTGCGGTGCGGCGCTAGCTTGGTCTCCCCGAGTAGAATAATGTGGACGTCTTGAGTCTGGGCCAGTGTGCGTAGGTCACGTATCCGCCCTGCGACACCACCAGGGTTCCAGTATATTATTCGTAGGGCCTTAGGCCCCATGGAATGCCATAATTAGGGCCATTCCCTTGAGTGTTACCGCTGTGACGTCAGCCGCCGTACCGGTGCTGACAGCGTTGGTGACGGCGACTAAGAAGTCGGTCACAGCGGCCTGTTGGGGGTTCTGCAGCAGTAGTGTGGCTGCGTGGAGGGCGTCGAGAGCCTCGCTCAGCAGTGGGCGTGCTCTCCGGTGTGGTAGGGTGGGCCGGCGCCAACCGGGGCGCTGACGTCGATAGCGTCCCAGTATGGCGCGCCGCTAGAAGAGGCGTCTCGGTCGTGTGCACCTCCGCGGGATCTCGGGTCTTTTTTAGTCGTTGTCGTGTGCGTCTTCGTCGGGGCGTCGCTTGGGCGGCTTGGGCGGGCGCCGCTTCTGTGGGCGCAGCCGCGTGGGCGCAGCCGCGTGGCCGCAGCAGCAGGCGCCCTGGTTTGACGCACTGCGGGTTGAAGCGCCGGTACCTACTGGCGCGGCCGTCGTGGGGCGTGCCGCGGTCGTCAAGGGACGGACCGCGGGGGCTGTGGTGTTGGAGGGCATTGGCGGGGCTGTGGTGGTCGGCCCTACCTCCTCGGCTCTCCTCTTGCCTTTGCGGCCGCGCCTCCTCTGTCGTCGTCGCGACGCTGATGGCTGGCCGGTGGCTGCCGGGCCGGCAAGCTCGTCGCTCGGAAGCGGTCGGTGGAGGGCTTGAGGTGGTCCGGTGGTGGCCCGCTTGCGGCCTGGTTGGTTGCTCAGGGTGGGGGGAGAGGTATAAGGTATCCTCATTCCCCGTTTGCGCGCCTACTTTTTAAAGAGGGCGCACCGCCGGTCGTTGGCAGTGTGCGCCTCGCCACAGTTGGCGCACTTGCCAGGTTATTCACTGGGGCGCGGGCAGTCTGCGGCCCAGTGCTCGTCGCCGCACCTCACACAGCGGATCGGCTGGTGGCAGTTCTGCGACGAATGGCCGAAGAGCTGGCAGCGGTGGCATTGTGCGGGACCTCCTCTCCCCTTCCACCCCTCGATGGTGACGCCCGGCATGTATAGGAGTTCCGTTATCCCGTACAGTCGCGTGAGTTCCTCCTGGAACATGTGCGGCATCTGCATATGGAAGAGGCAAGCCGAGCTCAGTGAGTGCCTCCATAATGTCGGCTGTGGGCGTATCCGCCGGTAGGCCTCTTATAGCTGCCTTCGTTGGGAGGTCGCTGGTGGGGCTGAAGCAGTACCAGGACACTTGTGAGTCCCGGTCCCTAGCCTCCGTCAGGTACCTCTGCACGGTACGGAACTCTGTTTCGGTTTTGGGTAGAAACCGGAACCCGTTCCCGAGGGGCCGTGCAGAGGGGCATGTCCCAGGAGCTTGTGTAGTTCCTTAAAGTGGGCCCTCCAGTTTGGTAGTTTGGAGACTACCAGGGGGGAAAGTCTTTGTTTTAACGGCAGTCGGTGGGGCTGTGTTGTCGCCCTGGCTCACCCCTTGTGCTAGGTGCGCGCCAGCGGTCGTCGATGCCATTGCAGAGGTGGCGGCGGGGGGTAGTGGTCCTCTTGGCGCAGCATAGGTGCGCGGGGGCGGCAGGCTTGGCCACACCGGTAGCTGGAGCGCTGCATATGTTGATGCCGTTGGGGCCGAGTGCGAGCCCTGGCGTACCCCTAGTGCGGGGAGCGCGCTTGGGCTGGCGGTTGTCGCTGCGGGTGCGCGGATGGTGACAGGTGGTGCCAGCACTCTTGGCGCGGCGATCGCGCAGTGAAGCGCATTTCTGTGTTCCACCGGCGACGCTAGCCACGCCTGTCTGTAGTCCACTAGGAAGGGCTCCGGGGGCGGGCTATTTATCGCAACTTTTACTAAAACAACCTGTATCCAAGAAAAGGCAACAGACAGAAACTTCATCTCAGGAATATTAATTGAAGTGTAGAGTGAGTCCGTTCATTTTATCAAGTTTCTCGTCGTCGTGTGACAATTTCCCAAGGTGGTGCCACATATATAACCGCAACTTTTACTAAAACAGCCAGTATTCAAGAAAAGGCAACAGATAGAAACTTAATATCAGGAGTATTAATTGAAGTGTAGAGTGAGTCCGTTCATTTTATCAAGTTTCTCGTCGTCGTGTGATAATTTCCCAAGGTGGTATTATGCCACATATAGAACCGCAACTTTTACTAAAACAGCCAGTATCCAAGAAAAGGCAACAGATAGAAACTTAATCTCAGGAGTATTAATTTAAGTGTAGAGTCCGTTCATTTAATCAAGTTTCTCGTCGTCGTGTGATTATTTCCCAAGGTGGTATTATGCCACATATAGAACCGCAACTTTTACTAAAACAGCCAGTATCCAAGAAAAGGTAACAGATAGAAACTTCCATCCATCCATCAGCCTGTTTCGTCCAGTGCTGGACATAGGCCTTTCTAGGATTTCGTCACTCTTGGCGGTCCTCCTGGAAGAAATGCCCATACTCACACACGCTGGGCAGGCGGGTTGGTGAGCGCGGTGCCGAAACCCTTGCACCAGTGACGCCGCTGCCCGTCACCAGTCTGGTTTATATAAGGCTCGGCAATTGGGGATGGATATACCGCCATCCACCCGGTCCCAGGCAATGGTGAGCCGCCTGGTTTTGCCTGAGAGCTGTTCTCTTACTCTCCCCCGAATAACTTCGGGAGGATTTGCGAGTAAGATGGTGGTACCTCCACAGTCGAGCCCGGCATCAGCTCTACCACCTATAAACCTTTAGAAACTTCACCTCAGGAATATTAATTTAAGTGTAGAGTGAGTCCGTTCATTTTATCAAGTTTCTCGTCGTCGTGTGATAATTTCCCAAGGTGGTATTATGCCACATATAGAACCGCAACTTTTACTAAAACAACCAATATCCAAGGAAAAGGCAACATTTCATTTCAAATTTTGTATGAGCTTGACGCCGACGCTTGCAACGCAGAGCAAATTCGCTTGGAGCGTCGTTGCCCGTGGCCCTCGCATAAGGGTTTGGGCTGGGCGTTGATGAGTCAGTCAGTGAGTGAGTGAATCAGGATTTCTCTAAATATTATGTGTATACTAGGTACCTCTATATAAATTATTTACTCGAAATGTTACTACTTTATATATTAAGAAAAATTACACTTCACATCGAGTTCGTCTTGATCGCGTTATATAAATGGCAAACTCGAAGGGATCACAATTCACGCATGAAGAAAATTGCGAACTAAGGTTGCATCAAAGCATCGCATGGATCTATTTTATGTTTCGTCTAGCTAGATACAATCGAACATCACAATTAGATGCGAAAAAAGGATCATAACCTCTTATTCTAACTTTATA
This sequence comes from Ypsolopha scabrella, assembly GCA_910592155.1. NCBI lineage: Eukaryota > Metazoa > Arthropoda > Insecta > Lepidoptera > Ypsolophidae > Ypsolopha > Ypsolopha scabrella. Next base: position 14,511,286 of record OU342960.1, read on the forward strand.
GTAAGCAAGTTATTGTGGGTGTCTTAATATACCGCATTCCGAATCTTTCCGCTTTGGTTAAATTTCACTTCACAAGGTTTCTGTAGTATATTTTATGTTAACGGATTATGACGGATCTCACAGACTAGTCAATGATATACAGAATTGATTTGTTTATTGATTTCACTATGTAAATCATGATTTAAATAAAGTGTTTTAACCTATCAGAAATAGAAAATCTGTTTTTTATCAACCCTGATTATTTAAAGATATATAAAGTCTATACTAATAATAAAGTAGTAAAAAAGTCGTGTCTGTACGATAACAGTTTTTATATTATGTGCAAATCAAAAATACATTGAAAGACAAAGCGAGCGAAGCCGTGGGCAAAAGACACTTTATATCAAAATAAAATAGTCCCGATAAAAGCTATAGGAATAGCCATACCGTACTATAAAATAATATCTGTGTCTGAAAACAATGATGTACAGATTAATATTAAAGTAAGCAACACATGTAGCGGAGCCACCTAGCCCGCTATAAACACACAATGTCAACCTCTGCAACACACTCATACTCTCCCTTCTTTACCCATCCCATAAAAACATTAAAAGGATATCAAAGAATCTCAAGAGGGCGACCCGCAGTAAACCAAGTTAATATCTTGTCTTTTACCTATATCTACTTTGTCATCTATGCCACGGATGGCGACCCAAGAGTACTGGAAGTATCTATATCTTGCATTCGTTTATGTGTGTGATTCATATTGTAACATATATAAAGGCCACTTTGGACGATTATGAATTCAGTATAGCCAATGAGATTTCATTGAGTATAGCAGATAAATAAATCATCATAGTCTAGGCTTTCAGACTAGCAATCACCCTTGTTAGCAAGATTACTTTGATTGATTCAGTGTCAGGTATTGTTCACCATCTATAAGGCCTTCAAGTACTTCTAAAAAATAGCCGAATGGTCATGTATATTTTATTATTATTGTGTCAATGAAAATTGTTGCCAAGGGAATGTGTCAATATTTAATTTTGTTACCTTCATCGTTAATTTATATTATGTTAATCTGTATGATAGATAATTTATAAATGTGGTTTTAAGGGTTATTTCAGGGAAACGTCCTACGATTTGCCAAATTAATTTGTTAAAGCAAGGGATTATATTTTAAGAATAATGCGTTTGAAGCTACATATCATGTGATTAATTTAGAATGATGAAAAGTTACAGCTAAGCCATCGTAGTCCTTAGTATGATAATGTAATTGATGTCTACGCCGGTCGTAGAAACTCTACCTATCTCAAAGTCCTCCTCCCCCACCCCTATAATTATAAATCCCCGTGCCTGAACATGCGGGGGTAAATCGCTGTAAATATTATGGTTTGTCTACGATAAATTGGTGGGGAGGTTGTGTGATTGCTTAGCAAAAAGTGACTTCAAAGGTTTATGAAAGAGTAAACTCTAAATAGTTTTCATAAATGAGAACGTGAGTGTGAGTTAAAAAGCCACCCCTAGTCGAGTATCGCACGATGCGCAGATTCATACACTACTCATCTATCTCAATACTATCATACTATCTCAACTTATGCAATAGCACCTATTTTCATTATAATATTTGTGGTAAGCTTTTGTTTATTTTTCTGGTAAAAGATTATAAATATAAAATATGACGCCAAAATCCAAATTTAACATAAACAATGTAAGGCCGAAAAAAAATGTAATTGTTACCTCCTTGGTCGGCCTGCAATGTGTTGTTTTATTTGTACGTATTAGACAATATTATATAACTGTATGGTCTTAAGCGCACTTTAGACGTGGATGAATTCAGTGAAGCTAACTGAGTAATCATCTTAGTATAAAAGCTGTCAGACTCGTTATCACCCTAATTAGCGTATCTGAATGGACTCTGACACTAAATTCTCCCCGCCATCCCTAAGTGATTTACTGTCGGTATTCATCATCGTCTAAAGGGGCTATAAGTTTCCTTTCCCTTCCGAAAGAAAAAATATTTAGCGTTATTTTGTTAAAAAAAACATACTTTTATTTATTCCATTTTAGAGACATTTGTAAATAAAATATGTTACTCGTATTATGCACTATTTGAGTGCATAATCAGGATTTTACGATATAAGTGTCGATAAAATAAATTATATTATGAATATTAGAATGGACTTGTTTTATTACCTACATATAAACCACCCGTTTTATTTAACTAATTTACAACATCAGGGTACGTTTTTCTCGGTGCGATAACAGCTTAAACCGTCTTATTTCACAAGGTGCGATCGCGCTCCATGTCTAATGTTATTTATTCAAAGATTCAAAATGTTTATTTGTAAAATAGATACATAAAGTATACATGTTATTGGAATAAGACTTATTGGAATAATAATATTTTATACATAATGCAATTAATAACTAAGTTGATAAATAAACTGAATAGACCATATATAAATATAATGCCTAACCAAATATATACTAACATAAGTAAAAAATTTAAATATTGTATATACCATACCTACATAATGCAATGAATAAATAAGTTAATAGATAAATAAACTATAAATAGATATAATGCCTAAATCCGCCCATTCGATTAATCTTGCTAAGAAGAAGGGCAAGATACTTAGCAAGATCATGACTTTTTATTTGTTCTCGCGAATCGATAACTGAACGTACATAGTGAAAAACAAGTGTTACACACCTATAATATGCCCCGAGAAGAGATGTGGTGACGACTCAGATAAATCAACTGATCTGAGGGTGACGATATACCTCTGATGAAGAACCTAGCCAAGAAGTTCATTATAACCTAAACAGTCCTGCAGCAATAATCATTATAATTCACAGACATTAAATATTGTAGTTTCAATTTAGAATATTTCAATATTGAATGTCTGTGTTTATTTGATTATAAATATAACTTTTCGTTCAGTAAGATTATAACTTTCTCACTGAACGAAAAGATTTATCGAGAAGACGTCATATCAACGACATTTAAGGCGCATAGGCATGGCGGGTTTTAGTTTTAGTACATTATTTAATAACCCGTTTCTCAATTTTCTTTCGTTATAGAGTAAAGACCTCTATGGTTTAATACAGGCATTTACAAAGTCACTATCTGGCTCAAATGTAAAATTTTGGTATACCTATAGTTACATATAAGACAAGAAAACAACTTTGTATGTAAATCTGTCCAGCTTGATATCTGTGAAACCAAATCAATATTTAAAATGTTGGCATGATGATAGAGGTCTTATACCTAGGTATATAACGAAAAACAATTGAGAAAAGGATTATTAAATTTTGTACTAAAACGGTGGTGTGCCTATGTTTCTAAGGGTGCAGACCTATTTCAGAGATATAAATTAGCAAAAAGTGTTGTCGATCCGTGATACTGATCACTTACTAAGCCTCCAATTTGAATTTGACTGCATAAATTAATTTCCTCTTGTTTTCTTCCAGGAGGACCGCCAAGAGTGGCGAAATCCTGGAAAGGCCTATGTCCAGCAGTGGACGAAACAGGCTGATGGATGGATGGAGAGATCTGATTTTAATGAAATTAAGCCTATATTCTATTCCAAATTAAGCTCTGTACAGCTGTGAAAACTACATGAAAATCCGTTCAGTAGTTTAAGAGATGTGCGTGAACAAACAGACAGAAAAGAATTCCAAAAATCTTTAGTCACCCCCTTTCTATTTCTATTACTTTTCTTCAATGTACAGACACATGATTTCTACTGTTTTATTACAAGTATACCTATACTGATGATGATGGTAATATTGAAGTCGTCTGTCTATGTATTGCAAATTGCACTAAAAATAATGTTAGCAAGCTAAAAAAAGTCACGTGTTTCTTATACAATTTATTCAAATATACAAAACATACTTGTCCTATCCTTATATTATAAAAAATTAAGATAAAAATAAAATCTTAGCTTATTGTAAGTCGTAATTCGGCTTTGTCACATTTATTTAACAATGATGCGAATTTCACCCTAGAGCGTTCAAAAATTGACCCGAGTTAAACCGAGGGTAACCGAAATGTTACCTGACAGTTGCAAGGAAGTGGTTTGAAACGCTTCCTAACTAGTCCGATTAAACAAATATTGAAAATTCGTTTATTAGTCCTACCAATATGTAAAAACAATTACGATTCACATACCTTATAGTCAGTGACAAAAACGGAGAGGCGTATTCTAATCTAAAAATTTGCTAAAATATTAACTTAAAGTTGATGATCTCACTATAGCTTGGAACCTACTTAATTTTAACCCACTTATTTTGTCATTAATTGCTAAAAACGTAGAACTGTGCCCGTAGTACAAAAACGTACGACTTCGTTTATTGCACTTTTTAACGCGCGCATCTATTAAAAGAAGCGACATTACTCCCACCTCAGTTGTCAAAATAAAGGCCAAGTGGCGACGCGAGATGTGCCACTTGCGCGCGATAAAAGCATGCTACGGCCGCAGGCAAATCTACTGTAACTAAACGTTTTGGTTGGAGACCCAGCAGCTTCATCTCCAAGCACATACATGTTCTGGAGAAAAATTTAAACATATTTGTTTACTTATGTACATACTCGATAAACACAATCACTTTACAGGCAAATACAACATTGTGGGTATAGTCCAACGGTATAGTCAGAATCCACCATTCACCAATATCACAAAATTCTTATGCATTGTAATACATACACTAATTTGTTCACCGAATTAGTTAACAACATCAGAAAAAATGATATTGTTGTGGATTCGGTGTAACACGACTTATTTGACAGGACTAACCTTATTTCAACCGTCCTGTCTTTTTATTTTCGATACAGAAAGAAAGAGACGGAATACTTAAATTAAGTTTAGTCCTGTCAAATTAGTTACACCGAATCGACACTATTGTTGACATGGCTTAGGGCAGAATGTCAGGCGAGCATGCGACTGAATATTTGTTGTGTAGTTTTTGACGTCACGCTTCGTGTATCTCGCTCGCTCGCATAACTTTGTATCGCTCGGTGACGTCTGAAACAACGCAACGAACCCGCCTGACAAAACCGCTCCCTACCTATATCTTTTCATATAAAAACATCCTTTTAACAAGAAACATTGGTTAATACAATATTTTTAAGGCCATAAAGCCGATTCTCAAGGCTTTAATTTTACTTTAAGTGCAAAATTTTCTTCATTCCAAAATAGTTCTTTAGCTTTAACAATAGAAGCTATATTACTTTGGAAAAATTTAAGTTTTGACTGGATTCAAAATAAAGCCTTCAGAATCGACTTTAATTAGCACCTGAAAACGCAAACTAAACCTAGTCTTTGAACTAAGCCTAGTCTATCTCTAGCTTCCTGAAGCTACCCTGCACGGACATGATGTCACCAGCTTTCTCCGTGCTCTTGGTCCTTGTGGAGATGATTCCTCGGGTGCTAAGGATCTCCATGTTGTCGAGGCTGAGTACCTTGTCTCTGTGCTCCCGCAGCAGCTGCTGGGTGAAAAGGATCATGTCTTCCTGAGGGATGTCGCCTCCGTAGGCAGTGGACAGGCAGCTCACGTCCAGGTGCTGTTGGAGTTGTTTCAGTGATGAATGGACCTGTGAAATTGAAAGTTGATGATAATTTTTAAGCCATATAAGAGATGAGCTCGAGAAAACGAAATTGGATATTTATGAGTGATGGATGATACTGATATTCTATCTCAGGAAGTACGTTTAGCTATGGTTGTAGTAGATCGTGCACACGCACTTTTTAGGGTTCCGTACCTCAAAAGGAAAAAACGGAACCCTTATAGGATCACTGTTGTCCGTCTGTTTATCAAGACCCTTTATCTCGAGAACGCGTGGAGGAGTTGAAATTAAAACCATAGTCTATAACTCTACAGTCCCTTGAAGCTGTGAAAAAATCAAACTTCCAAGTTAACGTAAAAAAAAGATACGGCCGTTTATGCCGCAAAAAACGTATATTTCGACACTCTCAAGGGAATCAAAATTTATAGGGTATTTTCCCGCTGACCAAGAACTATGAAATTTGGCAAGTAATACCGTCTAATACTACAAGTTTGGAAAAAATCGTAAAACTATGCATCTGTAATCAAATTATAAAAAAATCATCGAGGTTAGGCAACGGTATGCGCGGTTATAATTGTATGGGTGACCAAATGTATTTGTAGACTTTTTTTAACTTTTACTATTTTCTAGTGTGCGTGATCTTGGGAGCGCTACAACACAAAACGCAGTTATCTGTACACGACACTACTACAACCTTAGCCAAACGAACTTCGTGAGATAGAATATTATGTAAGTCAGCTTATTGTGAACTGTTTAACCTCTAGTCTGCCTTGTCACGGATCCTTGCAGGAAGCCTTGTCTGCCGAGTCATAGATCCTTGACCACGGATACTTTTTTGTTCAATTTTATATTATACTAGCTTTTGCCCGCGGCTCCGCCCGCGTCGAAGAGATTTTCGTGGAAATAAGGAAAACAAAATAATTTGATTTTTTGAACGACTGTATGTAACGGATACCATGGTTAAGCAAAGCGCTAATAAAGACCAATCAAATAAGCCTAAACTCGAAGGGTCTGCTGTTGTCCGTTAAGGAGATCCTGTACCCATCTTACAGTCCCATCATCAGACCCTGGTCTCCATGTTTTACCAAAGTGCTAATAAAAACCAATCAAATAAGCCCAAACTCGAAAGGTCTGCTGTTGTCCGTTGAGGAGATCCCGTACTCATCTTCCAATCCCATCATCAGATTCTGGTCACCATGTTTTACTAAAGTGCTAATAATGACCAATCAAATAAGCCCAAACTCGATGGGTCTGCTGTTGTCCGTTGAGGAGATCCTGTACCCATCTTCCAGACCCATCATCAGACCCTGGTCACCATGTTTTACCATAGTGCTACATAATAATGACCAATCAAATAAGCCCAAACTCGAAGGGTCTGCTGTTGTTCGTTGAGGAGATCCTGTACCCATCTTCCAGTCCCATCATCAGACCCTGGTCACCATGTTTTACCAAAGTACCAAGAAGTGTGTCAGGATCGTTGTAGATGGAAATCTGTAGTCAGATTAAACTCATGCAGTTTTCTCGTATGGGAAAAAATCAATATATAAACCTGGCTGTAATCACTTTTTCAAGCTAAATATTAGCAAGAGGTGTGTCCGGATCGTTGTAGATGTAAATCTGTAGTCAAATTAAACTGATACAGTTTCTTCGTATGGAAAAACAACTGGTTTCATCACGTATAACTAACCATTTGGTCAAGGAACGCCGATAAAGCAGCTGAGCAGCGTTTTTTCTCCCGAAATGGTTCACAAATATTGAATTTTCAAACTGAAAACTTACGTTTATTAAAATAAAATATAGCTTCTGTTACTCAGCAATAGTATAGCTTTTTATAAAAGAAAGAATTTTTAGAATCGGTTCGGTAGTTCCAAAGTTTACCTCAAACATACAAACAAATAAATCTTTCCTCTTTATATAATAGTGTAGATTAGGTAGGTACATAACGATATGGTCTTAAATTATTTTAATTATTTCCTAATGAATGAACCATAGACAACCATTATTCTTTGAATCTAATAAAAATACGCCTACAAAATCCACTTTAATATTTGTTTATGGACCGTAGTGTTGTTCAAAGAAATAAGTGGATACTACTACGAATTACTAATATTTCGTTAGTAAATGTTAAAAAGGACTGTATAGAAAACCTATACAAAAATTTAAAAAATAGTTAAGATATTGAATTTGTTTGATTGTAGAGAGCCCGCTTTCTTTTTAGGATTTCGTACCTAAAGGGTAAAAAAGGACTATTGATGAGTTGAAATTTTACAACGATGACATACATTAAAAGTCATGTCCCAGGGGTAGTCAACGAAAACCTTCGACTATTATTTTGACTCACCTCTTTCGCTTCCATCACATTCATCAATTCATTCATTTGGGATGTTTACTCCGCCATCAAACGGTCCCAGGCAATGATGGACCACCTGGTCGTGCCTGTCTGCGAGCTGTCCTCTTACTCTCCCCCGAATAACCTCGGGAGGGTTTGCGAGTAAGACGGTGGTACCTTCACAGTCGAGCCCGGCACCAGCTCTACCACCTTTTCTATCTATTCAATATATTTCTCAACATGTTGCCAAACTGGTTGTCTTTATGTCCATGGCCAATCGTAGAATTGAGCATTCATAATCTGCCGAGGCAGATCGTATTTCTGTTAAAACTAAGGGGTTGCCTCTATCCGCTCTGTTTCGCTCGGCACTCCAAATTGACTTACATGTAACTCTAACACGCTCACCCTCGTTCTGCCCGTCGCGTCGTCGTGCCTACTTTTAACTATTAGTGAAAAATTTTCGATTTCATACTTTACGATCTGGCGAGACAAATCATGATAAGAATATGCCGAATTCTAATAATTATATAAATGGTCAATAGATATGAAACTCACGCGTAGTCTCTCAGCCATTTTGGGTGTAACTTTGCTGACGGCGTAGTCGATAACATATTTGAAGGTGGGATGCACGTTGAACAGGTGACATTCCTTATGCCGCATAGGTATGGATTGCTGAAATTGACACAAATTATCTATGAGAAACTATTCCGCGACTCCACAGATATCCTAGATACCTAAAGTACGAAAATTTTCCAGCGCGTGTTTACAATCAAAATTCGTGATATGGTTGTTAAGGTGATATCGCCGTTCATAATGCATAAGGTCCTATGTAAAAAAGGACGTTTTAAGATTCAATTCGTTCTATGTCATTAAAAAAACAATGAAAAGGGCATAATACATATCTTACAAATCTAACCATGAACATTGGACAATAAACCTAACTTAAATCTCGCCACTTTTATAAATTAATCAGTTTTTTTAGCTCTCCTGAAAAGTTGACCTCGGGTGACATAGGATCTTTTGCAATATGAACAACGATATGTCGGTTTTAAATTATTATAAAATTAACTAAAATAGTTATCAAAATTTCAAACTTACAATATCTAGATATTGTTAAAATCTATGTAATAAAATATCGTCCAGGTCTGTATGTCATTCCTGTTTCTCATACCATGAAAAAAAGTGTAGATGAAGACTTCATTTCAATAATTATTTCTATCGAGCGAAAGTTCTGCAACCACGTTTTTGTACTTAAGAAAACTAGAAAAGGGTACCTATATTCATAGACTAATTTATCAAATTAGTGGCTTCTTCTGAAAAGCAGGAAAACAACTTTAAATAGTGCCGATTTTTAGTGAAATAGCGCCTTAAGTAAAAAGGTCTCAGGACTCACGCTCTAAGGGTTCCGTACAATTTAAATAATAAATTAATAGACTTAAATTATTTGAATAAAAATACAAAATTATCAGTACCTAGAAACTGTATAAAACAAAACTGTAAAATTAAGTTGGTCGTGTACTCGTTTACGTAACGTAACCCTTAACCTATATTCAAAATAGTCGTTTTCAGTATTTGCTAGTTGTATATGCCACATAATATACACAAAATTTCTAATTCCTAGATTCGTTTTGAACTAGACCCCATAACAAAAATGGTCTAAAATGGTCAACTTTGATGGTCCCCATTTCTTTACATGCGGAGATGATAAAAAATTAAATGAAATGAAATGAATACTTTATTTTGGTAGGTACACAAATACACTTTTCGCACATTAGGATATATTGAATAAATAAAACAATTCATTTTAAAAGAGGGGACATAGACTTCGTTCTTCTCAAAAAAAAATATTTTGCTCTTTTTCTGGTATGAGACCTTTCCTGAAAATAAAATTAATTAAATGTCCTACAACGTAGGTAGTAAAAACGGAGTTTTTGAACAAGTTGTACTCCCAAACCACAAAAAATACGATTCTGAAATAAATACATGTTATAAACAAAGCCTTTTCCAAGGCGATGTAACAGCCCAAAACGCCATAGCAAAATATTGGCTCAATCGAAAAAAATTGAAAAGTGAAGCCTATTTTTTCATTTCAAACAAGCAGTATATCGAAACTAATAAAGTAAAAAAAACAATGATTACTGTTTTAAACATGTAAACCCATTATCTAAACGATAGCACAGGGATTTTTTTTTAAACGCACTTTTGTGAATTTACATTAAATTTTATTATTTGACAAACAGCATTATCCAAGCCCAAGGCTTTACCATGTCAAAGAAATAGGTACAAAATATAAGAGTGGTACAAATTATCCCATTTTATTTTAAGTTCTAAAGATCTTTAGAGTATTATGTGGGATAAAATATATTTTTTTTTAATGTTCCATATAGAGATACTTTTGTCACGACCGCGGAAAGTCCATCCAGAAACATCAATCACCACCATTTCGCTGGGGACTATATTAGAGGCTGTTCATTTATTACGTTTGTAAGTCGCTTTAGGAGGGCGGGGTCATTCATACTAATAAATTTTGTTTTTTCTTACATAAGAGCGAGAAGGGATGGTATTGATATTTCTTACGTTAGATGATATGACATAATTTTTCAGTGGGTAAACCTTTATCTATTTGGCTGTTAAATGCCCTTGGACTGGCCCAGATTCGTAAATGTTTCTTTTTCCCTCAATTTTAGTCTTGTTTTGTACGCCTACTAAAATTTAATAACTTTTATTTTAATAATGTTTCCTTTAAAATTTGATCCAATGTAGGACTGATGAAAAGAAGAGGGTTCAAAAAATGTATTATATCTTACATAGGGGGGATAAAGGGCGGTTGAAATAAGTCAAAACTTTCATTAGCAGTACATGAAGGGCAGGCACGATTCCGCGGTTACGATAACAATATAAGTTTGCATTTAATTGAATTACACAATTGTATAATCGTTGTACAGCTTGCACACCGTGATGTAATGTGAACAAAATTTTAATTGCGAATCAAATAAAAGTCATTTATTTAAATATCAAAGATACATTCGTGATATGCGCATGAAATATTTTGCCCTATAATACAAATGCATATGCGAAATGCCGTTTACGTATAACGAAATAAGGCTGTTAACTATTTTATTTCAAAATATTTTATTACCCGGAAATATACCAGTATTTGTGAAATTCCAATTTACTTACTTGGGTAAGATCGACTATCGACAATGGCTTTTACTTTGAACCAGCAGTTATACTCCTTACAGTTTCATGGATAAATAGGTTTCTTGAATTGTTTTTCATTGATTTAGGCTACGACACTCGTTGGGTTTAGGTATGAATTATAAACAGTTCAATTTTCCTGTTCTACTCTATTTAACCTTGTTGGGTTATTTCCTGTCAGTATTATACGCAAAAACAATGGTTATTAATATTGATGATCGAAGGTTAATAATCAATTAATCACACACAACCTTGACCTGATTTCATCTAAGGTAAGGATTCGGCTATTTTTCACAACAAAGATATAACATTGATTTTTATAATAAATTCATACAAGAGACTAGGTCTGTGATCAGAACCAAGATCGAAAAGGTTGTAAAATTCGAAAAAAAGTGAATACCCTGACACCAACAGTATCTATTTTCATTGTTTTACCAAATGTTTGTCTCTGGAACCATCCGATGCTGTGCCTAACATGTGATGTAGTAACTTTTAAAAACCGGCCTTGTAGAAATCTTGGCAGGTTGTGTACAGTGTATTAATATCAAAATATCTTACTAACTTCCATCCATCCATCCATCCATCAGCCTGTCATCTTCCATTGCTACATCTATACATATGCCTTATTATATTTCGCCACTCGTGGCGGTCTTTCGTCCTCCTCATCCAACCGCCATCGCCACCCGCAACCCAGTGGCGTGCATAGAACTTTTTGCTGGAAATGCAACGAGAAGGTCAAGTTTGACAATAAAAAAATATGAAAAAGTTTTAAAGTCACTTTAAAAAATCATTATTTGTATGACGCCAGGGTAGGCAGTATTTTGACATGGCATCCAGAAAGACCCCAAATTAAACCTCCTTGGTAATCATCGAATTCACGAAAAAAATTATAGCGGTTAACTGTAGCCAACGACCTATAGATACTTGTATCGTATAAGCACGACTTCTATAAACTTCTTCCCACCTCAATTTTTTTACAATGACATTACGATTACATATTTTCATAATATACAAATATTTATATGTATACTTACAATATATAAAATGTTGTATTATTCCCTAGCCCAATCTATTCTCTCATACTGTATAACAGCATGGGGATCCGCTGCTACCACACTCCTAATACAACTGGAAAGAGCCCAAAGAGCTTAAAGTAATGACTTTTAAACCAATGAGATTTTCTACTACTACGCTATACTCAGAGATATCAGTTCTTACAATAAGACAGCTATACGTAAAGGCATTAATGATGAGACAACATAAATCTGTCAACTACCAAAATCACCAACTCAAGCGTATAGGAAAACGCAGACAGGACCGTATTTTTGATATCACATTATGCAAAACTAAATTTGGACAAAATTCTTTAAATTTTATAGGACCTTACATCTACAATAAAATTAGCATCTGTTTACCAATATTTCATTTAAACAGTAATGATTTCATGAAAAAAATTACAGAATACTTACTTAAATTAAACTATGATAACACAGAGGCATTATTTAAAATAGAATCATGATGCATCTCAAGACAGTTACTTGTACAATATTGTGCCATGCTGTAATCTGTATACTAGCTACAATCTCATAAACACACAAGCACTCAACAAATACACACACTGTATATGATACACACTTTCACTTAATACACAAACAAAAACAAATTATTAATATTAAACAAGGCTAAATTTTTGAACTATACAGTAATTGCATGCAACTATGATTTTATATCTTGTCTTTCTTATATGTTTTTCTTTTTTGCTTTTTTTGTCATATATTATCTTTCTTTGTTTTTCTGTTTATAATAGCATGTTTTTATTTTTAATTATGTTCAGTAGTACTGACTTCCCTTCTGGAAATGTATAATTTAGTGCGACTAGAGAATCACTGTAACCCTACCGTACAGGTACTTTTAGTACTTAGTGTAGGGAACAGGGCTCCCCGAGGTACTTTTATACAATACAATATATAATAAGACTAAACTTAGTATGTAATCTGGTTTTTACCTTTACATACTACAATGTACCATATATTTAAGTTACACTGAAGATAAATAAATAAATAAATAAAATAAATATACTGACATTATTGAATTTTGACTTTGTTTATTGAATTTTTTTTTTCATTTTGTCTATCCCCATTTACTTACGATTTCTTCACGACCCAAAGGTTGGGTGGAAGAAATCGCTTTAAGTGATAAGTCTGCCTTTGTGCAAAATTATGTTACCAAAACTCTGTTTTTCTTTTTTAATGCCTTTCCTTGTTACAATTACGTGTCATTCATTCATTCATGACAAGAATGTACTTGCACGAAAACATTTCACGAATATCAAAAATCTAAAGACCACTTATTTTACAAATTTTCTTAAGAATTTCTCGCAAGCCCTATACAACCACAGAACTTACTCGTTATGGAAAAATGACAAGCTGTTCTACAATGTTATTAAATATTTTTATTCATCCATCCATCCATCAGCCTGTTTCGTCCACTGCTGGACATAGGCCTTTCCAGGATTTCGCCACTCTTGGCGGTCCTCCTGGAAGAAATTCCCATACTCACACACGCTGGGCAGGCGGGTTGGTGAGCGCGGTGCCGAAACCCTTGCACCAGTGACGCCGCTGCCCGTCACTAGTCTGTTTTTTATAAGGCTTGGCAATTGGGGATGGATAAACCGCCATCCATCGGTCCCAGGCAATGGTGGGCCGCCTGGTTTTGCCTGAGAGCTGTTCTCTTACTCTCCCCCGAATAACTTCAGGAGGATTTGCGAGTAAGATGGTGGTACCTCCACAGTCGAGCCCGGCATCAGCTCTACCACCTTAATTTTTCTTATTCAAAATGTATTTAATTCTCGAGTAGAAGAGGATTCTGCGACGCTTCCATGGAAAGTACCGTCTCAAGTTACATATTGTGACCCAAGTACTTCATATTATGTATCCACTTATCGTGACATTATTTTATAGCAAATATGCTACTCGTATTTAGGTATCAACGAATGGTATGGCTGCTTACCTCGCCCCATTTCATGAGCCGTGCCAAGTCTATCGGGTTCCAGGAGGTGATGTGAGCGGTGGTGGAGCCGGCGCCATCACCCACGTGCGTCACCCCGCATACTTGATCTTGTGGGTCTTCCATCAAGGTCTCGTATATCAGAAAATGAACTTGACACATCTCCCAACAAGTGAATTTCTGGATGTCGAATTTGCCTGGAAATTAAACTATATGAGTAACGGAATCTGAAGAGTATGAATTTTATGCAGATTATTTTAGAGCATTTTCGCAGTGCAAGGGATCTTAACCATGATAAACTAGTAGAAAGGAAGGTGTCTCCTATACCTACCAGTGGTGAATGGTGAACATTTCAAAAAGGGAAGCCGGACAAAAAAATCACCTTACTGAGAAAGCAACCAAGGAAAACATGTTTTTTTTTGTACTTTGCAACTCCCTGTCAGCCAAGTGTATTTGTCGTATGGAAATGTTTGACAAAACGAAGAGCACGGAATAAAGAAATGTAGTATGGATGCCATATCCTAAACAAGCCGATGGGAACCCTTCGCCACTGATACCTACACATTATGGAACAGTGAATGCAAAATACAGTTTTTGCCTTCGTTAGCATGGAACCTCACTAGTGCGCAATTTTTGCTTATTGGTCAAACTTATAGGTTTAACAAACTTATTACCCAAATTGGTCAATTACCCTATTTCTTAAAATGAAATAAATGTATTAGCATTTATAGTGACATAACTAGCACATTGTTGTTATCGTTACGCAACGATCATTCGCGTGGCAGTCGCTGAGAAAGAGCGGTAATGGCATTCACATTGGCATTCAATGAACCGTGGCCTTAAGTCATCAAGATCGAGAGTGAAGTGAGTTTTATTATCCACTATGCAATTATTCGATGGATTCGATTGATGGTTCTTGGTAGAAAATCATCCTCTATAAATTATTCTCAAATTCTTGTTCTTTAAATAATTCTTGTATTTTGTATTGAATAGGATATATCCCCTATTTGTACAAAAAATTGTGTGATTATTCCCGAATATTGTATACTAGATTTGATCGGGCAAAATCTGGACTTGCAATTTATTTTATTTATAAACAAATGATAGTAAGTAAGCACCTCACCTAGTCGACCTACAAGCATTGAAAGCTGCAACAAATGAGGACATATTTCCAGGTCAACGCAATTATCATTGTTACATGGAACCTTAAGTTCGTAAATGTCTGTCACGATTTCAAAGAGAAATCTAGGTATTATTTCTATAAATGAAGCGCAAGGTAAACGTACCCATGTTGTAAATAATTACACGACGTCCTTTGCTGTCGCGGACTGGGGAAACGGCAATGTACCTGGATGCAATAACAACATTAAACTATTAATTTGTAAATACATTTCAGTATGTATCTTAGTATAAAATTTAATAATGATATCATCAAGTTGTACACGAACTTGGGATTTTCCCGCATTTGAACCGCATCCCAAAAACCTCTGTCTCATGTGTTGTTGTCATGATGAACCTGATTTAGTAGAAATTTCAAGAAGAAAAACAAGCCTATTATCAAACCTTCCTGTAAACCTTCCTGAAAATTTGCTAAGATGGCCACGCTAAAATATTAAAAATGTTGATGTAACTTACAAACACATTCGGGAAGGATTTCTTGTATTTTGATACAGTTATATCTTCAATTTAACTTTGGTTTTACATAATATTATATTGTCAGACAGGAGTACTACTTCAGGAGTAATACTTCTGTGCCTAAACTACCTTTTTAGGAACAAAATTCTTATCAAATGGCTTAGATAATTTTTCTAAAAGCAGGTAAAGTATTGTAGAATAATATGTATTATTAATTTTCCTAGACGCAAAAATACTCTTACTGACTTACTTACTTTAACTTGTAACTATGATTTCGGTTCTATTGTTTACTTTGCAAGGAAATTTCATCAACGGCGAAATGTACCAAGCTTTTCTCTTGAATTTTTTTTGTTTTTGTAATCACATTTCATGATTTTCGGTATTTAGATGTGTTTTTAGGGTTTCGTAGCCGAAGGGCAACACGTTGCCCTATTAATTTCGTTCTGCTCTCTGTCCGTCTTTCCGTCTGCCCGTCTGCGTATGTCACGGGATTCTATGTTGCAGACGGAATAAGTTACACACCTGAAATTTGGCTATGTTATGTAGAATGTTGACCTCAAACCGAATGATCTTGCTAAGTTTCTTGCCCCTCTTAGCAAGACTAAATCGAATGGGTGGATTTAGGCACTATAATTATTTATAGTTTATTTATCTAACTTATTTATTCATTGCATTATGTATTTAATTACCTACCTCTATATATAGTCTATATATAATATATTTTATTTATTTTAAATTATAATTTTATTTAATTTAATTAAGTCAAACTTTTAAATATTTTTTTATTTATTTCTACGAATTATATATTTTTTCAATCTTATTTTCAGTAAGCCTAAACTTTAAATATAATTGTAGTGTTTCCCCCTATTATATTTACTATTTCATCTTATTCTATTGTTTTTTAAGATTATTATTGACGTGTAAAATGTATATTATATGTACCTATTTTACAAAATAAAGTATTTGAATTTGATTTTTTTAGGAAGTGTCTAGGGTACTCCTAGCGGTCCTTTGATTTTTAAAATTATAGAACCGTAACTCATATTTAACTGTTGGAATGAACTAATAGCGTCCTTAGTATGAACTAATAAAGTTCAATTTGCAATGTACAGTTCGGAAAGGGAAGCGGACCTTAATTTTATAAATTATTGAACCGTAGGTCATCGGAAAGTGCTCGGAAAATGTTTTTTTCTGCATATCGTGAATTCTGTTAAAACCGCTTCGCTCGGCTCCTAAATAATATGCTTACATGTCAACCTAACCGCTCCTCCTCGATTCGCTCGTTGTCGCGACCTACTCCTAGCCATAGAGTGTCCTAGCGGTCGAACAAAATTAAAACTAAGGAAGCCGCTAACGGTTTCGTAGTCACTTTCAATTTTTAATCAAATCATTGACGTCTATTAACTTATTTCAATGGTACAGAACCCTCACGACGCCCTACACGCACTTGACCTGTTTTCATAAGTAAGTGAGTGTTTTCACGTGTTTTTAGAGTTCTGTAGCCTGAGGTTGCCAAACGTGACCCTATTACTAGCTAAGCTTCCGCTGTCCGTTCATCCATCTATCACAGGGCTCTACAGCTTCAGTCGTTATACGAGTAAGTAGTCAAGCAAAAATTTTCACAGCATACGTGTTACTATGACCTCTATCACGATAAAACAAAAAAGATAAATACCCAAGAGATGAAAAACACGTAGAAAAAGTAGCATTTTTAAACATTAAACATTAAACTTACAAAAAGTAGCATTAAACATTTTTAATAAATTAACGTTATTTGTTTCAGCCTTATCTAAAAGACGGTAATACATACACGTTTAAAATTTAGTCAGATTAATCAGCTACAATTTTAGCGCCTTGTTTTGATGTTGCTTTGGCATCAATATTGTTGTCGTTTACCTTAATGTTTTAGGGTTTCCTACCGATACTGTGTGGTGGTGCGTGAGATGACTCGCACTTGGGCAAATATATGAAAATAAAAGTTTGGCTATGTATATATATCCATCCATCCATCAGCCCGTGTTCGTCCATGGTTGGACATAGGCCTTTGTATATATACCTATTTCCATTACATCTTGCCGATTCGTACCCGATATTGTTCAATGATATGAATACGGAAGTCCAACGTAAGTATTCTAGGCCCGTGCCCTGGAGTAAGTGAGCTTACCCGCTATTGAGGATCTCCTGTAGCTTCTGATTCTCGCAGTCAAGGTTGCGGAACGCCTCGGGGTAGTACTTGCGCAAGTTCAGGTACTTGAGCAGTGTCTGCTGCGCCATCGGCACGCTGAACTTCTTGTGACGAAGGAACCGCAGAAGGAACGACTCGTCTGCAACAGTTGCTTATGTTCATAAGAAATTTTTTTACTGGCTTCGTGATACTTAAGCTTAAAGTGAGAGCATTTTTCAACTAAGTATACAATATCGATACCGACATCAATTATTATTCTAGATCCCGTCACATACTTCCGATATCGCGCCATCTTTCGAGGTCGAGACCGCGGCGTGGGCAGCTAGCCATGTGCCGAAAAAGTATACACATAGATAGCTTTCATCATTATGAACATTATCATCCGGTGACGGGGGTCCAATATCAGGTATCGTTGCGCACAATGAAAAGACAAAAGCCTATAATGTCATACATTTTACTTGCTATATCGGATCGGCTGATCAGGTGTCCCAACGCACATAAATTCAAGCTACGATAACATTGGGAAAAAATACGACGCATGTTCGATGTCACATTTTTCGTATGCTCGAGTTCAATGTGTAGCTTGGCGTAAACTTAAAAGACTTTTTTTATCGGGTTGACCTCTACTGTATATGTAAAAATATATTCGGTCGATCATATTCATGACCATCGCTTTCCGGAAGCTGAATTAATTAAAATAGCCTTTCGTAAACCTCAAATTGGTTTGGATAATAAACCCAATCTCTGTCGTTTAACAGGACATTTCCGTTATTTATTTCCGATTTATAATTTATTCAAGAAATCCTTTTACAGCACCGTTTGCTTCCTCGACACCTACGCATTGATAGTATACCCATAATTATCTAGTTTACCTTGTCGCACGTTCTTGATGTCTGAGTTCTGTGAGATCCAGTCTCTCATGAGGCGGAGGGCTTGCTCCCTGGTCGCCGGGGTCTCCCGCAACTCCTGCGCAGCCACTGCAGCCGCGATGTCCCGCCCAATGCAGCTCAACTTATCCATCTCTTTGTCATATTTGTCGCTGTTGGAGCTAAAGGCAGTGCCGACTGTGAAGAGTAGGCTAGCAGCAGACATCTTGAAGGCTGTGAAGAGAACAGTTTATCTAGGTTTGCTGCATGTTGATTTATACGTAGAATACCAACTAGGGGAACTGCTTAAAACCCAAATAAACATCGCATATCGTGAAATTGTGGGTTGACGCTCTTCACTACCACAGCGATAATATAGTTTATTCGTCGAATATTTCAGAAAAAAAAACTTTATTTCAAAAGTTCTTCAATTAATTTGTTTCAGGTAACTACTTTTTATAACACTTTAGCTTCCAACTACACTATGAATGTACCAATACAGGTTTACTTACGATTTATTATTATATTTTTTCTAAACTCAACTAGCAAGCTTAAGTCGTATGAAAGTTGAGAAAACGTGTCTTAAGTTTTCAGCGATAAGTTCTGTAAAGGCTCTGAAAACAGGAGGGGTCAAGATCTTATGACTTAATACCCCCTAATAATACAGAAACATACATTGTTTGCTACCTTTTTATAATCCCATAATCGCCTTTTACGACATCCACGACAAGACAATAGTGACAATATTATTTTTAGATGACGTTACCACACGCCACGAGTAAATGATCTAAGGCTGAGATTCAGAGTGCATTTTGAGTCCAAACTCAATCTTACGAACGTCAAAAAGCAACGTGATCTCATGCTCAACACATATTTTAAATTCAGAAACACGAATTTTGCGACTCATCTCTAACTCTGGCTAAGCTGAGTATGAGACGGGCTGAGTCCTCGATATCGGACATTCAAGCCGAACTCAGCGCTACAGTAGCGCTATCTACAAATCATGAAAATGACGTTTCTTTTGTTTCACTTACTCATTTGAACTTTATATGTCCCATCTTTATCTAGCACAACGGAAGTAAAAGCCCAAACTTGTCTGTGAATACAAAATTTGTGTGAGCATGGGATTCAAACTCTGCTTAGCCACCTAGAGTTGTGCTCAAATGACGGCGGCACTGTGAATCTCAGCCTAAGAACGTTTTTTCGACGCGATTTGGGCGCACCTCTTTATGCTTTAGATGTATCGTAAGTATCGTAAGATGATCATACTAAAAGCCAATTAGTCGAATGAATGTAGAGTAGAGTAAAAGTAATTTATTTGATCTGTATGTCATTATTCGACAGTCAGTTTTATCAAAGTTCCTGGAATTGTTTTCACTCGAATTATAATGACATGACAGCTAATCGGATTTTACAATAACTTGGTTCTTTGATCGTTCTATTGCAATCAGATAGCACCAATAGAACATTTATTCATGGATGTTGTGAAGTTCAGTGAGAGTGAATCACTAAAATAAACTCTAACCTACTAACTAAAAAAAATACTCTAACCATACTATTAAATAGCGTTTTACGTCCCAATGGCATAAATCATGATATTTAAATTCACTTTCGGAATATGATTTTTCGACTAAGTTATAACTATTTATGTTTTGTTAATATTTTCATAGGCCCCAAGATTTCCTAAGCATTACATAAGCATAAATAATATTAATATTATAATTAAAAATAATCCGCAATTATAGCAACTCGATATTAATTATCACATAGCATTCAATGTTAATTTCTTTTCACTAAAATGGTTAGTATTGGTATTATAAATAGAAGAAACCTAACTAAAAGAAAGTCATTGTAAAAACAAACAGTAAAGACAATATAAATAGGTAGTTAAAATTATATATCATTGCGGTATATACCTATAAATAGGAGTTATGTTGGCTCCCAGACTCCTCCGTTTGTACTTTACTTATTTTTGCCACAAGGCATCCCATGTATTCCAAACGAAGTCATTAGGGGCCAAATATAAAACAACCTATCCTTATAGAATGGGTCCTTCCCGTCATCCAAGAAGGATAGGATTCTGTAAGACTTGTGAGGTTTGGAATGGCCGTAAGAAATATCAATTAATGGTATATATACCTACGTAAAATTTCCTTAAATTTGAAACAAAATATTTTACAGAAAACAATGAGGATAACATAGTCACAAACTGACTAAATCTTTTAAAAAGAAGTTTTAAAAAATACCCCAGAGCTTGAATTTAAATTATCGAAAGTCTTGGCCTGTTCTAGGAATATCCCAATACATTGCTGATCGTTACGAAGTTGGCCACGAAATCATCTAAGGTAATATAACCTGTAGAGAGATTGCTGCTAAAAGCGTATTGTCTTTTTGAGAGTGAAGAATATTTTTTTAAATAATAAGGCGGCCCTTTACTGCAGGGCTAACTCGGGGGTGCCCAAGACGTTTGTGACAAGACGTGATAAATTATATCATTTCTTACAATTTGTCTTAAATGCTAATACGGGTCAACCATGTGACTCATTCTTGCTGGGCGACATGCCTTTCTTTCTTGTTGCTGACTTCATAGTTTGAGATATGCGACCAAAATTAAATGAAAAAATACGTTTCTAAGAATGCAGTTCGACACATGTGTTCATTTGGATCTCGGGTTTGTTTGACCGTTTGCGGTCGAGCTATTTACAATGTATACTAAGATCCGTTTCAATGCAATTTGATCCTTATCGTGAATGCAATAAAGACTAATTAGGTTTGCAAATTTAATGTAATGGAATTTTACATCCTATTTTGTGAGAAATAGAGTTTATTTTTGCATTGCAAAATAAGGCCGTGCAAATTTTTGTTTATATCAGGTGACTTTTATTTATACGGCCAAACTTATACTGGAAGCTTGGTAAGTAATCAATAACACGGATCCATAGCACTTTATGCTAATTTCGCAAAGTAAAATATTGTAAAGAACACGAAAGAATAATTTACGAATTTCACAAAAATGGTCATTGAATCTTGTATTTGAGCACTTACCGAGTCTTCAGTATGAATTTGGCTGCATAAATAAAAGTCACCTTAAATTACAAGGTAAAATTTATTTATGCAGCCAAATTCGTACTGGAGGCTTTGTAAATAATTATATTATCAGTGAAAAGCGGGTGCTCTAAGTGTGTGTGAATTGTGACTGACATTTCACAGTTTATACTTGTGAACACCTCTGACACCTCTTTTGGGATTCATGCCGTGACAATAATGTACCTACTCGTATCTTAAAAGAAAATATATTGTGGCAGGTAAAAAAATAATTTGGCCAAGCGCGATTTGGACATGCGCACAAAATAAATGTAAATAACAACCATATAGATAGATGCCAAAGCAACAAACACGAGTTAGTGTACGAAAAAATAATATTTCTTTCAATTTAATTTGTCACCACCTTGGAGCAAACGTGATAAATTCTTCTTATTCATCTGTCAAGATGTGACATTTGTGAGAAAATGTATGCATCCATGTTAGCAAATAAGACATAAACTTCTTGACTAAACGTCAAGAAGTCCCATGTCCCACGTCATGAAATTATATCACAACGCCGTGTTAGGATAAGACAAAACGTTTTTATCGCCCGAATTGTGATAAAATGTGTGACTCAAGTCATGTCACAGTAGCCCGTGTTAGGGCTGCTGGTATCCCAAATATTTTTTAAATCGTGGTTAACAGTTGTACGAAAGGCATTCAAAAAGCTTTTATATGACATCGTTTCCTGTAATAGTGATTGAAACGCTATTTGTTACTTTGACAATAAATGAAGAATTCAGTTGCTTTTAAATAATAATAAACGTTTATTTCAAGCATTTTAAGCTCATGAAAAATCAAAATCAGCATAACACATTAGAAAACAGATAATAATAACAATAACAAAACAAACATTACAATAAAAATAAAAATTCAAAATTAACTAACGATGTGGAAAATATGTGTCAGCAATAATCTATAACATGAACCCAATTGTATTGCATGGTTGGCCAGTCTATGGCTATATCATGTGTAAAATAGAGTTGGAGCTACCGCGCACTCTATAGAAAATCGAGGCGGATCTCTTGCGGATGATGGTGAAAAAAAAAACTGTCTCCGCGTCGGCAAATACTTCTGTCCTGTGGCGTTGCATGCGCGAGGCAGCCCAAATCATGCTGAAGGCGTTGTTCTATAGAACTGATGAAGATACTGCTAGATTTGTATATTTTAGTTATTTTCATAGTATTATGTCAAACGGCATAATGCTGTGGGGTAGAGCCGCGGATACAGAAGCAGTTTTTGTCTTGCAAAGGAGAGCAATTCGGTCTATTTATAACATGAAGTACCGAGATTCATTAAGAAGATCCATGTGAATTTATTTAAGTATCAAGTTCAGATGTATGTCAGAAAAAATATTAATAACCGAGGCTTGGTTTGCACCACTCTGTTGAAACCAGAAAGAAACATAAACTAGCTTTTCCAAAATTCAGACTTGCCAAAGTAGGTACCTCTTTTGTAGGACATGGTATAAGATTTAATAAAATCTTCCGGAGGAGGTCCTTAGTTTGCCTGAAAATAAGTTTAAACTATATATTAAGCAGGAACTACTAAAAAAAGCTTATTATAAAATCAATGATTATTTGGACGATATTGAAGCATGGTGTTATATTTAATAATAATAATATTTTTTATCAAAATTGTAATTCTTAATTAGCAAATTTTTATAATGTATGATCCCTCTAAAAGGCTTAAAGTTGATTAATTTGTAAACTGCCTCAGCTGATAAAGGTAATAGACAATATGAGAGCGGTTGACTAAGTTAAATTCTTTTCTCGTGACATAATTCCTGCAGTCTTATATTTTTAAGCCTTTACCTAAGTATGTATAACAAAATTGTATGGAATAAGATTATGCAACAAAAAATATTGAAAAAGTTAATGCAATATTGAACAGAGGAGACATGCTTGCTAAGTTTCTTGCCCTTCTTCTTAGCAAGACTAATCGAATGGGTGGGTGGTTAGGCATTATTTTTATTTATCAACTCATTTCTTCATTGCATTATGTATATTTTTATTCCTATATTTCTTTATTTTATGCAGGTGTATAATTTTATTACATTTTCCATCCATCCATCAGCCTGTTTCGTCTACTGCTGGACATAGGCCTTTCCAGGATTTCGCCACTCTTAGCGGTTCTCCTGGAAGAAATGCCCATACTCACACACGCTGGGCAGGCGGGTTGGTGAGCGCGGTACCGAAACCCTTGCACCAGTGACGCCGCTGCCCGTCACCAGTCTGATTTATATAAGGCCCGGCAATTGGGGATGGATATACCGCCATCCATCGGTCCCAGGCAATGGTAGGCCGCCTGGTTTTTTTGCCTGAGAGCTGTCCTCTTACTCTCCCCCGAATAACTTCGGAAGGATTTACGAGTAAGATGGTGGTACCTCCACAGTCGAGCCCGGCTTTACCTCTACCACCTAAAATTACATTTTAGTGGCACCTAAAGATTTTTTGTATGTATTTCCCGCATTATTATTTTTTTCATCTTCTATTGCTTCTGTAAAAATTTACTTGACCTGTAAAAGTATACTTTATGTATCTATTTTACAAAATAAATATTTTGAATTTGAAAATAAAATGTGAACGTGGGTCGATCGATTTGTAAATCAGTCGAAGGGAACGCTAATGAAGCAAACAGTTCTTGAAATTAATAAAAATAAATAAACCAAAAACATGCAATAGTTATGAGTGTTTCCTCAACCGTGAGGCGACTTGAGATCTGCGCTTCAATTTGAACCCGGAATGATCTGTTTATTTTATGCAAATACAGAAATAGGAGTGTTTAATAACTTCAAATCTCATTTACATAAACTTGTTTATTGCTTATATTATTTATTACTAGCTTAGGCCCGCGGCTTTGCCCGCGTTTATTTTGTTTTTGGTTTGTTACCTACACAGACATATAATCCTTATAATTGAATGTCTGTGATTACCTAGAACTATGTCCTATCAAAGCTGTTAATATTTTTCGGGCTAATAATTTTAAATTAGATACACTTTGACTTTTGGTTCTCTTGAAAATTATTTTATATGTCAACTCCTCTGTAGCCGAGTGGTAGAGCGCTTGCCTGCTAACCCAGAGGTCGTGAGTTCAATCCCCGTAGTGCACATTAAATTTGTGTTCGGTTTGCGTGCTTCGGAAGATACGTTAAGCTGTTGGCCATTTGTGCCCAAAATACGGCGAATGTACTACAATTTTTGGTGAAAAGCGGGTTTAGCAAGCAAGTCTAATGATTTTTTTAAAAAACCTGCCTCTTTGCGTTTCAGTTGCACAAAATACTGTATTGATTGTAGGACCAAAGACACCATGTTTGTGCAAAATTTAGAATGACCCACTTTTGGAGCTATATTATAGAAATAAAAAAAATAAACGAGCAGTTAACTGGTTACAACACAGATATAGATCTATATCTGTGGGTTACAAGTAGTAATATTAATTTTAAAATGTGCAACAGCCCTACTGTTAAGTCATACATAACAAACACACATTGTCGTTAGTTATATAACCATGGTAGCTACGGTTTCTGAGAGGATGTCGGTCAAAGTGTGGAAATGTTTTAACCACAAAGGCTTTTTTTGCCCAAGTGACGTAGCTCTTTTATGTCGACATTAGTTGCAAACTGTTTATTTTGCCGTAAAAATTTTTAGTTCTTTCATTATTTTATTGTATAAAATAGCTTTTATCCATCTAGCCCACCGAGACCACAGCCCACTGGCCTATTGATACAAGCTATACAATAGTTTTTGTGTATTATTAGAATGAATTACAAACTAGAAAATATCAATTAGAAACTAATTTGAAAAAGTTCCTTTGGCCAGCCAGGATATATTCAAACTTGCTGCGCTCAGCTGCGACCTCTTGCTGGTCTAATGTATCTTTTCAAATGTTTCAAATTCTTGTCTTACTTGAAATTTGTTTCTAATTGATGTGTTTAGGGTTCCGTAGTACCAAAAAGGTACAAAAGGAACCTTTATGGTGAGACTCCGTTGTCCGTCCGTCCGTCCATCCGTATGTCACAGCCTCATAACTTTAGCGCCGATAAAGATAATGACTTGAAATTTTCCACAAAATAGCATTTACTTGCCTTCATAACACGGTATAAAAAAGAAATTGAAATTGTTCAAAATATTTCCAAAACAAAAGTGAGAGAAATAAAATAAATTCTTAAAAGTACAATGTGTGTATTAAATCGTAGATATTAAAGGGTTGCCTGTAAAAACATGTACTTTTACTGTATTTGATGGCACCGATTTTGAGAAATCTGTGAAAAGCCACAAAAAATGCATGCCCTCCCCCTCCCCCCCCCCCTTATTTCCGAAACTGGTGGACCAAAAATAATGAAAAAATTACGTTTATAGGTCATAACTGGCGAAATACAGGAAAAATAGCGATTAAAAAAAAGTTGATAAGAATTGAAAAATAAAAAATAAATGTTTGTTTTTGAAAATGCAATATGGGTATCAAATTGCAGATATTAAAGAGCTGATTATAAAAATATATACTTTATCGATTTCGAGGAATCTTTGAAAAACAACAAAAAATGCATGTCCACCCCGCTTATTTCCGAAACTGAACTGAATGAATGAACCGAAAAATATGAAAAATATCATGGTAATTTGGGATATTTATATTCATGCCAAATTACAGCTTTCTGGTATTAATAGTCTCTGCGCTAAGCCGCGGACAGACGGACAGACGGACATGGCGAAACTATAAGGGTTCCTTGTCGGTCTACAGAACCCTAAAAAGAATTGATTGTACCACAAAAGAGAGACTCAAATATTTTTATATACTATACTCGAGATAAAACTCGTGAATGAAAAATTTAATTTTGTCATTTTTTTATCGTGAATTTCTCACCCGCTATATTTTTCCTGTAATCTTTACGTAATAAGATTACTTACCATGATTTTTTTCATATTTTCGGTTCATTAGTTTCATACATACATTTTTTTGTGGTTTTTCAAAGATTTCCCGAAATCGGTGCCAGTAAATATAGTAAAAGTATATATTTTTATAATAAGCTCTTTAATATTTACAATTTCATACCCATATTGTATTTTATATAAAATAAAAATTATTTTACTTTTTTATATTTCTCATTTGTTATCAACTTTTTTAAATCGCTATAGTTTTCCTGTAATTGGCCAGTTATGGCCTATAATTGTAATTTTTTTCGATCTACCAGTTTCGGAAATAATAGGGAGAGACATGTATTTTTTTGTGGCTTTTCAAAGATTTCTAGAAATCGGTGCCAGTAAATATAGTAACATTATATATTTTTACAATCAGCTCTTTAATATCTATAATTTGATAGCCATATTTTATTTTTAAGAATATAGGTATTTTGAATTTTTTTTCACTTTTGTATTGAATATATTTTGAATTTTTTTTGTACTTATTTTTGTAAGCAAGTGTATGCTATTTTTGTGGAAAATTTTAAGTCTTTATCTTTAACGGTGCTAAAGTTATGGGGCTGTAACATACGGACAGACAGACGGACGGACGGATGGACAACGGAGTCTCACCATAAAGGTTTCTTTTGTACCTTTTAGGTACTACGCAACCCTAATATGTAGGACTTGGCAAGTTCTCACTGCTAAAGTTTAAACGTTTTAAAGTTACGTCATACATGCAAATAAAATTGACTGTAAAATCTTGCCAAGTTCTATATATTCAGTAGCAAGGACCCTAACAAACTTTCTTTTAAAACAAGTGAATAACGTTGTACATTATTGCAGTTAAGCAGGAATGTCCATATAATCGTCGCCGCTCAATCTGATCTCAATTATTTTTTGGCGAAGCCGACATTCCTGCACTGACTTCGTACTGAACTTGGCCCCTTTTTCAAATTAGTATTTTTGGTGGGATATCATTGATTTTTGTAAAGTTGTATTTGATTTATGATTATAACTGCCTGTCCTCAGAAAACAAACTATATACCTATATGGCCTTGGCCCAAGTGAAGACTCTAACCGTTAAAACAGTGAAATAATTTAAAAAATCGATTTAGTAGTTTAGGAATTATCCACCCGAATGTAATTAATGGCTATGTCCCTAGGGAACTGCTCGTCCCCAGGAAACAAACTATAGCCTATGTCCAAGTAAAGAGTCTAACCACTATAGGTATATCAGTGAAATAAATTTCACATGCAATACAAACTAATTTTACCTCCTTAAAATATTTGTGTCGATTAGAGTGCATTGCAAGATAGAAAAACCGGTCAAGTGCGTTCCCTGAGAGTGTCGTACATACCGTTTAAAACACGAAATAATTCCACGAGCATCTATAACAAAACCAACTTAACTTGACACGTACGATCTATTAAACTCACTCAACGGGTCTAATCGAGTTGGACATGAATAACTGCCGGAATAATTAAAGCAATTTTCCGAAATTTCCCTTTGTATACACTTACTGACATACCGTTATCTAAAATTTTAAGCTTAAAGTCCCTTGGAAGTGGTTTAGATTTTATATGAGTGATTCAGTCAGTCAGTGATAAAAATAGTGATTTTTAGACGTGAATATTTCGAGTACTTTTAAAGTTTCATTTATTTGGTACTTACACGGACCTTACCAGATACCTATGTAAAATTGCAACTTCAATAGGAAATGTGTTATGGGGTCGTCAGAAACCGGTGCGCGGTCTTAGAACTCCTCTGGACACGCTACCGCGTATCTAGATAATCTGTTAGCCGGTAACACGCTAACACGGAACATAATTATGTTTCAATTTTCCATGTTCAGCGGCTTAGGCTGTGCATTGTCTGTCAGTCAGTCACCTGTTATTTATAGTTACCTGTAGATTGATAATTTCTAAATAAATATAATGATGATATTCAGATATGTTGATCATATAGAATAAAACTCAATTATGGTTTAAGTACACAATACTCACGATCTAAGAGAATATAATATACAATGCTCACGATCGCGAAAGTTCATGCAGGACGTGCAGTACCATCAATCACCACTTCAAATTTAGAATTTTATAGTGTGACGCTTTCTGAATCTGTAGATTTTTGTTTCAAATGTATGTCAAAACTTTATTCGCTATTCGAAGAAAGAATAAGGAATAATTTCGATTATTGAATAAATGTGGCTGCTCTAGCTTTGGTATTAATTTGACTGTGTTAATCAGAATCATCGTTTAGTGGCAGCAAAATATACAGAGACACTTTTAAAAAGGGGGTGCATTCTCGCATATACGAATTAAAGTCGTAGACAGGAAATGTAAGTCCCATTTTACGTATTCTCAAATGGTCGCACACAACCGATTTTCGTACATAGTACTTCTCGTTCACCGTCAAAGAAAGTCTCCATCAAAATCAACCTCGAAATCCTAATGATAATATTTTTATATATAATAAAGGCCTTTTCTTTTACGTCTTTTGTCTAACGAATGAAAACTACCATACGTTATAAGTCTTGTTCGATTAGGCATGCGCCACTATTTGAAAATATGTAAATGGGTTTTCATTTGACAATTAAATTTCCTACCTATGACTTCAATTCGTGTGGGACAATCGCATTTTCGTGTAAATTAGGTACCGGTTTTTTCCGACAGATTAACGTCTTAACGAATTAATGTGTACGTCTTAATAGTGAAACTAGAATTGCCATCCTGGCCCTCAACTCTGGCACGTGCGGAAAAATTACGAAGGCAGATTGCGGGTGACTTTAAAATGGATTTTGCACGGATATGTATCGATTTTTTTTGATTGAAATTTTTTAATGACCATTCCTTACCTCCTATAGCTTTTATTTGATGTAGTTTAGTCACTCTAATTTTCATAGCATGGCATTTATCTAACTTTAAACAAATATCTAATGACTGATATTGCGAATGCGCAATAATGCCGGAATAGCCGTCCTGGAGAGAAACAGCGAGAATGAGAAAACCAAAAATTTCGAGGTATTCCAACGAGATAAAATAATTTTAAAATGAAGGAAACAACTATTATGACCATAGACTTAATATACTGGTCTTCTGAGCGTATATTCTATGTCTATGATTATGACATTGGATAGATTGATTGATTTTACAGTGCGACCAACTTATCTGTTCAGTAAAATCATTCGCCGTCTCTTTCTAATTATACTCTTTTCTACCGCACTAGAAAGAGATGGGTGGATAATCCAACTGAACAGATAAGTTGGTCGCACAGTATAAAGAACATCATGAACCATCATCAAAAGATCCAATCAAGGCACAACTATATGGATCTGATAAATAAGAAAACAAACGTGAAAAACATATCTGAGACATATCTAGTACAGTAAACAAGAGTGGAGATTAATTAGTTGCAAACCTACATTACTTTTTTATCTATAATGAAAGGAACTATGTAATCAAACAAATGTAAAAACCAAAATTAACACTTAGGGATTTGAAGTGAATTGTTAACAAATGATGGCATTTAAACTAAAATAAACATAAGTTATTTGACTAACTATAGGAACGAATAGTGCAAATATTACAGTACCTGATCATAAAAAAGCCTCTTCATGCTCAAACACATAGTCTTAGATCAAATAACAAAATTTAACGATGGTTTTTGCTTACATCACGGATCAAAGTTTCCGGCCCAGGCTTAGTTCTGTTGTCTTACAAGTATAAGTAAGTCTCTGTAGTCCAAAGAAAAGGATTTCCAACAACCTTTAATTCATAAAAGGGATTTTATCGTTTTAATAGATAGAGTTAACTATGTTGAAGAGGACTTTAAGGTGGTAACGGAGGATCTCGGTGCAAAATGCACATCATAATATTGTTTTCCTTACTTTTTGAATAAAAAGTTTTCAATAAATGCGTTTTATAGCAATTCGCGCAAACTGCTTGTTAATAGGTGATCACATGAAAATTATTCAATTTTATTCGTTACATTGCACATAACAACTGTAAACACGCTTTTAAGTTTGTTAATGTAATGCAAACAAAATGTAATACATTAAAGTACGTAATTTTTTACCCCCTTAATGTTTTAAAACAGATCTTGGTCGAGCACGAGGAACGAATTTATCTCAAAGGGAAAAAAGACCAATCACTTTTGCAAACGTTTATAACACATCATAATGAAAGAAGGCAAAAATAATGTTTTATGAATAACTAGCTTTTGCCCGTGGCTCCGCCCGCATGTTATTCGGTTTAACGACATGCTTTTTTCCGGGATAAAAAGTAACCTATGTGTTAAGTTGGGATATAAGCAATATCCATTCTAAATTTCATCTAAATCCGTCCAGCCGTTTCAGCGTGAAAGAGTAACAAACATACGCACACACACACACACACACACACACACACACACACACAAACTTACGCATTTATAATATTAGTAGGAAGTTGGATAGGATAATAGCCTATTTGTATAAGCCAAATTTTTTATAACCTTCTGGAGGAGGTATTAATTTCAACTTGACATACGGGCAAACAGATGAGAAAACAGGCAGACAGACGGACAACAAACTGTTTTTTTTATATTTTGATGTACAGAACCCTAAAAAGGATTTTGTTTTTAAATCACTCCGTCTCCTTGGTAAATACGGAAATATCAAAAAGAGCACCTGCCGCACCTAAGGCTCGATCACTAACGTCATATCGTAACAGTGTTGCCAGCAGTCAACAACAAAATTCCGAAACCAAATCGGAAATTATCCAAAATTTTTGGATGTTATTTTTATGTTACCGATATGTCTTCTATATTGAAACAAAATAATTTCAGTAATTATGTTTATTCTAAATACAGTTTTTTTATCGTTGTGACCAACCAAATATATTAACTAAGAGATTTTATTCGTTACTAAAAAGTCCAGATAATTAAAAATAAAACCGGGCAAGTGCTAGTAGGACTCACGCCTTGAGGGTTGTATACCATTAGACTTAAATAATTTGCACAAAAACTACAAACTAACCTTACCTACCTACACTACATTTATGAAACAAACTGCAAAATTAAGTATCGTGTTTTCGAGTAACCCATTATAAAACTACTTTACAAATCGACGTTTTCAGTATTTCTTGTTTAAATAATACAAAATAAGAAATATTTATTTGCTAAAATAAGGGTGAAGAACATTACAAAGTAGATACATACATATAAGATCTCCTTATTAGCTAATTTTAGTTTAGCATGCAAATTTTTACATACAAATTTTATTATTTTGCATTAATAATTCTAAAAAATGATTGACATAAATAAAAGAAACATACTCGTACACAAAATAAGAACATAATAATTAATCAATTAAACAATAGAAATTAGATTTGAATTTAATTAATATGTCAGCTACCTACGTATTATATGCATCTGCCATTAAAATTTTGAATCAAAAAATTCTTTCACAGTGTAAAATGTCCGATCTAATAACCATTTTTTTAATTTCGCCTTGAACAAGGTGAGCGGTAGATCTTTTATATTCTGTGGAAGTTTGTTATAAACTTTTATGCACATCTTGAACTAGTCTGTTAGGATTTCTTTTATTCTTTGGATACACATCTTTAGCTGTTTTAAACAAATGTAGCTGTTGTCTCACAAATAAAGACAAATAAATACATAATATGACATGAAAAGGAGAAGAAGAATTAAAGATATGTTTGTAATGTACTCAATGAGCTCTAGATAATGACAACCCTCGTGCCAGGACAAGAAAAAAAAAATTAATTTAATTTAGTTTTAAATTTAATATTCGGTTGTGGGTCAACATTCTACACAAAATATCAAAATCTAGAGATCCGTGGGAGACATATGCAATACGGACGGACAGATAGACAGACATCAGAGTTACATTAATGGGGTTCATTTTTGCCTTTTGGGTACGGAACCATAAAAGATGGTTTGTTTCGGTCTCAGTGGAAAATGCACAACTTATGATTGGTTTTTAGGGTTCCGTAGCTCAAAAGGAAAAAAATTAAGTCCTTATTGTTAACTTTCTTGTCCATCTGTTTGTCCGGCTGTCTGTCAAGGCCCTTCATCTCGGGAATGCGTGGAGGTATAGAGTTGAAATTAAAACAATATACTCAGGTCTATAGGTTCTTGAAGCTGTGAAAAAATAGAACTTCTAAGTTAACGTAAAAAATATTATGCGGCAAAAAACATATATTTCGACACTCAAGGGAATCAAAATTTATGGGGTATTTTCCGTTGACCTAAAAATATGAAATTTGGCAAGTAATACTGTCTTGTACTATAAGTAAAGGGAAAAATCTGAAAACTATACTTTTTCAATTAAATCATTAAAACTATAGTCTTCTCGTTGGGTGAGTCCGACTCGCACTTGTCCGGTTTTTTTATTTTTGCATAAATAGTATAAACGCCATTAAGCGTTTTATATTATTTCGCGACTATGGTTGACTAATCCAGAGGTCACGGGTTTAAAAAGAAAATGTATTATTTAAGCTATGATCTAAATACCACATCGTTTGAGTTATTTTTGGACAATAACACTTATTCCAAAATAAACGTCGTAAGAACATTATAAAAAACGGCTGTCATATTAAAAATCCATACTTCTTATTTTAAATTAATAAATATCGTGAGTTTTCTCAGAGGCCTGCTTTGTAGGTTGGAATAGGACAAATTCCTCTGAATAACCTCGTCGCTTCTCTACTGAATAAGAAACCATAAATGGGTTCTCGTAAAAAATATATAAGTATTTGATAATTAAATTGGTGTAAATATGTTTTGCAAATCATCAATTTTATATGAAAATTTATGCAGAGGAAATGTGGCCAGCGTTCTTGGCACCCTACCGCAGAGGTAAATTTTAGAACAGGTAAATGTGAAGTCTAATTTATATTGATAGGTAATTTTAGTTTAGAATAAGTTTTTTTAAATGTTGTACAGTACAATTTTATCTTGTAAAACCAATAAAACTACAACAAAGTACCTAAAAATAAAAATAAATTATGCTGTAGCTTTTATGGTACGTACTGAATGGACTAAATGAAAAACTACTCTTTGAAAAAAGTTGCAGTCAGAACACTCCGAAAGGCCTAACAAATGAAATCTCTTACAAAAATAAAAGAAACTTATTGGTAGATTTATATAAAATAGGTTTTGATTAATCGTAGAAAATTTTCATTATATGCAACTTTGAAAAAGACTCTAGTTGATTACCAAAACACTAAAGTAAAAAGAAGTAAAAAAACCCGGTCAAGTGCGAGTAGAACTCGTGCCCTGAGGGTTCAGTACATTCCGTTTAAAACACAAACTTGTTCCCCGTGCAGTTTGAGTGACCAATTGATCTATTTATCCGATTTCTATCGTTGTGTGTTTTTAATAATGTTTGTTTTTTTGCTATGATTTGTAATCTGATTTGGATATCATATTTGGTTTATATTGCAAATCAGTTGGATTTGAAACACTTCTGACATCCCCTCGGGGATTCATGTCGTCACGATGTGCTTAGGAAAAATGAAGAAGTTTATTATTTTTACATATATCGTCACGACATGAATCCCTGAAGGGGTGTCAGAGGTGTTCTCAAGTGTAAACTGTGAAATGCAAGTCACAGTCCACACCCGGTACATCCGCGTTTCACCGACGATTATTACGTCCCAACGTGATGGGTGGTGAGCCCTATCGCCATAATCCCGGCACAATAACACGCTTTTTAGGGCCTGCCGGTTTTCTCAGGATATTTTCCTTCACCGTTCAGTAAGTGGTAAGTATTAGGTCCATCATCATCAATCAGCCTGTTTCGTCCACTGCTGGACATAGGCCTTTCCAGGATTTCGCCACTATTGGCGGTCCTCCTGGAAGAAATGCCCATACTCACACACGCTGGGCAGGCGGGTGACGCAGCTGCCCGTCACCAGTCTGTTTTATAATAAGGCCCGGCAATTTGCGATGGATATACCGCCATCCATCGGTCCCAGGCAATGGTGGGCCACCTGGTTTTGCCTGAGAGCTGTTCTCTTACTCTCCCCCGAATAACTTCGGGAGGATTTGCGAGTAAGATGATGGTACCTCCACAGTCGAGCCCGGCATCAGCTCTACCACCTACAGTATAAGGTAAGAACACCAATAATATGCACATAAATACCGGAAAAACCCGACCGGGGATCGAACCTGGGTCTCAGGATTGAGAGGCCAGCGTTCTATACAACCTGAGCTACCTAAAACAGCTACAAAGAAGTATAAATAACAATAATATATTTATCTTAAATATACATTGATCAATAAGTACAACCCGGTCCCAGTATCTGTGCACCTCGCTGGAATGTGGCGCCTCTCCCGCTTCCCCTGTCACCTCTCCGCGCACTCCCCGGTGCGACAGTACGGTTAGCATCTTCGTTGCCGCTACACGTCCCGATAATTTTGATATTTTCGCTTTATTGTTGTTTTGTTTTTTAATGTTTATTGTTAAGTTTAGACTGTTTACTGTTAAGTTTGGACTGGTTTGGTTGTTATTAAAATTGTTGTAGCTGTTAAACTGAAGTCATGGGAAAAACAATACACAGCGAATCAAGAAATTTAATCTTGAAAGTGCTCAAGTTTTTTGAATCGGAGAAAGCAAACAAACAGTACACCATACCTGTAGACCAAGTGGTGAAACGAACCTGTGCTGCAACTGGGATATCAAAGAGGACTCTAATGAAAATTAAAAATGAAGCCAAAGTACAACCACCTACTTCGCCGGGCGCTAGTCCGACTCCAAGTACTAGTAATAATTTAGAAACCCACCCAGAACCAAAATTATCGACACCGGGTAAGAAGCGTAAACAGTACAAAAAACGCATCGAAGTAGATGATTTTGAAATTTGCGCAATACGAAATATCATCAACAGTTTTTATGCTGTAAAAAAAGAAATCCCAACTGTGAAGAAAATTCTGACAGCAGTTAAGAGAGACCTAAATTTTCAAGGTGGGAGAACATATTTAAGAAATATTTTAATTAACAAATTGGGCTACAAGTTCAAAAAGTGTAAAAATATCCGTTGTGTATTGACACAAAAGCCGGACATCGCCGCATGGAGGGCTCGCTACCTACGCCGTATGAAAGAGAATAATGACCTTGGCGCTGATAAAAACCGGTTACCTACCTGGACGAGACGTGGATCCATTCCCACTATACGGTCAGTAAATGCTGGCAAAATAATACCGACAGCAGTGTGAAGAAAAATTTAAATCCGGGTCAACGTTGGATTCTTGTACACGCTGGAGGAGAAAATGGATTTATTGAAGGTGCAGAATTACTTTATAAATGTAAAAGTAAAATCGGCGATTATCATAACGAGATGTACACA
Source organism: Ypsolopha scabrella (assembly GCA_910592155.1). NCBI lineage: Eukaryota > Metazoa > Arthropoda > Insecta > Lepidoptera > Ypsolophidae > Ypsolopha > Ypsolopha scabrella. Next base: position 14,547,389 of record OU342960.1, read on the forward strand.
AACAATTTTTTAAAATGGCTCCGTGAAAAGGTTATACCAAATTTACCGCCGAACGGTATAGTTGTCATAGACAATGCACCCTACCATTCGACGCAGTCGGTGAAAGCGCCCACTAGTGCTGCTCTTAAAGCAGACATGCAAAATTGGCTACGTGAACACAATACATCCATTTAATGACAAAATGACAAAGAGGGAATTGTATCCCATTATACTGAGAACAAAGCCGCCGAAAAAATATGTCGTCGACGATTTGATGCGAGAGCATGGCCAAGAAGTTGTACGTCTGCCACCTTACCATTGTGACCTAAACCCTATCGAATATATATGGAACTTGGTAAAGCAAAGGGTGGCAGATAAAAACATTGACCAATCGGAAAAGAACATAGAACAACTTACAAAAGATGCGATTAAGTCAATTACGCCAGCTGACTGGAAAAAAGAAGTGAATCACGTGGAGAGACTACAGCGAGAATACTGGGAAAAGGATCATCTAGCAGATGACAACATCACACAACTTTTAATATCACTAGGGGAAGACAGTTCGGCGAGTTCAGAAAGTGAGAGTGAGGAAGATACAATGTCAGGCATAGAGTCAATAATTTATAGTGACTGAGTTTAATAATAAATGTTTTTGTAATAAAAATTATTGTTTTTTAATAACAAACCCTTCATCAATAATAAATTGATTTGAAAAGGTTAGTAAATTTTTTTTACCTCCACATTTCTCGAAAAAACTTTTTTTCACACCGTACCCAGACCGCCGACATGACGTCACGAGGTCAGGTGCACAGATATTGTGACCGGGTTGTATCTATTAGTAAGAGCTCCATGAATTTGCACCTCTATTGTTACATGACTGTGACAAAATAAACAAAACAAAAATATTACAGAATTAAATTTAATTATTAGCTTAAGGGACACTTAGAAGTCATCAACGGGATGCCCAAGCTTCGATCTACGACAAATCAGTTAGAGTTGAATAGTGAGAATTAATCTTGTAAAACACTTTGTATTCATTTAAATTTAGATTTATGACTACATTACGTTTGAAGATGCTATAAGTACAAAAAAAAAAGAAAAAAAAAGTAAACTGTCACATTTAGATAGGTAGTAGGCACACAGATAATGCTATCATGGAAAAAGTTGCCAAATAAGTAAATATTGAAATAAATTAAAAACTTAATGCATTCTTTTGCCGTTTCTTTAATTTCTGACCTGAAAAAGTTTCCCAACCAAAGATTCACAATGAGATCACTCAAACACAATTACGTATCTTTTATTCAATTTATAATTTTAACTCTCAAATACTTGTAAAAATTAAGCATGCTGTATGGTTTCTTATTCATTATTTAATTTGGGAACTTTTTTTATAAGAAATGTAAAATGAGTTTTTACGCCGCAATCCGAATATTAAATCTACCTCTCCATCTCGCACAGTTCGAACGAAATTAACCCAAATTCATACATGAGTCGGTATAACTAGACCTCAATTCATATCCGACCTAATCTTAAACGTGAGGTAAGATTGGGTCGGATGTGAATTCAGGTCTGTCAACTGGCAATGTAGGTATTGGGGTCATCAAGACAAGTCCTATCCTAACTCATCAGATAAAGACCACTTGTTACTAGTTCGCAGTTTCGAAATTTTGCGAACGCAAAAATTGTGTACTGAGTTAAACACAGTTTCGAACTAAACAAATTTTACTGGTGGTAGGCTTCGGCCGTGGCTTCTCACCACCCTCATGACGTCACCATGCCGCCAAGCGACTCGCCGTTTTCCGGCGTGACGTCATGAGAAGCCATACCAGGAGAGTGTATGCTGGCAGTTGCGTCATATCACTCATCCACCCGTTATGGAATTTCGCAGATTTTACGGAATTCTTTAGACCACGTACATGATTGTCTATGGTCTGGTCTGGACATACTAATTATTATCGCCTCACTTGATTTCTGGGCGCGCGCGCTCCATCTTATGTCTTATCGGCGCTTTTTATCAGGCGCGGTAATGGCATAATAAAAACAGAATAGTAAAACAACTCCTGCGCCATGCGAGGCTTATATGCCAACTGTTGCAATTAATTTATTTTGCGGCGATGCGACTTTGCATAAAGATTCAATTGTTGGTCTAAGAGTGTTAATGTTCACTAGGTTTTTTTTAAATTCATATAGGTTTTGTCCATGAGAACAATATTTTTCGTTTTTAAATTTAATAATAATTTAACTATACAAATATAGATTGGGGCCCTACTTTGTTCTTGCCCAGGGGCCTCAACACCTTAAAATACGTACCCGACGAACAATTACTGTGAGTTTAGCAAATTTTATAATTATTTCATAATGTAACCAATGATATATATAAAATAATATTCATTCGATGCTCCTAATGAAATAAGGGCTATTTTCGTAATAAGATCGCTATAGTATAATTGCAACCATGGGGCCTCAACCTAATAACTCGTAAATATTATAAATAACGGTCAAGTGCGAGTGGAAATCACACACATTGACAAAAATAAAACGACTTACTTTATAAATAAATTATATGTCTACGCGGCTAGCATGTGTGTTTAATATAGTTTTGAAGACTAACTCATTTTTTTTGTTTAATTCCGAGGTTCTAAAGTTGACTTCACCGAATTATTTTTCCTGTATTCTTTAAAATATTATTTATCTATCTCTGACGCGTGGGTTGCGTGCAATGACGTGCTTTTTTTCAGTCACTCCTAGACTACGAGGAAGCCGCTCATTCTGAAGCCGGTATAAAATATACATACCTCTATACAACAGCAAACAATATTATGTATGACGCTCACCTCAAAACCGAAATGGCCGACAAAATAACACAAGGTCAACTAAAAGTCTTGACGAATTTCGCTAACTCGTCCCAAACAAAACATTTGGAGGTAAAAATGAAAGACAAAGAAAATGGTGCTAGGTAGGTATATTCTGATTTTACAAAGAAGAAAAATTATTAGTATTAAAAAAGTAGCGGGATATGTCAGAGATACAATACAACCGTAATAAATACTTCTTAGTCACCTCTTTACGGAAGTAATTAATGGTGGCCATAGATATCATAATAATATGTTAGTGATGTCACCGCAATCGCTATCAACAGAATTAAATTAATAACTTGGTTCTCTAAACCTAAAATCAGTAAAAAAATCACCTCCTTAATATCAAGGTTACGTTTAGGTCACTGTCGTTCCCCAGTACAGCTTGCAAGAATACAGGTTCGAGAAAACTCCCTTTGCGAATGTGGTGTTGAAGATGACACAATAGATCATATTGTGTCTAATTGCCCCTTAAATAACTCTCCCCCCTAAATAGAACTTTTGATCCTCAATAAAGTCACTCTCCCAACTAGTCCCTCCTTTATTTTATCTGAAGCGTTAACTTCATTTTTAATTAAAAATAATATTTCAATGTTAAGCCATCACGATCATATTTTTATATCTATCATGTACCTACTTAATTATTTTGATATACATAGTAACAATATATTTATACTTACGTGTGTTTATCTTTTCACTTCATATTTACCGTTCTCCTTAAATAGCACTATCTTACTGTATATTCTTATGTATTATTTTCATTTTATGTTCTCTTTAAGCTCCTTCTCCGTGAACTTTCTTATTTTATATTACTTGACGCTGGCAAGACTAGCTTTTTTATAAAGACCGTAGCTGCCATGAAAAAAATGCGCAGATCAAGTCAATAAGCTTATCCTAAAGTTCTTCACGAAAGATCTCCCCTGTCAAACTAAATACGAGAATGCCTTGATCTGCGGGTCTTATTAATGTTGAAGTTCTGAACAGGACCCCGTATACGAGATACGAACATAGAAGTAGCCACTTCAAAATAAGAACTAGAGTTCTTGTCACGAAAGAAGTCCCACGGATTAAGGCATTTTTGTATTTATGCTTTGACAATAAGTGTTTTAACAGGGGACTTCTTTCGTGACAAGAACTCTTATCAAATTAAATTTCTCCTTGACATTACTTCACGCTTATTTCTTGTTATATGGGACGAGATAGCGAATTTTTTTATTCTGATATTCGTCAACTCATCTCATTAGAACCAGCTGGCTGTGGAATGAGTTGACGAACGAGTTCGCGCACCTAAGTACGTATAATTGTTAATATGTTTAGGGTTCCGTACCCAAAGATTTCCAAACGGTGCCCTATTACTAAGCCTCCGCTGTCTGTCTGTCTGGCTGTTCGTCCGTCTGTCACAGGGGCCTACAACTTCAACCGTAATAGGTAAACAGTTGAAATTTTCAGAGAATTCGCGAAGCTATGACTTCTATTACAAATAAAATATGCAAGAAATTTGGAGGGGGGTCCTTACACAAGAAACCTCGAAAAAGTAACATTTTTAAACGTTATTTGTTTCAGCTCTATCTCAAAAACGGTAATATGCATACAACTTTCAAATTTGTTCAGATTTTTGTACAAATTCTAAAGTAAAACAACAAATAATAAAAATTAGGGGTCCATGCTAGCGGTAGCCGAATCGTTTATCAGGCGCTTCCTTTTTAGTGGCTTTAATGTGGCTAAGTGGCTGCTTTCTATGCAGTCTTTAGCTGGTGGTAGGCCTACGGTTTGGTAATGTGTCTAATAATATAAAATATGTAATTACAACTGTTTTAACTTTGTTTAACTTTATATAATTTTGGTACTTTTGTTTTCTAATTTCTGTGTGTTTTAATTTTTTAATTTATCTTTCTTTTTTGTGTGTTTCTTGTTAATTAAAGGCAAGGCTGAAAATCGGCGGCTTTTTGTTTAAATAACAGACTGTCATAAGCCGAGTCTAAGATCGATTTGTCTCTTTTCATGTATAAAATGATTGTGAATTAATTTTATTGTTGTTTTTGAGACAAATAAAAAGCTTTTATTATTATTATTAAGTGTGAGTCGGGCTCGCGGTTAAAGGGTTGCCTACTGCCATACAATAAGGGTATGGAGCCCTAAAAACATTATTGTATAACAACAAAATTGATGCCATAGCAACATCAAGGCTACAAAAAACAATTTGCTATTAGCGCCTGACAAAAAATCTGTAACTCTCAGCATACGGTACCCAGATTTTTTATTTTGTAATTTTTTTTCGCTTTTTCAAGTTTTTATTATTTGCCATGGTAGAGGTCATACTAAAACAATTCTGATAAAATTTCTACTGGCTACGTATTACGGCTGAAACTGTCAACCCCTGTGTGTGGCAAACATACAGCGAAGGAACCCTTCACACACGGAACCCTAAAAAGGAAGAAGTAGCTTTTAAAGGCCTGGATTACCTATTACCTGAGATTCTCACCATTTTGCATCAAGTAGAACTGAACTCAGACGGTTCATTATTGTTTGAAACAGCGCACTCTCAGACGTGGCTGTTATGTCATTCATGACATGAGTCAGTTATAAATTAATATTAATATAACAATATAACAAGCGAAATGGTTCACACGCTCTCGCAAAACTGAGTTTTTATTCATTTACTCCGCTTCTAGTATTTTCAAAGTCTAGATATCACTCAAACAAATTTAATAAATAAAAAATCAACAAAATCACGAAATCTATAGCTGAGAGAATATGAATAAGAATTAATTTACAGTAAATAAGTGAATCAATTGGACGTAGTATTTAAGCAGAAAGGACTCAATGAATATTCCCAAAAATTTGTTATGGTACCAAAATGTTATATTAATATAATAAACCATTTTGGTACCAATAACAAATGTTTGGTAATATTGTGGATTATAATATCATGATTATTCATTATGTAGTATATCGTGATTATTATTATTTTCATACCTTGTCATATATCAAAAGAATTACAAAGACTGATTAAACAACAAGTTTAACAATATAAAATTTAGTTTTGTTTTTAAATAAATAAATCATATGATGTCAAGTTTATTTTTTTGGTTTGGTAACTAATGTGACCTAATACGGGAAAAGTCCAAATAGAAGAATATAATGGTTTAGTTTTGTAATATGATAAAACATTACTCGAAAAATTACATCGCTGTAAATAATAACATAATTTATTTACTGACGAAGATTAACAGAGAAATATGCTGCGCAAATGAAATAAAACTGTACCAAAGCGTACAAAATTCTATTTAACCCCTATTAAACCTTCTTGGAAATCATCAATTCACGAAAAGAACTAGCAATAGCAGCATGACATCCAAAATGTTTTTTTTTTAATTTACCGGTGGGCACTAAATAACCATATGCGGAACAAAATTCAAGTAAAAAGATATGTATAGGTATTTTTATAAATATCTGAATTTTAATTCTTCTTATAAAAATCCCATTTAATAGAGCCGTGTTTATTATTAGTGCAACAAAATCATCCAAAGTCAATTTTATTTTTATTTTCGTCGTCTTCCCTATAGACTTCGTTCTTTAATTTACCACAGTATCTCAAATCTTCAGCGTTATTCAGGCTCTTGAGGACTGGCTGATGAAAAGCCCCGACTCGGGATCTGCATCGTCTTCCTTTTTAGACTTACTTAGAAGTCGGTATAAAAGTTAGTTTTGAAAATTATTTTGAACTGGAACACTTTTTAAAACCTGTTGTTTTTCTTTTAGGTCATGGCTTAAGTATCTAGGTCGCGCTGTAACTTTCAGGCCTTTGTAACTTAAGAGCGACGTTCTAGATAATGTGTTTTGTCAATAGAAGTAATTTACATGTTTTGGTTTGACTTTAAGCAAGTTAAAATAAAAACAGATAAATCTTAAAAGTAAATGTACATATCCACCTATATTTCTACAAATTGGGGCGCGAATAATTTCTCCTTACCCCAGGGAAAATATGAAGTCATATTAGATGATGGCACCATTTTGACTCACATTACTTACACGCGACGTGTTATATGAACAGTGTTCCAACATGGATGTTCTATTATGATAAATTGCCTAATTTTCTTATATTATGAGACGCCTCTACGTCATACAATTCCCCGGGGGTTTCGGTCACGCAATGATAGATACTCGTTTATTCCCAATCGAATCACTTTTTAAAATTCATAGTTCGACTGTTTTTGTTTTTTTTACAAGTGTTAGCCGCCTTTGAGGGAGGATCAATCGCGAATTGCGCATATTTGGCTCGATTTGTTCCCAAAATACTAGTAGCCACTAGATATATAAGGTGACTTTTTTTATGCAGCCAAACTCATATTGGAGGCTTGGTAAGTGATCAGTAATACGGATCAATAACACTTTAAGCTAATTTTGCAAAAAAAAATCTCGACGTCCCATAGTAATTACCTTGGGGCTGCTGGGCTTGCGATAAAAGGAACACGAAAAGAATAATTTGCGAATTTCACAAAAAGGGTCATCGAACCTTGTTACTGAGCACTTACCGAATCTTCAGTAAGAATTTGGCTGCATAAATTAAAGTCACCTTATATACGTGTAATTAATCATATCTTCATTTTAAAGTTTAAATATTTTGTATCCCCCAAAAATTAAATCTTTCACAACCTAATTTCATTAACTAAATTAATTACGCCTGGAGACGAAATATGCGTTCGAAAACAATGCTTTACAAAAAGAAAGATCTTAAAAACGTCACCTTTTAGCTTATTAAGTTAGTTTAAACGTGTGATTATGATTAGTATATTTTAAATAATATCATATGATATTACTCCATCGTCGCCAGCGAATTTTCTCTCTTCTTCCTATGTCGATTTAGAGCCTATTTTTCTAACTGTACACGCGTAGAGTAAGTGGTAGAGCTACAGGGATAAAAAGTAATAATAAAATAATAATACTAAAGATAGTAGCTGAAAGAGTAGAGTGGATAACGCATGATGTACATAAAGTAGTCAACTAAATAGTATCTACTTCTAACTGGCCAAAGTGTAAACCCTGCTTATGAGCGCTAACACTATTAATTTTATTATGTGTGGCTAGGGCAGTTTTATCAAGCTCAGGTAAGCATTATAGGGTAGGAACACAACTTATAGCGATCGCGCTTATTGAAATTATATAGCCTTAGAACGAATAGATATGGAAAGGATACTCAGTACGAGTTGGCATTAGGTTAAAAACAAACAGTCTGAATAAAATACGAGTACAAAGAATAAACTTAATTTACGAGTAGGTACTCATATATAAAGTGACATTTATTTATGCAGCCAAAATCATACTAGAGGCTTGGTAAGTGATCAGTATCTCGGATCGATAACCCTTATTCCTTATTTCACTATTGATATCCCATATTTATTTACTCGGGGCTGGGCTTGCGCATACGAGAACAATAATTTACGAATTTCACAAAAGGGTCATCGAACCGTGATACTGAGCATTACCGAGACTTCAGTATGAATTTGACTAAATAAATTATTGTTTTTTTATTTATTTCAACTGACGCCGGGCCCAGTAGGGCCCGAAATATATCTTGAATTGATTTTTTCTGTGTTTTTTATATATATCTCTATACATCTACTGTAAATAAAAAACAATAAAAAGCTTCAAAGAGCCGAATATTTATTTAAACTAAATAAATTAATGTCAATTCATTTATTATTATCTGATCATATCTCAAAATATTAAGAAATGTGTTTAGTGCTATAAACTTTAATCAAATTTGTAGCCAATTTTTTTCATCCAAAAAATTAAATTTGTTAATGAATAATATATGGATGGAATTTTTTATGTAGCATTGTTTACATGAAATGTTTGAAAACAAAGTAAATTATTATGATCAGCAGAAAATATTTATGGCTTTGGTTTATAGCATAGCAACGGTATCCAGGATAAAAACAACAAACAACATACAATAATAAAAAAATCTTGCCAAAAATAAAAAATAAAAAATTCGCTCTCCACATAAGAAAATAAAATCACGAGATAAAACAATAGACTCACGTATGTAGTACGTAGACGCGTAAGAAGATGCGTGCGCGCAACCAAGCGACGTGCGCGACTCGCGAGCTCGTTATGTTTCTCCACAGACGAAGTGCGCGGCTTCTATACCAACTCAATACTACCTCTGCAATGACAATGAAACGCCTCAGAGCCTGTAGTAAGGATAATCATCGAAAAACTGTGTTTCTTTCGCAGCTGGTTACAATTTTCATATTACAAGTCGAGCAAGTACGGCGCAATGTGCATGTACTATAAGAAGAAGAGTCCGGTTCATTCGACAGGAATAAAAACAGATTTATTTAATATATGTAATATTAGTAATATAGGTACATGGTAAACACTTATTAAAAATTCATTAACATTTGAATCATATTATAATGTGTGATCTTTTAAAATGCAGTTCCGTGTTACTTGGGCTGCTTTACACTACGACTAACCTATTAAATCTGAACGACGATAGACGCAAGCTTAACATAATTTTTAAATATTTTAGCCAATTTAATCGAACGTACTTCCTACTAGCAAAAAATTAATTTCTAAATACCTACCCGTTCTCTTCGTCACATTAAACATATTTCATACCCCCTAGCTTTCACAGATCATACTAGTAATTCTACGCAGCTTTGATTTTATTATAAGAATCTTCCACGACCGCTTTTGTGATAGTTACCTACTTTAAAAATAAACACTATCGTCACGACATGAATCCCCGAGGGGGTGTCAAAGGTGTTCCCGAGTGTGAACTGTGAAATGCAAGTCACAATCCACACTCGGTGCACCCGCGTTTCACCGACGATTATTACGTCCCAACGTCATGAGTGGTGAGCCCTATCGCCGTACTCCGGGCACAATTACACGCTTTTTAGGGCATGCAGGTTTCCTCACGATGTTTTCCTTCACCGTTCAGCAAGTGGTAAGTATTAGGTAAGAACACAATCAAAGATAAGGCAAATAAATCTACCTATACTTACAATAAAGTAGTAAAAATTTAATTTAATTTATTTATTTAATTTAATTTTTGTACATTAAAAATATTTTCAAAAATTTAAATGAAGTACTGAGGACAAAACTATTTTTTTGTATTTTTTTATATTAAACTCGATGGGTGCGATTTTTTTTATAATTAACTAAGTGACCCTGGTCAACACACAGGCTATAAGGTGTGTTGATAAAATAACTGCTAAGCTGAAAACTGTCGATAATAGTTTAGTTTAAAAAATACAGAGGTTGAAGGACATTTCCATGCGAGTGAAACTAGTGGTACATAATTTTATCTACTAGTATTACCAAAATAAGGTAGTAAAAAAGTTCTGTCTCTCTGTACATTGAAGATTTTAGTGAAATTTTAAATATAATGGGTTGTTAGTATTAGACTTAGGCCAAAACGACAATTCTTAGAATTTTGTCTGTCTGTATTGTATTTTCCGTTTTAACTCGAGAACCACTCAAAGGATTTGGATGCGTTTTATTTTATTATCAATGTAAGGACCCGGTCAACATACAAGCTAAAAGTGATGTTCATGAAATAACGCCCAAGCCGAAAACGGGGCAAAACACCCAAAAACTACATCCTAGCCTGAAATAGGTGGGGCCATATTATCGTAGAACTGATAATTCCATGATCAAGGCGGCTTTTTTTCACACTCTTTAAAAGACATGAAATACATGTAAATGAATCCTGAGAAAAGCTTTTCTATTATCATAAAAGCTTGATACGTTTCTGTATAAAGAGCTTATAAAAATCACCTGCCTTCCGCCTTCGCAATTTTTACGTAGGTATGTGTCAGAATTGCCGTCCTGATCAGCAATATCCAATATCGTAAAGTATGAAATAAGAAATTTACGATGGACTTACAACAAAAAGTCAAAAACAGGTATGACAACAAGCGAATCCTTCCTTTGATGACTACGGAACTGAGGCGTGGACTAAGCTCTTACAAAAAGGCTTGATCCACCGATTTAAGGTCGCTCAACGAGCTGTGGAGCGGGCTTTGCTTGGGATATCTTTGATGGATAAATGATAGATCATGTGATATTGCTGCAAAAATTGCTTCAAGCCGGAATTCACGGTAACTTGTTTAGATGGTTCTCTTCGTACATAAAAAATCGATCTCAGTCGGTTACGATTAACGGTTATCACTCGCTCTGGAGACAAGTTCCCTCAGGTGTTCCTCAAGGGTCCCTGTTAGGCCCCCTTTTATTCACGATCTTTATCAATGACATAGGAGCTTGTTTCCAGAGTGCTGATTTCCTATTGTTCGCAGACGACATGAAGATTTTCAAAGAAATACGTCGCGTTCAGGATTGTTACCACTTGCAAGAAGATCTTTTAAGGTTTGAAAAATATTGTAAGATTAACAAACTAGATCTCAATATATCCAAATGCTCGCTGCTGTCGTTCTCACGAAAAAAACACAAATTAAATCATAGATATTCTATAAACGAGTGGACTGTATGCGGGATTTGGGTATTGTTCAGGACTCCAAACTGCTTTATGATAAGCACAGCATATTGACCACATAATTAAGAAAGCCTCTAAAGCATTGGGTTTCCTGATGAGATCTTGCGCCGATTTTAAAAACGTTAAAGCCATCAAAGTCCTTTATTGTTCTTACGTTCGCAATGTCCTTGAGTATGCCTCCTCAGTATGGAACCCGCGTTATGCATACTATATCGATAGAATTGAATCTATTCAAAGGAGGTTTATGAGGTACTTGCAGTTTAAAACCAGAACTAGTGATCATTGTTATTATAAACGATGCGTAAGGCATCACATTCTCCCCCTGGAACTTAGACGAAGGATTAGCGACATTATTCTTCTCTCTAAGATAGCAAATGGATACATTGACTCTGCAGACCTTTTATCACGTATAAAACTTGAGGCTCCTTACTCTACTCGGAGATCTATGAGTCTGAATATCCCTTGCGCGCGCACTAATTATCGCCAAAATTCCTACTTTATTCGAGCATGTTCCCTTTTCAATTCAGTTAGTGATAGAATCGACTTATTCTACTCCAAGCGTAGTGAAATGGTAAAACTTTTTGTTGATGATTTTTGTCTTCACGTCAGTCAACCAAGTTAACTTCTTAGCTATAGATAAAATCTATAAAAAAAAACTTTAATAATTTAGAGCAATAAATGTAACCTATATTATATTTTATCTAAATATCTGTTCTCCTAAGATCAATGTAATCTACTTTAGTGCTACCTGTGAGACTATTTAAGCTTATTTGTGTTCATCTCTCCATATTGTATAAAATATAAAAGCTGTATGTTCTCCATATTATAAAAATAAATAAATAAAATAAAATAAAATCCTCAACGAGGAGATCCGTCGGAGATCGAAAGTGACCGACATAGCCTGCCAAATCAGTAAGTTGAAGTAGGCGGACCATATCTGTCGCCGACGTGATGGCTGTTGGGGCTCAAAGGCGATAGAATGGAGTCGACGTACAGCAAAGCGTAACGTAGGCCGACCTCGTGCCCGCTAGACCGACGATCTGAAGGACGTTGCGGGTGGCGGTTGGATGAGGAGGAACGGTAAGAGTGCCGTAATATTGGAAAGGCCTATATCCAGCAGTGGATGATGACAAGCTGATGGATGGATGGATGGCGATCTGATCATGAAATGATCAATTCTACGATAAGGCCACGACAAACACAAAATTAGTTTATCAAATAGTTGATAACAGTTTTCAATTAAGGCTTGGCCCATGGTGCACTATAATCGTATTGAGTGATTTTGTACTTCAGTATGTTTTGTCAGAAAGTCTACATTAGAACGCCCGCTTCGCGCGCTGACGCCGGCAGACAAATCAGTGAATTTTTGAGGTTTTTCTGGATTTTATGAAAAGTATTTGGTGCAGGCATTTTCTAGCTTTACATATGAACATTAGCTATGTTTTCTTGCTATAGCAGTAATTTCAGATATAAAACTCAAGCCGCTTAGATAAATCACTTAAAAAGGTATAATTTCCAAAAATGCAATCTACCAAATGACATGTGTCTAATTCTTTGACCAGTGTTAAATGGTCTAAGGTCTAATTAGGTAACTGTCTTTAGAAAAGAAAGATAAAGGTCTGAAAAAACATGTGTGTGAGTTTTACATTGATCAGGTAAGTAATTGACTCAGCATATTTAAGCAAAAAACCTTGAAATGTAGAAGACCAAGCCAATAATACACCGATAATAATACAAAAATTATTGAGGAATTGTTTTTATATTGTTTCGTGACTACACGTTGGTGGTGACAAATCTAAAATTCTGAGTACAACTCTATTAATAAAAAAATTAAATACTGATTAAATTGGCGATAGCATAAATTATACCAAATAAATTATACACAAATTCTTGTACTTTTATTCCACATGTATTTTGTGTATAATTTATTCAAGATGATATTCCACCAAGAACCATAAATCGAATCCATCCAATATTAAATTATACCCTTTAATCGATCAGGCATCTCCTTTTTCAAAATATCCACCGAAATGATCGGGAATAGAAAAAACCGCATGGAGACAATAAGAAAAATCCGGTCCATTCAACTACCTCCCTGACTTTTGAAATACCTACTTAAATTAGTATAGAGATTTTATAAAATTCCCTCGACCACTTGTCATTTGTCACCCATACACACAGATGGTGGTTGGTATCGCCTATATTTTTTACAAACCACGACGATTACAATGCAATGTTCGATGGTAGGAGGAAGTTAATATTGGGTTCAGGTCATATTGACGGAACCTGTGTCAGTTAGTGTAAGATTAATCACACTATTATCTAAAGTAAGTAGCAGTTACTGTCCTGATTAATAATGTAGGTAGCTATTAGTTTGTAACTGTTAATATCGCATACTTGTTCAATATTGTGACTGTTGGTATTTTTGATCATGGCAACACTGTAAATTTTGACAGATGATAACCGTGCGGATTTGTTTGTAAAAGGTTGGTTACGAAAATGTTATCGAATACATCGATTTAAATCACAGCAATCTGCATTTATTTTCTTAAGATAAAGATATTATCCTTTACTAGCAACTTAAATTACTTAAGCTGATTATATGGCATGAACTCTCAAATAGTCAGTGCTGTTAAAAACTCTTTTCTATATGTAAGCGATACTGAAATAATGATTCAATAAACAACATATAACTGAGACGATGAGAGCCAGAGCACAGTTGTGTCTGGAAAAGGCTGCGCTGGCTCTCATTTGGCAGACACTGAATTTTGTAAACAGGTTTAAATACCTTGGGCACATTCTCACCCAGATCTTAATGATGACCCTGACATTGAGAAAGAACGCAGACCGTTGACAGAACGAATATGTTGGCAAGCAGGTTTGCAAATTACCCATGATTCGTCGTGAGTCGTGAGTCACGACAAGTGAAAATTATTGTATTTCAGGGCAAGTTTTTTTTTCCTACAACCTGCATGTCAGCTACGTATATACGCAACAAAAGACTTACAATTAGGGTTACCATATAAAAACAAAAAACCGATCAAGTGCGAGTAGAACTCGAGGGTTCCGTACCATTCAAATAAGTTAATAGACATAATTGATTTTAATAAAAATTACAAATTTATGAAATGCATGAAAATATATATGAGACAAAACTGCAAAATTAAGTTGGTCGACTATTACTCGTTAACTTGTAAAGCCTACTTTACTTTTATAAGAGTTCCGTAGAAGGTACCAAAGGAAGTATGGTGAGACTCTGTTGTCCGTCCGTCCGTATGTCACAGCCTCATAACTTTAGCACCGTTAAAGATAATTTTGCACAAAAATAGCAATTACTTTCCTACATAATTTGAAATTGTTCAATATATTTCCCATACAAAAGTGAGAAAAATAAAAAATAAATTCTTAAAAATACAATATGGGTTGATACCCATTTTAGATAGTTGTAGATATTAAAGAGCTAATTATAAAAATATACTTTTACTATATTTACTGGCACTGCTTTCGAGAATTCTTTGGAAAACCACAAAAAAATGTATGTCCCCCCCCCCCTTATTTCCGAAACTGGTGGACCAAAAAATATGAAAAAAATGACGATTATAAGTCATAACTGGCCTATTACAGGAAAAATATAGCTATTAAAAAAAAGATGATAACAAATAAGAAATATAAAAAAATGTAAATATAAAAATATAATATGGGTATCAAATTGTAGATATAAAGGAGTTTAATATAAATATATATATAATTTGACTATATTTACTGGCACCAATTTCGAGTAATCTTTGAAAAACCACAAAAAATGCATGTTCCCCCTTATTTCCGAAACTAATGAACCGAAAAATATTAAGGAAATCATGGTGATTTCGGATTACGTAAAGATTACAGGAAAAATATAGTGGGTGAGAATTTCACGATAACAAAATGACAAAATTAAATTTTTATCCACGTCTTTTATTTCGAGTACGGTATAAAAATATTTGAGTCTCTTTTTTGTGGTACAATCAATTCTATTTTTAGTTATCATAAACAGTTATGGGCAAGATTTTAAATACCTTCTACCTGACTGTTCCCAAAACTGTCGAATTACGGAACCCTAGGTATGCGAGTCTGACTCGCACTTGACCGGTTTTTGAGTTAGGTTTCGGCTCACTCTAGGGCAGCCATCAGTCGAATAAATGAATTCAAGTTAAGATGATATTTTATATAACCCTAAAACTAAATGAGTAGATTTGTAAGGTTTAAGTCTTTTATATTATTGAATTAAGTATTTTTAAGTTTAATTTTTATTTAGTGTAATTTATGTTATTAAAGTTTCTTCAATAAAACTATACCCCTTTGATATATCATATTACAAAATCTAAGTTATCCCACACAATCCCTTGTCCTGGAAATTATGCTACAGGAGTCCCTAAACTCCGCTAGGCAGGAATATTGGCAGAATATTTTCAAGAAGAAATTATTGCAAAAAAGGTCCAAGTTGTGCCTCGATAGACTATTAGGATCACTACATACCTTATCTGTAAATTCCTTTTTCCGATACTTAGATGATCACCACAACCAAAATTGAAAAATGTGCAATAGGAACTATCAGCCAAGGACGTAGAATCTAACCCGTAGGTCGTTGTCCGTAGGATTGATTCTTCGCACTTGGTTCTTCTCTTAACGACGTTCTCTTCTTAAGTATACATACTTAGTTAAGTTTGATAAAACTTTGATATCGCGATTTAGGCCACAAACTTATCTGTTCCAAATAGCCAAACTAAAATGTATTAATTACAAAACGGTCTTCGTCACCGGAACAGTTAAGCTTGTTTTTGCCCTTTTGCCATACGAATTCTAAAAATACTACAGACCATTCATTATAAGAAATCCCCTGGCATAGGAAATGGTAGCACTGCATATAATGTTGCCAATGGCTCACGTAGCATTCACCCTACTATACATTCATAATATTTACTTAACTGCGTTTTTTTATATATCAATTAGACTAGTCTTTAATGGAAATAAAATCTACAGAATGAAACAATCTAAATTACCAATTATTTATTGATTTGTATTTCGCAAACAATACGTATGATCTAATGGTATGAATATCTATACACCTATCTCTGTACTAAAATGGTATTTTTTATTTCTTGTTCTAGCTCGACGACGTTTGTTCTAAATCGTCGAGGGCCCGTTTTTTACGTTTTTGACGATTTTTTCCAGACCACTTAATGTGAACGTTTTTTTCCGATATGCCTCCAAAAGTGAATAGCTAATTATTATTTGCCCATGAAATTGGCTTTATTTTTAAAGCTGGTAACCCTATTTTACTAACCCGTCATGGCACTGATACGAGATCGAACCTGATCAAGAGGAATCACGATGCATTGTTTGCATTTTCTCTTTCACAAAAGTCGTACCTTCAACACAATCTCTTTTGCACTATTGTTCAACGGCTTTAGCAATAATAATACATAATTTTATTAAATAATTTCGGATAATCTGACTGACAACTATAATGACAGCAAAAGCTTGACAGGTGGTGATGCCAACATGACGGCAGGGGACAAGTTATGATGAATGGTCTGTACCTACCCTCATAATTTAACAAAACAGAAATTATGAGGTTAGGTGGTGTCATAATGCTCGTTGTCGCTTTGCATCAAGAGGGGGCGTTACGAGTATCGTAAACAGAACTACGAGGGCGACACTAATAGTTTTTAGGACTGGCCACTTGTAAACGATATAATAAAAAAATAAGTTCAAATTTTGAAAATGGAACTCTGCCAATATTATTGTGCATGCATAATATTTTATTTCATTCATTTAATTAAATTGTCTGTCAGGTTAGGGGACAGAAAAGACGCCATAAAGACGCTTTTTTGTATGGAATGTGGCGAACTAGTTATTCTGTTCAGTCAAACTATTAATATAAGTTCACAAAAAATACACTAAATGGCGAATTCGGGACGGCTACATCACGGATGTAAAAATATACGGACGGAATTTCGCTAAGAAAACAACTGTGGTGCCCCTAGTAAGCCAATCCGCGTGTACGCACGAGCCGGCTCACACCTATTCACATCGTAGTATGACAATAAGCCGCCAGTATGCCGCGAACCTTGCTAGAGAAGACGCGTTGAGGTTATGTTGAAAAAACTAACATAATGCCGTCTTGCGTTATAGAATCATGCAAAAATAACATTTGTTTAAAATAAAAACAACTATATATGCAAAAATAACCTAAAATGTGGGAGATAGATTTCTGTCAGTCTCAATGGTTAAATTTATTTTTAGGGTTCCATACCCGAAAAATGATTCTCCGAAGTCTGTCTGTTTGTCCGTCCGTCTGTCACAGGGGTCTACAGCTTCAGCCATAATAAGTAGCCAGTTGAAATTTTCATAGAATACCTGTTATGTATGCAGTATCCTTGGCCTCTATCATGGTAAATATGTAATGACAAAAAAGTTAGGGTTCAAGAAGGGTTCCGCTAATGTTATTTCCCCAAAACTGTTTACCGCCGCGCTGGAGGACGTCTTTAAAACACTAAAATAGGAAGGACGATACGTAAACGGAGAGTACACTTCACATCTTCGCTTTGCCGATGACATCGTGATAATGGCGGAATGGCTGCAGGAACTGGAGGAAATGGTACGCGGCCTTAGCGATTCTTCGAGACGAGTGGGCCTGCGGATGAATTTGGATAAGACTAAGATTATGTCCAACGGTCCCGTCATCCAAGGGCCACTCACTGTCGATAATGTCAGCATCGAAGTTGTTTAAAAATACGTTTATCTGGGTCAAGTCTTACAGCTGGATAAAAACAACTTCGACGCCGAGGCTGACAAAAGAATATGCTTGGGTTGGGCAGCATTCCAAAAGTTGCGTCACATATTTAGTCGTCAATACCGCAGTGCTTATAAGCTAAGATATACAACCAGTGCGTCCTTCCTGTGATGGCGTATGGCGCTGAGACGTAGTCTCTTACAAAGGGCCTGATCCACCGATTTAAGGTCGCTCTGCGAGCAATGGAGCGGGCTATGCTTGGGGTATCTCTGATGGATAGAATCCAAAATGAGGAGATCGAAAGTAACCGAAATAGCCTGCAGAATCAGTAAGTTGAAGTGGCAGTTGGTAGGCCATATTTGTCTCCGACATTGTGGCCGTTGGGGCCGAAAGGCTTTAGAATGAAGACCACGTACAGCAAAGCATAGTGTAGGCTGACCTCGTACCCGCTAGACCAACGACCTAAAGGACGTTGTGGGTTGCGGCTGGATGAGGAGGACGGAGGACCGTTATTAGTGGCAAAATTCGGGAAAGGCCTATGTCCAGCAGTGGACGAATATGGGCTAATGGATGATTCATTTACTATTTTGCCGACAGTTGTAGATTAAAAAAACAGATCAAGTGCGAGTCAGACTCGCATACCTAGGGTTCCGTAATTCGACAGTTTTGGGAACAGTCAGGAAGAAGGCATTTAAATCTAGCCCATAACTGTTTATGATAACTAAAAAAAGAATCGATTGTACCACAAAAAAGAGAAACAAATATTTTTATACCGTACTCGAAATAAAACTCGTGGATGAAAAATTTAATTTTGTCATTCTGTAATCGTGAATTTCTTACTCGCTATTTATATCATTCCTGTAATATTTACGTCATCCCAAATTACATGATTTTTTTCTTATTTTTTGGTTCATTAGTTTCGGAAATAAGGGGTAGGACATGCATTGTTTTGTGGTTTTTCAAAGATTTCTCGAAATCGGTGCCAGTCAATATATAGAAAAAGTATGTATTTTTATAATCAGCTCTTTGGCAGCTACAATTTGATACCTTTTGTATTTTTTTCTCTCTTTTGTAGGTATTGGAAATATTTTGAACAATCTCTAATATATTTTTATACTCTGTTATGTAGACAAGTGACTGCTATTTTTGTGGAAAATTTCAAGTCTTTATCTTTAACGGTGCTAAAGTTATGGGGTTGTGACATACGGACGGACGACGGAGGCTCACCATAAAGGTTCCTTATGTACCTTTAAAAAAATGTACCGTGCGTGAGTGACTATCCGGAAAACGATTCTAATAAAAATTTGTAAAGAAGTTGTGTCTGTAAAGTGAGAACTTTTTCAAAATTATGTTTACAACTATCCACTGATATAATAGTATAAAGAATAATACAATTAAGATTTTGTACTATCATATTTACGATTGGCATCACTGTAGGGGCGGCTATGAAACCACAATAAATTCCAATTTTCTACCAAAAACACCCACCCAGACGCACGCAAAAATTGTAGGGGAAAACGTGGGTGCACAGCTACTTCAGGCCACAATGGTGAATGTATTGAATTTCATGACCGTGAGTAGTGCTGTGGGCTCGGGGCACGGCAGACACGTAACAGTGGAGCCCACATCAACCTAAACACTTTCAGTATAAGCCGACCTCTTATTGTATAGGCTTCCCGTACAATGAGAGGTCAGCTTATACTCAATCTGAATAGCTTGATGTGGGCTCAGACTAAGGCTCCACTATGCATTGTTGCCAACTAGATCTAGCTGTTTTTGTCAGATCATTTTATTGAAATGTGGCAACATTTCTTTGCTACTTTTTGATGCTGTTTAATTACTGTTGTTTTTATTGTATTGTATTACTAGCATTTGGCACGCGGCTCCGCCCATGATTTTTCTTCACTCCGTTTTTAGCTTAGGCGTTATCAACTCAACACCCCTTATAGCTTATACATTGGCTAGGGTCTCTATGATAATAATTAAGAAAACCGCATCCGAATCCATTAGGTAATTCTCGGGTAAAAACGGAACATACATACAGATAGATGGACAAACAGACAAACATTCAAAAAAATGTAGTTTTGGCTTCAGTGCAATACTAATAAGTAATAATAATTTAATTAAAAATTTGATAACTATATTGAATATTCAAGTTCAGACACGAGTTTTCTATTACTTTTTTACATAAGTATTTAAAAATAGGTAGTTATCATTGAAAAATAATCAAAAACAAATAGAGAATGTGTTTTTGCAACCCAGGCTATTGATATTTTCTTTTCCTCTTCGAACGGTTAGTTTTTGTTTTTCTATTATTTTTACAATATTTAATTTTGTCATAACATTTTATCACAGAGAAAAACACATCTGCCATAAATACTCGTGTCATTGATTATTTGATTTTTATAATGGTGTCGATTCGGTGTAATAACACGACTTAACTTGTAATTTGACAGAACTAAACTTAATTTAAGCATTTTGTCTTTTTCTTTCTGTATCGAAAAGACAAGGACACGACGCTCAAATAAGTTCAGTCCTGTCAAATAAGTTAAGTAGTGCCTCATCGAATCGACACAAGCTAGCAACTTCATCTGTATTATGTGAAAAAATTGGGTAAACAAGCTTTTCACAAGTGGGGGCCTAGCACAGCAGATCATATCGAGCTTTAACCGCTCGACACAGAATGTATAACCCTCCCGAGAGAGATCAACAGAGTGAGAGAGAGCCCTGCATCACGTGCTATCGAGCTCGATATGGTTTGCTATGCTAGATTAGCTAGGCAAGGCTTGCTAACGTTACCAAATCACACAAATAACGATATTTAACGTTTTTTTTATTAATGGTAACTTGGTGACGTTATCGTGGATAACGTTACCTCTTAAGGAAACGGAAAAAAACGTAATCAACTTTAACGATATTTCATCTTCCGTTGCCGCTTTGTCTTAAAATGGTGCGGCGGCGCGACGAAATGTTGCCATTTTGTGCATCACGTGTTGTTCACGCTGCATTGGCCGCGTCTTTTATCAAAGACAAATAGCTGGCTCGTTGAAACAAAAGTAATTGTTTGTGTCTGTGCTTGCAATACGCGTTATAGAGTAAGTAATCAAAGTAACCACTTACCGTTTCGTTTACTTTTCTTTAAAGACCATTTCAGTTCTCTTCCGAGGGCTGATCGCTCAAATTCCTACCTCATTTTATTTTTGGGAAAATGCTTTTTGCAGATATAGTAGACCATTAAAATCCGCATAATAAAGAATATGTATGTACATTTTTTTATGCACAAATCGTTAATATATGATCAATTTAGGGCTATTAATAAGAATTTACAACTAAATTATCCATTTTTCATAGTTATAAAATCAAAATAAATTTCATAATAATCTTCTACATTAGAACATTTTTAGTAACTAAAGTAAACTACTTTTATCAAAAGAGCTGCCCTTTACGTAAATTCTGGTATAATTTTTATTGTTTCATGATAATATAATTGACCTACTGAGAGCACTTTAAAGTTAGCTCGAATCACGCGCGGTACAAAACGGCAGGTTTAACGCGGAGCGATGTCGACATCCTGTAGTGACGTCACAAACAGTAAGTCGAGTTTGAGCTATAGGCAAATTGCTTGACCGCGCGAAGTAAACGGTTATTAAAAATGTCTACAACTAAGCAACAACCGTATAAATACTGTATCGTACCAAAATGTAAATCCAAAACCATTTCTACACCGAATAAAACTTTTATAATTGTTTCTAAGGAAAAAAAACTGCGAAATAAATGGCTGAAAGTGATAAGAAGGGAAGAGTGGTCTTCAAAAATATTAGCTTTGTGAGGATCATTTTGACGTACCTGAGTATTTATTCAATTCAAATCTATACTTACTGCTCATGTCATCTAATTTGCCCGTAATATGCGTTAAGCACATCCATGCCAACTTGGTATTTGACTTCGTGCGATGCATGCTCTTAATGATTTAAGGTAGTATTTGCCAAAAAAATTGAATTTCTATGTAGGCTTAGATATTCTTTCTTGAAATTAAAATGTATCTTTAATCTGGTTAAAAAAGATGAAGAATGTTTGGACACAACACATAATCTGTTTGTAATATGAACAAGGAAGTAAACAATAATTACCAATATTATCTATTTCGTATTAGGTACCTACAATTGAATGAATTAATTCGTCCAAGTACCTATAGCATAATGAATATGAGTACGTAGGTTTATAAAACGTTTGCATACCTCCCGATTTCAGCACTGATGAATCTTGTGTTGGTAGAAAAATATTCTGCCATCATTATGCCATCTAATTCTGGGAAGATTGTCGGATTGGCCTTTACTAAAGCCCGCTTCGGTCATTTAAAAGTTTAAAAGTGCAAAGCTACTATGTATTCACTTCTCAAAAGTTTTAAAGTAAAAACACTATGATAAACCAGAAAAACAACGCCAAATCCGTATAATGCCTGCACAAGTTAGCAGATTCAACGATAGCGACGTCACATCAGCCGCGTGACCTTGAGTGCATCTCACCGGTCGTTTTTCGATACTAGCATTTTATTACAATCTTTTAATGAACATATCTCTCAAAGTAATAGGTATTTTTGGATGCTTTAAAAAAGATTTATTTCATAAAAAAATACGGCAAAGGCAATGAGTTTACTTACAAACAAAAATTATGTTGTTGAAATGACTCTATTCAAGCGGCTGCCATTTTCAAGTGACGTCACATGATATTGCTCTTGCTTGCGGTGTATGGAGAGTGGCTGGTTTTTTCATTATTTTTGATTAAAACAACCTATTACAAAATATTTAAGGGTTTTATTTTACATTTATTAATTTTGAACTTAATATTTTATGATGAAATGTACTCATTTTGTCACAAAAGGCAGTTAACCAATGGTGACGCGTTTTGAATTTGCGTTTCATTTCATCAAAATGTTGTATTTTTTTAATGGAAATGATTACAAAACTAAAAAATAAAATAGTTTTCCATGGTCATCATTAAATTCTACTAAGTAAATAGAATACAAAAAACGCAATATATGACTTATTTATACGACATGCATATTCTCTATTATGCCCACGGAAGTGAAAGAACTTTGAAAATTGGCTCAACGCGCGCAGAATAGAGGCGAAAAATAATACTCATAACGTTATATAACAAACGTTAAATAATTAACGGTAAAATTAACGTTAAATAACTAACGTTAAAATTATAACCGGTAAAAAGTTACTTTATTAACGTTTACTGGCATAACGTTACTTTTTTAATTAAATTTTAACGTTATTTCAAGCTTGCAACTGGGTACATAATGGGCATGTAATGGGTAAAAATATCGGTTGGCAACACTGCTTCGAAATAAGACTTGGCACAGAAGTATTCGCATACCAGATCCAAAAAAAAAAATTTAAAAAAAATCTTCGCTGTCAATAATTTCTTGTCTTGTTTTCTTTCATGATAATTTTACCCAAAATTTCAAGATTGTACATAGTGATCAATTCTTAGTCAGTTTGTTTTAAAGTACTCCTATATTGGTAATCAATAAAAGTTTATAAAACCGAGATAACAAAGTACATAGCTATTTATGTAAACCATCCAAACTTGTTACATTGTGATTGTGTGAAATACACAAATAATCGCCTTCAAAAAATTCACTATCATGACTACAGCAGCAGGTGGAGCTTATAATTTCAAGGTGGTATTATTGGGAGAAGGCTGTGTAGGAAAAACTTCGCTGCTGCTCCGGTACATTGAAGACAAGTTCAACGATAAACATTTGAGTACTTTGCAAGTAAGTTACTAATATTTGAGCACTTTGAAAGTACGTAACTCTGATTTTTGATAAAGTCGATTAGTTCACAAGAAACCCTATTTAAGCCTTCTTATTGCTTCCATATAAGTATACCCAGATTGAGTATACAGGATGTAAATAGAGTGCGACCATTAAATGAAACCACATATTATACCGACCCTACTGAACCACTTTTCCCAAGAGTCATACCCGCGGACAGCCTTAGTTTAGGAAATAATTGAGTTTCAAACAAACACGCGTGAACCCTAACGCACCGACATACGGGCGAGTTTAGAGAGAGCATTGACCTCAAACAGCTCTCGCCCATATGTCGGTGCGTTAGGGTTCACGCATTTTTGTTTGGAACTCAATTATTTCTCAAACTAAGGGTGTCTGCGGGTATGACTCTTGGGAAAAGTGGTTCAGTAGGGTTGGTATAATATGTGGTTTCATTTAATGGTTGCACCCTATTTACACCCGGTATACTTGGATGCCACTTGGATTGTAGCAAAGTGCAATATTGATTCTGAGCACCATCTGAATATAATTCTGATAGCACTCAGTGTGAGTGTATTCGTATTGTGTTACTCAAGCTTTACACCTTGTTATTTATTGCTCTATGATGAGGCCTCATATGTTTTTTAAAATACAACTACATGTCATAGGAAATGGACAAGTTAAGATAGGAGGACGTAGAGATAATCCATTAATTTTGCGATGACCTCCTTATGCCCAAACATTTTTTCGAAAACATTCTCCTAACCCTCAAAATCCAACAAAAAGGCTCTCGTCCAATGTGGGGTTAGTGTCCAAAGGGGCTGTCCATATATTATGTCATCGATTTTTTGCCCATTTTCGGCCCCACCTCCTGCAACAATCCTACTCTCATTATCCAATGACCCTACCCTCTCAGAAAAAGGATGTAATTTTAATTAGATAATTTCTATAGCAATGAGATCATGTCCCTACCTACAAGATGGCAGAAAGTTATCGAACAAAATGGCACCTACATACTTTAGTTAAATGTAAATAGACTTTATTAAAAAATGTTTTGAATTTTCATATGAAATGCGAAGAAACTTTTTCCCCAACCTATTTTTGACCATCTTTCATCGGTACTAATGCTAATTTTGATATACGCAGTAGTTTTATTACATAAATATGTGCTCCACTTTAGTTGTAGTGTAATAAGCTAATAAGTTAATAACCCTTCGAAAAATGAATTTATAAAAACCAGTACCATTTGTACCATTGATGATACTAGCGGGACAAATCAGTGCCATTTGTACCATTGATGGTACTAGTGGTCCGGAGGCTTTTTTTTAAGGAACAATCTCTCAGGGTTTGAGGATATATTTGTATCATGATCTTTGTACCTTGATCCTTGAAATAAGTGTATTTCATTATATAGGTATATGGTCACATTAATTTATACAGCTAAATTCGTACTGGAGGCTTGGTAAGTGATCAATCAGTATCACAGATTGATCACACTTTTTTCACAAAACAAACTAAATTCGTACTGGAGGCTTGGTAAGTGATCAATCACTATCACAGATTAATCACACTTTTTTCACAAAACAAAATGTTGTCTTCTCATCCATCCATCCATCCATCAGCCTCTTTCGTCCACTGCTGGACATAGGCCTTTCCAAGATTTCGCCACTCTTGGTGGTCCTCCTGGAAGAAATACCCATACTCACACACGCTGGGCAGGCAGGTTGGTGAGCGCGGTGCCGAAACCCTCGCAACAGTGACGCCGCTGCCCGTCACCGGTCTGTTTTATTAAGGGTCGGCAATTGGGGATGGATATACCGCCATACATCGGTCCCAGGCAATGGTGGGCCGCCTGGTTTTGCCTGAGAGCTGTTCTCTTACTATCCCCCGAATAACTTCAGGGGGTTTGCGAGTAAGATGGTGGTACCTCCACAGTCGAGCCCGGCATCAGCTCTACCATCTTATACTTCTCATAAATAAAATAAAATAACATAAAATAAAATAGCCTTTATTACAGAGGTTCCCAAGCATCATAGAATTTACAAATCTATTTAGAACTAAGTTTTATATTGTGTCTCTTATCTCTGTGTGCCTTTTGGCAAAGGCCTCTTCCAACTCTCTCCACTGGACTAGAATGGTCCTAGTGTGTGACGGATTTCATCCTGCCATCTTCTTATCTGGCATCCTCTTATACGTTTGCTATCTCAAGGGTACTAATCTGTTACGCGTTTGCTCCACTTATCTAGCCTGCATCTCAGTAGGTGCCCTGTCCATCTCCATTTGAATTGGTCGACACGTTTCAGTATACTGGTGACTTTGGTTACTGACCTTATGTCTTTGTTGCGGATTTTTTCTTTCAGTTTCACTCCCAGCATGCTTCTCTCCATTGCGCGTTGTCATTTAGCGAGTTTCTCCCTATGGTACTTTGTTGTTAGAGACCAAGTTTCACAGCCATAAGTTAGGCACTGTAAGATACTCGACACATGTATTCGTTTTTATATGTATCCCTAACTCTTTACTTTTAATGATCATTTCATGAAGCATGCCCTGAGCAGTTCTCGCAAAGAGTGGAGCTCTTCAGTTCTGCTTTCTTGCAGCTGCAGGTTACAGTGCTACACCCAACGACCTATAGGTTACACCCTTTCTTGCATTTACAAGATATTATGTTAATTATGCTGTCTGGGGACTTATGGGGCTGCATTACGAGTGGTTCTGATGGGGACGACCCCTCGTCTCGTCAGTGACCAGCTCCAAACTGACGGTACAATGTCGTCACCAAGCCACGTCTGGACCTGAAGTTAGGTTCGAAATCAAAGACTGAAGCAATCCTTTATTATTTTTCGCTCTATTATTCAATATCTAACCACACTTTGCCGTCGTTCCTAAGAGAACGACAATGGATAAATTAAATAAAAAACAACTTAATGTATAAATTTTATTGCAGGCCACATTTTTAAACAAAAAACTGAACCTTAATGGGAAAAGGGTCAACCTATCTATTTGGGATACAGCAGGACAAGAAAAGTTTCATGCATTAGGTCCTATCTACTACAGGAACTCAAATGGAGCTATACTTGTGTATGACATCACTGATGAGGACTCATTTGGAAAGGTATTAATCCTTTTTTATTAAACTGCAAATTGACCTACAGAGCTAAAATTTGACTAAAATGTAAGGAAACAATATGATGATCATGATGATATGTTTTTTAACCTAGTACAAAACTAAGTGCATAATTATAGTGCAAGTACTCGAAGGCCTTAGAACTTACGCATTTACCTTATGTCATACTCTTACATGAGGTTCTGTAACTTTGTGTGAGAAATACAATTATACCATACACAAAATTACACATGAAAGTTGGAATTATTCTGACCGTAACATGTGATAGTTATTAGTGTTGTGCAAAGTGGGACGATTTGTTAAATTAATGTGGTACTTATTTTACATTAAATTTCGTAATTTGTTGGTTTTGTAACCGAATTTTGTAGAACTTGTTAGGGGACATAAACAGACCTTTATGGCGATAAATAAATACCGTGTAGTGATTATAGAGTTTAAAAAAATTACGTGATTTTGGTATCAAAAAGAGATAATTAAGGAATAGGTTTGGACAAATGGACATACAAACTTATTTTTTATTGTTTACATTCTAACGTCTGCGCCCTGGTACACCTCTCGCGCTTCTTTCACATTTATCAATCGAGTCATACTGTACAAGCCCGTTTATATGGGTTCAGATTTATAGTACTATCCGTTTCAGATGCTATTAGGATGGGACCTTGTCATACCTGATGCCTATATACGTTAGCAACGTTGACGTAGTGAGCACATAGTGAGGCTCACTCACTCACGCAATTCTGTCAACGTTGCTAACGCACACACGCAATAGGTATGACAAGGTCCTATCCTAATAGCATCTGAGACGAATAGTACAAACGCACTTGGCCCTTTGTCACTTTGTCGGATATATAATAACTTAGTCTGTGCTATTTATTTGTAAAATAGCAAATAAGCATTTTGGACTTTATGGTTTTGGACATATTTAGTCTGTTAGCTTATCTTGTTATTGTATAATTAAATAAATGATTCTATCTTAATCTACTCTTTACCTTTTTGTTAAGGTCAAGAATTGGGTGAAAGAATTAAAGAAAATGCTAGGATCTGAAATCTGCCTGATGATTGCGGGCAATAAAATCGATTTGGAACACGAGCGTACTTTCTATCTGGAGGAAGCTGAAAGGTAAATAATTGCTAATAATTTTATTGTATTTAAAACATCTACGTACGGCTTCTTGCAGACGACTCTTCCTGCTATACGAATGGCCTTGTCCGTTTACTATGTCCACTTAAATTGTCCCTACTCGACTCTTTTAAATGATAATATTTACAATGTTTCAACTCGCCAAGTGTTTAAAATATAGAAATTAATTTCAATCATAATTTCGATAAGAGTAATGTGCATTCTCCACTACCCGATGCTGTAACAGGTGACGGTAGGGCATAATAGTCTTAGACTCGTCTTGAATACACCAGCGTCCTCTGACGACTGAATATTATTATTATATTATTATTAAGTACATATATATTTTTTCGAAAAGGCTACAGCACCGTTGACCACATTCACACACTAAGGCAAGTTATACAGAAAACTCAAGAGTATAATCAGCCCTTATGTCTAGCGTTTGTGGACTACGAGAAAGCCTTCGACTCCATCGAAACTTGGTCTGTTCTGCAGTCCTTGCAGCGTTGCCAAGTTGACTGGCGTTACGTGGAGTTGTTGAAGTGTCTGTATGACTCCGCTACGATGTCCGTCCAAGTACAGGGTGTACAAACAAGACCGATACATCTTCAGCGCGGCGTGAGACAGGGAGATGTTATTTCTCCAAAACTGTTTACCGCCGCGCTGGAGGACGTCTTTTAAACACTAGACTGGAATGGACGAGGCATAAACGTAAACGGAGAGTACATTTCACATCTTTGCTTTGCCGATGACATCGTCATAATGGCGGAATCGCTGCAGGAACTAGAGGAAATGATGCGCGGCCTTGGCGATTCTTCGAGACGAGTGGGCCTGCGGATGAATTTGGATAAGACTAAGGTCATGTCCAACTGTCACGTCATCCAAGGGCCAATAACCGTCGACAATGTCAGCATCGAAGTTGTTCAAAAATATGT
The DNA here is from genome assembly GCA_910592155.1 of Ypsolopha scabrella. Lineage (NCBI taxonomy): Eukaryota > Metazoa > Arthropoda > Insecta > Lepidoptera > Ypsolophidae > Ypsolopha > Ypsolopha scabrella. Next base: position 14,576,468 of record OU342960.1, read on the forward strand.
TTATCTGGGTCAAGTCATACAGCTGGATAAAAACAACTTCGACGCCGAGGCTGACAGAAGAATGTGCTTGGGTTGGGCAGCATTCGGAAAGTTGCGTCACATATTTACGTCGTCAATACCGCAGTGCTTAAAGGCTAAGGTGTTCAACCAGTGCGTCCTTCCTGTGATGACGTATGGCGCTGAGACGTGGTCTCTTTCAAAGGGTCTGATCAACCGGTTTAAGGTCGCTCAGCGAGCTATGGAGCGGACTATGCTTGGGGTATCTCTGATGGATAGAATCCGAAATGAGGAGATCCGTCGGAGATCTAAAGTAACCGACATAGCCTGCAGAATCAGTAAGTTGAAGTGGCAGTGGGCAGGCCATATTTGTCGCCGACATGATGGCCGTTGGGGCCGAAAGGCTTTAGAATGGAGACCACGTACAGCAAAGGACGACCTCGTGCCCGCTGGACCGACGACCTGAAAGACGTTGCGGGGGGCGGCTGGATGAGGAGGACGGAGGACCGACATGAGTGGCGAAATTTGGGAAAGGCCTATGTCCAGCAGTGGACGAACACGGGCTGATGGATGGATGGATGACATATATATTATCGCTGCGGTATGGAAAAGCACATGGGTAAAAGCATAGGGTAAACTCGCAGGTTGTGTTGAGAACTAGATAGCTCAGTTGGTAGAGCAATCACCCGGTAAGTGAGAGGTCCCGGGTTCGAATCCCGGTTCAGAGCTCCTCACGTCCAGATTTTATGTCATTATGTATAATAATGTATATGACCGCAAGGATATAAATTTATCTCCTTGCAATAAATAATTCTAATTTATTCATAGATGATATTTACCTTTAAAATATCTCTCAAGAAACACCTGGTGTTAGCGCAGGGGTTTCTGAATAAGTACGTTTTGAACTGATCAACAAAATGTTTGTTTGCTTATAACTTATTTATAATATTGTAATATATTATTTTAATTTTATTATTTCGCAGTTAAAGCATCTTGAAAGGTCGATAAAAGTTTCATCCTCCGCAGCGACGTCATAAAAAAAGTTTTATTTTTATTTTCAGCTATGCAGAAATGGTTGGCGCTAAACACTATTACACTTCAGCTAAACTAAACCAGGGAGTTGAAGATTTGTTCCTGGACTTGACGCGGGATATGGTGGAAAGGTTTGACGAGATTTCCCAGAAGGAAGTCAATCGGACGTCAAGGGTCCTTGTGGTTGATGATGAAGCTCCAACTCAGTCTTCATGTTGCTCTGGTACTAGGAGTAATTGAATTGCTATTTCTGATGACTGTACCACTGATGATCTACACAACTTAACATGTGCTCTCGTGATCATACGGTATGACTTTTGATTTAAAATTTTACTCTCAGAAACATACAAATTTAAATATCTACTAGTCAGTTTCGATCGGGAAATTATTTCGCGTGATTTTAAGTCATAGTTCGGTAAGTTGCCCGTCATGACCGGTGGAGCATGTGGTGTAGTTTTGCAGCACATCATGTAAGGATAAAACTGTGTAATAATAGTAAGAATACCACTGACTTTATTATGTAAATATGACAATTCAATATTTAATGAAATTTGACATGTGTGTAGATAATACACAATATTTTATATTAATTATAACATTGAGTATTAAATCTTATTTTATCTCATTAAGAATAGATATAGCAACTTAATGGTCTGCGTTTTAAGTTATATATATACATATATCTATCTTCTCTATAAGTTGTATATTTTAATGTAAAACCGCCCAAACCCGATTTTAGGATAAACTAGTTTTCATTAAGGCCTAGTTTAAACGATATTTGATTGTTGCCTAAACTACTTTGTCCTAGACTTAGACTAGGCTAAACGAAAAAGTACGTGCAAAAGTCAAAAATCTATAAAAAAACGAAATAAAGTTTTGTTCCGACCAAAGTAAATTTCATGTGCAAATGTTCTCTCAATGCTAAACATATTTTGGGATACCTTTCTAACACGATAAAACACCCGCACTCATAATTAATACCAATAGTTGGGGTGGCCCCACTTCATTCTGCTTCAGCTGGTTCTATATTTAGATTATCACTGATTCTAGACTCTTTTAGTAAATGGAACTAAACGAGTCATCTTGAGTTTTTGGTGAGATTAGATCAGACATCAGATTATTATTATCATTGATAATAAACATTTTATCCGGTACTATGTCCTTACCTTAATAAATTAGCAAAACTAATTAATACTAAAATCTAGTTTGGCTGGTATGTCAATGTAATATTATGGCAGGTTATATCTATTTTAGTCAAGAAGCTCATAACCGTACTAGCGCGCTAACTTCCTAGAACAAGGCAACGCCAAAAAATTTGACCTTTAAATTATTATTTATCTTTCAAGCAAGAGTAATAGAGACAGCGACACCTTCGAAGAGAAAAAAAATTCATAAGTAATAGAGATACATAGAGGTAATGACCTATATGTAATGACTATTTTACCGCACGTTTTAATAGAGGTAGCGATCTAGTCTCGTTATGAACTTCTTGATATAACTTTATGAGGAGAAAATAAATACCGTAGTCTATACCTATCATTCGATTCAGTGGTACCACGGTTCAGGCAAATTGGTGGTGAGATTGAGATCGGCGAACATCTTGAAAAAAAAATGTATATGCTCTCTTTGGCAGACCGAAGGGTGAAATTCGTACCCCAACTTGCCCCTACTACGCCGCTTTATGTTTTTGCTCAAAATGTTTGCCGATGGTATCGGTACCAAAGAGTACTTTTAGTATAACTGTTGGTACCAGCGCATATTTTATACGAGTATTAAATGACAATCAAGAAATGCAAATTCGTCGCATTAACACTTTTTTCGGATCTAAAAGACTCTTCTATAATTAGAAGATTCCTGTCCTATTTGCAATTCTTGTGCGAATTTTTATGTCTGTACCGTTCAATTGATTCGCTTGTAAACTTAACAAAAATATGTAGCAGGCGAATTTTATAAATTTTATTAAATTTTGATTTATGGCATAAGAAGTATTTTTTCCTGGTAGCAATATGGTTGTTATAAGGGAGAAAATACTCTGCTCCTGATATCCACATATCTAGCAATTATAATGCTTAATGCAAATGGCGAATTTTATACATTTTATATGAATAATCGAAATCCAACGGTTTGGATACTGTACATATTATTAGAGTGCATTATAAGATAGAAAAGATTAATTATTAACAAATCGCAAGCAAAAACTATTTATTTTTGAAAAAGTTCCTCGGGTCAGGTTTCGAACCTGCGACCTCTTGCATACACGGCAAGTGCTCTACCGACGGAGCCACCGAGGTTCCCATCCCTGAACGTAGAATTTTTCCACCATACCTTTAGGCCTAGTTAACTTTGTATTGGTTGCCGACTGATTGCCAAACACTAAAAAATGTAGATAAAAACTGAACTTTCGAAATTGCTTTCAGTGTGTATTGAACTGTTCAAGAACTATGACGTCACTTTAAGCACGAACGTATCCTTAGATAATCGGAATTCGATAGTATATACATATACATATGTTTTCGATGTTTGGCAACCAGTTAGCAACCGACTCAAAGATACATAATCCACGGACCGTACACCGTTTTTCTGTTTTTATTTTGAGTCTGTGTTAAATAAGTACTTTTTTCCTGCTAACAAAATAATACCATATACCTACATATTTTATGTAGTTGTTATAATGCAGAAATACTCTGCCCATCATATTCGCATACCTAGCAGTTATAATGCTTCATTAAGCTTAAGTGTTTATCAGAGGTTAGATTAACGGAATACGCTCAGTGTTTGCACAACTTAACTTTGTTTTTCTTGTTTAGAAGTTAAAAGTGAAAAATATTTTGGTCTGTGGCAAACATAGAGGATTTTCCTTTGGGGTGGCAAATGACAAGTTATAGTTTGAGTTAGGTTTCGAAAACAACGGTTTGAAATGTAACTTATATTTAGCCATTATCTTGTAAAAAACCAACTTAAAATTAGATCATGACTAATTGTGTGTTATAATTTAAACTGTTGCTTGAAACACTGAGAGGGTTCCGTTATACCTTAATCCAACCTCTGATAAACACTATCCAGAGATGAAATTACAAAATAGTGTATGAAGTTTTTGACGCATTAACAGTTTAATAGTTCATCGGATGATCGATCAAACCTTATTACCTTATGCAAGTCCTTAAATTAAATTACCGATGCGAAATTTTATTAAAAAAAGAACTGATAGTCATAGAAGTTTCGAGTACATTGGCTTGTGATTGTAAAGGGCTTGGACTTTTGGCTCGTATTTAAAATTGTGGCACATAACGTTGATGTAACTTTGTCGTTCAGTTTAGGGTTGGCTTAACAATAATCAGAAAAGCAATATCCAGACAAGTGACGCTGCTCACCAAGACGAGGAAAATCTTATTCGATTAGTATCAATTTATACTTAACACGAGTTTTGAATAAAAAAGTTCAAGATAATCTTAACAAGTCTTAGTTCTTCGCCTTAATGTACAGTTCGCCTACTTTGTATAATACTCGTTAGTTTAAAAATACCTAATTTATATAATTTATACTTGCGATCATCGGCACGCGGTGAAACTTTGAAAACATCTTGATTAAATTAACTAGTGCAATTTCCTAAATCCCTTAAGAATGGTGTTTAAACCGAAACTGGTCGTGAGTAAATCAATACTCAATACTTATAATAAAACAGTAGAAATCATGTGTCTGTACATTGAAGAAAAGTAATAGAAATAGAAGGGGGGTGACTAAAGAAGAGTAATAGAACACAAATCAATGATTTTTAGAATTTTTTTCTGTCTGTCTGTTTGTTCCCGCAAATCTCTAAAACTGCTGAACGGATTTTCATGTAGTTTTCACAGTTGTACAGAGCTTAATTTGTATTGGAATAATAACTTTATTTCATTAAAATCGTATCTCGGAAAAAAAGTAATCGTCATTTAAAAATTTTTGGAATTTTCTTTTCTACTGGTAGTAATTAGAAGTTATGGTACGGGATCTCCTCAACGAATACAGATTTCGAGTTTGGGCTTATTTGATTAGTCTTTATTATCACTTTGGTAAAACATGGACACCAGGGTCTGACGATGGGACTGGAAGGTGGGTACGGGATCTCCTCAACGGACAACAGCAGACCCTTCGAGTTTGAACTTATTTGATTGGTATTTATTAGCACTTTGGTAAAACATGGTGACCAGGGTCTGCTGATGGTACTGGAAGGTGGGTACGGGATCTCCTCAACGGACAACGGACGACACTTCGAGTTTGGGCTTATTTGATTGGTCTTTATTAGCACTTTGGTAAAACATGGAGACCAGGGTCTGATGATGATTTGATTGGTATTTATTAGCAATTTGGTAAAACATGGTGACCAGGGTCTGATGATGGGACTGTGAGGTCGGTACGGGATCTCCTTAACGGACAACAGCAGACTCTTCGAGTTTGGGCTTATTTGATTGGTATTTATTAGCACTTTGGTAAAACATGGTGACCAGGGTCTGCTGGTGAGACTGGAATATGGGTACAGGATCTCCTCAACGGACAACAGCAGACCCTTCGAGTTTGGTCTTATTTGATTGGTCTTTATTAGCACTTTGGTAAAAACCAGGATCTGATGATGGGACTAGAAGGTGGGTACGGGATCTCCTCAACGGACAACAGCAGACCCTTCGAGTTTGAGCATATTTTATTGGTCTTTATTTTCACTTTGGTAAAACATGGTGACCAGGGTCTGCTGGTGGGACTGGAAGGTGGGTACGGGATCTCCTCAACGGACAACAGCAGACCCTTTGAGTTTGGGCTTATTTGATTGGTCTTTATTAGCACTTTGGTAAAACATGGAGACCAGGTTCTGATGATGGAACTGGAACGTGGGTACGGGATCTCCTCAATAGACAACAGCAAACCCTTGGACTGTTGGCTTATTTGATTGGTATTTATTAGCACTTTGGTAAAACATGGTGACCAGGGTCTGCTGATGGGACTGAAAGGTGGGTACGGGTCTCCTCAGCGGACAACAGCAGACCCTTCGAGTTTGGGCTCATTTGATTGGTCTTTATTAGCACTTTGGTAAAACATGGTAACCAGGGTCTGTTGATGGGACTGGAAGGTGGGTACGGGATCTCATCAACGGACAACAGCAGACCCTTCGAGTTTGGGCTTATTTGATTGGTGTTTATTAGCGCTTTGGTAAAACACGGTGACCGTTGCACATAGTTGTTAAAAAAATCATATTCTTTTGTTTTCCTTATTTCCACGAAAATCTCTTCGACGCAGGCGGATCCGCGGGCAAAGGCTAAGTAAGATAAAAAGTAAGTAAGATAAAACCAGTGAAACAAGTACAAGTGAATTTAATCATGTTGCTTAAAAATACACATATATTATTTCATGAATAGATAATAATCTATCGGTTTATCTAATTATTGAATAAGCGACCATTAACTAACCAAGCGAATGTAATGAGAAAGCAGTTCTCTGTTTTGTTTACCAAAACATATCTACTTGCCATTATGTATAAAAAATAACAAAAAAAAAACATTCGTTTTGTTGGATTTTTGCGCTTTTTGCGCTTGTTACGTTCTTTACTGGCTGGTACATTTACAGTTAGATACAAGAAAATAATGTATGTACATAGTTTTGTTGGACCATAGGTTAAGAGATAAACTGTGAAATATGCCAATAGCTGTGCCTATATATTTGTGATTGCCAGTGTCTTCCGATCGGAATCAAACCATTCTAAATTAAATAGAGTTGAAAATTTAATGTTTCCATTAATGCAACGATCGGCCTTGTAAACAGTTTCACCAAGTCTATTCGTGCTAGTTAAGGTAGTCTTTGTACAGACGGTCAGTTGTACCAGAGGGAACAGTCGTGTCGCAAACAGATCGCAAACTAAGTCGCGTTCGAGGAAACATCGGTCTGATTCCCCTTAAATTTTGATTTTAGGGAATCAGACTAAAACTTAAGCTGTTTTGTTTTTTTTTTATAATTACGATATTTTATTTCATAAAACGTATAATAATAGATTAATGCGCTTTAATCACTTCGTGCATAAGTGCCTACTGAATATAAAATAGCGAAAGTTTGTTCCTTTGTAACTAATTTGACTTGACATCCAAAAGGTTTTGCTTTACTCGGCCATTCATTAAATTCGTATATTTTACAGCATGCGATGTGAGTTTTGGACACTTGTACACTTTCATAATTTTCTGTAATATTGATATTTCATTTGTCTTGTTTTAAATATTGACTTCCTTACTAACGGACCGACAACAGAGTCTCCCCATAAAGGCCGTCGCAAATTATAATGCCTCGGCACGGGACTACCTCAAAGTATTAAACCGTGTTACGTACGTGACATTTTGGTACCGTTGACCTGACATCTACAAACATGTACAGCTCATATTGTAAAACTTTACTTTGAGGTGGTCTGGTGTGCCGATCCGTTGTAATATGCGATGAACTTTATGATCCTATTTGGGTGTTTTCGCATTTTGTTGTACATAAGCAAAGTCATCAATCAGTTTTTTTGTTATATAAAGTGCCAATATTGTGACGTTTTTTGAACGATTATAATATTTTCTAAGTAATTGAAGTAAGATCACAATTAAATAGCCACTAAAACAAAAATTATCTGACTGAATATGTGAACCAAAGCCTTGCTTTGTTCCGTTCCGTGACTAAAAAAATATCTCAAAATGAATAAAATAGACATACCCTAGGCAAAATACTTTTTTTTATAAAAAGCAAACCAAAAAAAGATTTAAAAAAATTAACAAGTAACCAAAAAACAACTTTTCAACATACTTTTTTATGGCTATATTCCGTTACCTTAGGTTGATATTGCACCCCTTTTTGTTTGCTAGAGCAAGTGAAAATCAGTCTTTATGTTGAGTGATATTTTTTAATAAAATAACCTTTCTTCGCCGTATTGTTTATGTAACAAAACTATGCCTTTACTATATATTTACCTAATAAATAGAATAATGTGTAATCTTATTTTATGGGACAGTTTCAAAAAGGAAAGTTATGGTAACTGATGGAATTTAAAACACCGTAACACTCTTCCCTTCTTTGCCCCTGATGATATTTTTAAATAATAAATGACATTTAAACATGGCTACAAATATATAGGTAGTACTTGTAAACGCGCTGTTGATATAAAAAGAAGGTCAAGTAAGTATATTTTCAAGTTATGCCCTGTAAAATTAACACTCTACACAAACTGATGATCACAGTGTATCTGCCATTTCATTCCGTTACTTTTTTCCACCTTATACGTTACCACTGATTGAGTTTCGGAATGGAGTAACGGAAAGCTTAACAGCATGTTTATAACACAGTTTTGTACTTGTTTTTGTTGCTATAGCAGAAATAATAATAGCTGTGATAAATACGCTTTACGATTATACTAATTTAATAGTTATAAACTGCTTCTTAGCATATTAATCTTGGTCACGGTTTCTGGAATAGAAAAGTGTACCACAGCAATCCACACAACGTTTTAGCAAAAATCTGGGCAAGCACTGACTGTTTTGCAATAGCAGTCCCTTACGTAATACAGTGTTGCTAGATTAATAAAATAATTATGAATTTGTGGATTTTTCTTAAAGATTTCGTGTTTAAATCATGGTAACGGTGTATGGAAATCCACTTGTTCCAATAACTTGGACAGTATTCAAAAGTTTTTTTTTAAATAATAATAAGCCAAATTTCAGTTGAAATTGCGTATTTATTAAAATACTTGGGCAAGTTTTACAACAATTAAATTGTATTAAAAAGTCCAGTGCAATGAAATATCGAAACATGTTTTATTCAATCGGAGTTGCAACATAGCAAAAAGTCCGCATTTTTTTAAAGAAATATTTTATTAAAGTGGTTGTTTTAGAAGATTTTTATTGTTTGTAGGTGTAATTAATTGAATTAATCTCTATACTAGCTAGAAAAATACATTTTTATAACAAAACCTCAAATATAATTGTTTTTGATACATTCAAAGTCATGTGACACGACAAAAATGTAATGTACAACTCTTGGCGAAAACACCCATTTTCGAGATTTTGCATACGATTCCCTGAAAATTTTAAACATTCATGTGACGCCACGGGCAAAATACTACAAATATAAAAGTATGTGCTACCTAGTAGATAATATTGTAGAAATAAATAGAATAGAATAATATTGTAAATGAGAGACATTGTTATTCCTTTATTTATAATATAATAATATTAATAAATGTGATTTCTAAATGCAATCAAACTTTAATTTAACAATTAATGTATAAGGTAAACAGCATTGTAGATTATGATAATGATTACGAGGCAAATCTTTAGTGCGAATAATAAAATAATCTGGCGTTTAAATTTGCGATAGGTATGCAATCCTAGCTTCATATTGAAACCCTAGCTAAACCCACAAACTATACGATACACTTTCTGACAAACAGCAATAATAATTTATCAATTTCTGTGACCCTACGATACACGAATTCAGAGGACAGTGAACATTCTATAAGTATTATTTTGTTATGAACAAAGAAAGTTCTTTTGTGTTTATTTATTATAAATATGATAAACCCGAAGGACGTTGCTTACTTTGCATTTTGCTTCTTTAATCCACTATTTGTTACCAATGCGAGTTAACTGTCTCGTAAAGTCGATTTAGCCTAAATATTATTTGAATTATCTAATCTTTTCTCTAATCTTTTGTGTTTATTTATTATAAATATGATAAACCCGAAGGACGTTGCTTACTTTGCATTTTGCTTCTTTAATCCACTATTTGTTACCAATGCGAGTTAACTGTCTCGTAAAGTCGATTTAGCCTAAATATTATTTGAATTATCTAATCTTTTCTCTAATCTTTTGTGTTTATTTATTATAAATATGATAAACCCGAAGGACGTTGCTTACTTTGCATTTTGCTTCTTTAATCCACTATTTGTTACCAATGCGAGTTAACTGTCTCGTAAAGTCGATTTAGCCTAAATATTATTTGAATTATCTAATCTTTTCTCTAATCTTTTGTGTTTATTTATTATAAATATGATAAACCCGAAGGACGTTGCTTACTTTGCATTTTGCTTCTTTAATCCACTATTTGTTACCAATGCGAGTTAACTGTCTCGTAAAGTCGATTTAGCCTAAATATTATTTGAATTATCTAATCTTTTCTCTAATCTTTTGTGTTTATTTATTATAAATATGATAAACCCGAAGGACGTTGCTTACTTTGCATTTTGCTTCTTTAATCCACTATTTGTTACCAATGCGAGTTAACTGTCTCGTAAAGTCGATTTAGCCTAAATATTATTTGAATTATCTAATCTCTTCTCTTCGTTTGATTGATAATTATTTCACCTGAAAAGTATAGTTAAATAGAAAGAAAATCCTCTGATTTATAGCTACTTATCTTAGAGAGATCGTAAAATTTTACTAACGTGAAGAGGCAGCGCCTGTCGTTGCCGACATTCGTATAGATATGTAAGAATTTGGATGTAGTTACTAGCCTCTCATTGCTACCGCCCGGGAAACGGTTGTTGGTAGCTAGGTAGCTAGCTTTACCATTTGTTGATGTTCTCTGACAACATCGTCGCAGATCTCGATGCACATCTGCTCGGTAAGTCTCCCGTCATCGGACGCGTAGGCGGCCGCTTGCCACGCGACGCCGAGCTTGGACAGAGCGCGACCGGACATGCCGGCCGTGCGGGCTGCCAGCTTCGAGCACAGAGCTCCGTAGTCGAACTGGTCCAATACTAAACGCCTGTTGAATAAACACTCCAATATTTTTTTATATAAAGATAAAGAATAAGATTGAGCTTCAAGCTTTCAACGTACTAAACAAAAGCGCTACAGGCAAATCTAGTTTAACATCTAGACTACGAACCTTTTCTTCCATACTTTTTTGTTGGGCTTCAAGACAAAGTTATCAAAGTAGTCATAAATAATTCTCCTGCGTTCTTTCTCGCCAGGCAGATCAAAGTTTAATATTTGGTTAAGACGGTCGTAAACTGCCTGGTTGATGTTTTGTGGAGCATTGGACGCCAGTACCAGCATTACCCTCTTACTCTGGGCCGAAGTGCGGTACAAGAAGACGTCAATCGCTGCTTTCAGGTCGTCGCTAACTTTATCTGAAGTTGTTTTTTGTAGGAAGACATCGGCTCTACTGATGAATAGGACAACGCCTGTGTTTATGCGGATATACATATTGAGTGTTCAAATATGAATATATTTACTTATGAAATGTTTTATAGATATAAAGCTAAACGCACCTTTTATATGTAGGTTTGCCCAATCCAATAATTCATTAATTGTATTAGCAGCGTCTGCATCTGAACATGCAACGGCGCTACCTATAACTAAAGCGAAGTCCATGCCACAATATTTTGCCAAATTCTGTAACAATTTGCACAGTCATATGCTCTAGCAATTGTCTATACTATGGGCGAGAAGTATATAATGTAGTATACGTGTACCTTTGATACCGTCGTTTTACCAGTACCGTCAGGCCCCAGAAAGAGCAAGTTACTGTAGAAACCTTTATTTTGACGGGCGCTTTTTGTGTTGCTGGCGATGGCCCGAAGCCTGTTCTCCAACGCTGGCGCCAACACGACGCCACATAACAGGTCTGATGACTTATGAAAAGTTTCAACAGCTTTTGTAACCGATACTATTGGTTGTCTTATTGCGTCTAGTATGAAGACTCTTGATGTTTCGAAAACAAGTTTCGGTTTTCCTATAGACATGTAAAATATAGGTATAATAAACCCAATCAGTCTGAAAAATATCTACGCCATCAAAAACAAAACTTGTAAAAAAAAAAAGTCTCGCAACTTATTTCTTCTACCGTAAAAAGTTGTGAGATCCATATAAATCCAAGTCGGTTAATTTATTCAGTCCCTATTTTTTTTCAGTTATTTTATTACATTAGCTAACCTAACAACATCTTATAGTGACCATATCAATATTAAAAATCTTTTATGTTTTAAATAAATATATTGACTTGGCACTCGCAAGTAATACATATTATATTAAATTAGATTATTTAGTGCGATTGCCAAGTCAATCTATTTATTTAAAACATAAAAGATTTTTAATATTGATATGGTCACTATAAAATGTTGTTAGGTTAGCTAATTATGTACTTAAGACAGAATGTCCCATAAGTAGGGACTGAATAAATTAACCGACTTGGATTTACATGGATCTCATAACTTTTTACGGTAGAAGAACTAAGTTGCGAGACTTTGAGGCCAGTTTCTGAATTAAGAAAGTCTCGCTAAGTAGATACATAAGTGACGAATTGGCCAATCACAGCGCTGCATTTGAAAGTTAAGCACTACTTAACTAGAAATTCTCAATTGTGAAATCGGGGGTTGGTTTTTTTTTACAAGTTTTATTTTTGATGGCATCTGATTTCTTTTTGTGCATAGTCCTTCTTTTTTTTCCTTTCCGGTACCTTCTACTTACAACTGCAAATGTAACGTTATATTCCCATATATTTATATGGGATTACGTTATTTATGCAGTTGGTGTATCTAGAAAACTGGACTGAAATTGCGAAATATTTTAGTTTTTCCTTGATTTATACACTAAACACTAATTTTATTCCAAATTTGAAGCTTCTATGTCTGCTAGAAGTGTCTTAGAGTTTTGATGATCGGTCAGTCAGTCAGTCAGTGAGTGACAAAATTGAGAAACTTTGACTAGGTATAATTCTTAAACTGCTGGTTCAAATGGAATAACCAATTATTTACCAAGTTATTAAATATATCAGAAAAAATATCTATACTTTCCCTAGGCTCGGTGAGCATCACTCTATAGACACTAGGAAGAAACATAAACTGGCTTTTCCAAAAATTAGACTTGCAAAAGTAGGCACCTCTTTTGTAGGACATGGTATAAGATTTTACAATAAACTTTCAAAGGAGGTCCTTAGTTTTTCAGAAAATAAGTTTAAATTATATATTAAGCAGGGACTCTTAAGAAAAGCATATTATAAAATCAATGACTATTTGGATGATAGTGACGCTTGGTGTCATGAGAATATGGATTGATACTACTGTTCTATTATTTTCTAACTGATTTGTGTTTTTATATAGACCAATATTTTTATATTGTTTTTTTATTATCAGTTTGACATATCTTTATACATATTAACATGAATATTTTATAACTTAAACTTGGCATTTATTAGTTGAATCTGACTATCAAAAAAAGTGATAAACTACACTGGTGGACAAAAAAATCGACTCAAGCATTGTTGTTCTACATTTAAGGAAATAACCCAATCATACAAGCATAAACTTACATAATCCGTAAATCATTTTAAAGGTATAGGCTCTTCCGTCGTTGCCATGCAAGCACATTCGGGACTCGTCAGAGAACAAAATGGAGAGCCATTGGTCCAAGGTCCAGTTTACGTGTTCTTGGGCAAATTGAAGTCGCGCTTGCCGATGAGCTGTGGTCAGTTGGGGCCCGGTTGCTGGTCTTTTTGGTGTCAGGTTAGCTTTCTTTAGTCTTCTAGCGATCGTTCGCCGACTTACAGCCCGATCTCGTACTTGTCTGAGTTCTTGTTGGATCTCAACTGCGGTCAAGTGACGATTTCTTAAAGAACTTAAAACGATGAAGCGGTCATCTTGCTCAGAAGTGCATCTTGTTCTGCCAGACCCTGGCCTCCGAATGACGACGCCGGCCTCCACGAAGCGTCTGAAGACTCTGGAGACAGCTGATTGGCTTAGGTGTAATTCTGCAGCCACGCTTCGTTGGTTCCGCCCCAATCGCAATAGGGCATGCACTTGAGTGGCCTCTAATGGCGTGGTGTCCATTTTCGGATGACGTAATCACTGGGTAATTAAGGTTGGTGTTAACAGGTTGAAATTGTGTAAGCAAGTGAGGGAAACTCTCTCGTTGGTTTTCTCACATCCCCCTTTCTGGGGCGTGGGTATTCAGCTTCGGGGCGGGTGCCCCCTTGCTGAGACGTCTTCCGATGCCCATGACTATGGGCATGTCCTTGGGTTGTCTTGTCCGGTGGTGTTTTGCGGCTCTACTCTCGAGGAGCACGGCTCGACTCAGGGAGGAGTTCGGCTCTACTCAGGGAGGAGCCGCGGTTTTTATGTGGTGTCCGGCGTGGGCGCGCGCGACGCGAGTACCGCGGGCGCGCGCTGCGCGGGGTAGCGCGGCGCGGGGGCGCGCGGCGCGGAGGCGCTTGGCGCGGGGGGGCGCGGCGCAGGGGTGTGCGGCGCGGGGGTGCGCGGCGCGGGGGCGCGCGGTGCGGGGGTGCGCGGCGCGGGGGCGCGTGGTGCGGGCGCAGTCGTCGCGGACGCGCGGGTCGCGTCGGGCGGCTCTGTGTTCTCGTCCGGTGGTTTGAGGAGGTCCCGTGGCAGGCGGCGGCGATCGGGGGGGCGCGCGTGGTGCGGCGCCAGCTCTCGAAGATGTGAGAACGGCGCATGCTCTGCGCGCGTAAACATCCCCGTCGCGAGCCGGCTGACGAAGTCGTCCAGGCGTTCGATCCTCAAGTCCCTCGCGATCACGTCGTTCCTCACGTAGCGAGGCGCGCCGACGATGGTGCGAAGGGCCAGGTTTTCTTGGGCTCGGAGACGTTTCTTATTCGTCTCCGAGACTAGAGCGTACCATGCCGGCGCAGCGTACGTGAGGCGGGATCTCACATAAGTTTTGTAGATCCCGAGCTTCGCACGCAGAGGTAGGCTTGAAGACAGGAGCGGTCGCAGTCTTGCTCGCGCTCCTTTCACCTGGGCGACGACGTTGTCCACGTGTTTCCGCATTGAGAGTCTCCGGTCAATGGTGACTCCCAGGTACTTCACGTGGGGCAGCCATGGGACCTCGACTCCGTGGAGTTGGAGTGGTGGTGGTTCCTTGGTGCTTCCGGTGATGAGGGCCTGCGTCTTCCCGACATTGACCGATAGTCGCCATTTGGACAACCAGTCTGGGAGCAGGTCCAGGGTGCGCTGCATCTTCGCCGCAGCGTGGTAGGGCTTGTATGACGATACGAAGTAAGCCGCATCGTCGGCGAAGAGAGCGAGTTGGGTTCCCGCTCCCAAAGGGATATCATCGGTGTACCGAGAGTAGCAGGCTGGGGACAAGCAGCTTCCTTGTGGAACGCCAGCTTTGATCTGGCGCTCTCCGGAGATGGCGTCTTCCACCACCACTCTGAAGCGGCGGTCAGCTAGGAACGACTTCACGACCCTAACCAGGCGCCGAGGGGCTGGAGAGGTCGACAGTTTGTATAGCAGGCCCTCGTGCCATACTCTGTCGAAGGCCTTCTCCATATCCAGAAGTACTGCAACGGTGTACTCCTTCTTGTTAAGGCCTACCGACATGTGGTGCAGTACTCTGGTAAGCTGGAGGGTCGTGGAGTGGTCAGCTCTGAAGCCGTACTGTTCCGGGCGGGGTGTGATGTGGGGCGTCAGTTTCCCGAGCAGGAGTTTCTCAAACACCTTTGAGACGTTGCTGAGCAGGGTGATAGGCCGGTTGTGTTCCGGCCGTCTGGAGTCCTTGCCTTGCTTTGGAAGCATGATGACGTGGCCGACCTTCCACTGAGTAGGGAAGTGCCCCGTTCGCATGATTCCATTGAAGAGGCGCGTCACGGCAGCGACTATTCGAGGGGGTAGGTGCCGGAGCGCCAGGTTGGTAATGGAATCAGCTCCTGGGGCCTTGCGTGGTTTGGTGCGGTTGATCACCCGCTTCACCAGGCCAGGCGAGAAGACGGTGGGGTCTTCTTCAGCGACTGTCGGCTCAGCGAAGTAGTCTCGCAGGTGGGACTCGACTGCTCTGACGTGCTCCACATCGTTTGTCGGGTTTGGCGTAAATTGGCCTTCGAGGCTCTCGGCGAATATCTCGGCTCGATCTTGGGCTCGGAATCTTGGGTGGCCGTCGCTGCCCAGCAGCGGTCGGACTGGAGTTGGGGTTGTGGACAGCTGCCGGCATAGGCGATGTACAGAGGGAACGTGTTCGCCTATGGACTTGACATGGCGTTCCCAAGATTCTTCAGCGTTGGCGTCGAGTTCAGCCTTCACCTTCTCCGTGAGAGCGTTGAGGCGAGTCTTGAGCGTGGGGCAGCGGGTGTGCTGCCAGCGCCTCCGAATCCGTCGCTTTTCGCGTATAAGTTCTTGGATCCGAGCGGGGAGAGGTTGTAGTCTTCCCGTGCTCGGAACCGTGTGCGAAGATGTTTCCAGCGCGTTTCGGATGCAGCTAGTGAGCTCAGACGTCAGCCTCTCCACATCTTCGGAGTTGGTGACGAGGCAGGATATGGATGCCTCCTGGAGGGAGGCCTCGAAGGCGGGCCAGTTGTACCGTCGACGTGTTGCAGGTGGCGAGACCCGGGTGGGCATGTCCTCCACAATGAGAAGGACTGGCCTGTGGTCCGACGGGAGGTCGATAAAGACTTCTTGGCTTGGCGGTGTTCTCAGATCTTTGTACACCGCTATATCCAGGACGTCTCCAAGCCCCGTTTGCGGGCAGTAATGAGTAGGCTCGCCGGGGCCGATGACGTCATAGTGGTGCGAGATCGAGTCCTGGAGGAGTCGGAGTCCTTGGGCATTCGCCCTCGCGGAGTTCCACGCTGGGTGTTTGGAGTTCAGGTCGCCGGCTATGATGGTAGGGTGCGGCGCGCTGAGGACATCGTGTAGGTCCCTGAAGTCAAGGCGCCGGGCAGGAGCCTTGTAGGTGGCAAATAGTCGCAGCGTTTCGCCAGCGACCTGGATCTCGACTCCAAGAGCGTATATTGAGGAGTACTCCTTGAAGGCGATTTGCTGGTGGATTATCCTCCTCTTGACCAGGACCGCCAAGCCTCGCCAGACTCGGCCAGTCTCGGGGGAGTGCTCATCCTTCCTGTAGACATGATAGTTAGGGATCTTGAACTTATCTTTGTCTGACAGGTGGGTCTCGCTGATGAGCATCACATCGACGTTTTGTTCTCTGAGGAAGAACTGGAGCAGTCGTCTCTTCCCAGTGAGCGACTGGGCGTTCCAGTGCACTATTCTTAGTGACTGGAGCTCTGTTGTAGCTGGAGGGTGGCTACGCATCTAAGGACGTCCGGGTGGCTTAGAAGGGCCTTGAGCAGTTCCAAGGTCTTTTCTTCTTGGAAGAGCTGTGCCGGAGGTGCGGTTTGGGCCTTTGAAGTAGTGGCTGGGGTAGGGGCCGGTGCAGGGATGGGCTGCTCAGCCATCTTCTTTTTATTTTTCCTCCCTCTCTTGCGGCGTGGCTTGAGGGGGTCCGTTCTGGCCGTAGGCGGATTTGCCTGGGCCGTGAGTGAGGAGGGAGCTGTCCTTTCCTCTGTAGGGTTGGGTTGCGAGGGCAGTGGGTTGGGCTTGGTAGCAGTGCCCGTCAGGGCCACCGTACCGGCTTTCTTATTCCGGGCTTCCCTCCGGAACACAGGACACGACGTGTTGTTGGCTGCGTGGGGCCCTCCACAGTTAGCACACGTCGGCGGCTCTTCCTTGGGGCGTGGGCACTCCTTTGCAGGGTGCTCCTCGCCGCATCGTACACACGCTTGTGTGCGGTGGCAGTGGTGTGAGGAGTGCCGGAACTGCTGGCATCTGTGGCATTGTGCAGGTCCCTTCTTTCCCCTCCAGGCTTCGATTTTGACGCCTGGCATATACATGAGCTCTGTTACTTCATATATAGCCGGCGTCAGTGTTGGGGTTTTCTTAAGTTGGGCATAGAATATGCAGCCCGGGCGACCCGCTCTGGCCCGTATTGGCTTGCAATATTCTGCCTCGAAGCCGAGCTCAAGTAAGGCGTCGGTGAGCTCCTCCGGCTCGGTGTTCACGGGGAGTCCTCGTATCGCCACCTTCAAGCTGCGCTCGGCGGGAAGGGAGTACGTGAACCACTTTACTCCGTGGTCCTTGTCCAGCTTGGTGAGGTAGTGTTGGAGGAGGCGGTACTCTTCGTCCGATGTGGGCGTAAAGCGTACTCCTTGCTGGAAGGCGCGCGCGTTCGGGCTTCTGCCAAGTTGGGTCGCTATTTCACGAATGTGAAATTGCCAGTTTGGTAGTTTATCCACTACGAGCGGTGGATATCTGGCCTTCCTTGGCATGGCCTGTGCTAGGGGGGCAGCCGTGGATGGTGAGGCGGTGGCCGGCACGGCGGCGGGCGGCGCGACGACAGGCGTCGCGGCGGCGGGCGTCGCGACGGTGCGCGGCACGGCGGCGGGCGGCGCGGCAGCGGGCGGCGCGGCGGCGGGCGGCGCGGAGGCCGGCGGCGCGGCGTCGGGCGTCGCGACGGCATGCGGCACGGCGGCGGGTGGCGCGGCGGCGGGCGGCGCGACTACGGGCGTCGCGGCAGCGGGCGATGCGGCGGTGAGCGTCGCGAGGGTGGGCGTCGCGACGGAAGGCGTCGCGACGGACGGCGTCGCGGCGGAGGGCGTCGTCGCGACGGAGGACGTCGCGGTGGTGCGTGGCGCGGCGGTCCGCGGCGCGGCTGCGCGCAGCGCGACGGCGCGCGGCGCGGTGGTGCGAGGCGTTGGGTACCCAAGGGGTGGGCGATCAGGTCGCGCTCGTTGCGCGACTGGGAGGCGCGATGCCGCTTTTCCCTGGGCTGCACGCGGTGGATCCGGGCATTGCTGCAGGGGGGTGGCTGCAGCGGCGGCATAGGAGTAGGGCACGGGAGAAGGCACGTCGCAGACTCGCTTCTCCGTGCTCTCTGTCCTAGTGCTGCTCGTGTCGAGCGCTCTCTTCGTCCTTGGAGGGAGGGGGGGCAGAGTCAGCGGCATAGATGACGCCAATGCTGCATCTGCCGTTGGGGAGCCTGGGACTGCGAGTTCGAGGCGGCGCTGGCGAAGGTGGGCCTCCATCGTGAGTAGGAGTCCCTCCGTCAAGCAGTTGGCACGTCGCAGTCGAGCCGTCATAATCTCATCGAGCTCGAGACCATGGCGCGGAGACCCCGGCTGCTCGAGCGCGAACGGCACGGCGTACTCGGTGCTCGTGCTGATGGCCCCCCATTGGAGGTCGTGGAGCGAGTGCGCACGACTAATGGGGGTGGAGTCCGACGTTGATCCCCTGGGTAGACTCAGGAGTGCTGGGTCTACTTCCTGGGATGACGACTGGGTGGTGGCGTGGTGGTAGGAGTCCTGAAAAGGACTGTTGGGACGCGAGCCCTGAGAAGGGCTGTTGTTGCCGCTCATTGTAAGTGAGCGGCGGCTGCGGGGGGGGTGTTACGCGTGCGACCTATGAGTCGTGGCTAAGTGAGGGAAAAAAATTATTGCACGTCCTTTTAACGGGAAAAAGGGAGCTTAACGCGTACGCATCTGTACGAGGTAAAAACTGTTCAAATACGGTAAATGAATTTCACGTCCTGTATACCGAATACTTTTAAACCAAAATGCATTTATTCAAAGGTGGAGGCCTATACCTTTAAAATGATATATATATTTCATATGTTTATGTTTGTATGATTGGGTTATTCCCTTGAACGTAGGACAACAATGCTTGAGTCGATTTTTTTGTCCACCAGTGTATATTGTTTAGTATTATTTTATATAAGTAAAAAAAAACTGTAACAGTATTAAGCCATATTCAGAAAAAAAACGGATAAAAAGACATGGTCTTGCTAAGTTTCTTGCCCTTCTTCTTAGCAAGATTAATCGAATGGGCGGATTTAGGCATTACATCTATTTATAGTTTATTTATCTATTAACTTATTTATTCATTGCATTATGTAGGTATGTATATAAAGGATGTTTTTTTAGAGGTATAGAACTTTGAAATGGAATAAAACAAAGATGATTTTTTTGAAAACCCGAAACGATTGACCACTTGCAGGAAAGGATTCGGCGAGTTATTGCCGATATACGGCCACAAATGTTGGAAAAGGTCATCGAAAATTGGACCTCCAGATTAGACTACGTCCGAGCCAGCCGTGGCGGACATATGCCAGAAGTCATATTTAAATTATAATGCCAGAAGATTGTCTTTCGAATAAAATAAATTTCATATCAATAAAAAAAATCATCTTTGTTTTATTCCATTTCAAAGTTCTATACCTCTAAAAAAAACACACGTTAAAATATTTAATTTTTTTACTTATGTTAGTATATATTTGGCTAGGCATTATATTTATTTATGGTCTATTCAGTTTATTTATCAACTTATTTATTAATTGCATTATGTAGGTATAATAATACTCTTATTCCAATAAGTTTTTTTATTTTATGCATGCATAAGTTTAGTAGCCCAACTTAAATACAGTTTTTTTATATATTTCCCGTATCATATTTATTTCATCATAAAATATTATCTTTATACAGATTAGATTTGACATGTAAAACGTATACTTTATGTATCTATTTTACAAATAAAAAATTTGAATTTGAATAAAATTTGAAATATACCGTGTTTATATAATGCCTGCTTGGTTACTGAAAATTCAGGCTTCTAATTTATCCACAACGAAGTTATAGGGTCGAAAATGGCCTGAACTGTTTCGAGAAAAGGATGGTACGGCCGTGCCGCTTTTTAGCTCGACTTGGCGGGGGCACTGCTGTGCCCCCAGATAATATAGGAAGATTTTCCCAATTGATCCAAGCTGACCGCCATCTTACAATTTTTTATCATTTATACGAGAAATTGTGGAGTATAGTGACAAATAAAATAGGTTTGTGTTGTTTAGGTAGGGTTTGTGCATCCTAATAAATATAAGTATACTGCTACGCTCAGACTATCAGGTAGATAATGTAGCATAGCGTTGCAAGTTAAATAAAGAAAACTTACTGACTCTAACGAAGTTCATAGCGATTAAACCGCTATAATAACCAATAACAACACAGAGTCCCAGCACCGCAGCAACTATGAGAGTCTTGTCCCATTGCCTGACCAGAGCTGACAGTCCTTTCCCTACGACTCCACCAGTTGTTCTGCCGACAAACAAACGTTATTAACCGACTTCAAAAAGGAGGAGGTTCTCGATTCACCTGTATTTCTTGTTCTATATTTTTCTGGATTTGCTACTCCGTCATTTCTTAACCGATTTTAATAATGCTTTTTTTGTTTGAAAGAGTGTGTTAGTTTGGTTATGACCTGATGAAGGTCTTTAGAGATGTTGTAGAACTCCTGAATTAATATTGAGTCAATCGCTTAGCATATTAAACCAAATTATTTTTAGTTGAGACGATGAACTACATTGTGTATATTTCAGATTTGACGTAAGTATGTCTGTTTCACAATCACCGAGAAAATAATCTGTAAGATCAACAAAATCACGGAAAATGTCATTATTATTTCAACCACTTACTGGATAGTATCCATAATATCGTTCGTGCTATTTGGATCGATATTAAACAGTCCGCCCATTAAATCCGTAACATTATCGTCGGATATACCCATATTTCCATGTGAAAGCTTAAAGTGTTGCTGAGGAACAATATGCTGGATAACTTTCGCTCGACGAACAGTAGCTTTCTTGGGCACGCCCACTTCGTTTCTAAACAATTCACGTAACTTTAATCCTTGTCTTTTTGGAGCCTTTAAGTATCTAAGAACTGATAAATTCTAGGATAGGTGGCTTGGCAGCTTGCACTCAACAGATGACTTAATTAATTTAAAAAAAAGTAAAATATTTTATTTAAGTACCAAAAATAAATGGTTTTGGATTGTGGTCTTGACCAATAAATCCTATAGATAAATAAATTATGCAACTCTACTACAGCCTATACCGGGTGTAAATAGACAGCTACCATTAAATGAAACCACATATTATACCGACCCTACTGAACCATTTTTCCCAAGAATCATACCCGCGGACACACTTAGTTTGGGAAATAATTGAGTTCCAAACAAAAGTCCGACATACGAGCGAGTTTCGAGAGAGCATCTTCCGTGAAACAACTGTTTCGAGGCAGCGTTCTAAAATAGACCTTCCTCCTACGAGATAAAGTCTTTCGAGTTACAGTTGAATATCCTTTTCTCTGAAGATTTGCGCGGGTTTTTTTTTTCTAATAGTTGTTCAGTATGATCAGTAGAGTATGTGGTTTTATTTAAAGGTCGCACTCAATTTACATTCTGTATAGAAAAATCCCAAAATTTTCATTTACATCATTCGGCTCAGCTCATATAAGAGTATGATATCGAAAGGTACCTTGAATTTTTTTTTACCAATAGCTCTTCTTTTACTGAACAACCCCCAAAAATTTCAGACTCGGGAAATAAACAGTTTTCCCAAAAAATTAATCTTAAGTTTTTAAAATAACCTCAAAGAAATTTGGTATTCGTCTTTGCGTTTCAAAATCATCTATAGAAATGTGTTTTTACGAAGGAAAATTATTTTTTTTTGTTAGATTTTGGAACGCAAGTTTATCAACAGGTCATGAATGCACGCCTTGTACTCGCGTTGGAGAAAAATCTTTCAGCAAAAGTAAAAATAGAAGAGCGTGTTAGGTTGCTTTTGATCATAAATTTAGGGAGCCGAGCGAAGCTTTAGGTGGTAGAGCTAATGCCGGGCTCGACTGTGGAGGTACCACCATCTTACTCGGAAATCCTCCCGAAGTTATTCGGGGGAGAGTAAGAGGACAGCTCTCAGGAAAAAAAACCAGGCGGCCCACCATTGCCTGGGACCGATGGATGGCGGTATATCATATCCATCCCCAATTGCCGGGCCTTATATAAATCAGACTGGTGACGGGCAGCGGCGTCACCGGTGCAAGGGTTTCGGCACCGCGCTCACCAACCCGCCTGCCCAGCGTGTGTGAGTATGGGCATTTCTTCCAGGAGGACCGCCAAGAGTGGCGAAATCCTGGAAAGGCCTATGTCCAGCAGTGGACGAAATAGGCTGATGGATGGATGGATGGAGCGAAGCGGAGCTTACGATATTCCCAAAGGGACCACGTTTATTAGACTATGATATAGGAACAATATTGTTTGGTATGGGTGTATAAATAAGTGGGACGCTTTAAAAAAAACTATTAATTTCCTGAGCGCTCTCCAAGGGGGTAGGCTATATACCCCCTCCTCCACCCCCAACTCCCACTATACATATGTATATATCCTTATTTATGAGTCTTTCCCATCATTCATTATGTAAAAGAACAATAATAAAATCAACTAGTTATGTTTTGGAGGAATAACCAAGAAACATACGTTCTGGCAGTATCGTTTTGAGTTTTCAGTTGCTGTTCTTTATTCGAAAATTTATTTTGTCCTCTTGACTGTTTCGAATTCTTTCCCTGAGTAAGTAATAAAAGTTTACTGAAAGTTTACTTGAATAAATTATGATTTTCTTTATGAATCTGTTAAATTTAAAACTGCGATTATGAAGGTTTAAACATTATGAGAACTGAACCGCGATATTTCTCTTCCAAATATAATTCATATCAAATGCACTGGTTTTAATCCATACTTTAACTGTTATTATATTCTGCATCTCTTGATGATCAAGTTTCCCTCGCTGCACCTTGGACTGCTTACTGGAAACCTCATCAGGTTTCGCATTCTGTCCCTTCAACATTTTTCTGAACATAAGTTCATCCGCTAATCCTAATATTAAAGGAAAATTATTAAAAAGCTAATTCTGTGCGTACCATCTTGTTTTAAAGAGGGCACCTAGGTTTATAATTCTTAAATAAGCACCTTGAAAACAATGGTATGTAAAAATTAAAAGGAACTCAAGCATTATAAACTTAGAATGGAAAATCATTAATAAAATAATACTAAATGTTGACGTTAAAAAATAATATTCAAAATGGTCAAGCGAAGCCTCACTGAATATCACTGTCCCATTGCCCAGAAGATTTCCGGTAATTTTCTACTTTTTGAAACGAGGTTTTCTTAATTAACTCTTGAGCGTAATCTTGGCTACTATCGCGCCTGATAACCGTTCACAAAAACTTTCACTCGGTTGGGTTTTCTACCCTGGTCGCAACACTGACCGTTCAAAAATGGCATGGCAGTTTCGCTGCACTGGTGTCGATTTTTTTCAACATCAACAAACTCTTCGCAGGTTTCATAAAATTTGCATAGTGCACTTCAAAATGACAGATAAAAATCAAACGTTAAAATGTCAAATGGTGGGTCGCTACGCTACAAAACAAAACATATTCAAAAACCCGTTATAACCCGAGTGTTCCTACCCCGCCTAGGGATCTTTAATGAACGCACTTCTGACGAAAAGAGTCTACAAAAACACGACGAAAACTGTAACTGTGATAACGCGCTCACGCAGAAAGTGTATCCATATATCACATAAGTAAAGTATATCCAGGCCTGAGTTTAGTTTGATCGCCTGGCGATCATGACATCTCTTTTGCACGCGGTGAATTTGTATATGCTATCCTGCTGTCAGTGATGAGCGGGCGATCAAACAGAACGCGGCCCAGAAGTGCGTTCAATAAAAAACACTTTGCAGGATAGGAACCCTAGTTTTGCAACACTGAGGCCCATTACACAATTAAAAAAATAAGGTATAACACTTTAGCTACACACTCGACGAGGAGCGAGGAAATAGTAAGGGAAGTGGGCAGGGACGTCGTGTGGCTGCGTTAATCGTCCTGCCGCTCACGCTGCTCCTCGTCGTGCCCATCACTCCCTTCTTTGTCGGTTGTTTGTGCGCGATTCAAAGGAGCGGCAATATGAAGACGAGTAGCCAGCCACATACATACTCGCGCTGTTGTCAGTCCGCTTCGAGCGCTCTTACGGAAAGCAAGTGCGAGATTTTTGTATGTTTTCAGTCATGCCACCATTGATGTCGGCCGACGAATGGTCAATTGAAAATATACTAAAATTTATTGACCTGTTAGGTGCTGAGCCAGCAATTTGGGACCCAAAAAATAAAAACCATAAATTGAAAAACAAGTCACGATTGTTACAAAATGCTAGGTACCTATTAAAACTTACGAGATTTAGGCATTATATCTATTTATAGTTTATTTATCTATCAACTTATTTTATTCATTGCCATCTAGGTATCAACAACATTCTTTTTTATAATATTCTTATTCCTATATTTCTTTATTTTATGAATATATGTAGGTATAACTTCACTAGCCCAACTTAAATATATAAATATTTTTCTACATTTCCCGTATTATATTTGTTTCATCATACAATATTGTTTTTTATAAAGATTAGATATGAACTGTAAAACGTTTACTTTATGTACACACTTAAGTATGTATTTTAAAAAGTGAAGAAACTGATCCTTCCCGATCGGCAAATTAAGCAGTGGGAAATAGCTAGAGATGTTGGCATTAGCAAGAAACGAGTTCATTTCGTTTCATTGGAACTATAAATAAGCACATAAACGCAGTACTATAGGGTTCATACAAAAATTAACGAGAAGATGGCCGGGAATCCGTCCCTTCTTACGAGTATCTAATAATTGATAAACGTCCGGGAATCCGTCCGATTTACCAATGCTAGTGGCTCGACACAAACACAAAAATACCCCGATGTACTAAGAAAGTCACCGGTGCAATTCCATATCGCGATCTAATTACGTACAGCGCCATCATCTAGTTTTGAGATTTGGAAACAATTGTTGTTGCGCTGTATACAAAAGTCGTTGGTGGCATATCACTACAATGTTAAATAACATTAAAAGATTTTATTTTTGGCCAGGTATTACGAATGATATAGGAATTTGTAAGGCATTGGAAACAATGTCAGTTACACAAACATATCAATAAACAGGTCAAAGAACCTATGTTGATAACAACAACTGCCAACGCAGCATTCGAACGAGTCAGCTTAGACATCATGGGGCCGCTGCCCGTCGATAATGTAAACAATAAGTATATTCTTACGTTGCAATGCGACCGACCTTACGAAATTCGTGGAGGAAATAAAGACACGGAATCAGTAGCAAAAGCTTTTATTAATAATTTTGTATTAAGGTGTGCTATACCAAAATCAATAATCACTGACATGGGGACCGAATTTTTATCTTCAGTAATGACTGAAGTGTGTTCTTTGTTACACATTAAAAAACTTCATTTAACTGCCTACCATCACGAGACTATAGGCTCTTTAGAAAATTCTCATAAGTGTTTAGGTGCTTATCTCAGAATTCAATGCGAAAATAATAATACGGACTGGAGTAGTTGGTTACCCTACTGCCCCCTGATTCTGTATCGTAAACTCAGTTGCCAAACCAAGTGCCTATCGTCTAAAACATATATATCCGCTTATTTATGGAAAAGTTCGCACTTGAAATGACTTCACAATTCGTAAATAGTTCAATACCCATTAAAGGTTATTTTGGAAGTTCATTTTTTATCTGTTTTTAGTGAATAGCAACTATAGCTAGCAACCGACACTGAGTTACATAATAGCCCCGCTGCTCGTATAACGCTACCGTGCATTCAGAACAAAAATTTACGCCTTACGAATTGGTATTCGGCTAATTAACTCACCTTCCTTCGAATTTGATGTCAACTGTAGATCCGTTATATAATTTTGATAATTATATAATATAATAATAATAAAAACTTTTATTTCCAAAGAACAATTTATACCTTAACAGATTACAGATAGCTCAAAATGAAGCAAGAAAAAATCTGTTAGAATGTAAACAAAATAGGAAGCTAGTTTATGATAAGAACATTAATTCTATTAGTTATAAGAAAGGTGATCTGATATTATGAAAAATCAGACAGGGGATAAATTAAAAAGCGTCTATAAAGGACCTTTATGTTGTTTTGGATGAAATTACACCAAATGTAAAAAAAAAAATAATAAGGAGTATTTAGTACATAAGAATAATACTAAGTTGTTTGTAAGTTAACTTTATTAAAATTTTGTTTTGTTTAGTTCTTTTAATATAACATTTTTATAAATTTTTTTTTATGTAAATGTACACGATTTTATCTACATTTTTTTTCTTCAAGGGGGTGGTGTACGTAGCATGCTCTTTTTAGGGGAGCTGTAACGTTATACAAGCATGTGTGTTACTAGGTCACTTCGTGTACGTCACGTACATAATCTATAAATTAGAGATTTACGTTATTAAAGTTAGACTTAATACTAACTTCATAATGAGTTTTTTTATCCATCCGGTCCAGTTATCTCAGTGCCAAGTGAAGAAAAGGCTCGACATTTGATTATTTCCTAGTTGCTACGTTCTTCATATTTTTATGGTAGATTAGTCTGGTTAATAGAAACATTATCCTAAAATTTCAACTTGCGGAACCCCATAGTTTTTAAGATATTAGTTTTTGAAATTTACAATTTTTTTTGCATTTTTGCATTATGTGCATAGAAAACACGCTAATCAAGTGTCAAAACGGCATTACGTTCCATTTATCGCAGTGTCAAACGTCAATAAAAGTGTTGCAATGCTTAAAAACGATGGCATTTTTAATTTTTTTATGTGAAAGGGAATGTGTTTTAAATGGCGGCGGCTATTTTGTAATTCGTCGTTGAAGATTGGTTCATTGAGTATCTTTGGAGGCAGAACTGTAGAAAAACATTTAAAGATGAGTTTGAAGAATTATTGATGATAATAAAATATGTCTACAAATTTTACTCAAGTAGTTTTATTTTATTATTTATATTAGTAGGTTAGGTAAGAAGTCCGACACGGTACTGTAGCGGTGATTAGGCTAGCGAAGCCAGCCTTCTAGCTTGTCCATAGAGTGTATATAAAAAACCGGAGGCGTCGAAGGAGCGCGCCGCCAGCGTGCGGTAAGGAGCAGACGGACTAACGAAGCCGGAGCTGGCTGAGGCTGGTCGCCGAAGGCGACCAAAAGCCGAAGCGGTGACGGCGAGTAAGGACGTCTGCGACGAATTGTACGGTGCCAGGCGCCGCGCTCCGAGCGCCGCAGCCGTTGCTTTTACAAAATAATGCAAATATCACCTTAAATTCAACAAAAATTATATTCGAACCCCCCCCTACCCCCACAACGCCCTTCCAACTTCAAATTCAGGGCGCACGATTCAAAAATTGATTACTAAAAACATCCCCATTAATTAGACCACGCCTAGGAACAAAATTCTTAGGGTCAGGTGTCTAATTATTGTGGGACATACCTAATAAAAAAAACACGGTTGGTCTCCGCAGGGGGGGGGGTGTTTCGTTGGGGGGTGCGACACCCCCTCCCCCCTAACCTAAATTCATTAGGAAATAATCAAATGTCCTTCCGAAGAAAACATTGCGGACATTATGACAAAGCCCTTGTGTTGTGATGTGATAAATTTAAGTATTTTAGAAATAAACTGATGTTGCGTTGTGCATAAAGATAAATAAGGTTATGTTTAGTCTGACTGATTGATGAATGATGATGAGTTCGAAAACAATTTGTGTTGGGATGGGAAGTTATTTTTTTTGGTGTTGCCAGTGTGGTAAATTATATTTTCCCAATTTCAAGTAAAGTGTTAAGGTAAATAGGGTGTCAGAATATGAATAGTCTATGGTTTGTTTTTTGTCTATGTCTTTCTTCTTGTCGTGTCACGCGCACGACTCGTGTGTGTTGAATTCTAAGATGACGGAACTGCCTAATAAAGTTGAAATTAAAATCCTGTTTTTTACTCTGCTACATACATACAATTAAGTAAACGTAGTAAATCTAAGACACTCGCACACAAAATTACTAAGTGCGATAGAGAAAAAATGAGTAGCGCAGTCAAGGTCAGCGCTCATAAACCGTTGCGACACTTATACCTACGACGTTGTAATTAAAAACAACGGTAAGTAAGTGGCAAAATTGCTGTCATACTCTTTTATGTGACGATGACAACCTTTGACAAGCCATAAGAACCTTAATGGTGGAGTTAGTAGTAGTTAATGGGTATGGAGTTTTGAATATTTTCAAAATCTACTATCAAACTTGATAAACATTATGTTTGTAGTAAACTCGACAATAAGGTCCTTACTCTTTAATAACGTCTCATATTTATATAAAATTACATAAATTGTTAGTTCCATTTGTACGCATCTTTACCAATCAAAATTCAATTATAGAACTACAAATTTAAGAAAGTCGGCACCATGTACGGTGCGGCCGCTTTTATGTAGTCATTCGAATTAGGTTGATTAGTTGTGTGATTTGCTTTTCTGTTGTTTTTTCCTCATGTTTCAGTAGTTAGGACGTTTTTTTCAGCTGAAATTTCAAGGATAAATAAAGTAATAAAAGTACTAATTATTAGTAGAATCATATATAGCGTCACTAAATAATAACTCGTGTATTGAAGCGTTACATTATAGAGTAGCCAGATTTTAATAAAAGTGGAATAACTCTGTAAGGAGTTGAAATAGAAACATCTAATTTCACAAGGTGCTTAGAGTTGATGCTTTCATCACTTAATCTTAAATCACTATAATTGGTACCTACGTTTCTAGGTATTCTCATTGAAGCGCAAGGGCCGATTTTAGGGTTTTGAAAAAAATATATAATTGACCAACGGCATCGATTACAGAAAAAATAAATTTGCACAAATTAGGAACTAATAAAGACGCACCTTAGTAACTAAAATCGTAGTTGTATGTCATACCGTTTAAGAGATACAGCAATTGGCTAACGTTACCCCAGCGGCATCTTGAATAACTCTGAAACCTCTGGACGCACTAATTTTATTTTTTGGGCACAATTGGGCACTAATTATAATTATATCTACCTGAGTAGCTAATTTTTATTTAGCTACTGCCACGGGATAAAAATCATGCCACTGGGGTAACGTTACTCTCCAGCGGAATTTGTTTTTCGTGAATATCTTTGGATCGGCTGGAAGCACAATTTTTTTATTTCGGGCACAATTACACGAGATGACGCTCTAGTCTAAATAAATTAAAGCAAAGTCAAGCTGGAATCCTGAAAATCGCCAACATGCCACTGGCGGCGGTACACTCCGAAGTGGAAAAAATCGATCGAGTATCGTTCGGTAGTAGGTACACTTATATCTCTATCACACTCTCAATGCATGCGTCAGAGATAGACATATGCTCCATACCATAAACGACCGAATCTTTTTGGGAGTACGGGGCCAGGGACGGAAGTCGGAAGGACAGAAGTGTGTATAGAACTATAACTACCCAGATACGGTTTCTCATAACTTCATACCGGAACACGATGGGTTGCGTTGCGGGGCGTGGTTATGTCATGAGAGCGGTGACAACCCACGGCCGAAGTCAAATATTCCCTGCATATTAGATACATAAATGTCTAAGTCACCGCAGTCAACTAAACCAAAGTGTGTTATGGTGACTGCACTGTTCTCTAGGAAGAATAAAGGTTAAATGAAAAATTCACAGTTAAGTTTATAACAGCTCTTATTCCACTACTAATAATATGACAAACACAACAATAAACAACATCGCTATGATGACTTATTTGTATAACTAAAAAGAATTAAACTATTGAGCTGCATTGTACAATGCATGCATTTGAGTACCTATAGACGTTACCCACACACGTTTAAATCTAAACTCATACTCTTAAGTAAACCTAGCTTACGAACGCATCTAAGGTATAATATCTAAAAAATAGCAAGTCAGGTTTACAAAAAAAAATTGGTTCAAATACGAAATCCAGGAATATTTTTTTAAATTTAAAATATACATCCGTTCGTAACTTACAACTTTATGTAAAAGTACATACTCGGCTAGATTTAAAAATCCTACAATTTAGATACTTATTGACACCTATTCTCGTGTAGTAAATATTAAATTTAGAGCTGCCATAACCTAAAACTTTTCATTGGAAAATATGCTTTAACGCAGATGGATAAAAGTTAAATGAGCTTGTATTATTTTAGGTTTTTCAACTCTAAATTTAAGGTTTGCTGCACAAGAATAGGTCAGTGTGTTTAAAATTATTATATTGCAAGAAAAACCTTCAAGACATAGGTATTATACGTGCATGTAACATTCTGTGTTTTTTGCATTACAGGACCAATTTTAAGCCAGTAGTAGTTCTTAATCATTTTATAAACTAGCTTTTGCCCGCGGCGCCGCCCGCTACGAAGAGATTTTCGGGGTAATAAGGAAAACAAAAGAATATTATTTTTTGAACGACTATGTTTTACCAAAGCGCTAATAAATACCAATCAAATAAGCCCAAACTCGAAGGGTCTGCTGCTGTCCGTTGAGGAGATCCTATACCCACCTTTCAGTCTCATCATCAGACCCTGGTCAACATGACAATAACTTTTTTTCCGAGATCCGATTTAAATGAAATAAAGCCTATGTTCTATTCCAAATTTAGCTCTGTGCAGCTGTGGAAACTACATGAAAATCCGTTCAGTAGTTTTAGAGATGTGCGTGAACAAACAGACAGAAAAGAATTCTAAAAATCGTTGATTTGTGTTCTATTCACGAAGTTTTCTACTTCGTGGTTCTATTACTCTTCTTTAGTCACGCCCTTTCTATTTCTATTACTTTTCTTCAATGTACAGACACAGCGGTTTCTACTGTTTTATCATAAGTATTGAGTATACCTATACCTATAGATGATAAGCAATCCTCTCCCAGATTTAAATCTACTATATGCAATATTTCATATGTCTACTAGTATTAGATATATTTAGTTCAATAATAACTATAGATACACCAGGTGTATTATTGTTCTGAGGTGTATAGAAAAGAAATTTTACTTTAGGAAATGGAAATTCGGGGAAAAGGACGTAACCGTCCGAATTCAAAAAAATAGTCTAATATTTAAGTGTGCATAAACCTTTTTTTAAGATCTCTATTGAAATAATTTAATACATTTAACAGCAGTAGGTTCAGCCAATACTTATTTCAAAGTTGATAACCATGCTATCTATAAGGCGCAACTAGAAGTTTTTTTCGCATATAAAATTGCACTTCACTTTACGTAAGAGATTTCACAATTAAGAGGCTTCAGTAATCTAAATTAGCAGCTAGATGTACGACGGTTCAAATACCAACAGAATGAACTTTAAAATAAGGTTCATATCAGCAAAGTGGCTATTAAAACAATCTCTGCGTCGCCGGAGAGCGTAAAATAGGAAAAAATCATACTTTTTTTTATATGATAAATCAGATAGGTTCTTATGGGTGTACAATAAGTTAGATTTTTTTATAGCTCATTATGTGTGTATAAGTTTTAACGTAGTCCCTTGTGAATAAAGAAAGTTCAAGTATGTTATTCGTGTTTAAATCATTTTAAATCCTTTTTTATATATGCATTTACTTATTGTTGGTTAAAGCTTAAGTTTTCACAATTACAGGACTGAAGCGTGTAAAAATTTTGCACAATAGCCTCCCTGGTCTATTTACGCAAGATATCAAAATAAATTGCAAATAATAGTTTGGATCTGTATATCGCCTGGTATATTTTCGCAAGCCAAGTGCAATGATATCTTGAGATGCAGGAAATTATTATATATTCTGATAGTAATAAATAACTACACTTACAAATTAAATACACAGCTATACCTGATGTACAGACCACTCATCATAACCTTGTCCCTTGGAGTTATGTTGGCATCACTGCTTGTCAAACTTTTGCTGTCATATTGTTGTCAGTAGGGCATGGATACCGGTATACTAAAATACCTTTTTTCGATTTTCTGATACCGGTATTTGAGGATAAAATACAGTTATTTCGGTATTTCGAAAAAAGTTATATATTTTTGAGAGGTTGTTTAAAGACTATGCAGAACGCTCGATTTCTATGGTTCATAGTGTTGTTCATACTGCAGATGAGTTTTCTATTTAAATCTATGACTAAAAGGCAAAACAGATCCCAGATTGGCCAGATCGGAGAGGAAGAAGATAATATTCAAACATTAATTCGTAAAACGCGATCTGCCAGATTGATGAAGTTGAATTTAATTGCGCCTGCGCCTATTATAATTTTGGTAACATTTTTTCTCATCATTAATGAGTAAACCTGATTTTAATACCTATTTGATTGTGATATTTGTGCCAATGAAACAATATAAATAATTCTTGGATCAAATTACGTATTTTCTTTAGCATTCTAAATTACCTATACTTTAATAACTCATTTTGTGGTTTCTAGGGAGTTGATAAATAGTTAAATAGTGTTTCTGCCATATAGCGTAGAAAACTGCTTTAATAACTTTCCGCAAACGAGACTTACTAATCGTTCTTAGAATAATTTAAACAGTAACGAGCAATATTTAAAAAAGTACCGGAAGAATACCGAAATTACGGAATACCGGTTGTAGAAATTTCAATACCGGTATGAATACTAGTATGCAATTAATTCCGGTATTCCATGCCCTAGTTGTCAGTCAGATTTTTCAAAATTATTTGATATATTATGTATTATTATTGCCAAAGCCGTTGAACAATAGTTCAAAGGAGATTGTGTTGAAGGTACGCCTTTTGTAAAAGAGAAAATGCAAACAATGCACCGTGATTCCTCTTGATCAGTTCGATCTCGTGTCAGTGCCATGACGGGTTAGTGAAATAGGGTTACCGGCTTTAAACATAAAGCCCATTTTATGGGAAAATAATAATTAACTATTCACTTTTGCAGGCATATCGGAAAAAAGCGTTCACATTAAGTCGCCGGGAGAAAATCGTCAAAAACGTAAAAAGCGGGAGCTCGACGATTTAGAACAAACGTCGAGCTAGAATAAGAAGTAAGAAATACCGTTTTAGTACAGAGATAGATATTCATACCATTAGATCATACGTATTGTTTGCGAAATATAAATCAATAAGTAATTGATAATTTTGATTATTTCATTCTGTAAATTTTATTTTCTTTAAATGTAATTTAATTAATATATAAAAAACGCAGTTAGTAAATATTAGGAATGTGTAGTAGGGTGAATGCTACGTGAGCCATCGGCAACATTATATGCAGTGCTACCATTTCCTAAGCCAGGGGACTTCTTATAGTGAATGGTCTGTAACAAAAACGTGTGCGCTGGGGATGTCATGTGGGACATGAATACTCGTGATTTTTTTAGTGATGTAAATTCTGTTTACTAAATAATTTGATACTATTTATCAACATTTGAATCCATTTTCCCACCGATCCCAGTGTGTTTCAGATAATTAACAAGATAAAACTTCAGCTTACTTTGTTACCAAGAGCATGTATACATTATTCTGAATCCTGTAGGATTGCGGTATTCCCGACCCCGAAATTTATATGTCGTACGTATTATATAAGGTGACTTTAATTTATGCAGTCAAATTCTTACTGAAGACTCGGCAAGTGCTCAGTAATAAGGTTCGATGACCGTTTTTGTGAAATTCGTAAATTATTCTTTTCGTGTTCCTTACAAACGCAAGCCCAGCCCCGAGTCAATTACTGTGAAGTCAAAATTTTATTTTGCGAAATTAACAAAAATTTTATCGATCCGTGTTACTGATCACTTTCCAAGCCTCCAGTGTGTTTGGTTGTACAAATAAAAGTCACCTTATACGAATATTACTATGTATTATGATATCCCAGTATTTCTATCGTTAATTTGGTAAATGTTTTCAGAAAGGGGGTTCCTTTGGCGCATGTACTTAAATGTTTCATTTATACAAAGCCACTGTTTTGCCCCTGGCCACACGCAGTTCTAGTCCAATTGTAAAGTCGTTAAAATTTATTTTCTAACCAATGAATAATTTATTGCTTATCTATTTGTGTAACTCCAACATCGCATCATTTAAACATCCGATTGCCAAATGATTTCAAAATCTAAGCACACGCCTGCACAATATAATAATATATATCTTTGATACCCTTAATATCAGCGTCGCAACGGTTTATGAGCGCTCGGCAAAAGTGGTGGGGGACTAGCGCATGTGTTCACTCGCGTACAATATTACTAAGTGCGATAGAGAAAAAATGACTAGCGCAGTCATGGTCACCGCTCATAAACTGTTGCGACAATTGTACTTAAGTTCAAAGAATAAAAGCATCCTAAATACAAAGGCAGTACCAGTTCTCCACTATTTATAAAAGTCACTCACTCTGCTTTAATTTTTTGAGACAAATCGCGCAATATTTTCATATCTCGATCAGTTAACGATATAAATGCTATTCTAGGTTTAGATACTTTAAAGTCATACATAAACTGTTGCTTTGTATCACAGTTCAACATTGTGTTGTCAGAATATGGACTATCATAATTTTTTATATTACAAAGTTCCTGCGCTGCTTTACTACATTCTGGATCGGTATCTAAAACGGCACAGTGTCACTTTTCCGATTCAGGTTCTTTAGTAACGGACTTTTCGAATGGTTTAGGTTTCGATACATCTTTGACCTCTGTTATTTTGACCTGGTCGGATGGCTCGTTGTCTAAGGGCGGTAAGTCAAGCAGGTACGGCATCATACTTCGAGATTTCTCTTCGTTGGATAGCCATTCCATCTGAAATAAAAGAAACAGGAATATTTAGTATGTATGCACACAATGACAATGACAATAAACAAAAACAGGTTTCATCATTTAAAATTTTGCGTCTATAAGCGAATGGTTGTTGTAGCAGAGAACGTTTTTTTTTCAGGTGTTGCGTTTTTGCCGGAAATAAATAAGTAATAAATAGAAAGTCCGTCCTATATGTTTGTTGTTAAATAAGTGTTATATTAGGCTTTAAATTGACCTCTCATAAACAACTAGACACACAGTCTCTAAGAGAAGTTCGTCAGAAAGTGTCCGAACGTGCGACGTGCATAATAGCAAAAATGCTTCAACCAAATTAAGACGGTATGTTGTTACAAAAATAAGTTACATCGATGTACCTGCGCAGTATGCACATTTTTGAAAGGCGCGAATTTTTATAGACCCGTTATAAGGCAGTACGTTTGCGCGGGTAAATTACTCATGGATCATTGGTCGAATTTATTTGCGCCATTTTGACGTCCGCCATTGCTTAGCGAAGTGTCAGTTGTCATTCGTAAAAACGCTGAGATATCGTATCAGTACACTTGAGGACAAAATGAAGTGCATCATTAGTCGATATATATTTTTTATTGTCTTCGCTTGAAACAGGATGGCCTTTAAAAGGTCAATTTAGGCAAATTGTATATACGAGTATGTGTGTCAATTTGTGCAAAATTAAGGAATATTTCCCATCGATTAATTAGTGTCGTATGTCACCTTAAGGTGTTACATTGATTCATGTGATTTATATAATTATGATATAATAGATACCTTTACACTCATACCACACACACACACACAAAAAAATACCCCCACTCACACAAACACACCCCCTCACACAAACAGACACCCTAGCAAACATATTTCCTTAAATTATAGTTATAGTATTTTTTTCATTGAAAATAACCTTTTCCCGCGGCTCCGCCCCCGTTTATTCAATCTTTGCCCCGTTTCCGGCTTGGGCCCTATTTTATGAACACCCCATATAGTATATGTGTTGAACAGGATAACTACAAAGATATTTAAGAAAATCGCATCCAAATCCATCGAGTGGTTCTCGACTTAAAACGGAAAATATACAGACAGACGGTCAAAAATTATAAAAATCTAATAACCCATTTTATTCAATATTTCGCGAAAATATTTAATGCACAGACAGACTTTCTTGCATTTTATTTAATTTCTGATGATTTAATGCCTTGTTTAATGATTGTAATGCCATGTTTAATGATTGTAATGCCATGGTGAATCTTTTTCATTGCCACGCAATGTACAGATTTCATAGGCGAGATAGCATGAGTTCACCTCCTGTTAAATTTTTATCCGTATACGTAGTGTAACAAGGTCTGTATTGAATTGGTGCGTTTCGGTTTTAATCATCGATTTTAATCGGCATTCGTTGCCACCCTTCTGCGTCGACGAAGAATGCCGATATAACTTATTTTTGATTGATGCAATGTCAGTTGTACGCATTCGATCTTGTCACGTCTTAGCGGTGACAAGATGCATCGCGGACACTTTTTGAGCGAGATTGTGAGTCTAGTTGTTTATGAAAGGTCAATGCTTTAAACGCATTATATCAAATATTTAATAAATCAGTTTCACCAAGTGCCGACAATCGTAAGTATAAATTTTGTTTTTATATGAAATATTCTTTGATTAAGGTTGCAAATCCCGTTTAGCTTCCATAAAAAAGCAACATTTAGGATATACGAGTATATTGTCTGTATGGACCAGAATTTTACAATAATACTACAGTCAAAATTAGAATTCTTTATATTATGATTTCCATATAAAACTAAAAATCATAGTTAACTTTTTTAATTTGGTTTGTGTAGTCTATGTCGCAAAAAGTAAAATCATACAGACGTATACATAGCCAATTAACAAAAACATGACAAAATTTATACAGATCAGCCTGCACATGATGTCACTAACA
This sequence comes from Ypsolopha scabrella, assembly GCA_910592155.1. Taxonomy (NCBI): domain Eukaryota; kingdom Metazoa; phylum Arthropoda; class Insecta; order Lepidoptera; family Ypsolophidae; genus Ypsolopha; species Ypsolopha scabrella. The sequence continues at coordinate 14,613,685 of OU342960.1, forward strand.
CCTAATGGATTTTCGTATGCAATGATAAATATGCAGTAAAGAGTACGGGCCGCTATTTAGAAAAAAAAAAAAAAAAACGAAATAATAAACGCACACATAAATAAAGATTTTGATTAATTTTTACGTGATTTTAACTTTAATGTTTTTGTTGGAGGCAATATAATTCTAAAATCTGCTTTTAGCTCTAATAATAGAAGTTTCTGAAACTGGTACATCAATATGTACCTTTAGGCTGTTAAACCTAGTTATGTGCAGATTCATACACTACTTTATCCAAACTCGTGCGACAGTTACCTACTTAATTTTCAATTCATAAAACTAGCTAAAATTTGACGTAAGTAAGCTTTTCTTGATTTTGCTGTTATAAAATTGTTCATCATTATCGTTGCTCAGTATCGCTGGGCACCTGGGCACTAATGTCAGACATTTTTCCCCAAAATAATTAACTAACAGAAACCCAGATAATAGATAATTAGTAAACTATCCAAATTATGGCGTTAAAAATGTAGCAGTCAGGATTTCATATCGGTGAGGTCTCGTACCGCCATGAAACCTCCTTGATCGCGCCGTAAGTTTTGCACGTATTATACTCACAGACTGTGATTAATTGATTATTCTGTTATATTGTTATGATATCTTTGACAATATTATTTATAAACCTTATTTGGTATTATATATTATAACCTCAGACATGACTGTATGGATTAAGTATTCTTTGCCTTCCTATTTAAGGACCCATAATACCTCAATTCGCAGTCCTGCTCTAACGCTTCTGCTTTTTAACTCTCTATCCTACTCTAATCAGGTGCTGCGCACGCAAAAACATCAGTTATTTTGTAAGCGTGGCTACACTGATGGTTTTTTCATTTTTATGTTACAGTCTGCAGCTGCTTTATACTAATATCAGTTATATTATGCAAAGTTTCAGATCTAATTTCAAGTATTCATTGAATGCTATCAGTTTATTGTACGGTTTAGAGGTATCTTTGTAATTTTTTTCTATCGGGAAAATTTAATGGAATCAAGTTTTCACAACAGCATGGGCATATCATTAGTCCTCAACTTTATCATAATATTAATTTCAGAGTGATTGTTGCAGTATTTGTTGATATAAAACAGGATCATGCGAATCGAAGTGAGGTATTATCTTAGACCTTTAATGTGATTGTACTGTAATATACTATCCGTTTCAGATGATATTAGGATAGGAACTTGTCATACCTGATGCCTGTGAGCGTTAGCACCATAGATATCTTAAATCTTAATAGTATTATTATCAGTGGTTAGCACACTATGTGCATCTCACTCACTCACGCACTTCCGTCAGCATTGCTAACGCACAGAGGCGTCAGGTATGACAAGGTCCCATCCTACTAGCATCTGAAACGGACAGTAAGAAATTATTTTTTATAGCATTATGTAATATATATATTTTTTCTGTATTAAATGCGATCGTAAAAAAAACACATTTTGCACTATTTTTGAGTTAACATCAGGATTTTACGATATGAGTTTAAGTAAAAGTTTTTATCGTTGTGTCAAAATGGAAAATACTATTGCGAAGCCTCTCTTGTCTGTCTGCCTGTCCATCAGTATGTCCATCCATGGCACAACATAACTCAAGAAAGGCTGGACCGAATCAGACGAGGAATGTACCACTATGATAGCGTTAGAAAACATGAAGTGATTTATCAAGTATGTTTTTATTGCGAAATTCATCGCTTTGGAATACTTTGGAATAAAAAGATAAATTAGAAACAAATGTAAAGACAAGAATAAGTGATTTATCATTTCGTTCCCGTTTTTTGGAACTCGAGCTTGAGGACATAATAATTCTCTTTTCGCTTGATACAACATCAGACTTACTCTTTATTTCTTTAGCAATGGTCATACATTATATTTCAAAACCGAAAATTCCTGAATGAAAATGTATGTAAACTTTAATCTATTCGTATACGAGGGACGCACTATAAGTTTCCGGAATGAATATGAAAAAATACTATTAAAGGTACAAAATTAATTTATTGTTTTTCAAAATAATCTCCCTTGGCGTCTATGCACTTTTTCATTCGATCAAACCAGTTTTGAAAACTTTTGTGCCACTCCCCTGTGGTGACCTCTGAAACGTGTTTTTCGTACTCCTCGACAGCCTCTTCTGGTGATGAAAATCGTTGACCGCGTAATTGGTTCTTAATTTTTGGGAACAGAAAAAAGTCACAAGGTGCCAGGTCGGGACTGTATGCAGGATGACTCATGAGTTCTACATTTTTCGTCTTCAAAAAGTCGTTTGTCTGTCTGGCCGTGTGAGAACTAGCATTGTCGTGGTGCAGGATGATACGGCGTTTACGGTTATTTTTACGGAGTTCGTCAATAACTTCCGGCAAACAAATGGTCGTGTACCAGTCACTATTCACGGTACGACGATTCTCTAAAGCAACAGTAGCCACGTGTCCAGTTTTATTAAAAAAAGAAGCAATCATCCGCTTAGATGCACTTTTCACGCGCACCACTTTGGTTGGTTTCGGCTCATCTTGAAAGACCCATACGCTCGATTGCTGCTTTGTTTTGGGATCGTAGCAATAAATCCATGTTTCGTCATCTGTTACTATGTCCCACACCAAATTTGACGCACCTTCGTTGAATCTGGTAAGCATGGCACTGCACCAAGTGACGCGGTCCGTTTTTTGAGCCTCGGTCAAGTTGTGTGGGATCCACCGCGAGCACAGCTTTCTCACACCCAAATGTTTGTGTAGGATTGATTGTATTTGACTCATACCTATTTCTAAGGATGCGCGAATTTCATGGTAGGTCACATGCCTGTCTGTTTCAATCATACGGCGCACAGCATCGATGTTTTTGTTGGTCACAGCGGTGGACGGCCGACCATCGCGAGATTCGTCACTGAGATTGATACGACCACGCTTGAATTCTGCAAACCAGCTATAAACAGTCGTCTTGCATGGTGCTTCATTGCCAAAAGCTGTTTCAAGCCGAGCGATGCTCTGTTGAGCTGTCAAATTACACTTAAAATCGTAGAAAATCATACTGCGAAAATTTTCCCGAGTTAAATCCATGTTGATGCAGACACACAATTTTTTAAATGGCGCCACAAGGTAAAAACAAAAGACAGTCAGATGAAACAAACTGCATTCTACAGCCAAAGAGTTCTATTTTCAAATGTTGCAATAAATTTTAAAATATTGTTTATGTAAGTGGCCAGTTCCGGAAACTTTTAGTGTTACCTATGTATTAATCATCAGAATTCAACGTTAAATTCTGTTTAAATCCATATCGATTTTGATTATTCTACGGGTCCAAATTCCTACTTTTTGATTCGGACTATCCTAGAGCTTATTAACTCGCCTCAAAAATAACTTACTAAGTCAAATTACCTTTGCTGTATAAAAATATTTATAATTTAGTAATTTTATTCAATATTCAATTTATAATTAAAATATTTCGATGTATATAGGTAAAATGTAAATAATAATTATAATTTATTGTAAAAATGATGACGTATATTTTATTTAGGATGTCTTACTTTAAGTCAAATTTTGTACCTCTAATGGCAGAACATAATGGCACTTACAAAATATTTTAAAACCTCTTTTACCTATATACATATGTTTCCACAAAATAAAGAATTATGAGTTATGTGTTCACAGTTTACAACGTAAAAATATATGAAAAGAATCCTCCATTTGGCCAAATTCCGTACCTTCTGCCGATGATCGCTGACGGCGTCGTCGCAGATCTCGATGCACATCTGCTCGGTAAGTCTCCCGTCATCGGACGCGTAGGCGGCCGCTTGCCACGCGACGCCGAGCTTGGACAGAGCGCGACCGGACATGCCGGCCGTGCGGGCTGCCAGCTTCGAGCACAGAGCTCCGTAGTCGAACTGGTCCACGCTGAGCCGCCTGAACCCACATTATTGCAATATTAAAAAATATATAGAGGTTGACTTTTAAACAAACCTCTATAATTTTAAAGTTTATTAAGAAACGTTAGTAGAGCACATTCTAAATGTAAGAACAATTAAAAATCAAAGTCAAAATGTTACTTGAAATTTATAGCTATCCTAGCCATTTCCATACGGAACAAGTTTAAAATAGTCTAAAAAGTAGTGGGAGCAATGATAAAAATAACTTCGCGCGATCTAATTATCTTATCTCTTCAGGTGACCATGATTTCTCTGGATCTTAGGAAATTAATCGAAAGGCTCAACAATAAAAAATGGTTTTAATTATGAAAGGTTTTCATAAAACCAGTTTTTATTCTTCTACGAAATATGAAATTTCAGTTAAAAATCATCCTGTATATAAATTATAGTTCGAGCCAGTACAGAATGCGGACGGGAAGGAACAGATGGCGTCGCAGTCCCGATTTCGATGGTATTTTCCCGCACCCGAAAACCTACCAATTTCGGACTCGTCTAGCCGGTTTCCAAACAAGAATTGATCAAAATCTCTTTGGATTACCTTTGCAAAAACGTACAATTAAATTATACTCCTAAACACATCTATTGGCCCACCTTGCATTTTCAGTTTCGTTTGGTCCTAGCTAAAAATTTATATTAGGTCGAGCAAAAAGTTTAAAACAATACGATCGAAAAAGGTGGTAAAATGTATCAGGTTTAAAACTGGACCAATAGTTTTTGTTCAATCTAGCAATCATATTTAGGTAGGGGCCATCGAAACCTAAACTCTAAAGTGGGCCAATAGATGTGTCCAGAAGTGTAGTTTACAACGATCGGAATCAGACTTTTAATGTTACCTTGCTTGAAATTAATAAATGAATATTAAAATTGTACGGAATTGTTGAAATTGGCCCGCAGCAATAAAAATATATGTAGAAAAACAAGTAAAACATAAATACGTTACTACAATAAAACAAAAACATTTTATTTTTTGTTTATAAGTTCCAATGGTCGCGATTTTTCTTTTCTCAAAGATGGTAACTCTGGGTGAAGGGTAACTTCAAGCGCGCCTTCTGTACTGGATCAAACATTAAATTAAGATTATTTGAGAAAATGAAGACTAATCATTTCATACAGAAAAGCTCACAAAACATTGTGCTACCGATTCAGAGAAAATTCAACTAAACTAATGTCTTATTTCAAACAATTGGGACGAAAACGCTTCTTGCCACAACCGTGATATATTAACAAAAGTCCTATCTTTGCAGGATCAAAATTACCTTTTTCCTTCCGAAGCGGGTTGCAAAACGAACTTGTCAAAGTAAAGACGAATCAATCGCTCGCGTTCCTCCAATCCAGGTAATCCGAACTCTATCATCTTGTCAAGACGGTCGTTAATGGCAGAGTCAAATTGTTGCGGCGTGTTCGAAGCCAAGACCAACATGATCCTGTTGCTTTGGTCCGAAGTACGGTACAAGAAAGCGTTCAGGGCCGCTCTCAAGTCTTCGCTTATTCTTTCTGAGGAACGCTTCCGTAGGAAAGCGTCTGCCTCGTCAATAAATAAGAGAACGCCTGTAAAAAAATAACATACCATCACTCAGGCTTAAGTGAAAATACGAGTGTGACTCTTATCTACATTTATTCTGACGCTGATAATGATATTTTTTCCGGCATGGAATACCAGCACCTCTAGCATGGTAGACTAATCGAGCTCTGACAGCTCGATATACCACTGTCTGTCCCTCTTTAGGTAGATCAACAGAGTGAGACAGAGCACGCAGGTAACATACAGGTGCTGGACTCAGTCTAATTCGATATTGCTCTTTTTTGTTGTTGCCTGTTTGTCAATTAAATATTTTATTTGCTTTTGCTAGAGGTTTCTTTCCACCTTCTAACCATGTTTTTAAAATAAACTGACCGTATAAATTATGAACTGGTCAAGTGCGAGTAGGACTCGTGCCCCGAGGGTTCTGTACATGCACCGTTTATAACACAAAAGTCTTCCACGAGTATTTATAACTCCAAGCTAACTTGACATTTACGATGTAAACTCGATGTATTCAAAGGGTCTAATTAACACGTAATCGTAATTTCTCCTTCAATAAAATTTTTTGGTAATTCACAGATTTTTTTCTGGACGTGTGCTTATTGTGAACGAAATTTCAAGTCAACTCGAACTACCCTATCTATAGGTTTTCATGGTGTGCTAATTTGTATGAAATTGATTTGATTAGTTAAAGACTCAAGTGTCCGCGATGCATCTTGTCACCGTTACGGGGTGACAAAATCGAATGATTTCGTACAACTGACATTGCATCTTATGTTAACGACAACGTCTTAATTTGGTTGAAGCAATTTTGCTAGTATGCACGTCGCACGTTCGGACACTTTCTGACGAACTTTTCTTAGAGACTGTGTGTCTTGTTGTTTATGAGCGGTCAATGCGTGAAGGACTTATTTCCACGTTAAGTTAGAAGCCAGATTATTTAACAGCTCTATGAGGCCATAGAATAGGCTTGTACATAGGGTAAGCAAAATATTATTATATTTAGTCCGTCATTTAGATTATCAAAAAATATTGGACACGTATTTTTTCTTTTGACAATCAAACAAAAAATGACAGAGATAAAGCGCGTCAAAGTTTGGGAGTGGGGGAAAATGACGTCACTTCTACGTAAAATTGTACCAAGATGTGACGTCACGCGGACTATATCTTCTTAATTTTTTGTTAAATTGAAAGAAAAATTACGTGTCCAATATTTTCTGATAATCTAACTAACGGACTAATACATTCTTTTTAGACATCATGCCTTTTCTGTAGGAGGTATTAGTTTCAACTTTATATCACTAACGGACCCCGAGAAAAAGGGTCTTGACAGACGGACAACAAAGTGATCGTTCTTTTTTTCATTTTGAGGTACAGGACCCTAAAAATACACGTATTTAAGTATTAAAACGTTTTTGTTACCTATATAGGGTAGCTATGTACACGACAGCACTGCCCTAATTGAATTTCATGACTGTAGATGCATTGTACTACTCATCTCAATTCTCAAGTGGGCCTGAAACTGGGTGCGTACGTATAACATATCATTATACCAAACTAATTAAAACAGCAAAATATCTAAAAACAAACCTTTTCTGCTTGTGTTTGCCCAATCAAAAACTTTGTGGATAGCAGCGACAGCGTCTTTACCCATCGGCGCCACATCACCTCCCGTGAGTATAGCGTACTCCATACCTGAATGCTTCGCCAATTTCTGCAACAATATTTTGAATTGCAGATAAATTTAAAAAGAAACACTGTCCTGATTTGGATAAGTGGCCATTAATTAATTACGTCACATACATTTTGCGGATTATTGACCTTTCTTCTCCATGGTTTTTACATTTGTGTGACCTACTCCGCTATGTGTCGTCACATCTTTTGTATTTTAATTTAAATTCAATTTTGATTAATGTTTTAATTAAAGTTATTATATATAATTTTTATCTATGCATATAAGGTGACTTTCGTTTATATAGCCAATTTTTATTAATAAAAATTAATACTGGTAAGTGGCCAGGACCAAGGTTCAATGACCATGTTTGCAATAGTTTTTCAAGTGGGCGTGAATTGCGAAATCCAAAACTATATGGAATAGCGAAAAATGCTCCAAAGGAGTCTCGGGGCGGAATTTGATGAAAACCAAAACTACACCATTACACTTTTGATGAAATAAATTCCCTTGCCGGGAATCGAAACAGACGATTTTCAAAAAGTTACTTCACCATCCGATAGTGTCGCTCATAAGGATCAAATTCTAGGAAGTAATATTACATACAGCAAACAGGGTTGGCATTGTTTAAAACAAATGTTTAAAACAAGTGTTTAAAACACCGAGAAAAAACACCCTTGTTTAAAACACTTTTTAAAACAAATTGTTTTAAACATGTTTATAACAGATTGTTTTAAACGTGTTTAAAACACAAAACACCCATATATAAAACACTGTTTTTTAGCATATAAATTAATATTTTTTCCTTATATCGAACGTGTCGTAGTTATTTTTTTTACGCGTCCTTTTCTATTAATCGGCGCGGTTAAAATTCCTTTACTGGCGGGGGTTTCCCCAAACATAAAGACGAGAACGGGCGGTGTCGGTGAGTACTTGTATTTTCAAGCATTTCTACGTTTCGTGTTTATTGGGAAAGCACTTATTATTTTTCACTCAATACATGATTAGATTATGATAATTGATAACATTCAAAAAACGCTTTTTAACTAATTTTACCCGAAAAATGTTTTAAACATGTTTAAAACAGCCGCAAAAAAAACAACAGGAAATATTTGTTTAAAACATGTTTTTTTTTATTTTGTTGTAAACAGGATGTTTTGATCTTTTTAAAAAAACTGTTTTTGCCATCCCTGACAGCAAAACTGATTTTTAAGAAAATACTATTTCTTTTCTTTGTTTGTATTATTTTTCTTACATTAATTAAACTTTACCCAATTTACTTGTTCGACATTATGCCCATTGTCCCAATATATAGCCGGGTTCGGCGTCTCAACGATTGTACTGCATTCAACATCACAATATTATGGATTCCAATACATACTGGTAAAATTGCGAATAGCATAGCATAGTGCTCTCTCTCACTTTGTTGATCAACCTAAAGAGGGACAGACAGTGGTATATCGAGCTGTCAAACGTCGATATGGTCTACCATGCTAGCTACACTGATGTGTGTTGAAAAGTAAGCACTAAGAATGGTTATGGAATAAGTAATGTAAGAAATTTTTTAAATATGGAGTCAGTTCATCAAAAATTTGCAGTTTTCTTTAGTTTGCCCGATGTCACCACTTCCTAGAATTTAATCCTTATAAGCGACACTGTCGGATGGGACAACACACAGTGTGTTTTTTCTGAAAATCGTCGGGTGGATTGTGGACTGTCCCCTTAATGTGTGACGTAATAAGAAATGGGCCTAAAGAACGAAGCGTACCTTAGAGAACAACGTTTTACCAGTACCAGGCGGTCCGTACATGAGTAAGTTTCTGTAGAAGCCCTTGTTTAGCCGAGTGTTCTTTGTGGCAATGGCGATATCTCGGAGTCTGTTCTCTAAGACCGGCGCCAAAACGACGCCCGACAACGCGTCTGAGGGTTTGCGGAAAGCTGCTACTGCTTTCGAGATCGTAAGTATTGGGTGCTTCGCTGCCTCCAGTATGGAAAATCTTGATGTTTCATTGACAAGAGTCGGTTTGCCTGTAACGAAATATATTTTTTGTACGTATATTTTGATGTTTCGAAAGTCAACCTTCGTGGTTAGTCGAAAATTCTAAAAGACAGGGCGCGTTCTACATTCCGCGTTCACTATAATAAATGCGATGCCCGTTCTGATTGTTTGGAACGCAAAACGCGCTCTGCGTAGTCGGCGAAGTTTAAATCCCTTAAAGGGGTCCCCGTTGCACCTTATTAGTGTTAGTTCATCATTTTATGAAAATCGTGACAGAAATCTTGATGTCGTCATGCAGAGAAGAATGCACCCTTCAGACGCCCATGAGTCCTTAGGATCTTGTAAACTGACATCTTTGTTCGTTGGTTTGTTTGTAGATAATGTTTTTTATAATATTCGTGGCACCTAATCTGGGGCTTAGGGTAAAGTGATTTATATACAGGGACCAAGGGACGGTCTATCGAAAACTGTAGAAGGTATTCAGCCTTAAACTGAACAACTTCCGTTACAGTATTTTTGCCGGAAGTCGAAAAGTTTCGATGTCTCCTACAAATCAACTCAATCAGCTGATCAGTTTGTATGGAGAAGTGAATCTACGAGTATATTCTGCTATTGCCAATTTCAATTTCTGCCTATTTCACACGGCAAATGTCCATAATCTTACACAAGTTAAAGGTTAGTGTAAACCTGATCAACGTCCGTTTTGTAGTTGCAGTTTTTGCCGTGGTCTTTATTTTATAATAGGTATACTTTGGGATTCATTGATGGAACACCATAATAAAACATTTAGTGAAGTTATAACATTACAAAAACCGGTGAACTCCCAATTCCTGCCCTGAGGTTTAAGACACAAACGTATTCCACGAGCAGTCTTATTAGACTCAACTATAGGTGAAACTATGAGTTATGTTTATTATAAGGGCAATAATTTTTTTTTCACTTTGAGTTTAGTCGCCTAATTTTTAGGGTTCCGTACCCAAAGGGTAACCAACGGGACCCTATTACTGAGACTCCGCTGTCCGTCCGTCCGTCTGTCACCAGGAATACATCCTGAACCGTGATAGTTAGACAGTTGAAATTTTCACAGATGATGTATTTCTGTTGCCGCTATAACAACAAATACTAAAACTGGCCAAGTGCGAGTCGTACCTGCGCACTCCCATACAACAGACATGATTTTTTTGCCGTTTTTATAGATAATGGTATGGAACCCTTCGTGTGCGAGTCCGACTCGCACTTGGCCGGTTTTTTTAACGGCACTATGGGGCCGTAGACTTCTGTAGCAGGTATTAGTTTTAACTTCATATCTTTAACGAGGCCCGAGAAAAAGTGTCTTGACAGACGGTCAACAAAGCGATCTTAATCGTATAAGGGTTCTGTTTTTTTATTTAGAGGTCGGAACCCTAAGCATTATTGTATTTAGTGAAGTTATAACACAATACAAAAACTGGTAAACTTTCGATTCGTGCCTTGGGGGTTCCATACAGACCCGTTTAAAACACAAACGTATTCCACGAGAATTATATTAGACCAAACTAAAATGGCAAAAACTTTTTTTCGCCTTGAGTCTAATTTTGTAACAGCACTATGGGGCCGTACACTTCTGTAAGAGGTATTCGTTTCAACTTCATATCTTTAACGAGACCCGAGAAAAGGGATCTTGACAGACGGTCAACAAAGTGATTGATTGTACTCTTATAAAGGTTTAATTTTGAGGTACGGAATCCTAAAAATTATTATTTTATTTTTTCACATTCGGAGACAAACAGTCACACAAAAGAAAAATACACAAGGTTTACACATTAACCTAAAAATTGCATAATTTATAGACCTATAGTCCCCCTAATTGATTAAGGTTACAATTTTATTTATATTGATAAACCCTATTAATAAAACTTTCTTACCGATCCTAGCTTCAATGAACCTGGCGGCCACAGAAGTGGCTCCCTTAGCGGTGTATACCCCAAGCGCCAGTAGCGACAGCCCACCTGCTGCAGCGAGTGTTTTGTCCCAGTCCGTGACCAGTGCGTTTAAGCCCGTCCCTACGACGCTGCCAGCAGTCCTGACACAAGACAATGATGGCTTTAGAAGATTATCATACCGAGCACCGGAGTCAATATTGCGGACGCAATAATAACGATCCAGACCTAGTGTAGCACAAATCCAATCTCGTTACGAAAATAAAGATTCATAATCTGGCTAACTACTGAAAAGATAAATAAAATTACAAATAAAAAAATCTACTTATAGCCGTATTCATACTGCAAACTTAGTAAGTAGTCGGTATCAAGGTTCGATGACCCTTTTTGGGAAATTCGAAAATCATAATTTTGCCTTTACCTAGAAATGGAAGCCCAGCCCCGAGTCAACTACTAGGGAGGATCAATATTGTATTTTGGGAATTTAGCAAAAAGTGTTATCGATCCGTCATACTGATCACTTACCAAGCCTACAGTATGAATTTGGCTGTATAAATAAATGTCACCTTGTTAATTCTTTTCTTTCACTAAATGCATGGAGTTAACTTCGAGACAAACATGTATAGCATGCTTAAAGGCCCATAATACCTCAATTCGCAGTCCTGCTCTAACGCTTCTGCTTTTTAACTGTCTATCCTACTCTAATCAGATGCCTCTCACGCAAAAACATCAGTTATTTTGAAATCGCGGCTACACTGATGGTTTCTTCATTTTAATGGAACAGCCTTCAGCTGCTTTATACTACTTTTGGGAACAGAAAAAAGTCACAAGGTGCCAGGTCGGGACTGTATGCAGGATGACTCATGAGTTCTACATTTTTCGTCTTCAAAAAGTCGTTTGTCTGTCTGGCCGTGTGAGAACTAACATTGTCGTGGTGCAGGATGATACGGCGTTTACGGTTATTTTTACGGAGTTCGTCAATAACTTCCGGCAAACAAATGGTCGTGTACCAGTCACTATTCACGGTACGACGATTCTCTAAAGCAACAGTAGCCACGTGTCCAGTTTTATTAAAAAAGAAGCAATCATCCGCTTAGATGCACTTTTCACGCGCGCCACTTTGGTTGGTTTCGGCTCATCTTGAAAGACCCATACGCTCGATTGCTGCTTTGTTTTGGGATCGTAGCAATAAATCCATGTTTCGTCACCTGTTACTATGTCCCACACCAAATTTGACGCACCTTCGTTGAATCTGGTAAGCATGGCACTGCACCAAGTGACGCGGTCCGTTTTTTGAGCCTCGGTCAAGTTCTGTGGGATCCACCGCGAGCACAGCTTTCTCACACCCAAATGTTTGTGTAGGATTGATTGTATTTGACTCATGCCTATTTCTAAGGATGCGCGAATTTCATGGTAGGTCACATGCCTATCTGTTTCAATCATACGGCGCACAGCATCGATGTTTTTGTTGGTCACAGCGGTGGACGGCCGACCATCGCGAGATTTGTCACTGAGATTGATACGACCACGCTTGAATTCTGCAAATCAGCTATAAACAGTCGTCTTGCATGGTGCTTTATTGCCAAAAGCTGTTTCAAGCCGAGCGATGCTCTGTTGAGCTGTCAAATTACACTTAAAATCGTAGAAAATCATACTACGAAAATTTTCCCGAGTTAAATCCATGTTGATGCAGACACACAATTTTTTAAATGGCGCCACAAGGTAAAAACAAAAGACAGTCAGATGAAACAAACTGCATTCTACAGCCAAAGAGTTCTATTTTCAAATGTTGCAATAAATTTTTAAATATTGTTTATGTAAGTGGCCAGTTCCAGAAACTTTTAGTGTTACCTATGTACAAAGTTCCAGATCTAATTTCAAGTATTCATTGAATGGTCGGTTTATTGTATGGTTTGGAGGTAACTTTGTAATTTTTTTCTATCGAAACATTTTTATGGAATCAAGTTTTCACACAGCACATATATTAATTTCAGAGTGATTGTTGCAGTATTTATATAAATAGGATCATGCGAAGCGAAGTGAGTTATTATACAGCCTTATAGGGCTCCATAATGCTTCTGTCCCGCTCTAACGCTTTTGTTTTTTGACTGTCTATCCTGCTCTAACAAACTTAGGTTAGGTTAGTTAGCTGCCGCGCACGTAAAACTTCAGTTAAATGTTTTGAAAATGCGGATATATTAGGACATTAACTTAAAGTTTTTTAGTAGGTATGTTTGTCATATTTACTTGATACTCTCGAGGATGGTAGTTCTGTTCTCCGCAGCCTTGAGACGGATTTGTTCTAGAGTCACGTCACGGTTCTCTCGCTCCGCCTTGGCTCTTGCTCTCGCCTCCGCCTCTATAGTCTTCAGCTTGTTTTTTTCTCGAAGCTCCATCTCATGCTCGATGGTTTGACGGCGCAAAGCCTCTTGCTTTGCTACGCTCTCTTCTTGTCTGAAAAATAAGTTGTTATTACATATTTGGAGTAATAGACTTGTAATATTGCTTGGTGGATTGAATAGGTATTGCTAGAAAAGGTTGATTTTTACTTGATCTAAATTGAACTATATTATAATAATATTTTTTCCGGTTGGGTGTGTAAAATATTATCTGTGGAAAAGGCCAAGTGTTTTCATCACAACAAAAATATTTTTCATGAACGTCTCCAAAACACAAAAATAAATTATGGTATAGGTCTCTGAACAACATAATGCTATAAAATAACTTTTTCCGAGATTACAGTACATGGATACTATAGGAAGGCAAAGGTAACTTAGCCCATACAGCCATGTCTGAAGTTTAATATCAAATACCAATGAGGTTTTATATAATGTTCTCCAATACGTACAACACAGTAACGAGGTTACAGTTCAAACTTTATTTTCGGCCAAGTATTGTCTATGGCTTATGGCGCGTTGGACTCGGTCTGTCAATGGACAAACTGTTTGTTGCGCCATAGTTTTCGAGGAAATTTATTTATTACTTACTGTGGTTTTATGGGTCAAAATAATTATTTTGCCCTAAAATTACTGACAGTATGGATGGGGATGATATTTGACTCCATCTGAGAATTTGTAAATAACGACGGAAGTTACGAACACTTTTAGAAAAAACTTTTACAACAATAATAAAAAATGGCTAACGACAAATTTACAAAAAATATGAAAACAGGTTAGTAGGCATGAGTTTAGATAAAGTAGTGTATGAAACTATACATAGCTATAGGCTGTCCGAGATATCATGATATGGGTGATAGTTCGTAATTTTCCGTTTAACCTATACTACTTACACCATACTACATACAACCAGGCACAAAAGAAAATAATAGGTTTTAGAAATAATGTAAATAATTATTGCAAAAATACAATAAATAATGCCTCTATAAAGAGGAACAAAAATCTCAGTGTATTCGTTAAATTTAATGAAGAAAAGATTCTGTAAATAATAATGTCTTTTTGCTACGTGATGCGTGGATCGGAACTGACACTAAAGGTACTGACACTACATAATCAAAAATATATCGATGAATCGGTGCGGCCATCTTATAGGATCGCGTCAGTATGAGTGCATCTTGTATGCGGTTTGTGTTTTCGTTGCGGTTGCTTTACGTGCTATTTGTTTTGACGTTTGTTACAGTTTTTGTTAATTTTTTGTTTCGTTATTGGTGAAATTCAGAGAAAAACAAAAAAAAATCTTTGAACTCTCAAGCTCTGAAATTATTGGTTCGTTTAATTTAATTAAATTAGTAATTAACAAAAAGTAGTTTGGATAATCAAAGATCAATCGAAAAAATCTAAAACAAAATCGATTATATTTCGTTAGGGTACATCACTGTAACTGTCAACTTTGAACTGCCACCCATATCATGATATCTCGAACACTCGTGTTTTGAATTACCTTTTTATGTACCAGTTTCATAAACTACTATTACAATAGACAATAGCCTGTTTTAAGAACGTAAATACATATTTGACTTTGTTTTCTTTGAACAATTTTTTATAAATACTTTTATGTTCCCTTGTGAACTTGGTTTGGTATGTCATGTAAATTTTCTTGTTTTTTGAGAAATATTATGTTTTTAAGCACACACTTCTATGTTTCTCTATGTACTGTGTTCTGTGAGAACTGACATACTTCTTTGTTCTTCAGTGAACTGTGTTTTGTAAGGACATACTTCTATGTTAAGTGTGATGCACGATATATTATTATATCCTACATGCGTAAATAATTCAAGGTACATAAGTACATACTTCCTGAGAATTTCATCTTGCGATTTCTGTTGCTGCACCAGTTGTTCCTCATACCTCTTCTTCGCGAGCTGGTCTTGATATTGTGCACGCATTTGATGCTGTTTCGTCTCTTCCTGTATAAATTACAAATATACACTTAAATAGTTGAATACTTACATACTTATTGTTTATTAAATAAACTGGTCAAAAGAACAGTAACAATTTTCATAATTATGATTGCGCACTAATGCAATAATATCTGTTTGAACTTACTTGTAAAGTTTTGCGTCTCTCTTCATAGTCAACTTTCTTTTGCTCAACCTTGGATTGTTCGATTGCAGCCTCATATTCTTTGATCTTAGCCATTTGTTCCTGCTGGCGTGTAGATTCTTGCAGTTTGCTGAGCTCCAGTGCATCTTTGGCATGTCCTAATGTAACATGAAGATTTTAAAAAATATTATTCAGAAATAAAAGGAACCTAAGTTTTGTTGAAAATCTGTCACTTTCAGCAATCTTGAGTGAACTAAAGTAAAGCAGGAGGAGACCAAGGGCCGATTGATATATACTTATCAGTACCAACTTAAAATATAAACTAGAGTAGAAATTAGTTTGTTTGTAAAACCCCCGATTATAGGTCGGTCAAATCAAATTTAGTGAGCCTTTTCTTGCATTCTACAATATTGGTTGGCATAAATCAAAATCAACAATAATAGTTGACATAATTAAAATCACCACCCAATATTAGTGGCTTCATAGTTGTTATAAATAGGCGAGGAGCCAACTATATTCTGCCCTCAGCAATAATACAATCATTGGGGAATTTTTGAAAATGATATGAGATGAATACTTTATTTTTACAATGTAGGTACACATAAATACACTCATCGCAAGTTAGGATTTATTAAATAATGAAAATAATTAAATTTAAAAGAGGAAAAATACTATATATTGAATTAGGTTTTGGGTTTGCTTATATTTAATAAGTAAATCCACGTACATGAAATAAAATAAAGGTATATTTAATGTATACAATTATGTATATACGATATGATAATAATAGCTAACCATATACTAAATACTAATAGGTTACATATATAAATAAATGCCGACTGCCCCCATTCGATTAGTCTTGCTAAGAAGAAGGGCAAGAAACTTAGCAAGATCTTTTTTTTTTCGATCATCTTTATATTGATACAATAGTGTATTAGTAAAGAGATAGAAAGTATACATCGCGGCAGGTGGGAGTGCGGGCCATTTATGATTTAATTACAAATGCATGTAGTGTTCTCAGATCTTTTCCTATACTTGTAGTATAAGACGGTATTACATGCCAAATTTCATAGTTCTAGGTCAACGGGAAATACCCTATGAATTTTGATTCCCTTGAGAGGGTCGAAATGTACGTTTTTTGCGGCATAAACGGCTGTATCTTTTTTCCACGTTAACTTAGAAGTTTTATATTTTCACAGTTTCAAGGGACTGTATACCTGAGTATATGGTTTTAATTTCAATAAATAAATTATACACAAATTATACAAAATTATTTAACATGACAGAAAGAAAACAAAAGAAAACATTTATAACAAGCAAATTTAAAATAAACAGAGGTGAATCACCACAGCTTGCGTTTCAAAAATGCATTTTGCAATTTCAATAAATAAATTATACACAAATTATACAAAATTATTTAACATGACAGAAAGAAAACAAAAGAAAACATTTTTAACAAGCAAATTTAAAATAAACAGAGGTGAATCACCACAGCTTGCGTTTCAAAATGCAAATTTGTGTATAATTTATTTATCGAAATTAAAAATGCATTTTGAAACGCAAGCTGTGGTGATTCACCTCTGTTTATTTTAAATTTGCTTGTTAAAAATGTTTTCTTTTGTTTTCTTTCTGTCATGTTAAATAATTAATAATTTGTTGGCCCGATGATGTGTAATACAAAACCGGTAGCCTAAGTTAGAATAAAAATAAATATATGTGGAATAAAAGTACAAGAATTTGTGTATAATTTATTCAAGATGATATTCCACCAAGAACCATCAATCGAATCCATCCAATATTTGTTTTAATTTCAACTTGACACCTCCACGCGTTCCGATCTCGATAGAGGGTCTTGACAGACGGACAGAAGGACAACAAAGTGATCCTATAAGGGCTCCGTTTTTTTCTATTGAGGTGCGGAGCCTTAAAAACAAAATTAAATTATTAGATTATTTCTTTATCCTTTATTTCTATCACTCCTATCATCTTTTACAGTCAGAATAAATTGTACATTGTACAATTGTACATCTATAAAATATCATAATGAAAACAATATACATGTATGAATTTTTGTATTGCAACAACCCTTACCTTTAAATCTCAAAATTAAGTACATATAATGTGTGCATTTTATCTTCTAAATATTCGCTAATTCTATATATAGTAAGCTTTCTTATAAAGACATTTCTTAACATGCTTTTTGAATTTACGAGTATTGTCTGAAAGATCAAGTATTTACTTTGATATTTTATTATAAAAACGAATACTATGACCAACAAAGGAAGTACTTGTCTTGTGAAGTCTAAATTCTGGAGCAGCAAGTTTATCTTTAGTTCTAGTACCTATGGTGTGGCTTGCACCGACCCGTGGCAGCATAGTGGTGTTTTTTCTAGCATACATAATATTTTCATATATAAATTGCCTAGTTACAGTTAGGATTC
Source organism: Ypsolopha scabrella (assembly GCA_910592155.1). Classification (NCBI taxonomy): domain Eukaryota; kingdom Metazoa; phylum Arthropoda; class Insecta; order Lepidoptera; family Ypsolophidae; genus Ypsolopha; species Ypsolopha scabrella. The sequence continues at coordinate 14,631,677 of OU342960.1, forward strand.
CTATTGAAGATAGATATTGATCGCAAGAAGGAATTGCTTTCCAGTGTCAGCCACTCCATGGGAGGAGGGGAGGTGGAAGAAGATTGGCGAACACCTGAGACTAGAGGTGAAAATTGCCGGGAAACTTTCCTTTTTTGAGGAAGTTTTCGTGAAAACTTGTATAATAATAAAACTCGTATATAGTACTGCCTTGAATTTTTTCACGTATCCAAAAAACAACCGTTTTGCTAGCAGGGGGAACACTAACAAAAATTTGCACTTTATTATAGCTTAATATTTCACAAAGGGATCCCTGAATCTAAAAAAACACATGCAACATTTTTGAACGATCTATCCAATGACACCCCACACAACAGGATAGTTAGGCCACTTTGTCAGTCTGATTAATATGTATACCCATGCCAAATTACAGGTTTCTAGTACTAAGAGTCTCTGCGCAAAGCCGCGGATAGAATACAGATGGACGGACATAGCGAAACTATAAGGGTTCGTTGACAGCGGAACCCTAAAAATGAATTTAGGTGACATAAAGGAAACTAAAAAAAAGGAAAGGCTGCTCATGTGGTTACGACCAGGGACCTGTTACTAGTATGGCAGGTAAGATTCTATCCACATTATATCCAACCTCGCATTTTATTCTGCTAGGATGAAGATTGGCTGGATTCAAGTACTGATCTATAATGTGTACTCATAACATAAAGTATCATAATAAAGTAAAGTTAAAGGTTTAGTTCATTAACCTCAGTTTGATATGTGCCATGCAGACACTCTACCAAATGAAATGAGTGACTTACATGCTTATAAAAATATACTCGTAACATTTGCTCATGAAAACAAACAGAAAATGACTTTTCACAGAGATGAGATGAGACCTATACTTTACTCAGCCAGCCATGACACGAAATGCGAACAAACCATAAAAGAGGTATTTTTATGTGTCACATTCGATAATGAATATTAATTTAAAAAAAAACTGTATAAAAAGTTTTAACAGTATTATATATAAGGGTAAACCTAGGTTTACCTGGGTAATGTTATACAAAACTTTATTAACATGTCAATCTAACACGCTCCTCTTCGCTTCGCTCGTCGTCGCACCTATTTTTGACTTTTTTCGGACTTTACTCGACTTCGGGCTTTACCAGTAACATATCTATTGCCTTTGCCCATAATTTAATATTGAAGCATATACAAATATTTTGATAGTTTTTACCATTTTCGTAATTTAAATACAATTGTTTGCAACATAAAATCAATAATGACGTACTATCCGTTTTAAATGCTATTAGTATAGGACCTTGTCATACCTGATGCCTGCGTGCGTTAGCAACGTTGACGGGTAAGTGAATGAGGTGCACATAGTGTGCTAACGCACATAGGCAGGTATGACAAGGTCCAAACGGATAGTAAATGCATGTTGCACAAAATACCTAAAAATGCAGTGAGCCTCAAACTAATGCATTACTACAAAATTACAGAGTATGTCATTGCATATTTGTTCATGCTCGAGTGTAACGTTTTGTTTTCCATCCATCCATCCATCAGCCTGTTTCGTCCACTGGCGGACATAGGCCTTTCCAGGATTTCGCCACTCTTGGAGGTCCTCCTGGAAGAAATGCCCATAATCACACACGCTGGGCAGGCGGGTTGGTGAGCGCGGTGCCGGAACCCCAGCACCAGTGACGCCGCTGCCCGTCACCAGTCGGTTTTATATAAGTCCCGGCAATTGGGGATGGATAAACCACCATCCATCGGTCCCAGGCAATGGTGGACCGCCTGGTTTTGCCTGTGAGCTGTTCTCTTACTCTCCCCCGAATAACTTCAGGAGGATTTGCGAGTAATATCCATCAACATATTGACAGCTTGCTTCCTAACAAATATTCCTTAAATATTATTATTTCCTTATTTAATTTGTTGCTTTTGTCAAGTTTAACATTGTGTTACATTTGTTTTTATTTAGTTTATGTTTTCATGGTTGCGAACATTGATGAACCTAGACTAAACAGCTCTGCACTTTCTGGTCACTGCACTGGTGATATCAAGAAACCCTCTACAGGTTTTGCAAAAACAAACATGTATTATATAATAGTGATACATTAGAATCATTAGATGACTTGGACTTGAGTATGATACACTACAAAGTGTGTTTTAGAACCACTGTTCTCTTGTTTACATTTTGTCTTATTGTTGGAAGTATAGCTAGAGTTTAGTAGTCTTTAGGTGGTAGAGCTAATGCCGGGCTCGACTGTGGAGGTACCACCATCTTACTCGGAAATCCTCCCGAAGTTATTCGGGGGAGAGTAAGAGGACAGCTCTCAGGCAAAAAAACCAGGCGGCCCACCATTGCCTGGGACCGATGGATGGCGGTATATCCATCCCCAATTGCCGGGCCTTATATAAATTAGACTGGTGACGGGCAGCGGCGTCACTGGTGCAACGGTTTCGGCACCGCGCTCACCAACCCGCCTACCCAGCGTGTGTGAGTATGGCCATTTCTTCCAGGAGGACCGCCAAGAGTGGCGAAATCCTGGAAAGGCCTATGTCCAGCAGTGGACGAAACAGGCTGATGGATGGATGGATAGCTAGGTCGATCTTTGCCTCTAAAAATGCCTATATTACTATATATTATAAATACTATATTTCTAGAAAGCAATTACAAATAATAAAGTTGATTCTGAAGACTTTAATTCTAGTTTTAGTGCTGTCAAAACTGTTTTTTTTTTTCAAAGTAAAATAGCTTCTGGGGCATTCCACGGGAAATGGGAAAATGAGTTATTTTCTTAAATTGATATAATTATAACCAATTTATTCTTAACGCAATGTATATTAGTTATATTTACATGATCTGTAAAAATTGTTCAGGAAAAAGTATTTTTTCACTATGACAAGTTGTTGTTTATTGTAAACGAGTCGTACGAATATTTTGCACCATATTGGCAACACTGTTTTTGGCCATTTTGATTAACATTTTTAACCAGACATCGACGGAGAGTGATACGAATTTCTTGAATTTTAATTTCGACTAAAAATCCAGCAGAATAGGTAAGAATTTTACTCTAAAACCCATAAATTCAATGAGCAAGTAGCATGTCCCACCAGTCACACAAAAACACACAAAAGTTGTAATATAACCTTAATATGCGGTGTTTAAGGGAAGATTTTTGGAAAGTAAGAATTGGCTAAGTGTTTAATTGTTTAGCATGTTTTTCTGCTGCAATGTTTTTAAGGTTGGGAAAGAGGTAGGTTTCATTTTTGTCTTACCAGTCACGGTGACTGGTGGGACATTTTTGTAAAACTTGTTAAGGATTGTTCTAAGCGTTTTTAACCTATTAGCTAGAGCTTGTTTCTATGGTTTTTTTGTGGGTGTGATTGCTTTTTCTGCTTTTAAGATGAATGCTGCTGAGCGAAAAAGGAAATCTAAAGAAAAAATGAAGAGTGATGAAAGTAAGTGGAAGACTGCTTTAGAAAACCAAAAAATATATGATCAAAAACGACGAGATAAGGGTTAAGCTTCACGTGAAACTAATGAGACTGCGAGAATTCAGTGGAGAGAAACAGAGAGGAAACGTTAAAGAAAACAAAGAGAAAAGAAAAAGTTAGAGGGTATCAAGTTGACGTGTGTTTCGCCGTTGGGTTCATGTGTAGGTTCATATAACCAATACCTCTAATTCAGAAACATCATCACTTCAAATCCCATGGTAACAAAACAATTAAATATGCTCTCACCGCGACATCTCAAAATTTCAAGAAGGGTTTATTGATACAAGATGAGATACTAGAATATTCTGATGTATACTCATCATCTGACCGTGAATGTGACTACAATGTCCCAGCTGCTCCCGAAACTAATAAGACCCAAAATGTTGAAACACTGGCTAGTTTCAACCTAGAAGTTCCCAAAATAAATGAAACCCAAGAAGGTTTAAATGACACAAAAAACGGAGAGTTCATTCTTGTCAGATTGGAGGTAGAAAGAAAGAAAGATAAACACAAATTGTACATAGCGGTGTGTCAAACAATAGATACAGAAAGAACAAGCAAATCCGCAGGAGACGGCACCAAATTCGTCATGGACGAATCAGATGAACCGTACCACATTTCTATTAATCAAGTGATAAAAATTCTTGAAGAACCATCAATAAAGTTGTGTGGTGATTGGATTTATTACCAGTTTCCCCAGTCCATTGATTTCCATAAGGTGTGAAAACAATAATTTTAGTTAAAGAAAATAACAAAACTATTGCTTTTATTTAGTATAAGAAAATACTATGTTGATTTTGTCAAAGATTTTAATAATAATTGTTAATTCTTTACGATATTGGTTTAATAATTGATAAATAATTCTAAATATGACATAAAAACGAGTAAATTTTTTGGCCAATTTCCCACTTGTCCCACCAGTCACAACACGATGTCCCACCAGTCACAACACAATGTCCCACCAGTCACAACACAATGTCCCACCAGTCACAACACAATGTCCCACCAGTCACAATTTCTACTTTACATATTTTCCTGTAGAAACTAAACTTGGTGCTATTGTTAGTTTCTTGTGTAGTCTATTTAATCATTTAATAGCATAGTAAAAGACATCTGGCTATGTATAGTGTTTGGGCTAAAATCTCAATTGACAGTGCAGAAGGCGGAGGTGAGGTATTTTTGACTGTCCCACCAGTCACACTCCTTTAACCACTGAAATGTCACCAAAATATTTATTAAGTAATATTTTTCGATAATTAAGTTTAAAAGTCGGTTCATAATCTATGGTAAAATATCTATTTGATCATTATATTAGATCAAATGACAAAGTTACAGGTTTAGATATTTTTTTTTTCTCGTGACTAATTCCCGCAGTCTTATATTTTTTTATGCCTTTACTTGAGTAGGTATGTATATGATTTTGTATCATATGTTTTATTTTGAAAAAAGGAATGTTTGCTAAGTTTCTTGCCCTTCTTCTTAGCAATACTAATCGAATGGTGCGGATGGTTAGGCATTATGTATATACAATATTTTTATTCCTATATTTCTATATTTTATGCAAGTGTATAACTTTATTACATTTTAGTAGCCCACCCTTAATATTTTTTGTATGTATTTCCCGTTTTTATTATTTCTTCATTGTATTATGTATATATAATATTTTTATTCCTAGATTCCCCTATTTTATTTATTTTTTATTTATTTAACTTACGACTATCATTTATTAATGCAGGTGTATATTTTATTTCCCGTATTATTATATATATATTTTTTTTTATATTCTAAAGACATATTATATTGTGTAAATTAACTTTGACTTGTAGAAAGTATACTTAATGTATCTATTTTGCAAAAATAAATATTTTGATTTGATTTGATTTGATAAACATTAGGGATTCTGGAGTAAACTGTCCCACCAGTCACAATGGAATGCCCCTTCTTTTATAAGAATTATTTTGGAATTAAGATAATTTCATTTTGACAGCACTAAAACTAAAATTAAATACAAATATTTTCATTTACATATAAGTGGGTACATAATAAGGAGCACTAATTTATACTTAAGCTAAAAAAAGTTATAACAATTATGTACTAAAAACTAGGTGAAGGCTTCCTATGTAGGTTTTTATGCCTGTAAGTAAGGAGTAACAGCGCCATCCCCTTTTCGAAGTGTGGGCAAGAACACAGGTAAATAATTCTTAAGCAAAAACAAAAAAATAAGTATATAAAAGAACAGAAAAATTAAGAAAACAATAAAGTTATAGTGTATGTGTGTAGGTGAGGGTGTGTGTGTCCCTAGCCCTACGACTGCAGTCTTGGGATCAGTTATAACTACTAGGGAATGTGTGTATTGTGAACATGATGGAGAGCGCAGCAATACATTTTCCTTCGAAACACAACTCACCAATTTACGGCGGGGGATGGGATCGTTTAGAGAGCTGTGATTGGACAGCTCAAGCTCAGGGTTTGACGCGTAATTTATGTAGGCGTGTCATAGAGTGAAACAAAAAATTTTGATATCGATAAAATCAGGAAATCTTAATCACTTACCTATGAGATGTTACTCCATCCTTTTTGTAACTTGAAGTAGAAGTAGGTATTCTTTCCACATCATTTTACTGCACAAGAGGGCATATTTACTATGGTATTTTGTTTTTTTGGACAGAAATATGCTATGTTTTCACTGAGAGAGCCAAACTCAGACTAAAACCAATAGCTTTGCTTCAAGCGTCTATCCCCTATGGGTAGTGCATGTTTGGCAAGTAGCGTTCCCCCACATGCGCTCTCCCATCTTCCTCCATGATTGTGAATGTTTGTGGGATGAGTATGAGATATATTAGGGGCAGTGTGAAGATATAAATGCAAGAGATGAGAAGCAATATATGCATTGGGTTGGATAGAAATGGTAGATAAAAACAAATGCATGCAGTTTATAATTAAGAAGTTGAAAAGTCTTCCATGTCATCATAAGTTTTGTTCATAAGAAAAGAAATTATACTTTTTTTACATTTAAAGCCATAAATAGGTAAGTGTTTATTCATTTTATTATACAAATATGGTCCAAGAAAAAAATTGAATCTTTTGGCAATTACGGTTTTTGGAAGGGGGATAGTAGAAATATGATCTTTTCAATGCTTTTTTATTTCTACATCAGGTGTTTTGTGATGTTGAAAAATGATTACGTGAAGAATGAAAAGCTGTCTTACGTTTAGTACTTGAATGTATCTATACAGTTCGGTAGTGGGACAAAGGATAGGACGAAAGGTCGCAATCTTTAAGATAGATCATTAGGAAATTTCTAGAGTCTTCATTATTGGTTTAAAGCCTTCAGAATCAGCTTTATTGTATATACAAATATTGCATATTTAATAGAATTGAGAAATATTGAGATTTCAGCTGAGTATAACCAGTAGGCATATGGCAAATTTGCTGTTCCCAAGATACCCGGGATTGTAAGTCAAAATCTGATCACTGCTTATAATATATTCCTGGGATACAAAATCATTGATGGGAAACTGAAATATTTGTGAGCCAAGTATAAAAATATGAATATATTTAATAAACTGCCAAAGGCCACAAAACCTGCGGTGCACTTGATCTAGGTACTATTATTTCCATGTATGGGCCAGGTTGGAGTGTAGCAAACGGTGTGCAAGGGATCCGACACCTGGAATTTTTTTTTTTCTGTAATCTTTTTTTCTCATGTAATGATAGGACAGAGTGCCTAAAAATAATGCTTTTTATACTTTTCATTTTTTCTCTTAGATTAATATTTTTCGTAAAAATAGGTCGCGACGACGAGCAAAGCGACATGTAAGTAAGTAATTAAGAGCCGAGCGAGGCGACACCCCTAGGCTTATCAGAATTCACGAAAAAAAAAATACAAACATTTTCTAAGTGTCGGATCCCTTGCCCACCCTTTGCTACACTCTGACCGAGGGCCATAAATAGTTATGTTTTCAGCACTTTTTTTACTGGTTATAATAAAAACATTATTTTCCATGGTCAAATCTAGCGATTTGCAGGTCATCATTTGTTATAGCAGCCCTTCAAGGCATTAGCCCATCAGAATATTGTCTGATCTGCTCTAAAAACACTCTTGGACTAGCTCCTACATGTAATTTCTTTTGATATAGGTATGTGTGTGAAGCAAATGTGTGTTCGGACCCGTTGTATATTAGAATTTGTCTCCTGTATGGTGAACATAAATTATATTTCTATATAACAGTATATATTCGCATTAATCGCAAGTATCTACAATCACAGTGCCGCAAGGTTCTCGTGGTACATAGGTTATGCGGTCGCATTATGCAACAATGTGAAACGTGATTGATAAGGCTAATAACCCATTATTACTCTTACTTGATTTTTCCAGTTCCTTGGCAGCTTGAGCAGCTCGTTCTAGAGCACTGGAATCGAATCGGTAAGCTTCCATGGCTTTCCTCTCCGCCTTTGTTAGGTTAGAAGGGGCAGCAGACGCGCCGCCCCCGTCTACTGGTAAATCATCAGCTGGGGGCTGGGGCGGTTTTGTACTATATCCGAATAACCAAGACATTATCTAAAAATACAGTCTTTACTCATAAAACTATCCCAAAAACAGGATAATCCCGAATCCAAAGATATAAAGTGATCTTCACACACGAAACTCCACAGACTACACTGACAGTGAGTGAGTGATGACATAAGTTTAAGTTTGACATTTCTTTTTTTTTTTGGGACAGGCAAAGGTATCCGGCACTATGATAGCCTTTATTCCTTTACGTTCTTACGTTATTTTAAGCAAAATGATACGGTATCGTTTTAATAAAGTTCGTGACGTGACCAAGGCTGAAATTCAGAGTGCATTTTGAGTCCGAACTCAATCTTACAAACGTCACTCTAGTATGAGATCACGTCGCTTTTTGACGTTTGTAAGATTGAGTTCGGACTCAAAATGCACTCTGAATCTCAGCCTGTCTTCAAATTTTTATTCAAGTCGAGGGTTGATTCGATATGAGTAATAAATAAGTAGGTAGGTACGTAAAAAGGTCTCATCTAATAGGGTTCGTTTCGAAACGAGCGAAAATCACTGGGAGTGATGCGAATTTTACTGGGCCTAGAACTTTCAAAAATTGAAACGAGTTAAACTGAGGGTAAACGAACTTCTAGGTACCTAGCAGTTATGAAACGCTTCGGAGTAATGCGAAAATCACACTGGGCCACCTGACTGATGCAAACAGATTTTTCTTTCCCTTTCTTCGATATAGATTTGTCTCTTTCTAATAAACGAGTGAAATTTCGCACTATGATCGCACGTTTTGAAACGCTTCTTAAGTAAGCAAATATTCTACGAAGCAAACAGTATCTGGCTCCGCACATTAGTTCCGCCTACTAGCGTTGCCATCCGTCCAGATAAAGCCGGACAGTGTTACACTTCAGCCACACACTCGACTAGGAGCGAGGGAAATAGGCAGGGACGTCGTATGGCTGCGTTATTCGTCCTGCCGCTCGCGCTGCTCCTCCTCATGCCCATCGCTCCCTTTTTTGTCGGTTTTTTGTGCGCGAATTCAATGGAGCGGCAATATGAAGACGAGTGGCCAGCCACATACTCGCGCTGTTGTCAGACTTGTCATGGTCAGTCAGTGTTGCCAGATGCACCGCTTTTCCGCTTTCTGTACCGCCTTTTTGACAATAAATCCGCCTTCTGCTTTTAACATGCGCGGTTCCGCTTTTTTCGAATCTGTTCAACAACCCATTTTTTCTCACTTAAGGCGAGGTTATCCAGAGAAATCTGTCCTGCTCCAACGCTTTCATTTTTCATATGTTTATCCTGCTCAGCGGAAGCGGGCCGCTCAGAAAACTCGCGGTTTTGAGGTGTTTTTATTTATTATTTTGGAATTAGAGATATGGGTTTTTAATATGATGGCCGTTTTATATCACATTTTTCACGACGTTTATTTAAGTATAAGTTTTATTGGCCAAAACTTAATATATGTGGATCAAATGAAATTGAACAATTAAGCAAGCTTACCTGTAAGTGAAGCTTGATTATAATGTCATCTCGCCGAGGGATCAAAGATGTGGTAAGTACTGCTACTCAAGGCCAGTTTGTCACTTAATTTAAAGTTCTAAAAAAGAAACAGAACTTTGCAATGCTCCCATCCCTATGTCATACGGTTCCGTCCGGGTGTGTCCCATCACTAATGCCATTCAGTTTAAAGTTTAGCCACCGATGGACACGCGCACCCTCTAGCGGGGGTGCTCGTTTCCATGTCTCACAACTTTAAAGGGGTAATGTGCATTATGCCTGCCTGACATCAGATGATAAAGGCCATGCACTGGGAGTGGGAGGGTTGTTTGATCCCTCGGCGAAATGACATTATAATTGTCATCAAGCTTCACTTACAGGTAAGCTTGCTTAATTATTTAATTATAATGTCATCTCGCCTCAGGATCAAAGATGTGGTGATGTTTAAAGAGACTAAGTTGTGAGCATTATAATTTTTATTTATTTTAAAGATAACAAGACAAAATGAATCAGTCTTTTGTAAGTATAATACTAGCACTACAATGTTTGTTGAATTAGCATAATTTGTGTACATTCATAATCAAAGAATTTTGTTAATCTTACAGTTAATAAAACAGTCACACGATCACCATGTTGTTTTCTTAAATTAGATAAGTAAAGGATCCTCACAATGTTTTAAATTAGTTACAAAGTTGGGTTTATTTCCGGTTAATTCCAGAAATAATAACAATTTTATAAGTTATCAAATCAACGAGTTTTAATTAGTGTTTTCCCTTACGATCGATCTTGCAAATAAGGATTTTGAATCAAAGATTTTTCTGTTATTAAGCTTTGCAAAAACTGATGATTGGTCTGTCCAACCTGCAGTTTTTCTTATTGTTTCAATGTTTACACCATTCCTAAATGCTGCTGATGTAGCAGAATGTCTTGTTCTATGGCTCTTGTATATTGAGATATCTACACCAGCTTCTTTAAAAATATCTTTAATCCATCTATATAAAGCCTTTAGTTTCTTTTAACTTGTATTAATAATAAAAAAATATTAATTTTCGAAATATATTTCGGCCCACTATGGGGCCGGCATAAGTATTCGACTGATGCCGGCCCCATAGTGGGCCGAAATATATTTCGAAAATTAATATTTTTTTATTATTAATACAAGTTAAAAGAAACTAAAGGCTTTAATCCATCTACTGATGGTATGACTCGAGGCTTTGAGGAAAGGTCTTTTATGGGTAATAAATAGATAGGGTTCCGACTGTCTTATCTTTTCCGTTATTCTGAGATCATCCTTTAGGGTTAAGGCAGGGCAAATATTAATTTCTGTTTCTTTTTTATAACTTTAAATTAAGTGACAAACCGGCCTTGAGTAGCAGTACCTTTCACATCTTTGATCCTGAGGCGAGATGACATTATAATGATATTTAGATCATAGTTTAGACCTTTGTGATTTAATCGGATCGAGGAAAGTGTAAGCAATCGTGTATCGAACGGCCGAAATATTAAGATCAAAGAGTGAAATATGAAATATGACATATTTTTTGCAAAATTTAATCGTCGCTTTTTACTAGTTTAAAATTAATTTGAAAAGAGGCAAAGTCGGGATAACCCTCCCTTAAGGGGGCGGTTACACTAAGGCACTAGTTACACGTAACGTCGAGAATAAAAAACTACGTTCGGTTTGATCGACAAACGACGACAACCGATGACTACCACCACCGGATTTACGAGAGAGATCAATGTAAAGTAAAAAAAAACGTGCCGGCTATTTTAGAGCCGAAAGGTCTTACGCGTGACGATGGCAAGAGGCCCGACGGGATGACGTTAATTCCATAGCAAAACGGTCGTTTCCTGGTGTGGGATGCGACCTGCGTCGACACCTGGCTGCGTCCCACGTCCAGGCGACCGCTGCCACGGCTGGCGCGGCGGCTGCAACGGCTGAGCACAACAAGCGGCGCAAATACGCAGCTCTCGGTGAAGGTTGCATGTTTGTGCCGTTTGGCGTGGAAACGTTCGGGCCATGGGGCCCAGAAACGCGACGATTATTCCAGCAAATTTCGTCGCGTTTAGTCGACGTGTCTGGTGACCCAAGAGCTGGAGCTTATTTTGGCCAAGTTCTTCCGTTACTAAGTGTTCCACCAACTGAAAATTGATTGGAAGGGCAATAAGAAAAACTAAATTTTCCCTACGGACCAACCAGTTGGTCGGTTAGTTGGTCCGTGGGTCAGAAACGAGTTAAGTACCTATTCCTTCTTGAATAATTAAATATAGGTATTTTTTATTTTTAGGGTTCCGTACCCGAAGGGCAACACGGAGCTCTATTAATGTCGCTCTGCTGTCTGTCCGTCCGATTATTTCACGGATCACTAGCTAGCAGACGGAATAAGTCACAGACGTATAAGGCCGGGTTCCGTTTTTTTCGCCCTAGCAAGAGCTGTCACAAAATCGAAGGTAAAATTACTTTTTTGGAAATCGTAAAAAAATTTGCCAGTTTGAATAGGTACTTATGTTATGATTTATTAATAGTCAGATGTCGCCTCACTATACCGGGTGTAAATATACTGCTACCATTAAATGAAACTACATATTCTACTGACCCTACTGAACCACTTTTCCCAAGAGTCATACCCGCGGACAGTCTTAGTTTAGGAAATAATTGAGTTCCAAACGAAAATGCGTAAACCCCAACGCACCGACATACGAGCGAGTTTAGAGAGGGCGTCGTCCGTGAAACCTCCAGCTGTTTGAGGTCAACGCTCTCTCTAACCTCGCCCGTATGTCGGTGCGTTAGGGTTCACGCGTTTTTGTTTGGAAATCAATTATTTCCTAAGCTAAGGGTGTCCGCGGGCTCTTGGGAAAAGTGGTTCAGTAGGATCGGTAGACTATGTGGTTTCATTTAATAGTCGCACTCTATTTACACCCGGTATAGTTTCACTGTATTCGTACAGTTTCTTCGGAGGCAAACATGATTACGCGGCGGTTCCCCGTTCGACACTCACCTCCGAAGAAACTGTAACAGTTTGGATCTCGTTGCGGTCTTCGTTACGATTCACAAATAAGTTCTGATGATGAGCGAGAGCATAATTTATATAACCGCACGGCTATCTTGTAAATAAGGGTTGCATTTTAATAGTAAAATGATCATATTTAAAACTTATCTACATATAAATATGATCAGTGCAGTTGCTGATGTTCGATGATAATTATTGTTTTTCTTGTCCGAATGATTCGAAGGGTTAAGAGAAATTCACAAGATGAAACAGTATAGTTTTTATTCACAATGTTATTCTAATAAGCTTTAAACCATAAATATACTAATTAACTTGTAATTTATCGTAAATTTACATCCAGGACGACGTCATCATACCTAAAACACTTTCAGAACATCTAATCCCTATTTCTAAATGTAACAAATTGTAACGAATGTAACGAATCTTATTAAAATAGTAAATCAAAACTCAGTTAGCAATAACCAAGAAAGTAGTAGCAACAAAACAACCTCAAACAATTACAAATTTATTAATAGTCACAAATAATATGAACCTTGTATTGGAACGCATTAGATTCATTGTTCAAGATCGGTAGAGTACATGACAACAGAACACCTGACACCTGCGTGCAGGGCTATTACGTCGTTATCATGGTTCAAAGCCAAAAGAAATTGGACTTTATTTCAATGCATACTAGGTCGGGTTTTAAAAAAAGGAAGTTGAGGCGTTTTAGCAACGCCGAAGCGCTTAAACTACAATTGTCGCCAATGTTGCCATTGCCGCCGGAGCCGCCGTTACCGCCGATGCCGCCGGAGCCGCCGTTACCGCCGGAGCCGCCGTTGCCGCGGATACCGCCGGAGCCGCCGATGCCGCCGTAGGCGCCTGAGCCGCTCATGCCGCCGGAGCCGCTTTTAGGCCAATAGTATTTAAGGACCCGAGGTCTTTTGAGGCGGGCATTCAGTCTTATTCCTTCGTCAAGTACACGTCGTCAAAAGTGTTGTTCCGCAGTATTATTTTAAATTAGGAAAAGTATTCGAAATTATTGTGGGTTGGGACGCGTGTTAGATTTCAGTGAAATATATTTCCGTTTCGTAGCTAGTTTGGGGTTGAAAGGGGGGTAATATGAGGCTTTCTCCCGTAATTCCCAGAATGAGGAAGGAGGAAGTACTCCGGAATCGCTACGATCATCGAGGATAGGGATACGGGACGCGAGTGTTTTCTTTTCCAGCGTCCTCACCTCTCTCTGGGTCAAGATTCCCTAGACACCGCCCCATAAGGGTTACCCCTGTGATCCTGCTTGTGGTACAGAGAGAAAACCCCCCGCCGTACGCATTGCACTAAGCGAACAACCCTTTTTCCTTCCCCATCCGCTTATGGTCTTAGGTCTCTGGCCATAAGTATCCTTGTTATGTATATGTGTAGTATATTTCACGACCGTATTAGGATTAGGCTAGGCGAGTTTCAAGGCTTAGGTATTTAGAGAATTAACTCATCTCTCTTCTGTACTCACCAAATAGGTTAGGAACAATCTCATTGCTCTTCGAGATTGCTACATGCGCAATTAAATTAAATGTGAGATTTAATCTCTAGTTTTGAAAATACTTACACACTTACCAGTATAGGGACATCTGATGTAGGGCACGATAAATAGGTGACTGTTTGATAGGTTGGGACTACCTAGTTTTAATGAGAACTGCTGTTAGTGATAAATCTTCATAAGAATTTAAGATGTACCTAGGTCTGGGAGGAATCGTTCGGCTTGAGGATCTCCAATAACGTGGGGATAAATTAGGTCTGGATTAGTTATTGTTAGATATTTTAAGATTATTACATCTATCCATCATTGGATTCAGTATTATAAGGAAGGGTTTCTAATTTCACATAACCCTAAGAGTGAGCTTTAGGACACTATCCAAGGAAAATTAGTATAAATGATTTTTCTATACTTACCTAGTCAGGTTTTTACTTACAAATGGTAAAACTAAGGGTTTTGGGGAATTTATGGAACCCAAATCTAGATATGAGAATCATAATATAGTCATTCCTTGACAGAGTTAAATTAGGCTATTTTGGTTAAAATATTCCATCCATTTGAAAGTCAAAATATTTAGATAATATTTGACTGTTAAAGTGTCTATATATATAAAGCTTTCTGAAAGTATTTGAACTTTACATCCACTTCAAAATCAGAGCAAATAAGCAACTGATAGTTTAAGCCTTTAAAAGCCATAACTTTTATCACAAGAACTAAAATACAGTTATTTCCAAGAATCTACATGAGTAAAAAGAACAATTTCAATTTATAAATAATTTACTTACTCTCTTAAATATTGAGATGGCAGAAGGATGTATTTGTTTGTACTAGTAGGGGAAAAATAAACCCTTCTGAAAGGCAAAAGCTAGCCACTGGTTGCTTCTATATACCTTACCGGAGTAGAACAACTGTTTTCAACAACTAGTACTGGATAGATACAACTTCTTGAACTAAATTAAAGTTCTATTACACAAAAAGATTATATTTGGAAGTATTGAAATTTTTCAATTTGGAGTCTATCTAGAATTCACTCTTTACTTACTAAAATGGCTGTAGAACTGAAAGGTATAAAATAAAATAAAAGATTCCCTCATAATGCATAAAGTCATGATTTAGATGTTCCTCTCTTATAAAGTAAAATAACTATGATAGTTACATTCATACATAATGATATAATATACCTATATCTCTATTCAACTTTACAAAAGCGTAAAGCTTTTTTCAGAAAATGCATCTCGGATGCCTTATAAGTGGCGTGTTACTAATTTATCATAAAATGATAATATTGTCCAGCATCGAACCCAAAGTTAGGTCCATCTGGTTTTCTTGCCCTTCTTTTCAGATTGGTTGTAATCGAACGGGCAGGATTTTGTCCCACAAAATTAGTACTTACTTATGTACAATGCACTCAAATATTCAAGTACATTTATGTACTTCATGTCCTATATCTTTCAGGCGGATTCATTAGTCTGGTGACGGAATCCACTGGGACGGCGGTGGCGGGGCTGTGTTCCCAATCAAATAAAAATAAAAAAAACATTTTATAGAACCATGTACTGATTCTCATCTAGCAGCAACATATCAACTGTTTTCCTGATATAAGAATAATGTATTTCGAGAAACCAAAATACTCTACGACTACTCCGTATCAATCATTATACTTCATCAAAGTTTATTAAGACCTTAACTACTACAATGTAGATTACAGTTCCAAATTACATCAACTAAGATTTCTTGCTAAGCAGTAGGTACATTTATTAAAGTAGCATAAAGAAAGATTTGAATTTTACCAGACCTATATTGTTATGAATTATGAGAGAGAAAGCCTCACAATTATTTAATAGATCAAGGTTTCGTTGCTATTATTAAAGGGAAAGTCACATTCTTAAATATCTAGTACATAAAATAGTATAAGTCTCATAAGGTTTTCTGCAGTCTTACAGAACCCTAATCCTCGACAACCAATTTATAGCTTATGTAATCATCCATTTGTACATAATGGGGACTAAACCAAAAGGATAGATTCCCGCCTTGTAGTGAACTCCCTTTACAATTGAATTAGCACTAATTAGCTTAGTTTAAAAGGAAATCTAGGACTTGGGATTCTTAGAATATTTGTCAGGGTCAGGTTAGGTCAGTCTCATCCCTTACTACTTACTCTAAAAGAACTAGGGTTACTAACTGAGGTGCATAACGTAAGGTCCTGTCCACCATTAGCGATCACATTTGGCCAAGTTCCTGATCAAAATATCTGTATATGAGCATTTCTCAAAAAATTAGGTTCAAATTTAAAAAATTGACCAAAATAAAAATATCTTAATTATATGTATATTACATCAAAATTTGATAGTATATTATGTTAAGATTGATAATATTGGTATAGGATCTACATGATTTCACAGTTTCAATGATAAAATTGTGAAAAACCAAATAAGGGGTGAAAAAAGGCGTCCTATTTTGTTACTTCTTATTTGGTGAAAATTTGATAAGTTATTGTAGAATTACAAGTCCGAAATATTATTTCTTTAAATTGAAGATTATACTTTTAATAATTTCAGCACAAGTACCCCTTTTAATTAAAGTTTATCTAAGAAAACTCGGCATTAAATATTTTTTTGTTACCATTGGTACAAAAACAAAGGCAAAATTTATTATTCTATGGAAACCAGAAATAATAAAAAATATTTATTTATATTTATGATTGCATATTAAAAAAGAAAACCTGAACAAACTGACATTTATACCAAATTTTGCGATAGTAATTTTAAATTAATTAACTTACCTATTGAATTAAGTGTTTGTAGTGATTATATTTGTAATAATCTGGACCACAGAAATTTTATCGATAAAATATATAAAGATATTGTTCGTGTACTATGCCAGGCAGCTTGTGCGAGCTATGATATAAATGCTCTCAGAGGTAAAAAACCGGCTATAGGCTGGAACAAGTATGTGAGTGATGCTCACAGGAAGGCCAGGCAAAAGTTTGAGTTGTGGATGTTGTGTGGCAAGCCTCGGGAAGGTTGTGCTTGGAGTGAAATGCAGATTAGTCGCAGGATTTTTAAACCTCGTTTGCGATGGTGTCAAAATAATAGTGACCAAATTAAAATGGATATCTTGGCATCGCATCATTCCAAGCATGATTTTCGCAGTTTTTAGAAGTCAACCAATAAACTTAATAGTAAGCCGGGCTTGCCTGTGAGTGTCAACGGTATCAACGATCTGACAGGCATAGCCGAGATGTTCAGGGAGCACTTCACTGTAACGTCACCTTTGGGGCCATCACAGTCTTTGTGCGGTGCTGGGTGTGGTGGCCGGGAGAATAGTGCCCGATTTACGGCAAAAGATGTAAGGCAGGTTAATAAATCTATGTCACGGGGCAAGTCACCGGGCCACGATGACCTGAGTATTAAGCACCTTAAATATGCAGGTAATAATCTGCCCAGAGTGCTCGCGATGTTCTACTCCCTGTGTCTGGGGCACTCGTACTTACCTGCGCAGATGATGGGGACTGTGGTGGTGCCGATCGTGAAGAGCAGGACTGGCGATATTAGTGACAGGAGCAATTAAAGGCCTATCTCATTAGCCACTATTATCTCGAAGGTTCTTGACGGTTTGCTTAACACTCAGCTTGATAAATATCTACAAATACATGACAACCAATTTGGTTTTAAGTCAGGTCTCTCCACAGAAACAGCTGTATTGTGTTTAAAGCAAACTGTCAAGTACTATACTGATAGAAATACGCCTATTTTTGCTTGTTTCCTCGACTTATCGAAGGCATTTGACCTGGTTTGTTATGATATTCTTTGGAAAAAACTTCACCAAACTTCAATGCCCGAGGAACTTATAAGCATTTTTAAATATTGGTATCAGAATCAGGACAATGTCGTTCGATGGTCGGGGGCCTATTCAATCCCATACAGGTTGGAGTACGGAGTGAGGCAAGGAGGGCTAACCTCACCTAAGCTCTTCAACCTCTATGTGAATGCGCTGATTGAGAGGCTCAGCAGCACACATGTTGGCTGTCATATTGGAGGAATTAGCATTAACAATATTAGTTATGCTGATGACATGGTGCTGCTGAGCGCCTCTGTGAGCGGTTTATCAAAGCTGCTTGGCATTTGCGAAGAGTACGCTGACAATCACGGGCTGTTGTATAACGTGAGAAAAAGCGAATGCATGGTCTTTCAGGCCCGAGGGAAACATCTACATAATATACCAGCTATTAAACTCTACGGGTATCCTCTTAATAGAGTCAATCAGTTTAAATACCTTGGACATGTTGTAACCTCGGACCTGAGAGACGATGCAGACATAGAGAGGGAGCGTAGGGCGTTGTCTGTGCGTGCTAATATGATAGCCCGCAGATTTGCTCGCTGCTCAATAAACGTCAAAATGCCCTGCATTTTGTACGTCCTTCTACACGAGCAGTCTGTGGGTGAGTTATACGCAAAGACAGTACAGCGCGCTACGAGTCCAATACAACAATGCATTTAGGATAATTTTGGGACTGCCTCGCTTCTGTAGTGCGTCGGGGATGTTCGCGGACGCGCATGTGGATTGCTTTTATGCAACGATGCGCGGGCGGTGCACATCCCTGTTGCGCAGGGTGCGGGCCAGCAGCAACTGTATCCTGAACGCATTTGCGGAACGGTTTGACTGTCAGTACCTGAATCATTGCAGCATGATTCATGTGCTGACAGCAGTCAAAATATTGTTTTAATTTTATATATTATATTTTATTGTACTAATGATAATTGAATTTTTTTGTGTATATGTGTATTAATAATTATGATCTTAATCGATCGAAATAAACGTAATTCTATTCTATTCTATATTTTCTATTTTTATTAATAAAGATAATTTTTAGGTGCTGAAGTCAATTAAAACCCAATAAAATTTAAAATTAATGTTGATTCCTTTTATGACAGTAGCAAAATAGGAGTCACAAAATAGGATCAATAACAGGATATGAAAGATAAGGCTTAGTGTTCATTATAACAAAAAAGGCAAGTTTTGTAATGAAAAACAATGAAGTATATTTCAAACCACGAAGTGACTTGTGATTGAATAGTTTCTATTATTATTATTAAAAAACTTAAATGAAATAATCATCAATTGTAACCACAAAATATAACAAAAACATTATTTTTTCTTCGTACTTTTCGGGATCATTTTTAAGTTTCTCCCGGTAACGCCGCAGTCAGAGGCATACTGAAAGGAGTAAGCCGAGTAAGGTTTGTGTTGGCTTATCGTTTTTATTTTGTGTTATACCCGAAATTGTTGACAAGGTTTATTATAGGACGATACAACTCATGGTTTGTAAAATGCAAACCTGGCTATAGATTATACAAAACATTGATAAATAAATAAAAGGCATAATCAATTTGGGGTTTGTTTATTGTATTGTAAACAAGGCTTTATGAATTCCTTTTTTGTCACCCAACTTCCTCTCATACGTCACTATGCTAAAGTAGCACAAAAAGAAGTAACGAAACGAGAATAATTTATGTTTTTAAATTTATTTACTACAGTAAAAACAATAATTGTCTTATTTAATTATAACTAGAATGTAATTTAGAATATTCCCTTTCATAAATTAATAATAAATTATGTTGAAATTAACAACTTACCTGTAAAATCTGGTAGCAAAAAGGGACAAGAAATTAAGCAACAGGTGGGCACGTGTACTCACTAAGACGTTATCCAGCAAGGTAAAGGTTTTTTACAAAACGGCGTATTGAAATGTCACATTTAGTGTCGCCATAAACTAAAAATATCTACTATCGGTGAATTTCACAAAAATATTTATGCTAAAATTGGTGACAAAAGAGGATGTCAGTTTTTGAAACTTTTCTGGGACAAGTTTAAAATGTGATTTGTGAAAAAATTTCATATTATACTCTTCTCAAAGATAACATAAAATGAACTCCGACATAATGGTTAAAGAAACAAAATCAAAAAATACGTAGGAGTCTTTTGAACTTTCCGAAATATTAGCAATCAAAATATCAGTAAGTCATTTGGGACACGTAACTTTTCATACATGAAAATTTCGAGTGTTTTTTATTTACTCAATTTTAGTTAAATTTATGTGCTTTTTTGAATATTTAGTTTTTTTTTCTGATAAATAAATAAATAAAGAAATACACAACATATACAGTTTAATACTGTTAGACCATTTTACATACAATATTGATAAACAACTTTGTAGGACAGCGAAAAAATGCAGTTTCGGAAAAAAATGAGAAATGCTCATATGTGTAGATAGGCGTCTAGGATGGATAATAAGTACGTAGGTTGATTTAGGCTAAGTACGATTTAGGGGTAGATGTGACAGAATACAGTGAAACTAGACAGGCGAAATCTGACTATTAAATCGTGAGTAGCAGTTTTAATATCAGTATGAACTTTACTGTCTATGTATTTTAGTAAAATTACAGCCAAATGACCATAATATATATATATATATATATATATATTTAGAACAACTCTTTATTTTACAGAGCTCCAACATTTGCATTCGAGCGAGGTGCCTTCCGGCGTCCGGGGGTACGGGGCTTGGGGGACGCGGTGTCGGATAGGAATATTCACAGACCCTGTCCCCTGTGGGCATGGACTGCGTCTTTGATGGCCACTTAAGGTGATATGTGAATTTTTCAACGGTCACTGTTACTCCATGCGGAACGACCCGCAGTGCGAGAGGGACGGATTCCGGAAAAAAATGCAAAATGTTTTAAATTAATATAAAATTAACTAAAATAGTTATCAAAATTTTACATTCACACAATTTAGATATTATTGTTAAAATCTATCTAATAAAATATCGTTCAGGTCTATATGTCATTCCTATTTCGCATATTATGAAAAAAACTGTCGAAGATGACCGCATTTCAATAATTATTTCTATCGAGCGAAAGTTCTCCAATCGCGTTTCTGTATTCAAGAAAACTAGAAAACGGTACCCATATTTATATACAAATTTATCAAATTAGTAGATTCTTCTGAAAATCAGGTAAATATCTTCAAAAAGTGCCGATTTTAGTGAGGTAGCGCCTTAACTTAACCGCAGCGATATTTATATAATTTATATCGCTGCTTGACCGTCTGTAAGAAACATAATCACGTGTGGGATTGATTACTTAAATTAATAAAAAACTATAATCGAAAAATTAAAGTTTTATTTAATTTTGTACTGAAACACGTGTAATAAAGAAAAACAAAAGAAATACATAATAAAGATGCTGTCTGACCATCTGACAGCAAAACCTAAAAAAACAAGCAACTTCTGAGTCGCTGCCATAGCAAGAAGACAGTCATGCATGGCAACTTATACTTTATTAGAAACGTAACAAAAATGGCAACTTAATTACGAGGTATATAATAACTGTTATAGTCTATGTCTATGTATTGAAAAAATAAAAAATCAAATCAAAAATTTAAAGATTTGATTGTTATACTCCTACATGAACATTTCGTGCGTGTTTTTGCTTTCTGTACATAGCAACAAATCTATCAGGAATGGCAACTTAACTAATAGTATGTAAATACACATATCTTTATAGCGATGTGACACGAAAAATTTAAATAACTGGTGCAGTGGTAGTGCTGAAAAAATTAGAAAATCGGAATAATGATTGTTATAGCAGAACAACGGTGTGTATTTATTTACTGTACATAGCAACAATAATGTAACACAATGGCAACTTAGCTACGAGGTAAATATAAGGCAACTTTCATTTATACAGCCAAATTCATACTGGAGACTCGGTAAGTGGTCATGACCAAAGTTCAATTACCCTTTCTGTGAAATACGAAAAATAAAATTTAGACTTCCTAGAGCCGCGGTGGTTCTTGAACAAGTGTAGGCACAAAAAATATTTTTCGTATTTTTCAAAAAGGGTTATTGAACCTTGGTCCTGACCACTTAGCGAGTCTCCTGTATGAATTTGGCTATATTAACGAAAGTCACCTTATACAACGTGAAATTTAAGTCATTTTGTTTACGAAAACTGGTGATAGTACTCGTCCATTTGAACAACTTTTACTATGGAGCCAACTCTGAAATCGTGAAACAAATATCAGCTGTTCCACTCGGCTCAAGTGTAACAGCTGATTTTATTTCACGATTTCAGGGTTAGCTCCATAGTAAAAGTTGTTCATATGGACGAGTACTATCACCAGCGGGGCTATTACGTAACTCAGTGTCGGTTGCTAGCTATAGTTGCTATTCACCAAAAACATATAAAAAATTAACTTCCAAAATAACCTTTAATGGGTATTAAACTATTTACTAACTGTGAAGTCATTTCAAGTGCAAACTTTTCCTTAGATAAGCGGATATGTATGTTTTAGACGATAGCCACTTGGTTTGGCAACTGAGTTTACGATACAGAATCAGGGGGCAGTTTTCATAAACAAAATGACTTAAATTTCACGTTGCATATCCTAATAGCGATGACATGGAAAATTGCAAAAAAGTGTATGGTGCAATACTTATTGAAACAAACAAAAGACTTTCATTGCAACTTTTACATGAGGTAAATATATGAAATTTGCAGGAAAGTAACAAAAATGGCAACTTAACTACTCGGTAAACATATCTTTATAATAACTGTAGTAGTGCAAGTACAAAAAAAATAGGAAAACTAAATCAAAAGCTATTTAGTGATATGATTGTTATCACATACATAGGCGTAACTGAGTCTAAGGCTGAGATTCAGAGTGCATTTTGAGTCCGATCTCAATCTTACAAACGTCAAAAAGTGACATGCGGGGCTATTATGTAACTCAGTGTCGGTTGCTAGCTATAGTTGCTATTCACCAAAAACATATAAAAAATTAACTTCCAAAATAATCTTTAATGGGTATTGAACTATTTACGAATTGTGAAGTCATTTCAAGTGCGAACTTATCCTTAGATATGTATGTTTTAGATGATAGCCACTTGGTTTGGCAACTGAGTTTACGATACGGAATCAGGGGGCTGATCTCATACTAGAGTGACGTTTGTAAGACTGAGTTCCTCTTGAGTTTGGACTCAAAATGCACTCTGAATCTCTACCTAAGTCAAAAGGTTACGGATTACATAATCGAGAACAGAATCAGATACTTGTTGATGACTTCAAGTTGGAGATAGGGCCCGACCCCCCAGCTACAATCTAAGTTACGCCAATGGTTAGACATGCAAGTGTGTTTGTATACTGTACATAACAGCAATAATCTAACAGGAATGGCAACTTAACTACAACGTACTTAAATAAGCTGGACACTGCTGTGATACGGAAAACTGCATCTAGCAGCTGGGCAACTACATAAAAAATAGGAAAACGATTGGTTAATGAGAACTGGTTAAGAATACTAAAACTACACGATCATTTCAACTTTGAAACATCCTGATTTTACGAATACCTGTAACAAAAAAAAACACAAGTGTACCACGGGTTATACAAAAAAATATCGTCGCTATGATCTGCCTACAAGAGAGTTGTATAGATTATTATATAGTTCTTTTTTGTTCAAATGTCATACTTAAATGTTAAAGTTGATTGCCCTCCAATTGCCCTCCTTAACAAAATATGTAGATTTTGTATATACGACAACATTTCCGACAAAAATAAATCGTCGGTGAAAATAATATGATCAATTAACTACAACCAACCCTTTGAACATTTAAGGTGCTAACGGAGGATCTCGGTGCAAAATGCACATCTAATATTTTTTTCCTTACTTTTGAATAAAAAGTTTGCAATAAATGCGTTTTATAGCAATTCGCGCAAACTGCTTGTTAATAGTTAGGTGATATCACATGAAAATTACTCAATTTTATGTGTTACATTTTAGCTGCATTACATTGCAACTGTAAACACGCTTTTAAGTTTGTTAATGTAAAGCAAACAAAATGTAATAAATTAAAGTTAATTTTTGGTGAAGATTTTATTATTTATAAACTAGGTATTTCCGCAAGTTGCTTTAAAACACATTTATTGTAGACTTTTTATTCAAAAGTGAGGAAAACAATATCATGGTGTGCATTTTGCACCGAGGTAAAAAGTTACACCCTTAAGGAGGCATTTTTGCCAAACAATTGCGTTCGTTTGATCCCTTGTCACATCGTTACTACTTAGTTGTGCAATTAATACGTAAGATGTATAAGGATTCACTCATCGATGAAATAAATTTAATGGATTCACCCCATAAATCGTACACTTTTTAGAAACATGATTACTTCTAGTTTCCACGATACAAAAAAATCCAAAGTTTTCTTTAAAAAATAAAAATAAAATTAAAACCTTGTAAATATTTAATGGAAGGTCATCAGTTTTTTATAACACTTAAACAAAACTACCTACTTACATATTTTTTTAAACGTAAACACTTTTAATTTTCGAAATGAAGGAAATATGTACTTCAATTCGCGCGCTTTACGGCCATCTTAGCCAGAGCCACCTTGCTTCTCCAGTTCGGAGCCGGTATCGCTTGAGCTTTAAAACGCTCGCTTGCTTTACCATACATACACGGAGCGTCCCCAGAAACTCTGTGCCCCTTTAAGATTATCAAATAAAATCGACAATTTTTACAGCAACAAAGTCGTAATCGTTACAATGTCGTGACATTACCACTAATATGGGACTAAAATAATATAATTGATAACCGACACCCACTTTTTAGTGATGATTTAGTGTTGAGGACCGAGAAGGAGATTACTCAAGCGAAATAATTTTACTCACTTTATCCGCTGCGGGCCGCTCGAGCATGCTGTGCGGTGGCAGCCACGTCGCTCAGAGTGGCGCTGGGCGACGTCATTCTACGTCAGATGACATCTGTTGAGACGGCAGAAGTCAGATGACGTCGTTGACGCCGCCGGGACTGCGAGCATCGGGCGCGCTGCAGCCTAAAGCCGTGGGCAGAATCTTTTGCCCGTCTGCAAAATTTTATCAAATGAGCGTGATAGTAACAAACAAAATTTACATTGAATAGAATTCAGAATGTTTTCTCATCGCAAATTAGGTTTCTTTTTCAATGCGTCTTCCTCATCAACATTAGACCGATTCTAAAATTAACCTCTTCAATAAAATTAGTAAGCACGTGGTCAATACATACACGGAGCGTGGCCAAAAACTCTGTGCCTTCAAAACGTCAATTAGTACAGCAATGAAGTCGTTATCGTGACACTACCACTAATATGGGACTAAAGTAATATAATTGATACCTACATGTCAAAGAAGTCACAAGTACCTGCAAACCTACACCCACTTTTCACTGATGATTTAGTATTGAGGACCGAAAATGACATTATTCAAGCGATATAATTTTACTCACTTTAGTGGACTTGATTGGTTGACTTGTGGACGCATCCGCTGCGGGCCGCTCAAGCATGCTAAGTGGTGGCAGCCACGTCGCCCAGAGTGGCGCTGGGCGACGTCATCCAACATCGGGTGAAGTCTGTTGACGCGACAGACGTCACGTGACGTCGTTGACGCCGCCGGGTGTTCGGGCATCGGGCGCGCCGCGGCCTGCTGCCGTTGGCAGAGTCCTCTGCCTGCCTGCGAAATTGTATCAAATGAGCGTGATAGAAACAAACAAAATTTACATTCATTAGAAGTGATAATATTTTCTCATCGCAAATTGGGTTTGTTTTTCAATTCCTCTTCAAACAATAACCTCCTTGAATAAAATCAGTAAGCACGTGGTCAAAAAATTACATTTAATAGAAGTGAGAATAGGTTTCTCATCGCAAAATAGGTTTATTTTTCAATGCGGCTTCCTCAGCAACAGTACACCGATTCTAACTTTAAGCTCTTTTTAGAAAAATCAGTAAGCACGACGTCAAAAAAATTACGTTTAATAGAAGTAAGAATGTTTTCTCGTCGCAAAATCAGTTTCTCATTGAATGCGGCTTCCTCATCAACGAGAGACCAATTCTAAACTCAACTTTCTTCAATAAAATCAGTAAGCACGTGGTCAAGAAATTACATTTTACATAAGTATAGAAGTTAGAATGTTTTCTCACCACAAATTAGGTTTCTTATTGAATGCGGCTTCCTCATCAACAGTAGATAGATTCCAAAATTAACCTCCTTCAATAAAATCAGTAAGCACGTGGTCAAAAAGTAATTAGTTGTTTGTACTTACCATACCGCTACAGGCCGTGGATCGTCATGGCACCTTCTGGCTCACTGAAACAAAAGAAACAGCATCAGGATACTGGAAATATCAAGTTATCATATCACAAATTTGTAATCTTATGGATTTTATAATACGAAGAAGTTTGAATAATCTATAGGATATAAAGCCATTATATTAACAGACACAATAAGAATATTTATCGTGAAACTATTGTAATCGCCACGCGGTCACGACAAAATGGCGTTGATGAAAGTTATGGCATGAGCCATGCAAAGGAAGCACGAAAATAAGAGATGATACTCACGTCCCATGACTCGCCCAAATGCGAGGAGCGTAGGCGCGTCCGGGGTTTATATAGTGACCCTGTCGAGCAGTGCGCACCCTCTCATCATCTAGGACAGAAAGTGTCTATATCTCTGCTTGTTATTTTTGATATATTATAATTTTAATACTCAATGTCGAAATCCAGATCGTGGCTCGGATTTACCTATCCTACAAAATCCATCCTGAAATTTGTGATGAGAACAATATTAAAGATATCTAGACACGCGGCAGCGTGTCCATGGCCGAGTTGTAAAAGCACACCAGCTGTTGGGGTGCACCCCAACAGCTTTTGCGCTGGTGGTCATATATTATAAGGTCCTACAATAATAAGTGAAAATAATTGTATGGTAGATCATGTATCCTTAACTGATCAAATTCCAAAAGAAGAAAAAAATTTTTGCTTTAATAATTTTTTCACTTCCCAGTAGGTAAAAAAAAAGTATGCGCAGAAAACTTTTTTTTTCAGTGAAATGTGCTCTATTAGGGATACTCCATCGTCTGTTAATTTTTTTTCACTTTCAACTGTATATAGGACCTTATATATTACACGAACCATTTCGAGCTTTTTTCGACCCCCCATAACTCATTTCCTATTGGACCTACGAAGTTGCAATTTTACATCTGCCCATGTAAGTACCCAAAATCCTAAATTTCATAAACGAAACTTTAACAGTACTTGAGATAAGATAATAGATATTCACTTCTAAAAATCACTACTTTCATCACTGACTCTGAGGGATTAACTGACTCACACTCATATAAAACATAAACCACTTCCAAGGAACTTAGAAACTTGAAATTTCGTTTAAAATAAGCACATCGAGTGTACTTTACAAAGGAAAAATTCGGAAAATTGCTTATATTTAATTATTCCGGAAATTATTTGAGACCAACTTAATAAGACCCGTTGGATACATAGAGTTTAATAGATAGTACGTGTCAACTTTAGTTGGATATTTATAACTCGTGGAATTTATTTCGTGTATTAAACAGTTCATATGGCAATCTGTACAATTCAGGTAATGTATACAATTCCTGGGGCGTCCGGGCAATATATGAAATATTATGAATAGTATTGTCCGATACATACTTTACCTAGGCAATGTGATTGTTGTAGTACCTGCTTGTCCACCGGTAAAGTGTTTTTGGAAGTCCTGCAGCGCAGAAGAGAGCCGGTAGGTTAGGTTAGAATACACACATAGTGGCGCGACCGCCATACATAACCTTCGTGGTTATTTTTTTTATGACCACCCAGAAATACAATTTAACCAAAAGGCTAAGCTTTGTTCATAAAGGATCATTTAAAAAAATGCCCGAATCAATTTCCCGCTCCCGCTTTTATATACATTGCTCATTCGGTACTGTATACAATACCTAGGCAAAGTGTTAAATAAATAATATTTCATACATTGCCTTAACCTTTTTGGCATTGTATACATTACCTAGGTACTGCATACAATACCGGATTATACCTACGAGATTGCCGGTAACATCTATATATATATCACGGGTGTAAATAGACTGCTACCATTAAGTGAAACTACATATTCTACCGACACTACTGAACCACTTTTCCCAAGAATCATACCCGCAGACATTGAGATTAGTTTAGGAAATAAGGATAGTTTAGGAGAATTATATTAGTTTAGGAAATAATTGAGTTCCAAACAAAAATGCGTGAACCCTAACGCACCGGTATACGCGCGACTTTGTGAGAGCGTCGTCCGTGAAACCTGAAGCTGTCTCAAAAATCAATGATATCCCACCAAAAACATAAATGTGATAAAGGGGCCGAGTTCAGTACAAAGGCAGCGCCGGTTTTACATATTCAGTAATATACTTATGTATATTTACTGTAACAAACTTTTTTTTAAAACAAGTGAAGAACGTTACATTATTGCAGTTATGATATGACTTATGTTATGACTTATGACTGAAGGAACCACTTATTACATACAAGATTTACGAGATTACATACAAGACAAACTCATCGTTATAATAAGCGACGCTCAACACTATCGGATGATGCAGTAATATACTGTGTTTTTTTTTTAATCGGCGGGTTCGATACCCTCTAGTGAAATTAATTTTCAAAAATGTAATAGTGCAGTTTTGGTATTCATCAAAATCCGTCCCGAGACTTCTTTAAACATTTTTCGCTATTCCATATTATAGTTTTGGATTTCGCCACTCACGCCCACTTAAAAAACTAACCCTGTATAAGGTGACTTTCTTTTATACAGCCAAATTCATACTGGACACTCGGTAAGTGGTCAGGACCAAGGTTCTATGACCCTTACTGTGAAATACGCAAAATAAATGATGCCTTTGTGCTCCGCTGCGCCAAAGCATGCTTATATTGTTCAAGCTCACTCAACCCCACAGACCACTTCAACCCCTTCAATCAGCACTAATAAACCTATCTATATATAACTTATGTATTTGTGCACTTGCTTTGTTTCTATTGACTAATCAAGCCTTCAGTAATTAATTTGGCTGAGTTTCATTTTAAGTCAAGTTGTGCTTCTATTAATCTAGTTTAATATAATATGAATGTTAAAAATATCAGATCGTCAGTTATGAGGTTTTGTTTCTTGACGAAAACCAGATTAGAACGTTCTAGTATAAAGAAAACCAATTCTACCCTCATAAAAGCTTAATTTTCTGAAAGGCATTGATACAACTTTGTGTTGATGTGTTTTTTCGGCCCTAATTGTTCATATTTCCACAAACCTATTTTTTTAAGTCAAAGTTATAGGTACATTATTTATAATTTATCCACTGTGTTTTTGATGTGTTTAGATTAGGGAGTAGTTAGAATAAATGAACATCAGTGTTTCCACCCACTAATGTTGGGTTTCTTCTAAGTCCCTGTGAATATCCCTTAAAAATAAGTACTTTTCAGACTAAGCAGTAATTTAAAAATTAAAACACAATTTAAAGTTAACTATAAGGTATTTAATTAAGATCAATTTTGTCAATTTAATAAACTATTAACATTCAATTCACTTCAATAAATCTTGAAAAGTGTTCATTTTTAGACATTCTAAATCAAAAATCTTACATACGAAAAATACCTATTTATTTGTGGCTAGGGTTAGAGACTGGATGACCATTCTAAGGTTAGAAAACGATAACTTTTCCCAAATAACATTCCCCTAAAAAATACCCTAAACTTGAAAAAATACCGTGAATTTATTGGAAAATACCCTATGAGGTCTTAAGCATCTTCGTCAACCGGTTGGATGCATTCTATCTTGGGCACTGTTCCAGCCTACATTTAAAATGAAATACTTATGTAATTTATTTATAATAAATCAATAAAATAGTAATAAATTTATGCAATTAATGTATGTAAATATTTAATATTACTTAACTAATTATGCTTAGATATTTTGTAAAAACTAACCCTAGGGCCTAGATTATTAAGTCATTTCAATGAGTTTTTCGTTACTCGAATAAAGAAATCTTATTATTATTATTATTAAGGCTTCATAGACATTATTGAGAAAGTAATGACGAGCCTACAGATTCCCAAACACCGAGGTGGACGCGGTCTACAGCTACTTATTTAAAATGTCGCTGTTGTGAGGTGTTTAAAATTCGAAATAAACATTATCAGAAAATCAGAGCCATGGGTAGGGCTGCCTTCAAAACCTTTGACCTTTCAAAAAACGTAGACCCGGAGATTTTAGCAATGTTCATAACAAAAAAAGTGTTTTATTTTAATATGAATCATTTATATATTCATAGTGAGTAATATATTTTATTACATTTAAATGACCTAGCTATAGGTTGTGCTGGGCTGACTTGGACCAGCTTGATATTTAAAACTATATTTTTCATATTTAAACATCTTTTCTTGCTCAGATTTTTTCAAAAGCTTCAAAATATTCTTGGCACTTCATATTGTATAATTAATCTTTAAAATTAACTCTGCCTTCATCATGTTCATTGATAACTCTGATAAGCAGATTCGCTGGTCTGTCCACAAATTTCCCTTTAAGAAAATACAGGTTCAACAAACGCATCGCTTATAGGGATTGAAATTTTTTTCTAATTGTTTTTGGCAAATCAGTGAATATTGAGATTTTGAACTACTGAACCTATCGTTAATCAACAGGCAATGTTGAATTATTGGATTGCACGAACGTAGAATATATACGTAGGTAGCTACTTGGTTTAATTTATGGAATTCGTCATTGAGTCTATCTTCGTCCACATGTTATAAACCAAGTGATTCGACAGCTTCCACAGCATCTTCGTAACTTACTGAACTTATTAGACAGAATTTGGAAAAGATTTTAAATGCAGAATCTTCATAATCATAATATTTCTGTATATATTCAAGATTCTGTAAACATTGTTGGCTTTTTTTTAATTTGGCTCATGTTTGAACTTGAAAATTCTTTTTGCCATATTTACCTACTCGCCTGCCAAATTTTATGAAATTCCGATCAACGATACACGAGTTATCGTCGAACAGACATTCATACATACAACCGCCGGATTGTTCTAGTCGCTTCGCTCGATCGTTCAATATGTAGGTATTTTTCTAAACCCTTATTTATCAGTTTCTGCATTGTTTCTATGTAATATACATACCAGGCACGGTGACATTGAAAGATTTTAGAAAATCCAAAAAGGCTTTATGTAGAAATCTAAAAAAATAATTATTTTTCGAAGTATCTCCGTTCCTCTCTATAGATACATCGATGGAACCACTGTTGAGAAGCAGTGGGCCCACTCTTTATGGGTCTTTTTCACAGCATTTTCGATTCGAACGCACTCACTGCGAGTTATTACCCTTATGGCGACATTCCCCATGTGACGACTTTTCTAAAATTTAATATATTGATTACCTTTAAGCCGACTTTTTGATTTCATTTGCTTCTTCAGGGCTCGTAAAGCGAATACTTACCGCCAACTTTATCTGTGATTCTCGGGAATAAATAAAAGTCGCAGGGTGCCAGGTCGGGACTAAGAGATACGGGAAGTTCAATAATTGCCATCACAAAAAACATGCCCATTTGCTACTGCTTATATAAAAAAAGTAGGACTCGCGCGCTAGGGGTTCCGTACAATTCAATATGTCATATGGCTATTCGGCTAAGCAAATTAGCCCGTTTGACAATTGAAACCGTACTTTTTTGGCTGTCAAAAGAATACGATTGTCTTGTTTTGTGTGTTTTGTAATCGTACGATTTCAATAAAATTGTCAAACGGGCCAATTTGCTTAGCCGAAAAGCCATATGACAATCAAATTTGAATACGATTGTCTTACACAATGAGGATCATTCAAACATCAAAATATTAGACTTTCAAGTACTAAGGCGGATGGAGTTCAAAAATTTAAGCATAAATATTGCTTTTTGAATGACTCAAATCCATCAATAAATGACAAAGTTAGAGAAGTTCAAACTTGAGCTAGTCTTGAACCCTTTGGTGACGTCATTCGATCCTACCGGCCGGCCAGTTAGCCGACGCGACGACGGCTAGCGGCTCTCGCGTACATTCACGTTGTTTCGTTGCGATAAATGTGATTAGTACTGAATTTTTGTGTTTTCCATTTATTTTAAAGTTAATAATAAGTTTCATTATTAATTTTGAGTACAGTAAATATCTTAAAGTTTAGAAATCGGTTATGTTAAGGCGCAATTAGATAATTTACCATCTTTTATGGTTGCTGAGTTTTTTAATAACAATGCGTATTATTCAAGTGCAGAGATAATAGGGCCATAGTACTACCTTAGTAGAGATAGATACCTACTACAAGATACAAGTATACTAAAACTACTAGAAAAAAACAGTTTGTATGTATTTATAGTATCATTACTATTTTATTTACGTAGGGACGTACTAATGTTTTTTGTCGGGATACATAGTACTACCTTAGTAGAAATCGGTACCTGCTACAAGGTACGAGTATACTTCTACTACTACTAAAAAAAGTTTGTATGTATTAATTGTATAATATTATTACTATTTTATTTACGTAGGAACGTATTAAAGTTTTTTTATCGAGGTATAGTACTACCTTAGTAGAAATAGGTACCTGCTACAAGGACGAGTATACTACTACTACTACTCGAAAAATAGTTTGTATGTATTAATAGTATTATTACAATTTTATTTACGTAGGGACTTACGTATTACGGTTTTTTATCAGGGTATAATAGGTACCACCTTAGTAGAAATAAGTACCTACTACAAAGTACGAGTATACTAGTACTAAACTAATGTTTACTACTGACCTTTAGGTACTAAGTCATTCACCTAAGCGCTTGTCAAAATAGTTACATGCCTATTCACAAACCTATCTTTGGTGGGCTGGTCATAACGCCTATCCCACTCGTATCTATTTTATTTCTCCTTTTCCTATATTTATCTAAAAGAAAACTCAACAAGTATGTACTTATACAGGTACTTATGTCAAAATGATCTTCGCAACAGAACTTCACACTTTTAACTGAAAGAGGATCTCTTCTCATAACGTTAAACCATATCTTTCTAACTTTTTCGTCGTGTGGAACCCGAAAAATGTTTTTTTTTGGGCGTAGTTACAGTCGTATTCTTGCATTTTGGCTCAATACAATATTTATGTGACGACATTATCACCTAAATAACGTTAAAACAACACGCGTATACATCATTTCACTGAGGCAGACTGAAATGCTATGTGGGTATCGCCGTAAAAAATGTACCATAACATCCGTGAATCAGTAACACACTATGTCATCGGTAACATTCTAGATAACGTAACATACGTGAGTTTGCTAAAGGTCTGTTTAAAATGTAAGTCAGCTAATGTGCACCATTTAGTTTTATTATTTGTTTGACCCTAGAAAATTAACATTTTTTCTTAGACATGTTTCGTCATAGTCCTTTATCTTTTTTCTTTTTTTGTTTCGTTCAGCATTTTTTTTCTTGGCCATTTCATATTTTTCTGGATTCTGTGACTTAATTTTTTCTCGGTACTTTTTTTGCTTTTTAGCATTACTTAAGGCCATCTGAAAATCAGAAATACCAGTGTTAATATTAAATGGAGCAGTCTAATACGGTTTGTGTCTGTAGATGTCAGGATGTGCAGAAGGAATATAAATAAGCACTATTATTAAAAAAGGTGAAACAGCTTCATGATTTGATATTAATTATTTCATTCATTTTCAAAAGTCTTTATTTAACGGAAAATATATACATAATACAGTTTCAAGACACAGTCAAGAACGCATAAACACAAAAGTACATACATTTCGCAGGCTAGAAGTACCTCTTGAAATTTTTAACATGTAAGGTAATGTGATTTCAACATAAGTTTGTGACTCTTAAAATTATAAATGAGAATTAACTAACATGTACTTTTGAGTGAAGACACATTTTAGGCTTATATAATTAATTAGTACAACTAAGGGACATAGCATAGCTATCTACATCGACTGAACAATACACTGAAGGTTGACAAGTAAATACAGTACATAACAAAAGTATGATGTAGGTATGATACATAAAAACGCGAAGCAGGCGAACACTGATTTTTCAACCTACCTCCAAATAATAAAATATGTTCGCTATAGTGACAATAAACTACACAAAATGAAACTGTAGTAAGATAGTGACAATCAAAGTCAATAAATGTGCTTTGTCCCGATTGGAGGATGAGCGCCAAACTGGCAAGGGACGTTAGCTTAATGTTGAAGATTGTATTACACCACAGAAACTAAAAATTATATATCGTGATTACTTATACTTATAACATTAGCTTCCTGTTAAATAAGGTTTAATTTGCACACAGAGGATACATACAAAGTAAAAAGTACCTTACATTTTAAAGTTACCTACATCTAAACAAGAACGAAGGCTTACAAATATAACTTTATGATAGTAGGTTTAATAAAAATAGAGCTTATGGGTATACATTTAAATGTGTTTAAATGTTAGCACGAGATCCATGGACAATTTAGTCGGGCCGTATGAGTAATGCATCACCTCCCAACCAATAGTGATGGGGTAGTCTGTAACGATTATAAGTATCGACATATGGGAGGTCGCGATAGCGAGACTGACCAATTCGGGATACGAGAGTATTATTATGGATGGGATTTTTATAAAGATAAAAGTTCCTGGATAATTTCATGATGTGATCTCGTAATTTAGGAAGAAGGATACGTGCATGCAGTAAATGTAAGTTAGTTTTAAAAGGCGTATTATATGCAATTTTCAAGGCTTTATTCTGAATAACTTGTAGTTTGTCGAAATTGGTCCGACATGTGCTGCTCCAAACAGGAGCAGCATATGTGATGCATGGCCGCACTAGAGTGGAGTATATTTTAAGTTTAGTAGATGAGCTGAGATTACTACGGCGATTTAGGATGGGGCTAAGCGAATTAAGGGCTCTAGCTCCCTTTGTACGGATCGCATTTATATTTGCTGACCAATTAACCTTAGAATCCAATAATGCTCCCAAGTATTTAACTGTTTTTTGCCAGGGTATTTCAAAACCATTGATAATTAGTTTACGAGTGGGGAAAGATCGCTGGCGTGTAAACAAGATGGCCTCCGTTTTTGATTCATTGATTTTTAGTTTCCATTGGGCAAAGAAGGAGCTTAGGCGTTCTATTGAGAGTTGTAACCTGCTTATAACCAAATCAACATCATTAGATGAACTGAATGAAGCTGTGTCATCAGCAAAACATGCAAGGTGAGTACGGGGCTGTTTCGGGATATCATTTAAGTACGCCAAAAACATCACAGGACCCAGGATAGAGCCCTGAGGAACACCGGCAGGAATAGGAAACAGTTCTGACTTGATATTGCCAATGTGAACTCTGAAATGACGTCCATGGAGGTAAGACTGAATGATTTTTATGATATCAAGGGGAACATCAAGAATCACCAATTTATGAAGGAGCCCATTATGCCACACCGTGTCAAATGCTTTTTCAATATCAAGCAGGAACATGCCTGTTGAATGGTTAATATTGAGATTGTGTGCGATATGCTCACTAACGCGAGCAAGTTGCTGAGTAGTAGAGTGACACTGGCGAAACCCAAACTGCTCATCAATTAGATGAGGACTTAAGTATTTCATAAGTCGATCACAAATGATGCGCTCCAAAAGTTTAGCAATAGATGGCAAAAGACTAATTGGGCGATAACTAGTTGGGATAGAACCATCTTTACCACTTTTTTTAATGCAAATTATCTTGGCTTCTTTCCAGCGGTCAGGGAAGTAGCCAAGCCGGAGACAAGCATTAAAAACCTTCGCAAGGAGTACTACGCACTTCTGAGGAAGGTTCTTCAGAAGTATATTGCCAATATCGTCCATACCTGGAGCCTTGCGTTGTTTTAACCGTTGAATATTTTTCCATATTTCATGTGGTGTGCAAGGGTGGAGTAAATTAGTTATGGAATGGTTGTTTAAAATTTCAAGCGACGTGGTGACTTCATATTCACTTTCAGAGTCAGGCCAGTTATGGGTCAGGCGCATGTTAGAATTAAAAGCTGCAGCTAAAGTGTTGCACTGGTCCAAACATCCATCAGTTGAGGACCCATCATTTTTAATTAGAGGGGGGATTATATCCGGCTTGCGGCTTAGAGACTTGACGATTTTCCATAGATCACTTCTCGGGTTATCTACCTTAGCTAACTTAGCATCCCACAACTTATCATTGTGCTTCTGAATTGCACATTTTATTCTATCCTGCAATTCATTTATTTGTGCACGCAGGTTTTTACGGATAAAGTGATCCGTTTGTCGCCGCTCATAGCATCGTAAGTTGTTTTTGGTTAAAATTAACTTTTTAATGAATTTAGGTAGGGGCTTGGGTTTAGAATGGGACTCGTTTAAAGGAATTGCTACATCTCTAGCAGCAGTAATGGCCGAAACAAGATTATCAATTTCCCGATCGACGTCGTTGATATTTACGAAGGTATTGCTGGTCAGAAGGATGTTGGTATTTGGGTATTCACGATATGTTTTCCAGTCAGCCTCCTTATAACAATACGATAGATAAATGGTACGTTCGACGGAGCCCCCAACACTAAAAAACACTGGAAGATGATTTGATGAAAGAGCAGTTATTGGTTCTGGATTGGTTATGTTAAAAGTATTTGAAGTAATAAGCAAATCAGGGGTAGATGGCTGATGATCTAAACGATAATGTACCAGAGTGGGACGAGGAGGAGCATGAATCACAAAATCACGTTTAATGGCGTGCTCGAATAGAGTGACACCATTAGGGTTAGCACCACTCTTGCACCATTGCGAATGTCTAGCGTTGAAGTCTCCAAATAATAACACATGAGGACCCAGTTTTAAAAGAGTGTCAAGATCTTTTGGAATGAGCGGGAATTTCGGATTAGGTGATTGATAGATAGATAGGAAGTAGTAATCAAGGCTAGACATGGCAATTTTGACACCTACAGCCTCGATGTGCTTGGTAAGAGGGATCTTGATTCGAGAGTGTTGGATATCTGACTTAACAAATATGGCTACACCTTGACCCCCACCATTATGGTGTTTGTCCTGGCGGTAACAATCAAAACCTTTAATTTGAAGCGACACATGCTCGCTCAATTTAGTTTCTGAAATACCAATAATGTCTGCTGATAAACTGTTAACAGCTAGATCAGTGAGCTCGTGTAGCTTTTTACGGACGCCGTCGGCGTTCCAATACAATACTCTTAATTCTAAACTATTGAATTTAAATATAACTACCCAACCGGGTTAGAACAAGAAGGACCTTATCTATCATCGATTCACAGCTTAAGAATTTACTTTTAAGTGATTTTATAATCGTAAGAATTTGAAGCATTTCAGATGTAACGGGGTCGTGGTTACCTATCTGAGAGGACGGCGCCGAGGCATCCTCAGGAGCAGAAAGATGAACAGGTGAAGCTTGAGTTATTTTTGGTACAGCAGGAGCCAATGATGCTACTGATGACCATAACATATGTTTTGGCAGAGCAGGTACCGTTTTCTCCAGGTAGACCGTATCCTTAGGAATCTTAAGGGGCCTTGATGGCAGCACTCTCTTCTTTTCAATGTGTTCAATGTATTTTATGCGTTCTTTACAATGCACATGATTTGCCGGGTGTTGCTCATTGCAGTTGCAACAGTGCGCTGGGGTACTTCTATCTTTCTTAGAGCAATCTTTGGTAGCGTGATGGCTAGTGCATTTAACGCATCTCTCGGGCATATTACAATTTTTAGAAGCGTGCCCAAAACGTTGGCAGCGAAAACATTGAGTCACAGCAGATTTTGATGGCTTATATCTTTGGATATCTATGCAACAATTGCACAAATATTTTATCTGCCGAAATTTGGCTATGTTGGAGCCAGCAGGAAGTTGAGCTAGTATAGGGGGACAAGTTACCTCAGATTTAGCAGATTTCAGCAAGGTGATGATGACACCATCAAAACCGAGCGCCTTGAGTTGATCTGGGATAGTATCAGCAATAGTGGTTTTTATACCTCGGATTACCACTTTGGACATTTTTTCGTCTTTCCTGGTATTTGTGTGGAAGGGGATATTTTCACCTCTTAACCCATCTTGAAGAATTTGGTGGCTTTCGCTAGAGTAACAATAAACAGCCAGCTTTTGACCTGATCTATATCGTAGATGAAATGATTTTGTAACTTTCGATATAATATCTACCATATGTTGATGGGTCCATTCTTTCTGAACTTGAATGACAATCGGAGGTATGCGCTTTGTTCTCAAGTTCTTGTTAGAGGCAGGTGGCACTTTACCGGAACGTGTGGTTTCTTCGGTCTGCAAATCTTGAAAGCGATTTTGGATATGGATGCCAGGACTCACAGGTTTTCTTGGGTTAATGTAAGGGCGTTTAGGTTCACTCCAGCCCTCACTATCATCATGGCCTCTCTTAACTGCCAGACTTTCCAGAGAGGAAGACTTGATCAAATATTTGTCCATAGTTTATGACGTTTATCGACGTCGATGACTGGATGGATAATTAAACCCATCACTAATGTGGTGAGCGACAAGTAACTGGTTTTAGCAAGCAACAGTACAAAGAAACGTCCGAATACCGAGCTAGCCGGCAATAAACGTGATTGATATTAATTAATATTTTTGGTAATCTTTGTTTTATTATTATAGTACGCTTAATGCCCATAATTGTTTAACTATAATAAATAGTTATTGATTTAACTGAAAGCAATATGAATACAGCCTTGTTTCACGACTGTTATGTAACACATCAGTAAGACTTGGTAACATACGGTAACTTTCGTGAATCAAAAACATGCGCGACATAACCTTATAATTGTTTTATTTGGAAATGAATGATATTAGCGACGTTTAAAATATATAATCGTTACAACCATTAGTGAATCTATGAGCAAAATATACAACAGATAGACATTTCGCATATTTACCTTGATATTTCCAAGCTAAATCTCACTCAAAATTCTCACGACAGACAAAAAACTTCACGAACGCGACGTCGCTCACCCACTCAAAACAAAACTTTATTGGCGGATTAGTTCATTAAGTTGCCTATACTGCAACAAAGGGTTGCTATTTGCAAAAAAATTATAGTGGGTGTCCTTCTTTTACCAAATGTCGATAAAATTGGTAACACAAACAAAATGCAACATTCAAGAACCGAAATAGGCGACATAACATTTAAACTGGATATTTTGTATAAATATAACATCTATTCATACGATTACTAAATTAAACAAAAGATGCACTATTTATGTTTATGTTAAGACACCCATCTTTATTTATGTAAGGCTATTTTGATCGCATCTTATCTTAGAAGGGATCAAAAGGCAATGGCGACATTATTATTTTCTTAGACAATTTAAAAATATGTTGTTAGTGTCATCGTGAAAATATCGTTACTTCAATGCTTATTTGCAATAACTTCTTGAATTTCAGTTCATTTGTTATTCTACTTCACCCTAATTTAATTGTGTTGTGCATACGACCATCAGTTTTTATGTAAAAAATTAAAGTCGCTAGGCGACACAAAAAAGAAAAAAAAGTACATTTTTTACGGCCATACCCATGTGCGTGACAAACTGGCAACCAAGCGCGCGGGGTCATCGGAACCTATGACGTGTCAAGCGTATGGCGCCGTTTTTGGAAACTGTGCACTAAAATCGCCGTAACTTCGTCATTTCTTATCCGATTTCGATAATTTTTTCACAGAATATGTTGTTTTTGATTTCTCTATAAAACTGCATACTTGGTTCAAGACGTGAATGATCCTCATTACACCTCTGGTCACGGACCAACCAGTTGGTCGGTTAGTTGGTCCGTGGGTCAGAAACCGGTCAGTGACGGTTGAATTTCATGAAATGCGATCATTTCATGAAATGGTCGACTATTTCATGAAATGTCCAATTCTATGATCTGGTCACGACACATATCTCACCTATATTAGAAATCTGCGTTTGCAATATTTGTTGTTAAAATATAAAGGTTATCATCTTAACACCCAGTATTTCCATACGTTACTTATGCATATTTTATAGGATTGCACGATAACTTACACGATGTAAAACATCAGAAGCATGAAATTAATCATAAATAAATCATTATTTACTAAAGTCAAATACGCATCTAGTATAAATTACTGGCCCGAAAGGTATTAACAGATTCGATAGGACTATCCAAAAAGTAATCAACACGGGCGAAGAGGCGAGCAAAAGCTAGTTAACTAATAGTAGGAATGGGATAAATGAAAAATGTTCTAAATACCACGATAATAAATCATTTTAATTGTTATAAAAGTTTACATCTATAAATGTTAACAAAATATTATCTTAAAACTACTGGACGTGATGTTACTGAGATTCACAAATAAAAAAGCATTTAATTATAAATATTAAATCTGAAAATACGTCTTGTAGATTAAAACCAAACTAGAAGTTATTTATTATGTTATGTTATATTATGACGTAGGTAATTAGTTGTTTCAAGAAGTAGCCTTTGCTTATAAGAAAGTAGCCTTTGCTTTTAAGAAAGTAGCTTTTACTTAAAGGGGATTTTTCAAATAAACGAATTAAACCGCCTACATATTCTTTGAATTACAACTTTCTTTCGCTATATAACCAAACTAAACCAATACAAAATTTAGCAAATTAACTTTCGCCATGTCTTTTAGCTTTGCGACACTCAGGCCGAAGACTTTTAGTCGCTCAAAAACCAAACATTAGAAATAATAAGTGTCTTTGACAGCCATACTCAAGCAACGACCCTCCTAGCC
This sequence comes from Ypsolopha scabrella, assembly GCA_910592155.1. NCBI lineage: Eukaryota > Metazoa > Arthropoda > Insecta > Lepidoptera > Ypsolophidae > Ypsolopha > Ypsolopha scabrella. Next base: position 14,672,388 of record OU342960.1, read on the forward strand.
TTTATATGAGTGCCTCATCTGGTATAGGGGCAAGTTAGACATAAGAAAGTCAATTATTTCAATTGTGTGGTAATACTCTCATACGCGAAAGAAAGTGCAAAGTTTGTGAATCATCTTATTTATGAATGAAATATGCAAAGAACGTATACGTATATAAGTAAAAACGAAGAAGAGCTGGTGTATGAATGGTGGTCAGTTACGATCGATGGTAGCATGACGTCACAAAAGGGAGCGGGGCTTACGTCACTGCTGGCTAAACGTTCGTGACGGACGGAGCTGCGCTTTATTCGAAGAACTTATTCACAAACACGGACTAACGCGAGTTATCATCTTATCATGGAGTGTTATATCCCTAATTGTGTTAAGTGTTCGGATAGACTAGGAGAATATGATGAGAAAATAACTTTTTACCGGTAAGTGTGACTTTTTCTAATATTTCTAGTGATTTCTACCAAAATCTGCTGTTGCAGTTTTCGCGATTTTGTTACTAAATGGTTAGCGACCAGGTTCGCCTACTGTGCGCTAGATGTCGCTAACCACCATGACAGAAGAAACCAGGGCCGGAGTTAGCGTAATGGGGTAAATAATCTAACGCACAATGCTAAAGTAAAAATGGTAGGGTGTATTTAGGTCTACTTTCTAAGGGATACACCATAAAGTAAAAGAAGTTTTTTTTTTAATATATGATTAATACAACCATAAACGATTGCCGCGTATTAAGTATGATAATTATTTTCTTTTTTTTCAGATTTTCTTCCGATGAATGCCTGAGGGAAAGTTAGAGAATAGCTATAAACAGAGACCCAGGATGGAATCCTGCAAAAAATACCCGGATTTGTTTTCTTTATTTTGAAGAAAATGTTTTTTAGAAAAATCCTAAGGAATATAAAAAAATAAGACTTGATAGATATTTTTTATAGAATTATTTGTAATACCTCATTCACCTTTATGCTAATTTAATTACGCTGCTCAAGTTAAGTTCCGTAATAAAAACCTACCCCTTAATAAGTCCCTGTGTTTTCTTCGTGTTATACATGTATCGACCTCCAGTGGCGGGTAGACGAATTGTGATATATCCAAGATACGATCTTGGTTATAAATATTATTATTAGAGTGCATTACAAACTGGAAAGATAAATTAGAAACAAATGTAAAGACAAGAAAAAAAAGTCTAATAATAATATTTAGAGTATTCCAATGCGATGGATTTCGCAATAAAAACATAATCTTGGTTATGTTGTTGGCCGCTAGGTAGATTTTTCAAATTCCGTTCCCTAATAGCTCCGTTTGCTCTGCTTGACCTCTAGTGGCGAGTAGACGAAATGTGATGTATCGAAGATACTATCCTAGTTATGTTATTTATCGCTAGGTGGATTTCTAAAGGGGGCAGGGCCAAGTACGCTGTGCCTTCCCCTTACCTTTGCCTTCCACCCCGCGCAGTGTCACACAATTTTACTTGGAAAAATGAACTATCGGCAGCTCCTCTTCGTTTTTACTTCGTGGTATATTCTCAACTCTATAAAGTTGAAAGAGGATAATGCAGCAATTACTTACAAGACAGATCTCGACAAAATTGTAAAAAACTCTTGCCAACATCACCAATTCACAAAAATTTCAAGAAATAACCTGTAAAACCGTTTTTTAGTAACAACCAAATAAAAGTTATGGTGCGGCTCGCACGCCATCCACTTTTACGTGCCCGCGGAAAAAAGTACTTTAAATCTGAGGTACAATTGTGTAAGCCAATGGTAGTCAAATTTGATTGTCATATGGCTATTCAGGTAAGCCAATAAGCCCGTTTGACAAATGAAATCGTACGTTTTTGGTTGTCAACAACAAAATAAGACAATTGTATTCATTTTACAGCCGATTTCAACTGTCAAACGTGCTAATATGCTTAACTGAATAGCCATATGACAATCAATTTGAATACCATTGGGTTACACAATTGCACATCTGGTCTGGCCTGGTATATACGAACAATCTATAGAGCAAACCCTAAACAACGAAAAAATAAATCATCTGTTACATAGAAAAAGAACACAGCTACATGATCCAAATTTATCTAACAGTTTCTTTTTTTTGCGATTACAGCGTGGCTCAATAGTAAAAGTTATTTGTATAGACGAGTATTATCGAGACCTTTCAGTTTTCAGTGACTAAAAATACATCCAGTAGCAGTAGTAAGCTAGGAGCATTGTTCCCGATCTTGGCTTTTTTTTCTTAATATCTTCATAACGTCATAGACTGCAGCAAAAGTATGTAGGTACCAAAAATTTATTTATCGGACTCAAAAAGTCATTTAGTAAATTGTAAAGATTCAAAAATTGATTTGTATGATCTTCGGTACCAAAATTAGGGTGACATAGTTTAATATACAGTACCATAAAAATCTGACAAAATGATCGTACAATAATAGTACATTACGATACGAGAGCGATGAAAAGTTTCTCGCACGAGTTTCGTATAATATTTTATAGCACAAGTGCGGAAAATGCCGACTTTACGCAAGCGCAGCGTGCGTAAAGTGGTCATTTTACGCAAGGTGTGCTATAAAAAAAATTATGTAGTCTTAATTCTATCACATATTTTAAGAGGTACTACTTATATAGAAGACAAATATTGCATATTTATAAAAAAATGGGTTCTTTCACTGAAGCCGTACTTATTATTATTATACAAAAGCTGCATTCACTTGATTAATAAATATCTTTTCCCGCTCTAAAACAGGACTGAGCATAGCCACCATTGATTTTAACCTTGTCTCATTGGTACAACCCCGAGAACTTAAGGTAAACAATTATTATATGAATGTATGACATACAATACCTCTGGAAAATATTGACAAATGCATTGAGCGTCTTTACTATGTGCATGTGTTTCCAAGATTATTATGCATTTTTTATTTTCTTAGCAAAAGCAAGTAATCAGCCATTATTAAATACATTACCACATTAATTAGTATATTATTTATTAATAAAAATCTATGGGCATAAAATATTTTTGGATATAACTCATTTATTTTATAAAGCCACACAACACCTAAATCTTAGGTCAGATTTCATCATTTATAATCAATCCTGCTAAGTACGTTTTACTAAGATTTACATAAATCATCATTAGCAGAATTTGCGCCATAAACTAAACGCGTAGACGTCTTCGTGTATTTGCTACCACATATAATGTATCATAGACAATACCGGGGAAATTATACTGACCCGACACGCACACACCTCAAATGTCTGCTTCTCATACTTAACGAACGTGGTAGTTGCGTGGCTGTGTACGGAGCGCATGGTAAACCATACGCCCAACCGTCAGAGAGGGCAGACGCCGGTTCAATATAGTTTCAGCTCGATCCTTACCAAATTAAAATAATTATTTTTGGGAAAATATATGTTCCCGCCGGTAACGTCCGAGATATGCGCCACAGTTTGAGCACTTGTGATGAACATCCATGCAACTGTTAATGCAACACGGTATGAGGCAGCATCCACAACAGCCCCTGTGAAAATACAAATAAATACTGAATTTAATAGTTCAATATTTAATCTGCTTTTAAGGTACGCTTTGGATACAACGGCTTTTGATTATCCCATGTTTTGGAGCCGCAAGTTATTGCTGTCTCGGTACAGCTTAAAGTGAGGTAAAGCAACAACCACAAAGTGTACCTTTTAGCTAAGACTGCTCTGACTGCAAAAAACACTTCTTTGTCATTAACATCAAGGCCTAAATAAATCTTTGTCGTACAAATTATTTTCTAAAAATAGAATTTTCTTTTAAGTATGGTTATTTCTAAACGATTTCATAAGAGAAAAAAATAGGGTTTAATGGACACCGAAGTACTGCAACCTAGAGGCCCAATTTTTTATAGTCCTCAAATCACTAGCTCTCATATTGGGTTTGAAAAATCCTATATTTTTAATCAATATCTTAAATTGCAAATTAAATTATTTGAATTTGAAAATCGAAATATTGGACATTTATGATAATTTACTCGTATTTCGGATAATACATTCTGAACCGTTAAATATAAAGATTTGAATTAGGTACAAAACCTAGTGCAATAAATAAGCAGGTGTATAGCAAAACTTTAATTTCCCTGCTAAAAATCCACCCATATTGGTCAAATAGTAGGTATTAAAGAGTTAATTGTCCGAAACTAGAGACCCGAAAAACACGATGGTTATAAGATGTTACGAAATAATTACAGGAAAAATATTGTAGTAAAAAATCACGAAAATAATTGATATATAAAAACATATCAAAAATTGTGTCAGATATCAAAACATGAAGCTTCATTAAGAGGAAAATTCAAGAAAAATCATCAACAGTCCCTTGTGAATTTATTTACCAAGTTATTACATATGTTAGAAAAAATATCGATACTTTCCCAAGACGAGGAGATTGAAATTTTGAAGCAGTTCCAAAAGTAGCGTGCATAGAACTTTTTGCTGGAAATGGAATGAGAAGGTCAAGTTTGACAATTAAAAACTATGTTTTTTTTTTAATGTCACTCCGAAAAATTATTATTTGTATGACGCCAAATAATACTGGCACTGCCTATCCTAGAGTAGGTTCAAGATTTCATAAATTTTATTTTCAATTTGTATTTTTTTTCGTTTTTTTATGGTCAAACCTTGTCTCGGTCTTGACCTTCTCATTGATTTTCCAGCAAAAAGTTCCCTGCACGCCACTGCCACAATAGTGTACTGAAACCTATATGATTCACAAGAGCAGAAGTTCATAAATACCTTAAACTTGCTACTGTAAAATATGAAGTAAATAATGGCAGGACTAAAACTTACAGAAAAAGACTTTCAGGGTCTAAGAGAACCACTCCAAACAAGAAGCCTGAAAAGGCAAGGCACATGGGACATCTTATAAGGTGACATTTATTTATGCAACCAAATTGATACTGTAGGCTTAGTAAGTTATCAGTATGATGGGTCGATAACAGTTTTTGCTAATTTAGAAAAATACAATATTGATCTCCCATACTAGTTGACTCAGGGCTGGGCTTGCATTTATAAGGGTAAATAACAATTTTCGTATTTCCCAAAAAGAGTCATCGAACCTTGATACCGACTAATAACCGAGTCTTCAGTATGAATATGGCTGCATAAATAAATGTCACCTTATTATAAGTAATAATTCATGAAAGCAACCCGAGACTGGGAGGGCATATGAGTATATAACATAACAAGACCCTCAGTAAGAATGCTTATGGTCTGAGGACCAATCACAAGTTAGGTGAACGGAACATGGACAAACACTGAGGTTTTATTTTTTCTTATAATATCTTTGATTATAGAGATTACATTTTTAATACTTTATTTATTGTTGAACCCTGCAAATTATACTACATTTGGCTACACTAAGGGAGAAATTGTCCTTGGTCCCATTTTTTCTAGCTTGCTGAACAACAATATTTTTATTGATGAAAAAATTGCTGTTATTATCTGTTGTTATAATTTAATTGATGATTATTAATGCTCGGCAGATGGGAGTCCTTTTGTGGCGAAAGTATAACGTGGACATGGATCTAGCCTATCCTATACAATGAAGACGTAAACATACAATTTACTTGATTCTTATGCTCTATGTAAGGTTTTGACATTTATTTTCCACATTGTCTCCTTGACATTTATGAGTATTATCTCCTATTATTAGCTTCAATTAATTGTATTTGATTTATTAAAGATTAAATTTGTTCTTAGCCATGGCAAATGAAGACACTGTTCGTTAATGGATAGGTGAAAAACAGATTTAATTTACGATACGACAAACCGTTAGATATTTTATACAAAATGCGAGATAGATTTCGCAAAACGACGAAATAATTTAAATAGACATGTTTAATCTGCAATACACAGGCGTCCTCAAGATTACACGAGAACGTATCAGGAAACCTTTAATATAAGATTTCCTAAATTTCTTAATTTTGCGTAATATTCCCTGGGTTCGAATTAATTGTCCTGCATTTCAGCATTTTTAGGGTTCCGTAGTCCGACAAGGAACCCTTATAGTTTCATGTCCGTCTGTCCGCGGCTTAGCGCAGAGACTATTAATACTAGAAAGCTGTAATTTGGCATGGATATAAATATTAATCACGCCGACAAAATGGTAACATAAAATCTCAAAAAAAATTTTTTTAAAGGTTTCTCCCATACACGTAAACTGGGGATGAATTTTTTTTTCTCGTCTATCCCAGAGTGTGGGGTATCGTTGGATAGGCCGTTCAAAAACATTGTGGGTGTGTGAAAACCATTTTTCTATTTAGGGATCCGTTGGCGAAATATTAAGCTTTAAAGTGAAAATTTTTGTTAGAGTGGAGCGTCCCCCCCCCTGCTGGCTAAACGGTTGTTTATAGAAATGTGAAAAAAATCACAGAAGTAGTATATATAATGAATTTAAAAGGAAAACTATCACAGCTGAGTACGCTTTACAGGTTTACAAGTACAGGTCGCGCCAAACTTTTGGTCCCCATATAATGTATGGGACCAGAAGTGTGGCGCGGTCTGTATTAGAAGACCAACTCATATGTACCGGGCAACTACGGAACCCTAAAATGCGCGTGGCCCGACACGCACTTGGCCGGTTTTTGCAACTACGGAACCCTATAATGCGCGTGGCCCGACACGCACTTGGCCGGTTTTTTTTTCAAGTTATACCAGATTCAACCATAATAGCGAATTGCTACCATATTAATATGCACCTCTTACATCTGTTGATGTGGAGAGGTCGTTTTCTTTCTACAAATGGCTTGTAAATATGTAGTAAAAGAAAATATGATAAAAATATCTATTAATAATATATCGCTGCATCGGCGAATTCCGCTGTATCGAGGACGCGGGCAGCGCCGGACTTACACTGCGCTGCGACGTCAATTCATGCCGCAACTCCGCACAAAGATTTTCGGAAGCCTCCAGCCGGCCTCGCAGTTCGGTGACGTCAGACTTCAACAGCACAATATCCCTAAGGAGTCGAGTGACATCGACATGATCAAATGTCACCGGTGGTAACTTGTTGAGGCCCTTGGCTACATACACTTTCTTCACTGTCCATCTCCCCGCCTCACAGCAAGGCGCACGGTGGTTATGGCAGTCTTTTCTAACAGCGCTTTAGCAGCACTCAAGCAATGGTTACCACATACACATTAATAAAACTATATAGTCAAGTTGGATTCAAAGCCATGCCCCTAACTATTTAAGGTATACCAACTTCTCTCTCTCTCTTCTGATTGATAATCTGATTATTTTTTAAATAAAATTTAACTCACCCTAAAAAGAAAATTATTGCTCCAAATATGTAAGCAATTCTTCCTGGCTTTGTTTTAGTTGCTGTGTCAATTTCAGCATGGCAACTTGGACATATCATGTGTGTAGGATTGGAGCCTACTGGAACTACCGTTGTTACTATTGAAGGACCAGAGGCTGAAAATAGACATCAAAATTGGGAGTTAAGTAGTGCGTCTGCCTAATTAATCACTGTCCAAAACAAAAGTTCATTTAGAAATCATTAAGAAATCCAAAATAAACTTTTCTGTTAGGGCAGAAGCAAGCCGGTAGATTAGCTATGATGAGTTGCAGAATGTAGTGAAGCGACCTCCATACATAACATTTGTGGTTATTTTTTATGACAACTTAGATATTGTACAGGCTAGAAGATAGTGCTTGCTTCTATAACAACACTCTGATCAAAGTTTCAAATCATAACTTCTTCCTACATAATATTGACTCGTGCTGTGCTTATAAAGGCATATATTAGTATAAACATTATATGTTCATACATAGGTATTTGTAGGCAATAATTATCTCAATGACTATAATACCATATGCATTGCCAAAGCAAAGACTATCAGATACCTACGTGAGAAATAAGGGCATGAGAGACTAAGTGCTTGGAAAGTTACTTACAGGTATACTGGGGTGTGTAGGGACTAGACGGGCCCACACCTCCAACAGCTTGAGAGTAGCTAGGCGGAGCTGCGGGCGGCGGCTGCAGGCTGTGACCATTACCCCAGCTGTAAGGGGGAGGATGACCACTTTTTTCCATTTCTCTAAACTACAAGCAGACGCTTCTCATGAAACAATATAGTAAAAAAACAGCAGTGTGTTCGATAGGGTGACGTGTGATGCAATACAATCTTGAAGCTATTTTTAGGTATGATTCGAGTGTGTGAAACTCATTGCCATTGGAGACTGTAGGTGTTACAGACGGAAATCCTTGAAAAAAATTGGTAAATCAACTGGATTCTCCAGGTACAAGCTTGTAAGTAAACTAACTGTGCATTATTTTCACTTTGTAGGTACTTTTAGATGCAAAAATAAACAAGCTGAAAATCATGTATAAATGAAAACAAACATACATGAAAAAACAATTTTGTTAGTTTTAAATCTGGCTCTGGAAACTGATGCTTTTGAGCACAGATTAAATAAATTAGTAGTAGGTACACTACTTTTGAGCTTAATTTCATTTTATTTTAAAATAGGGATGCAAGCAAACGATACCTTGATATTTTGAAATGAAACATCGATGTTATCTATAAACGATACTTACACCGATTTTTTATAATGCGTATAGGTCAGTAGAAGGCATTTCATTAATGTTAAATCAGTAAAAAACAGACACACATAAACTCGTCAGAAAAATCTGATAATAAAGTTCAGATGTATGTACTAAAAAGCATCAACTGTCAGATCTATAAAACAAAATGTAATGAAAAATCTGTCTAAGGTGTCACTTAAATATTCACATAATAGACGCCACCTTCGTTCCTGTGATTGACTTTTTTTCAAAAGTCAGTAATTTTGAGAGACGTTTCCCGGTAAGTCTGTTTCGCTCCTGTTTAGTATAGGTGCTACTATACTTACCGGGAAACGTCTCTCAAAATGACTGTTTCTAAATTCTGTGACATTGATTATAAAATAAATACCTTTGTTATATTTTGAAAACAAAATAAATACATTAAATTTAAAGTATGGTGTTTATTATTTGTGTTCACATTTATATCACGTATGAAAGTTTATATTAAGCTAGAGAAACATCGTCAAAACATCGATACATCGATGTTTTTTTGACCGATGTTTTTTATGAGCGATGTTTTGCATCCATCCCGCTCGAGTGCTTTAGGTATGAGACACATACCGAGATTTCTCAGGGCTCGAGTGCTTTAGGTATGAGACTCACACTGAGGCTCGGTGGAAAATGATGGACATCGTCATTTGAATTTGTGAATCGGAATCCATCTTGTGATGAATATGGAATATAGTTGGGTGCCTTAGTAATCCAATTAACCGGTGAAAACAGCACACTACTAGCAAAAAAACTAAATGTCAGCTAAAAAAAGATCCGTCGTCGGCCGACCGGTCGCACCGTTTCATCGCCGTTTGTCATGTATTTTTCGTGATTGTGAGGTTCTTTGTGGATAAAAGTGTATAGTGTTATATGTTTTTGTGATTGTGATGAGACGTGTGACTGGATTATCCCGAAACAATGGTGAGTTGAGCCACGTATTTCGTTAGGCAGACACGAAAACGAAAAGACAAAAATTCGTAACGGTTTCTCCTGGAGCTAATTTATTACTCTGTTTGTAATCAACTGTCCACTTATAGTTTTAATTGACGAAAAATTCAAAAATTACACAAATGAGAAATATAAAAATAAATGTAAAATAAATATTATGGTAGCATTTTCAAGCGAAAAACGAGCCGAGCGAGATAGCTGTCGCTACTCGTGTATCCTTGTCTAGCAAGTTGCCAGTGTATACAATATACTTATATACAAATACAAAAACAAAATACAAAAATATTTATTTCACACACATGGTAACATTTACAAAAAATTCAGTAGCTCCCAGACTAGACGATGGGTAGTCTGTTCCGTGGGTGCTGGTAGGTTGGTTAATCAAAAGTTTTGTCTTATATTTGGACAAGTGATAAATGTGTTATTTGTGAATAAGGTGATTAAGATCTATAACCTTAAAACTTATTTTAACCTAAGCCTAAAACAAAAAAGAACAAAAGCATTTTTAGGGTCTTAATCTAAATATCTAATAAGGACTCAATGCTACTAAAGAAAATAAATAGTTACCTATATAGAAAGAATATGTATAAATTAAGCGAGTGTTTATATATAATGGAATAGATAGTATTGAAATAAGTAATGAGTATGTATGAGTAATATATATATATATACATATATAAGAGCATTATTTACTATTGATATATAGAAAATAAGAGAATATTCAAGTGTATGATATCTGTTCTCCAAATATACCTAATATATTTTCAGTATCGACATAATTTAAGTTAAGAAGCCATTTTTCAATTTTTCGTTTTGCTTCATGTACGGAAGCCAGTTTTAAATTGCATTCTTTAGCGACAATATTGTAGATATGAGGATGTAGGTAGGGAGGAAATCTTTGTGCGAATTTAGTTTTTGTCGCTGTTATTGTTGTCCTAAATACTCTTCTTCGAAGCAATTTATCGTATTCGGGAGAGTTAATAATTTTTCTGTGTTGGATTAGTGCTGCTCTAAGGATAAAAAGTTTTCTGATAGTTAAGACACCGCATTCTCTGTAGAGAGTTTCTGTGGGATAATCGATAGGTTTTTTAAACATTACTTTTAGAATTGACCTTTGCGCTCTTTCAATTGTGATAATATGTGTTTTAGATGAACCACCCCAGCAGCTTATACAGTAATTCAGAACGGATTGACAAAGAGTAACCTTTATATTGAGACTCCGTTGTCCGTCCGTCCGTATGTCACAGCCTCATAACTTTAGCACCGTTAAAGATAAAGACTTGAAATTTTTCACAAAAATAAAATTCACTTTTACATAATACAGTTTTGAAAAAAAAATTAAAAATTTGAAATTGTCCAAAATATTTCCAATACAAATGTGTGAAAAATAAAAAATAAATTCTTAAAAATACAATATGGGTATCAAATTGTAGATATTAAAGAGATGATTGTAAAAATATATACCTTTACTGTATTTACTGGCACAGATTTTGAGAAATCTTCGAAAAACGTCAAAAATGCATGTCTCCTCTCCTCCTTCCTTATTTCCGAAACTGGTAGACCGAAAAATATGAAAAAAATTAAGATCATAGGTTATAACTGGCCAATTACAGGAAAACTATAGCGATTAAAAAATAATTGATAACAAATGTAAATTTAATGTAATTCTTTTTTATTTTTTTAGGTTTTAAATATTTGTATGCCTTTACGGCGGACCATAGCGCACTACCAATGTAACTCCATCTTTTTAACATACCTATGTTGGACAAATAAATGATATTGATAAATTGATATTGATATTGATAATTTTTTTTAAAATAAAAATGCAATATGCTTGGAGGAGAAGGTGGTAATGTGGCCCCTGTCTTTTCAGTGGCCCCTGGTGCCAAACCAGCCCTCCATCGATAAACGTACTATGAATCACATCTTGAATTGATGCTTTTCAACACCTTTTAGCTGTGGAATGTGTCTTGAATGAAATAGTTCGTAGATGGCGTTAGTATGACTTGATTTGTCAAAACACGCGGAGTGAATGTTTTTTTTTTCTTCGACGGAAAAAATAATTTCTCTCGATTTATGAATATTGGGAAGCCGCTGCTGCGACACATCCTCAGCTGAACAGTTGTGCTATCGACATTTACAAGTAAGTTTACTTTATTTGAACAAATGTGTTGACAATTCAGCCCCCCAAGTGGAAGGGTAAATTGGCCCCCTGTCTATGACTAAGTAAAATACTTAATTTTTGGTATGTGGGCGCATCATGCCTGCACAGCATGTGAAACTGGCGAATATGTGTGCGATCTTGGCAAATAAGTCATTTGCAACTTAATTAAACCAAAAAGGAGAAGATCGGCACGTTAATTCTTACTTAGCTGACTCGTTGAGCTCGTACCGCACTTCTCTTTATTGGTTTAATCTAAGCATTTACAGTGACTGTTCCTGAGGGGCCACATTACCACCTGTTTTTTGAAAATAAGTAAAACTGATATTTTAGTAAAAAAATACATATTTTCATAATTTATCACCCTGCGAACCCTCGTGTGCAGAGGCAATGGGACGAGCCGCTGTGCAAAATTCAACACAAACAACTGTTAGAGACCAGCACTAGTGCTGAAGAGCAGGCTCGTCTCCGTGCGTCTTCTGAACGCGAGTCGGGTTTTTGGCTTCGGGCTCTACCTTCCAGCAACATAGCAACTTTTTTGGATGACACCTCATTACGCAGTGCTGCTGGTCTGTGACTTGGTCTACGTCTTAATGAGCCACATCGCTGCTCCTGCGTGCTGAAGTTGGCCATTCGGGACTCCATGGGCTCTCATGCCAACGAAGTGCTAGCCGCCACTCCCGGCATGCGCAGCGCCGGATTTAGGGGAGGGCAACCGGGGCTGAAGCCCAGGAGCCTCCACACAAGAGAGGCCCCCACAAGTTTTTAATGTTGTACACTAAATATTTTTTCGAATATATTACTCGTCGTATACACATTTTTAACAAACCATACATAAAAATTCAGTAAGTACAAATTGCATAAAGATGTTAGGACTCACGATGTTTTTTTTTCTATTTGTATTGACTTTGTCAATGAGAACTTTATTTTTCGTTTTATCTTACTTTTTTAAGAAATGTGACTATACTAATTCAACGGGTAATGCTAAAACACAAAATTGTTTTCAAACACTAAGCCCAACTAACTTCGTTCTTGCCCAGGGGCCTCCACACCTTAAAATACGGCCCTGGTCATGCGGCTCTTAATGACGTCATCCACCGGACCCTTGCGTCTATAAACGTACCAGCGGTTCTAGAACCATTAGGAGTGGCACGTGATGACGGCAAGCGGCCCGACGGCTTGATGTTAGTACCTTGGAAGCATGGGAGGCCGCTAGGGTGGGACGCAACATGCGTTGACACGCTGGCACCCTACCATGTTAACTAAAGCAGTAGAGCCGCTGGTTCGGCGGCAGCAGCCGCTGAAGATCTCAAACGGCGCGCCGTTTGTATAGTATAAAAGTATACTGTTCTAGGGAACAATTACCTCGCTCGTGGGGTCCCGAAGCGCGAAATCTTTTTAAAGAACATTCCACACGCCTGGTCAGTGTCACGGGTGACCCACGGGCTGGCACATTCCTGGGCCAACGAATAAGCTAAGCAATTCAACGCGGGAATGTCGCCAGCATACTGGGCACCTTGCCGCGGAGCAGCGATTTGGATGAGGTTTTTTATTTATAGGTATTTTTATTTATTTATTTCATTTTATTGGTATTAACATTATTAAGTTTTTATTTTTTATAGTTAAACCGTACTATTTTATTTCAATTTTATTTAATACCAAAATGATGTACGTTAATTAATGTATGTTATTATTTAATCTATCTTGAAACCATTGTTAAGATATTAAATTACCTGCACTTCAAAAAAAATGAGTCTTTTGCGATTAATAATAATATTTTGTATAATAATATTTTAAATAATATTATAATTTTTTTTGCAAAAACAAACGCGGGGGCTGAATTACACCCCCCTCCTCTATCAAATTGTAGATATTAAGGAGCTGATTATAAAAATATATACTTTTACGATATTTACCGGCAACGATTTCGAGAAATCTTTGGAAAACCACAAAAAAATGCATGTCCCCCCTCTTATATGCGAAACTGGTGGACCGAAAAATATGAAAAAAATTACGATTATAGGTCATACCTGGCCAATTACAGGAAAAATATAACGATTAAAAAGGTTGATAACAAATGAGAAATAAAAAAAAAGTAAGACAAATAATTATTTCCGAAACTAATGAACCGAAAAATATTAAATGAATCATGGTAATTTGGGATTACGTAAAGATTACAGGAAAAATATGGTACAATCAATTCTTTTTTTAGTTATCATTAACAGTTATGGGCAAAATTTTAAATACATTCTTTAAAAAAAAAAAAATTTAAAAACTGTCGAATTACGGAACCGTAGGTATGCGAGTCTGACTCGCACTTGACCGGTTTTTTTCCATTCTAGTCACTAGTCATCTTCTTTCAGTCCGCAACGATCCCTTACGTCGGTATTTCTCTCTCTATAATTTAATGTCAGATTGCAGATAGCAGCGGTGGCTCAGGGGTAGAACTCTGGCCTCTCAATCTTGAGACCCAGGTTCGATCCCCGGTCGGGCATCACCGGGCATGCATCAATGGGTTTTTCGGAATTTATGTGCATAGAATTTGTTCTTATTTACCACTTGCTGAACAGTGAAGGAAAACATCGTGAGGTAACCTGCATGCCCTAAAAACGCGTGTATTTGTGCCTGAACAATGGCGATAGAGCTCACCACGGGACGTAATAATTATCGGTGTAACCTGGGTGTACCGAATATGGACTATGACTTGCATCACTTGACTCTCAACGTCTCTCATAATCAATCGATAACAAGGAAATGAACATCATAGACGAATATATAGAAGAAGAGGGTGCTATGTTTGGAGGGGACTGAATACTGATGACGATTGACGATGATTTACATTAAAATAAGGTCGCATTTAATATTCGTCATTTTTATTAGTTTTATTAGTTTAGAGTGAGTTTCTCCGTACCACAGGTTTATATGGCATAGGCCTGTGAAAGCCTCTTTTCCCTTAAAAAGTAGCGCCCCTTGAGAGGGTGGTGAGTGAGGTTTTCGTTCCTTCAAGGTCTTATCTTATCACTTGCATACCACCGGCCACTAAAATCGCAATATGTTTTTACAAAACACAATCCTGTATAAAAAAATAGTTTCCTTGTGATAATGTCATATTTTTCCAAAAATCTAAAAAAACTGAACAGTCGACAACATTACAAATTAATAATTTTTACAAAACTAAAAACCATTTCGAGATATTGGCCTTCTGAGCATCATATATTTTTTTCAGAATTAAATCATTATCAAATAAAGAGGGTTTTTAAAAAAAGTAATGTACTTCCATTTAGGTCCCATTTTAGTTTAGTCGTGACCTGATGATGGTCTTCAGAGATAGGCAGTGGAACTCCTCAACGGATGACAGCGTATCACTCGCTATTGCGGCAAACACTTTGTACCAGGATGCAGATTGAAGGGTGTTACTTGAAAAATGACATAATCCACCTGACCTTCGACCTTGGCCTCATCACCATAGAACTCCTGAATGGATGACAGAACATAACACGAGATTTCGGCAATTACTTTGTTTGAGTGTGCTGATTCCAGGGTTTTACTTGAAAATTGACAATATGCCCACTGACCTTCGATCCTGGCCACATTACCATAGAACTCTTGAACGAATGACAGCAAATTACTCTAAATGGCGGAAATCGCTTTGTGTTAGTGTGCTCATTGCAGGACATTACTTGAAAATTGACATTATGCCACGGGACTTTTGAATTTGAAACTCCTCAAATGAAGCAATCAGAGTGCTGACTGTAGTCTACCCATTTTTCATAATTTAACCCGTCAAAACTAAAAAGCGTGAAATAAATAAACTTTTAACAAAAAAATAACAACTGACTTCAAATATTACAGCAGCCGTTCACTAAAAAGTTTAAAATAATTATTTGCGGACCGATGGTACCAAATATCTTGCCGACTTCTTTCTTCCTGAAACATATGTTATCTAGAAGTCGGCGCATTCCCCATAGTAAATAACGCAAAAACCAATAGTAGAGCGCCGACTTCTAGAGAACATGTGTTTCTGGAAGTAAGAAGTCGGCAAGTGTTTTTTTGGTACCATCGGTCCCTAAATAATTAATTTAAACGTTTTAGTAAATAGCTGCTATAATATTTGAAGTCGGTTGTTATTTTTTTGTTAAAAGTATATTTATTTCTTAAAAAGTGTAATGATAAGAAGACCAAGGCATGACCTCGAAACGGTAAAATTGTATGATATAAATATATATATTAAATGATATATACGATGCATCGTAACAATTAAAACTTCATATATATATTCCCAATATCAGTACTATAGAACTGTCTTTCTTGTACCACTAGTTATGACATCACATTTGAATTGTCCTGTACAGAATATACACTGACATTAGGTGTTGGTACATCCATCAGCCTATTTTGTCTACTGCTGGGCATAGGCCTTTCCAAGATTTCCCCACTCTTGGCAGTCCTCTTGGAAGAAATGCCCATACTCACACACACACACACACACACACACACACACACACACACACACACACACACACACACACACACACTGCAAATGTGGTTTCGTGAGCGTGGTGCCGAAACTCTTGCGGAGTTTCATGAGCAATTTGAGTTTTTAAGCCTACCAATATATTATATATTATACGAAGTATTGAAGTAACTTATAAAGGTGTAAATGAAGGGGTAACTTTGAATGGAACGGGTTATTCTACTGATCGTGCTTAGCAACCTTCTTAAAAAACAAACCCAACAAGTAAATGAATAAATAATTGATGTGCCTATACAAGATATATAGGATATATTTAAAATTTGCGAGAACAAACGAAAAAGAAAATTTATGAACGTTGTCTATCTAACTCTCTTTGAGAGAGTTTCTCCTATATGATTGGTGGAATATTTGGTTTCATTTAGTGGAACTTTTCTTCATTTATATCCGGTCAAATCCATAAAATATTGAGCATTGAATACAGGAACCAAAATATTCCGAATAGTACTCGATACCCGTTGATATCGTTACTTTTTGGTCGATAGTGATACCGCTATCGATACTTTATACACGATACCAGTATCTTTTCGTATCGATACTTTTGTTTCGATACCACAGCCCTAAACTAAATGGGGTTGCCATCCCTCTATGCAGGGAAAAAAAGTTTTAGGACTTATATTATCAGAATAAATATCTGTTGCTTTTGGGAATATTATAGGGAATATTATATTGGACTCAAAACCACAGACATAGAATTATTACTAATAGCTCAAAACTTAGTTTTCATTCCCGCATACAATATATAGTATCGGAAAAGCTTACAAAGCTCTAAATATCTTGAAATGTTTAGCAGGAACTCATTGGGGAGCTGATCCTCTGATACTGACTAATTTGTATAAAAGCATAGGAAGAAGTAATTTCGACTACAGTTGCTTGGCATAATTGAAAATGAAAATATTTTTATTGTTACAATCATCTTATCATGCACTGCATGCGTCTCCGGCTTTGCTCGCTAAACTAGCAGCGGGCAAAAGCTAGTGTTATATATTAGATTCTAATTGTTTGATATTCACTGCAGAAGCATATGCTATCCTTAAAGCGTTACATCACCTGATAAGTATCGACAATGTTATTAAGTTTTCAATTATATCTGATAGTATGTCAGTACTTACTGCTCTCAGTAATATAAATTGCAATTTTAAAACTTGTTTTATTTTGTGTTCCACCAGAGAAACAAGATTTAATTTAGTGAATAAAACTGTAGAGCTCATGTGGGTTCCATGTCACAGTAGTATACAGAGAAATGAAATATTTGGATAGCTTTAATGGGAATCAACGAAATCTCCGTGGAAGACTCATCTTTGATTCCATTTACTGATTTCTACGCTAATATAAAAAATACGCCACTAATCTCTGGAAATAATATCGAAACAATACTATTGAAACCACAGACCGTTGGTATGCAGCGATTCAAAAAACTATTCCCACAAAGCCTTGGTAGGTACCAAAAAATTCAAGATGGAAACAGACAGTTAATTGCAAAAATGGCATGGTTACGATTTGGACATGCCAGAACACCAGCCAGCCCATTTAAATCGAGGTAATATAAGAGTGCCAATGGAATGCGGCCATTGTGATGAAAAAGATAAACATGGAGACCTAAACCATATTATTCAAGACTGTGCTGCACTTACTCTCCAAAGATTATATTTTGTTGCAAAGTTGAAAGAACCATCTAAAAATGAAGATAACATGCCCTGCCAGAGATAGAAGAGATGCCAAAAGATATGAGAATTTATCTTCTGCTGTATGATTATTTGCAAAATACTGGTGCTAACATTTATTGGAAAAAAAAAAGAATTATTAAGAAAATTAGGCCCATTACACAATGAAAAAAATAAAGTATAAGAGTTAAGAGATAAGGAATAAGAGCGGAATCCAGCGATGGCAGTACCGTTGATCAATTCACAATACAGAAATAAGGAATAAGAAATAGGAATAGAATTTTCGTCACGGTGGGAACCTGTTTCTTATTTCTTATAATCAGCCAATCGCAGGGCATTTTTACAACCAAGCGTCGGAGTCGTACCTAACCTTTTTAGAGTTCAAATTAAATAAATCAAAATTACAGTGTAATCATATAAACACAGAGATAGATCACCAATTTTATTACCGGATTATGCAAATTGAATATTGTTGGTTATGGCCTATTGTGTTTTGGTTGCTGTGCTATTCCTTATTTTTTTCATTGTGTAATGGGCCTTACTTACCTAAGAGATGGCTAAAAGGACCTGTTTCCAAACCATAAACAATTAGGTACAAAAAAATGGATTTTGCTATTAAGGATTGGAAAAAGGCTGGAAAAGATCATAAAATAAGAACTAATGAAAAGAGGCACAAACAGTGCTGCCAACGTAGGCGATTTTTCGCCTTTTAGGCTACTCGGCACGATAATTGGCGACGAAAAAATCTTGAATGCGACTGGTCGCACTTTAGGCTACTTCAGGGACAAGGTATTGAAAATTTCCGAACCACAAATAAGAATAACCCTAAGACTATTAATCAATTATCTCAGCTACTATAATAAGTAACCTAAATAGGATTAGGATGCAATCTACCCAATGATAAATATATTATTCGCCTTACTGTTATTGACTACCACAATTATCTTTATTATAGTGACTATTATACAGATTTCGCAGACAAAATTTTTCACACTTTCGCTTCAAATCAAATCAAAAATATTTATTTGTAAAATAGATACATAAGTACATCCATCCATCAGCCTGTTTCGTCCACTGCTGGACATAGGCCTTTCCAGGATTTCGCCACGCTTGGCGGTCCTCCTGGAAGAAATGCCCATACTCACAAACGCTGGGCAGGTGAGTTGGTGAGCGCGGTGCCGAAACCCTTGCACCAGTGACGCCGCTGCCCGTCAGCAGTCTGTTTTATATAAGGCCCAGCAGTTGGGGATAGATAAACCGCCATCCATCGGTCCCAGGCAATGGTGGGCCGCCTGGTTTTGCCTGAGAGCAGTCCTCGTACTCTTCCCAGAATAACTCCGGGAGGATTTGCGAGTAAGATGGTGGTACCTTCACAGTCGAGCCCGTACATACGTCTTAAAGTATACTTTTTACAGGTCTTCTATCTTTGCAAAAACAATAGATGAAAAAAATAATAACACGGGAAAAACCATAGACCTAGGATATGGAAATACTGTGGGGAAAACATACAAAAAATATTTATGTTGTGCTACTAAAATGTAATAAAATTATACACCTGCATAAAATAAAGGAATAAAAATATTATTTTTACAAAATGCAATGAACAAACAAGTTGATAAATGAACCAAATGAAGCATAAATAAAAATAATTATAAAAAAACTACTTTAGTTTGTAACATCTTTTTCTGTGCATGTTCATTGTGATTTCAAAGGTATTCATTCTGTGATTAAAATACGGAAAAACACGAAAAATATGTGAAGCATTTTCCGTGATGAATGGAAAAAAATACCAGCATTTAAAATGCATGTAAGTAAAACTAATGTTACCGGGGGTGACGTTGGCGTTGACGGAGAAAAATCTAGCTGATGCCTTAGTATTGATATAGCTGATATACAGAAAGATCAATTATTATTTTTAATGCCACGTTATTATTGTAGGTAAGTACAGTTTGTCAAAAGTCATGAAATATAATGAGGGTGCCACTGTCGTGTACATAGCAACTCTGTATAGTGAGACCACAACGATTTTGATACTTGTCCTATTTTTGATTTTATAAATAAGGTTTTACAGTTTTTTTTATAAACATCGGATAATATTGATTTTTAAAGAAAATCTACCATGTGTTATAAATAACTTGCAACAAGTATTTAGTAATGGATAAATAATAAGAGAAAAAAAACAACAAAATACCTACATAGGTACTATATTTATTCATACACAAAAAATATATGCGTAGGAGTGTTTAATATCAATCACTATCATCATCTGCTTCCAAATATTCTACATCCACAAAATTATTATCATCATAAGACTCATCAACATGACTGTCATCACTGCTGCTGTTATCACCTAGGCAAATAATGAAACTATCGATATCTTCATAGAGCATCCTTCCTCGCTCATAATAATCATTTTCAATTTTAGCCACTTCTTTTCGAACCGAATAAAAGAACTGTATTTTCTGTCGCAGTTCACAAATAGAAAAATCATCCATTTCTTTTTTACGACGGCCACTTTTATGCTTGCCAGGAGTGCTAAATTTTCCGTCATTTTTAAAACCTTCGTCCACAATTCACCTGACTGTACTTTCCGATTTTCCTGAAAATATTAAAATAAATTATTGACTTTAATATTTAAAATGCTATGTTTAACAGCGTAAAATGTACTGTATCAATTCGTATTGGTCGTGCTATAATGTGAACTACACAAACACATAATCTAACCTATCAATGTTCAATGTAAACATTACATTTTTATACTCAAACTTGTACGTTCTGTACATTTATTAACTTGAAATTGCTTATTAAAAACAGGAACAAGGATACATACCCGTTATTTCTACAGTTCGAACATAAACATCCTTTAAATTTGACAAAATGCGCCCAGATTGATATTCCAACAAACATCGCTGAAATACTTTAAAAATCACTTCCCGAGTTCCACTTCGGTTTACTTTTCTAATAGTTGATATTATTGTTTGTACCCGGATAGAAGAAAATGCCATTTCAACGAAACAATCAAAAAATATAACAAACAACCTTTGACCTATACGCCTAGACGTAGTGTAAGCGCGCGAAAGGCGAGACCGTTCATACTCAACTAAAATTGCCGAGTTTGTGTCTCAGCTAGACAGTATTCAAGGACATTTTGTCGAGTACACATCTCGTGGAATTACGATTAAAATGCCAAGTTGCGCAGTCAAAACATGTAAAAACTATTCTCAGAAGCCGTCAAAGGATAAATGTGTTTCATTCCATCTGTAAGTACTTCATTTCCATTAATATTTCTTTGTAAAAAGTTAATCCAAACCAAATAATTCATTTGTCAATTTTGCTGTTCGCCATTGTACTACAGGGTTACCAGAGTAGTGAAAAAATAATACCCGATATATAGCTTAGCAATAATGGTCGACCGTCGGTGATCGGTCATCGGTACGTTTTGTTTGTAATTCATATAAGTGGTAAATCCTGTTTGTTTGTGTTTTATGTACTTTGTGCTTTCTTGTGTTTTTGTGCTTGTTTAATTTAATTAATTTTTTTATTGATTAATGTTACAAAACGTAAATTGATTTATTTAATATTTGTATAGGGTGAAATTAAATCAATCGACCAAATTCATACTGGAGTCTCGGTTAGTGATCAGGTTCAGTAATCCTAGTAGCCAAATTCGAAAAAAATATTTTTTGTTCCCTACTGGTTGGACTAGTTTAAGTACAATTAGTTAAATGAAATTAATTGAATAAAAAAATTATTTATCGAATTTTATCAAAGGGGTAATTGAAACTTGATTGTTTTTGTTCCTTAACCGAGTCTCTAGTATGGGAAGGGGTTGTTTGACATGAAAATGATGTAAAAGGGGGGGGGGGGTGGACTAGTTTAAGGGGGAACGTTTCGAGCTCAGTGCAAAGTGCAAAACATAAGTTTGTTTTTCTTATTTTGAAATAAATGTGTGAAATAAAATAGTTTCATCTTATTTTGCGACTATTTTAGAATAATTATCAGGGGTTTTTAGCAGAATTACGTCATTTTATGCATTACGTTGTAAATGAATGGGCATATAAACTTAAAACACGCTTTTAAGTTTGTATGCCCATTCATTTACAACGTAATGCATAAAATTACAAAATTTTGGTAGAAAAGCCTAATAGATATTAAACAATGGTCGCGAAATGCCATAAATCACATTTATTTAGTACTTTTTATGTAATAATAATAAAAACAATCATAAGTTGTGCATTTTGCACTGAGCTCGAAACGTTACCCCTTAAGTACAATTAGTTAAATGAAATTAATTTAATTAAAAATGTATTTATCGAATTTTATCAAAAGGGTAATTGAAGCTTGTTTGTTTTTGTTCATTAACCGAATCTCTAGTATGGGAAGGGGTTGTTTGACATTAAATGATGTAAGGGGGGGAGGGTTGTAGGGCCTGTCTTTTTGACTGGGTATAAAATCAGACATTTAAATTTTTCCGTTTTTTGCAATTCCACTGTTTCCGTAAACCCTGTTTTGTATGGGATTTTTGTATCGAAATATAATAATCTCAATCTTGTCTGTATTTATTTAATATACCTAATATTTGTTACAAACAATGCAGTATTATTTGAAACCATATTATTCCTTCACATCAAAGGATACATGTCAAATTCATAACCTCCTTCTTTTTGGAAGTCGGGTAAAAAATCTTATCGGACTTTTACATCATCCATCACACAATCTCTATAATGGCGCTGTTCACGGATACAAATAATTTTCCCCACTTTTAGGGAAAAACATAATTAATAGACAACATTTTTTACACGGATGTTGTGTGTAAGCTCACGTAAACATAATAGCGGTTACGCACACCAGGAGAAATGGTCGCATTTTGTGGAGTCGGATTGTACGACACACTCCGTCTAGGCGTATAGGTCAATGCAAACAACGCTAAACAAAACAACACAGGCGGCGTGATGACAGCTCCGACTTGAAATGACTCTGTGTTTAGTGTTGCTAGCCATACGCAGAAAATTTTTAGTTCCTCAAACATTCTTTTCATGAGTTTTTTGACAAACTGTACAAGTACCTACTTTTCAGAAACTTAAGTAAACACTAGGGAAGCATTTCAGAACGTGCGATCTTATTGCGAAATTTCACTCGTTTATTAGAAAGAGGCAGAAAAGGAGAAAGAGAAAGAAAAATCTGGTTGCACCAATCAGGTGGCCCAGTGTGATTTTCGTATTATTCCGAAGCGTTTCAAAACACTTCCTTGCAAATGTCAGGTATTAAACCATGGTTAAACTCGGGTCACGATTTGAACGCTCTAGGGTGAAATCCGCATCACTCTGAGTGAAATTCACTCGATTCGAAACGAAACCTAGGTATGAATAAATATATTGATATAAACTACATATTTTTTTATAATTCATAGCGATAATATTTTGGGTTTTAGGCTACGGCGGTTGAAATTCGGCTATAGGCTACATGAGCTGTTAAAAAGTGGCGAATTCAGGCCCTGAGTTGTTGGTATGGCAACACAAACAGATCAGTCAGTGTCAGAGTGAGATCAATCAAACGAAACTGTTAGTAAGCAGGTATTTATTTTTGTCTAAGTGATTCATTTTCTTTTGTTGAGTGGTAGAATTCTACTTACTATTTTCCTTATACCCAGTATAACCGTGGATATTTCAATGATTCATTCAGTTATTCATTCCTTGTAGATACTACCAAAATGTCTCTGCCACGCCCGAAATCTCCTCGCACTCCAGTGCTACCTAAAAAGGAAGACAAGGAAGAATCATTCTGGGATAAAATAGGAACAATTGGGCGCAAGAAGCGTATAAAGGAAGGTAATATACTTCTATATGTTACTTAATTAGAGTTTCACTTTTGTGTAGGTGGATGCAAGATCATGAATACGTATGTCATTTCATGTCTCAACCATGACCTATTTATCGTTTTCCTTTCATAATTTAACATAGGTTACGGTTCCGTATCATAATAAATTAACGTTATTATTGATTTATCCAGTGCAAGAAGTACAAGCTGAGGGTAAATATGCAATTGATTCTCCTGGGAGCCCAGCTGCCCCAGAGATTCCACCAGAAGAGTACAGTTTACGTAAGTGTAGTACAATTTAGTAAGTATAAAATGTGTCTATAGAAATACAATAAAATAAAAACGAATTTTATGATCAATAAAAAAATACAAATAAAAAAAACAAAGTTGATGTTTTTAGAGTTTGGTGCTTTAATAACTGGTGTGTTTGTCATAGTAAAAACAGGCTTTGTTGTGCTTACAAAATAGAAATCGAGATTAAGTACAATAGTTATAAACTAACTAAGAAATATTAAAAGTTACTTACTTGCTTATATTTGGGCGATTAGTCATGTTTTTTGTTATTGATTTCTTCAGCAAAGCATTAGTGGAGTACAATCTATATCAGAGCCCGCTCCTGAACTCATTTTGTTATTTATTTGTACAAAATACTTTCAACTGAAATTTATAGCAACATAAATTCTCGTTCCCACTTTTATGCAACTTTTTTTTATTATTGCCAGCTGGGCATAGGTATTTACCGCCATGCAGCCTTCTTCATAGACAACGCCATCTAGAGAAACGCTAAGACCTAAGAAAAAAAAAACAATGAAAAAAACGCTCATTGAGGTTAAATTTTAAGTATTCAATGGTTTTAAATATACCAATAAAATCAATAAAAAACATATATTTTTGTTATTTTTATTGCAGTTATCAAAATATAGCAAAGATTTCTACATTCTAAACATGAAATTGTAATCAATTTTACTTTTCTTTGTAAATTGGCCGCTGAAAACTTTATGATCTCCAAACTCCTTAGTCTCTTATAAACATAGACACTGATAGTTTTAAAAAGAAAACATGAAATATACTCAGTGAACATATGGTATGTAATGGATTTTAATATGAATTTCCTGGACAGTTATTCAGATTTCCTGGACACTTTTAAATAGCTCGCCAGGATGAAGTATTTTCTGGTAGGTCTTTACAGTATGTAATGGTAATATTACAATGTTTCTTTGAGAAAAATATGTTTGTATTCAATATATTTTAATTTTTTTATATTTATAGTCACCCTAAATAAATAATATGGCTTAAAAAGGGTAAAAATATATATTTATGATTAAATAGTAGGAAGTATTGATAGTTGACTTTTAGAATATAGTTAAGTACAAATAGAGCAGAATAATAAAAAAAAGTTTCTGTTTCGGGCCTGGAAGCAAATCATTACTTTTGGATATGGGTGTGTAGCTAATTCTACTCCAATGAATATATCTGTTACCAAGTCGAGACATCAATTTATATTGTTTTGAGGCCAAATTATACAAACAGATATTGTTATTAGGTTTCCATACCTATTTTAAGATAAAGCTGCTACAAAAAGCTTTGAAAATATGCAATTTTTTTGAAAATTTTTATAGCATGTCCTGGGGTTCATGATTCTTTTTTTTTTAGTTTGCTCTTACACTCATAATAAAAATATTCCGTGAAAATTTCAACTGGCTGCAGACAGACAGTAAAGGCTTAGTAATATGGTCCTGTTTGGCACCCTTTGGGTAGAGGACCCTAATAACAAAGCTTTTCACTAATTAAAAATACTGTTTTTTCTACGTTTGTATAATTTGCCCTTAAAACTATATAAACTGATTTTAAATCACTTTCTAGCAATTTTTCTAAGGGAGCAGAAAATATGTTGCTTACCTGGTCGCCATCTTGAATACCTCACTTTCGGCCGGTCAATCTCATATCAATCTTATATTTAAATCATTATCTCGTGTATGTCATTGTATTATAGAAGTCGCAGGATAAATCGGATATACAGTACATGATATGGAATTAATGAAATGATGATATTTGCCTTAGGGCAAATAAAAAGCCTACTAACATAATATAATTGCAACATTACAGTTGATAATGAAGAAAGAGCAATTATTGAGCCCAGGTCTCTGGAAGATCCAAGGGTAAAAGACCTCATCCAAGTGCTCATAGACTGGATCAATGATGAACTGGCTATGCAGAGAATTATTGTGAAAGACATAAGTGAAGATCTGTATGATGGTCAAGTACTTCAGAAGTTGCTAGAAAAGCTCACAGAGACTAAGCTAGATGTGCCAGAGGTGACCCAATCAGAGGAAGGCCAAAGGCAAAAACTGGCAGTTGTTCTGAGGGAAGTGAACCGGGTAAGAATGTTGTGATTTGATATATCCATTTTTCTGAGAGTTTTACTGTATCAAAATACTTTGAGGACAAATATGTAATGTAACAAAAGAAAATTCGCACAAATCTTCGAGGCAAAAAAAAGAAAAATCTTTTATTCCGGCCTAATTCGAATCAGGGACCATATGCGCGCAAACGGACGCTCTATCAACTTAGTTATTGGCGTGCCTATAAATGATTTTTTGTAATTTTCGAAGTCATGATAAGATAGGTGATTTACTTGTTGAAAACTCGCAGAAAACGACAGAGACTTTTTTAGCTAGTTTAATTTTTGCTCCTGATAACTCCTATACTGTAAATTTTATCGAAAACCGTTTTCAAGAACTTGATTCTATATATGATTTACAGGATCTCCCGTAATGAGTGAATCAACTTGGTATGGATGATAGCTGGGCTCATTTATTATCTAAATAGTGCAATTCGACCTTTCAATTTTTTAAAAATTAGAGTCGATTCTGAAGCCTTTAATTTTAGTTTTATTGCTCTCGAAACTTTTTGTTATTAAATATAACACTCAAGAACTATTTTGGAATGAAGAAAATTTTGTATTGACAGCACTAAACCACAGATAATATAATACTAACTAAACCTAAAATTAAAGCCTTCAGAATCGGCTTATTTATATTTGTATAATATACCTTTTTTATTTACACTATTGATTTTTGATTTTATTTACTAAGCTTTTGTTTAATTCTATTGTCTATCCCCTGGAAAAAATATATCAATTTAAATAAAAATATACTAAGGACCTGACGGACCCGGACCCCCCCTTAGCGTACGAGGATAAAGAAATATTCGCGTAATATTTTCATTTTGTATCCATTACAGATTATTCGTGTCATAAAATACAAGGTGACATTAATTTATGCAGCCAAATTCATACTGGAGACTCGATAATTACTCAGTATCAAAATTTGATAGCCGACCTTTGTTGTGAAATTCGTTATTTTTTTGTTGTTCCTTACAGTCGTAAACCCAGCCCTGAGACGATTAGTATGGGAGATCAACAATTTATTTTGCATTTTTGGTTCCTTGGACCCATCCTTTGAGAAAGCTATATAGCTACGCCCATAGTAATTTGCATTTAGATACGTTCCGCTGAAAAAAAAATCTACTGGTGTAATGTTACTTTAGCAGAATCTGTTCTTCATTAATACTATTAATAAATTCTATTTAAGTAATTTTAAGAAATATTTGTTAAGAAATAAAGAATTATCTTATCTATCGGGCACAATTACACGGGATAAAAAGAGATTAAAAGAACAAGAGAGATGTCGGTGAAATGCGGGTGTGGACTGTTCACACCCGGAACACCTCTGACAACCCCTCGGGGATTCATGTCGTGACGACATATTTATTTATATTTTCTTACAAACCCGTGATATTTTTATAGAGGAAGATTACGTTATTCTGATAGGAAATGAGCCCAGCTTATATCACCCCTATCACGATTATTCACTCATTACGGGAAATTTATACCTACCATTAAATGAAACCACATATTCTACCGACCCTACTGAACCACTTTTCCCGAGGATCATACCCGCGGACACCCTTAGTTTAGGAAATAATTGAGCTCCAAACAAAAATGCGTGAACCCTAACGCACCGACATACGGGCGAGTTTGATCATACCCGCGGACACCCTTAGTTTAGGAAATAATTGAGCTCCAAACAAAAATGCGTGAACCCTAACGCACCGACATACGGGCGAGTTTAGAAAGAGCCTCGTCCGTGAAACTTGAAGCTGTTTGAGGTCGAGGTTCTCTCTAAACTCGCCCGTATGTCGGTGCGTTAGGGTTCTCGCGTTTTGTTTGGAACTCAATTATTTCCTAAACTAAGGATGTTCGCGGGTATGACTGTTGGGAAAAGTGGTTCAGTAGGGTCGGTAGAATATGTGGTTTCATTTAATGGTAGCAGTCTATTTACACCCGGTATAATTACAAATATTGCTAGTTTAATAGTATCAATATACATACGTAGTCACAAATTTCAATCTGCCCTGACGAACCTTTTTGCTCCCACCTTACTCACTGTATTTATTAAGTTTAAAAAGAATTTTACAATAATAATGCAAGGCCTTCGAAAATTCTGTCAATTTTCTTTCACATTTGTTTAAGGCTCTGTATGGAAGCCCTAAACCAGCACAGAAATGGAGCGTAGATTCTGTCCATTCAAAGAACATAGTGTCAATATTGCACCTATTGGTGTCTTTGGCTCGTCACTTCCGTGCTCCAGTACGCCTACCAGAAAATGTTAGCGTCAATGTTGTCGTGGTGAAGAAAGACGGTTCAAATCAACTTTCACACAGGTAACATTATGTATTTCACAAATTACATCTAACTTTTTCAGAAATAATACTTTTAAATTAATAATGAACAAGATACTTTTGCTACAGGACCTTTATCGAAGACATTACAACGACTTATGATGACCTCGGCATGAAATGTGAAAGAGATGCCTTTGATGCCTTGTTTGACCATGCTCCCGACAAACTTCTTGTTGTTAAAAAGGTAAAACATCTTGTTGCTGTGTTTTTTATACAATCCTTATACCAAATCTTATTTCACGAAGAAACAAATATGCCAATCTACTAGTGGCGCACTATAAAAGTTCGAACTATTCCTCTTGGCTCAACCACATGACGCCATCCACAACGTTTTTCCGGTATTGTAAATCTCTAAAGAGGTCAACCATTTTATTTCAGTCTCTGGTAACGTTCGTTAACAAACACCTGAGTAAAGTGAATCTCGAAGTAATGGACTTGGATACCCAGTTTCACGATGGAGTGTATCTTTGTCTACTGATGGGACTTCTTGAGGGATTCTTTGTGCCTCTCTATGACTTCTACCTGACTCCTCAAGACAACGACCAGAAGGTTCACAATGTGGCTTTTGCGTTTGAACTGATGCAAGATGTTGGACTTGCGAAGCCTAAGGCTAGACCTGAAGGTATGATGACTTGATCTATTGATTTGCTCTGCGATGTGTTTTAAACTAACATTGATGAGACTTCTAAAAAGCCTGTCCTTTAAGGACATAATATAACCTGAAAATCCCTGGGCTTAGGACTCCCAAAGAGATTCGGTCGATCGTTGTCTTTCGAGTATCAGTTTGTCCCTGACATACAAATTAATGGTTTTAATAGTCATGAATGGATTACGACCGAATTTTGTCACTTCGGAGTATCTACCCTGAACTGATTATTGTGTATTTTTGTAAATGTATCATGGCGTTGTGAAGCGATTGTGTCGTAGATCTAAGTTTCCTCATTTTCTTTTTCACACAGATATCGTGAACCACGACCTCAAGTCCACACTGCGAGTTCTTTACAATCTCTTCACTAAGTACAAAAATATGGCTTGAATACAGCTAAGCGACATTAATTTTTATAACAAGTATTAATATTTAATTTTACAAAGATAACTTTATATTTATTAATAAAAATATTAACGATATTTTGTTTACTGTTAGGTAGGTAAGGGATGTTTGACGAACATAGGCGTAACTAGTTGGTAGCCAGGAGGGCACCGCCCCCTCCAGGGTACCGTCTGGCCACCCCCCAGAAAAACCATTTCTGTAACGAACTTAAAAGACGGCGGTGTTAATTTTTTTTATAATTAACTTACTATTATTTTTAAGTGTATTATATGATAATTGTATTATATTAAGAATATCATTTCCAATTTTATGTACAACCTAGCATCTCAGTCTGAGTATGTTTTAAAATCTATAATGCAGCTTTTAGAGATCATTTGGATTTTAAAATTTTCTTCCTTTTACATCATGTCTGTATATTTATCTCATGCCCAGCAAGCCGCTGGTCCGGGCTACAATACCTAGACATTTGAACATTATTTAAACAGAATAAAATATTTAGCTTACTGAAATTTAATTAAACCTAACGCACAGTTGGCCGGTCAATTACTTATTCTGCTGGACAATCAATCACTTTGACAATCAGAGCTGCTTAATATCACAATCTTCTTTCTCCTACTTTGTTTTTAGCATATTGTTGTCCACTGTAGCGACGTATGCCTCTTAGAATTGCTCTCCAATTCAGCCTGTTTGCGGCGATTGGTCCAGCCCCTAGATTACGTTACGTTGAGTCGGTTGCCAGACGTCAGAAACATAGATATACTATCGAATTTCGATTTATCTCAGGACACGTTCGTGCTTAAAGTGACGTCACAGTTCGGGAATAGTTCAATATACACTGAAGATAAACTTCAATATTATGCTGATCGTTTTAATGAGCCCCTCCCCCAGCTACGAAACTAGTTACGCCAATGTTGACAAATCGAAACTAATTGTACTAGTTACTACATATTTGCCTAATTGTTGTGCCTTATTGTAGATATAATCTAATAAAATTTGAACTAACTCTGTCAGTGTATTATTTTTTGCCAATCATCGGCTGTTTTCACAATATACTGGGGGCCGCACCGGCGTCTATCGTCACAAATCTTCGCGCTATGTCACGACAAGGGACACTCAGATGTAGCCTTCGATCGTCGGACACTATCGGCTATCTTCGCGAAAAAAAAACAAAAGTGTACGAATCTTCAGAAGGACGACGATGTGATTCATTCAGGTGCGACCCCGGCGTTTGTCGAAGTTAGACGACAATCGGAAATGAAATTAATCATGTATGAAAAATAAATATTCAAATTAACAAGCCTCCTTTAAAGGACATTACGAGTGAACATATCGAAACCACATCCCACAGGCCTTGTAGTGTGAAAACACTACCGCTGTCTTTAAATCCACTACATAGCAAAGCAATCGCCTCCGCTGAGGGAGGAATTATAGTCAAGATACGATGCCGACTGCACTTGCATGCATGTGTGTTAGTACTATGAGGAAAAAATGCGCAGCCCACTTTTAAACCTTTTTGTCATAGAGTAGCGGTACTTTTCCCGATAGTAACTATACAAATACGAAATACTTTTGAACAATATCTATGCGTAAGTAACTAATTACACAGGGCAACATTGTTTTTTTGTTATTGCTATACGAAATTGGGTGCTGAATCCGAACCTGAATTCAGATTATTTCTATTAGCTCTCTATTTTGGTTAAATCAACTTTAAATATGGAAATTATAAGATTTTTTATGATTTCTGAAGAGGTTTTGCACTTATTACCATTTATTTTACAGATTTATTTTTTATAATTACAAGCTCTTTATCATTATTATATCATGGCGAAAATAACAGAATTTGTGATGAATCCTTATTTTTCCAAATATGCAATAATTCCGTAGGAGCTTACTCTGTCCATACATTTCATGCTAAGATTTTTCTATGAAAAATCGTGTGTGATTGTTTTGGGCTCTTAAATTAAAAACTACGCTTGGTTTCATGAATGTTTTTATCTTGCTATTGAAAAGAACCATTAAGAAGAATTATTATTGAAATTTAAAGCCGGAAAACTCATTGTTCCAAGCGTGAACACCTATCAAAAGTAGTAAAAACACACGATTTTTCAAAATTGAACCTGTCTAAGATAAATATTACGAGCTGATAGAGAAAATGTGAGTTCAGATTCAGCACACTTATTACTCTAAGAAAACAAAAAAATAATTGAGGCACTAAGAGCTAGAAAATCCTAACATTTCCAGACACAATTAAAAAGACATAAGGAAATAATAGGCCTTTCTTGCTCTCAATGCCTCAATTCATACAACAAAAAACTTCGTTTTTGTTACCTCGTGTTATCACAGCAAAGAAAACCACATTTAAAACAGACATGTTTATTTATTGAAATAGGTACATACATGTCATTGTCATTATCCAATATTCATAATATATGTAATATCAAAATATGTTGATCATTCATCAATCATTGTTAATTCATTACGTCTGGCGTGCTACTCGATATAAAGAAATACAAATAATGTAATAATACAAAAATCATGATGCAGTTACAATTCGAGAAACAGAACTCGTTGTACTGCAAATCTGCAAACATTGATAATATAATAAATACTGCAAGGGTCGTAAACAAAAGTTTTGCTAGCTTAATAATAATAATAAAATCAATTTAGTGTTACATTTTAAGTAAGAACTGGTGTAATTTAAATTTTGCATTCACAGTGATCTAATCCACAGCTAAAATATATATTTCTTAACGGTTAAATAGTGGTGTAAACCATTTTATAGCTGCCATCTATAAAACATTAAAATAAGTAACACTGTCATCATTGATGATGATCATATAAATTATAGGCCAATCGGATAAGTCTTCGCTCGCATCGTGACAGCTACAGGGACGCGTGGCGCGGACGACAAGAATCGCGCGGAAGCGGGCGGCAGGCTGTATCTCTCTCTCAATGAAACATAACACCGCCCAAACGCCCCTGTAGAGTCGCGGGCGAAGACTGACATGTCCGGCCGATCTATAGTAACAAAATTACTGGGTATCAATTTGGTTATTTCGTATTTTAAGCTAATAAGTCGTCATGTGTGCATAACAAAAAGTGAGTGAGAGGGACCATTGTGGGTTTTACAAAGTGTTTCTGCATGAAACCCTATGTTTAGTGTTACCCTATCCATAAGTGGTAAGCAAACCCTATTAAAATTGCCAAGGGTAACCCTGTAACCCTATCAAAAACTCAATGTAACCCCGAATAATCCGAAAGTGTATCCCTGTACAACCCTATATAACCCTATGAAATGCTGGGTTAACCCAATGATAGGGTTACACCCTATTGAGGGTTTACCCTATGACAGGCTTAACTTTCAAACCCAGGGTGACCCTATAATTGAGTTAAGCTCATGTCTGGGTTATACCCTATCAACTGTAAACAAAAGTCAAACGACTGATATAGCGATTGAAAAATATTGCCAGAATATCCGTCAAGGGCTAAAAATAATGATGAGGTGTGCATGCTCCAAGATAGTAACCCCGAGAACGAACAATTCGGTAGTCTGCGTAAAATATTTAAATGAGAAATTGTGCAGCGCCCCTAGCGGCTTACTACAGGAACCAGAATTTCTCATACAAAATACTTTACCCAGACGGTACCGTGTTTAGTAAGCAAAACTCATAGGTTAGGAAGATAGGTAGGCCTACTGTTCCAGATATTAGTTTGAACTACATATCCTTAGAAACCTTTTAACCCGATGATAGGCTTAACTTTCAAACCCGGTTAACGTATCCCTGCGGTTTAGACCTATATGGTGAGTTTCGCATTTTGTTGGTGATGCCGAATACATAAGTGTTTGTCCCGAAGCAGGAAGCGCCTCATAGTTATACCACTCAGATGAAGATAGCTACAGAACCAAAAATTCCATCTGAGTCAGATAAGTCTGGATCATCGGTATTACCGTCTAAAATACATTGGACCCATGGACAAACATTTTAAAGAAGTTGTTCAAAAAAACGGACGCTTTGTAGAGGCCAGTTATAAAAAAAACCTTTTTCCGTGCGAATTTTGCAATGACGGTCCAATTAATAAGAAAAATCTCGTCTTAGGTATCAGGAAGCGTTTAGAAAATATGGAACTTTTCTATATATACCACAAATCCACAATCAGAGAAAATTCTACTTAAATGCATCAGTTCTTTGAAATTTTTTAATTTAAGCAGGTTTATTTGGTCTGCAGCAACAGCTTTTTTTTTTGTTATAACATCTGACCTTATCGAAGTGTCTGATTTTTAGAAAGCTTCCTGAATAAATTCCGGCCTATGTTTCAATGTATCTAGACGGTAATATGATCCTACATAGTTTAGTTAGCTGACTCAAACTATTGTCATCTTCAGAGAACCATCTAAGACATTTTCGAGATGCCTCCTACTTCGCAAATAAGACCTGTGTATTTGACATTCATCCCCAACAAAATGCGAACCTCACATACAGGTGTGAACCCAGACTCCTCAGTTTTCGCTGTGCACACATGGGTGGACTATAAGGGTACACGAGACTTATCATTTCGTTGAGTAAGCCTTTCGCCAGTTTGGACTTAAAAGTAAAAAGTGAGCCTTAATATTTATTTTGGAAATATACACGACAAAATAAGCCCCTATTTGATGTTGGTTCACTGAAAAAAATAAAAAGTGAATTGAACAAGATCTTGTTAAGCGTAAACAACTATCTTAACTCCATATGAGTTTCCTGTACTAACTAAACTTGTTTACTTGATCATAAAAATATTAGAAACAACCAAGAACTTAGTTAATATAGCCAAAATTGACAAACAAGCCTCTTGATAGAAACCTACATATTTGTTTTAGTGTTTTGAGATAGCAACTAAGGCAGATTACAGAAATACTAAAAGTTGCAAGTGGTTGATATCGGTTTAAAATGCATTAAAATTTAGTAACAGATTTGCTTCGCCTTTATTTTGGTTTGGTGTAAGATCATCTGTGTATGTCGTTTCGGATTCAGTACTTATAGATGAGTATTGATAAAATCAAATGGTTTCTAATAATTAATCTTAAAATCTACTAAAAAACATTTCTAAATATTTCATTTATATAAATAATTTAATAAGTACGCATTATCTTCGATTCAGATCATATCCTGCATCGTTTTAATTAGAAGTTAGTGCAATTATAGTTGCTCCAAAAACTCGCGGGCCATGTGTGCGTATATACGTGATATTATTGTAAATTCCAACGAACTATTTAATTATTAGTTCGTTGATCTACTCCCTGATAGAAAAAAAAAAGAATATTGATGGATTGTCGAGTTACGAGGTTTAACCTTTAACAACACCGCGGAGGAGTAGGTCATGGGAAGATCCACGGGGACTCATGACCTTTTTTAATCATACACTAAAAGGACTGATTTTCATCTGTATCCCGCCGTCCAGTTCCGCATTAAATTCCTGAGCTAATATAAAAATGTGATACTGACATGAATTCCAATATAAAAAGTTTTAATATATAATTCTTGCTACACTAGTACACTACCTAACCAGGAGTTATAGATATTCAGGTCTTTCACCACCCGAAGACCGAACAGACGAACGATGTTGTAGCACTGGGTGCAATATTTCCAATATTTAGTACTAAACCTAGTCCTAGATCAAATACTAGTGTATTTTCTTGTGTAAGCTGGAAATAGCGAATGATGCCAAGGGTTAAGAAGACCTTACAGGGGAAATTAAAAGAAAGCCAGAATACTACAGTACTAGAGATAGAAATCCACATCCACAGCAAACAATTTTTTATTGTCCTGTGGGCCGCTAGCCTTTGGAACGACTACACTTAGGCGATATCGCAAAATTTGCCGTATCATGAAGTCTGTTAAAACTTAAGGGGTCGCCTCGCTTCGCTCGGCTCCCGAAGTTATGATCTCCAGCAACACGCTCCTTCTCGCTTCGCGCCTATTTTAAGCTTTTTGTTGTAAGACTCGTAAAAATTTTGATTATCAATTCATGATACGGTAAATTTTTCGATATGGCCACGACATATAAATAATTTGATGAGCTTTGCTGAAATTATATATTTTGCGATTATCTTAAAATAAGCCTCTAAACAAGTCTAGGCTAGCGATTCTGGCGCAAAGATTTTATTCATGAAAGTCTATTTTATGTTTAGTCAACATGTCGCCAAGATGGGTTTTGTTTAGTCGTTGCAGGGTATTATCACGCGATTAACAGAAGTCACATGGATGACATATCCCAGGCAAGTGGCTGCCAGAATAACCACCTAGTTTATTTTGCTAGATCACTGATTACCGCACTTAGACATCAAATACTAAATTTATGATAATTAACCTAATAAAATCAAAATATATTGGAATGTTTTAAATTTTATAAGTATTAAGCAGAAAATGTAAAATTTTAAAATATAGCAATACAAATAATTTTCCATAAAAGCTTGCTTAGAGGTACAGTCTAAAGACATGTTAACAAACAAATCCTAAATAACCAATTCTAAATTAATTAAGAACTTACAAAACGCAACAGTAATATATTATGTCGATAAATAACAAAGTATTAAAATAATAATATTAATCATTCTTAAAATCACAACAATGAAAGTATATTATGTATATCTTTCAACTAAAATAAATCTTTAAATTAATATACAAATGTTAGTTTGAAACAACCGATATCCGTTGAGATCAAAACACATTGACATTTCATTGAGAAGGATTGCGTAATGTATACAACAATTACCCGGAAGTTATTTATTTTTTGTTTCATTTCTATTCCTTGCCATGTTCAGTTTAGAACAGTGTTTGGTAAAGGCCAAAAATCGGAACATATTTTAGTTACACTGGAGAACCTTTATTTGAGGACCTACAAAAGTATATCTTTTGGTTTACAGGGTAGCGCCTTGAGCGGGGCAGTGTGGAAATAACCAAACTATAAGAGATATAGAATTTTGCACAAGACTCTCGACATGATTACTG
This sequence comes from Ypsolopha scabrella, assembly GCA_910592155.1. Classification (NCBI taxonomy): domain Eukaryota; kingdom Metazoa; phylum Arthropoda; class Insecta; order Lepidoptera; family Ypsolophidae; genus Ypsolopha; species Ypsolopha scabrella. The sequence goes on from OU342960.1 coordinate 14,708,869, forward strand.
AGTAAACAAAACCAACATGGATAGTATTTAATAGCAAGAATCAAGTCTTGCAAAGAAACATTGTGGCAAATCAATAGAAATGCCGTATTTACTATTTTCTTGGAATTCATTACTACTTTTGTATAAGTATATCTCAAAACCAACTTGAATTTTGAATTTCAAATAAATTTCGATGTCTTAAATATGGAACGCAGATATTTTGTAGTTGTCATCAGCAAAATTTGATGTTAAGTCATACAGCGTTTTTCAGTCGAGCAACGCATAGTAATTGTGAAAATTGACTATCGAAATTGAAATTGAATTAATACATTTGAAAGTGATGGCTCCCTTTAAAGTGTTAAAGCAGGTGGCTGCTCTTGAAAACATTGATGTCTCGTTAAAGTTCTCCCCATTTCTGTAGTGAATTTTCACAACTTCTGTGCGTTGTTCGAAAAAAAAAAACGCTGCATGACTTAGCCTCAAACTTTGCTGATGTCAACTGCAAAATATAACAAAATTTATTTGAAATTAAAAATTCAAGTAGGTTTTGAGGCCAACCTTTATGTGAGGTAAGTATCTATAGAATGATTATCTTTAATTTATTAGGATTTTTACGAACAAATAGGGCAAAATGAACACCACATGGTACGGATTCCGCTTGTAAGTTTTTTTTTTCGATAGTTTTTGAGATAAGTTAACCTTATTAAAAATGCCATTTTAAGTATTTATCTAGCAATACAGACCTCCTTTAACAAATTTTAATTCGGATTTTTTGAAATATATGAACATTTGAAAATATGGAAACCCATATAGTACAGCTTCAGTGTATATCCGTCGGATTGGGTTCATATGGTCCTGATTGCAAAAGGTCTTGGTTGTAAAATGCCTAGGTAGGCAAAACGCCCAGATTGCAAAAAGTCATGGTTATAAAATGTCTTGGTAGGCAAAACGCCCAGTTTGCATAAGGTCGTGGTTGTACAATGATCACCTTACCCCGTTAACCAAGTTATTGCTCAAGAAACCTCGTGAACTGAAGTTACAACTGCCCCTTGGCCAGTCAACCGCCTGACATAACTGAAATTTTAGGTGGATGCAAAATTAGATAAGCCTTCCAGAAAAAAAACCTTTCAAATTAATCCGAACAAATTAGTACATTTAACATACCTGTTCGCTAAAATCCAAATCAAAATGTATAGACTTCATACAAATCCCATTACAATTTCTTTGTTTTAAGGGTTAAAGTAGTAGGAAGTGAAAGAAAATATAAAAGATAACACATTTCCCTTAATTTTAAACATAATATTTTTTTGCAAGACTTTCTTATTAGCATCGATCTACAGGATACATTTTTTTTTGTAAAACGTGCAGTTCAATACCCGGCCAGGGTAAGAAAATAATATTTTTTAATACACCTGCTCAAAATATGATAGATTACGTGCCTGTTTAGCGTGCGTAAAATGACATATTACGCACTCGTGCTTTTTGTTTTTACTACTGACGCCATCTAGGGGAAACCGGCCACATCTTTTAGTAAGCATATAAACCTTCGTTTTACCGGATACTCTAAAAACTGTTTAAGATGAGTATTTTGAAACTTTTATATTTTATTATTAAATATATTATGTATGTCAAATTGTAAATTGAAATTATTATTTAAAAGATTTTAGAAAGAGACATTAGTCTTTGTAGTTCAGATTGGCGCCAACCAGACTGCGTGTTCTTCTGTCGACTTGTATCTGTTTTGATTAGCACCAAAATTGCTTTTATTATTTCATGTAACTTTTCGCAGGTGTATTAAAAAACGTCGTTTGATACACGTGCGAAAGTACTATTATTGCTTTATTATTTACTCCAAATTCGATGACGGGAATTCATTGAGCAAATTTCTCTACCTCTTATAGTTTAGATTTTTCTCATACTACCACATAACAACGCGCAACCTAATATTGGATATTTCATAACAATGGGTAAGTTATCAAAATATGTGTATTTTAAGTAGAAATTTCTAGATCACACTATGTGTTATTATAAAAAAGAATTGAATGAGAATTGGCATCGGGAAGTTATATCCTAATCTATAAGAGAAGTCTAGAAATATTCAGCGACTACTAATTAGCTTTTCTTCTAAACATCAAATCCTAGAGCGATTCTAACTACCTACAGTACAAAACTTATTCATCTAATGAGGATGCTTGCCTCATTTCTTCTACAAAATTTATAAAAGCCAGTACCTTAGATAAGTATGAAAGCCTGCTGGACCAGCAATAATAGCCCTTGTGTGAATGGATAGATAGATCACTAAAAGTTGGTACGTAAAACCAATCAAACATGTTTGTGTTAGTGTTATGCCACGCGTGTTTTTTATATACCACCAACACAAGCGTGGTTAATTTATTTGTGATACTATCTGGATGTGCTTCAGTCTTCAGACTTCGTCTTCACAACACAATTCGCCACGCGGTTATTGTGGGATTATGGATTACAATGTCAGGTTAATTCTATCATAAAATAGTAAGTGCGGGAACCACACTTAATTCATACATTTTCAAGAATGAAAACTGTCAATGTCCGCAAGAAATTAGCTAGTCGAGTTCTAACTGAAATAAATTGCACTGTCTAGCTAGTCTATTCAATATTATGAAAAAAAAAAGAAAATTATATCTATAAATTAATGTACTACTTAGTAACCGATGCACATACGGATGATGAGAGTAGAAAGACAGTGTCATGATACAATGAATGCTATAGAGGGAAGAGGCACAGACTGTATCGTACGCTTGGAGCGGAGTGGTCGCTAGGTGGGCGCGCGTCTTTCCGCATTGGCAGTGCCGGCATTCTCGAAGGAGGTGGACGATTCCCTGCGCAGAGTCAGCTTCAGTTTGTCATCCTCATCAAGAAGGTCGTCCTCTAAGGAGATTGCACGGCTGAGCTCGGTGCGCCCGAGTGCGCGGGACCTCCACGATTCTAATCTCATGACCTGTTAGATTTAACTTTATTAGAAAATTGTGCAGTTTGATTCGGTTTATCTAAATGCGTGGCATTCGACAAAGGAATATAATAAACGGTTTTACAGTTAGCAGACTTACAAACGTAAGAGAAAAAACAAATTCTTCAAATTCCATTGCCGTTGTAACGCTTGACTCAAATTAACATTTCTAACTTACATATAGTAAGTAATGAATTATTACGTATTAAGTATGTGCATAATATTTAAAAGTCACCATTTTGATGAAAGCAAATAAAATATCTGTTATGCATGCATGTCAACCTAGAAACACAAAAACAGTTGTACATTCATTCCATAAAGGGAACAGCTTGTTCACGCTGTACCAATTCGTGTTGGCCAAAATCGGTAATATAATGTTCAAGCGATAGATGTAAACAAACCGTATGTAAAAACAAACAAATTAAAGTATTTTTAGCGAACTACACTATTACAACAATTTAATCTTTACGTGAACACATACATACACAACTTTATAAGAGAACAGCTTTCACCCTATTGTAAGTACACAACAACAAAAGAGATAAGTGACCAAGCCATGCACGTACACCAAAGTCCGAGATAAAGAGATATGAGTACGTAGAGTTTAAATCACGACATGCAGTTTAACTTAAACTGTTTAAGATACAATTTCATGCATAGACACAATAATTCACAGATTCCACTTATACACATTTATTCCCTTGGGCTTTAATTCAATTAATATCATTGCTTGGGACTTTCTGGACGCCATCGCGATCCGTTCCTTGATTTATGGTGGGCACGGTCCCGTTCTCAAACTTATGATTGTTTTTCATAATTTTTAATAAAAGGTATTAAATAATTGTAGTTATGAAAATGGTACTTAATAAAGCACACGAGTGTTTTAATACCTAGATATGTGCAGTTTCATACACTACTTTATCTTAACTCGTGCAATAGGTATATAGTTTACGAATCTATTTACATAATCTTGGTTAAGTTTGTCGTAAGCTTTTTTATTTTTCTGGTAAATGTTTGTTCCTAATTTTTATGGTACATTGTTCACCGAGGGAAGAAAGGGGCCATTACCAACGAGTAACAACTATAAACACATTTTGAATAGTTGTTTTAAAGAGGATACCATGGTCTCTTAATATCCTGTGTGCGTGTTTTGCCTGGTTACATATCTCTGTTGTTGACCGAGTTCAGGTAAAAAAATGTACACCCTTACGCTAGCGGTTATAAACAAATAGCTACTCGTAGATAAGCCGTGCAAAATAAATACTATTTTTCATACGTACAATCATAATTTATTATTAAAAGACAATATCCACTATACCGTACTACGTGGGACGCACTATAAGTTTCCGGAATGAATATGAAAAAATACTATTAAAGGTACAAAATTAATTTATTGTTTTTCAAAATAATCTCCCTTGGCGTCTATGCACTTTTTCATTCGATCAAACCAGTTTTGAAAACTTTTGTGCCACTCCCCTGTGGTGACCTCTGAAACGTGTTTTTCATACTCCTCGACAGCCTCTTCTGGTGATGAAAATCGTTGACCGCGTAATTGGTTCTTAATTTTTGGGAACAGAAGAAAGTCACAAGGTGCCCGGTCGGGACTGTATGCAGGATGACTCATGAGTTCTACATTTTTCGTCTTCAAAAAGTCGTTTGTCTGTCTGGCCGTGTGAGAACTAGCATTGTCGTGGTGCAGGATGATACGGCGTTTACGGTTATTTTTACGGAGTTCGTCAATAACTTCCGGCAAACAAATGGTCGTGTACCAGTCACTATTCACGTTACGACGATTCTCTAAAGCAACAGTAGCCACGTGTCCAGTTTTATTAAAAAAAGAAGCAATCATCCGCTTAGATGCACTTTTCACGCGCGCCACTTTGGTTGGTTTCGGCTCATCTTGAAAGACCCATACGCTCGATTGCTGCTTTGTTTTGGGATCGTAGCAATAAATCCATGTTTCGTCACCTGTTACTATGTCCCACACCAAATTTGACGCACCTTCGTTGAATCTGGTAAGCATGGCACTGCACCAAGTGACGCGGTCCGTTTTTTGTGCCTCGGTCAAGTTGTGTGGGATCCACCGCGAGCACAGCTTTCTCACACCCAAATGTTTGTGTAGGATTGATTGTATTTGACTCATGCCTATTTCTAAGGATGCGCGAATTTCATGGTAGGTCACATGCCTGTCTGTTTCAATCATACGGCGCACAGCATCGATGTTTTTGTTGGTCACAGCGGTGGACGGCCGACCATCGCGAGATTCGTCACTGAGATTGATACGACCACGCTTGAATTCTGCAAACCAGCTATAAACAGTCGTCTTGCATGGTGCTTCATTGCCAAAAGCTGTTTCAAGCCGAGCGATGCTCTGTTGAGCTGTCAAATTACACTTAAAATCGTAGAAAATCATACTACGAAAATTTTCCCGAGTTAAATCCATGTTGATGCAGACACACAATTTTTTAAATGGCGCCACAAGGTAAAAACAAAAGACAGTCAGATGAAACAAACTGCATTCTACAGCCAAAGAGTTCTATTTTCAAATGTTGCAATAAATTTTTAAATATTGTTTATGTAAGTGGCCAGTTCCGGAAACTTTTAGTGTTACCTATGTATAACCGTATAACAAATAAAAATTAACCCTTTCATCAACGTTTTTATTTGAGGACATAAATGGACATCTATTTATTTTCCTTGTCAGGTTTAATGTTGATATGAAATTCTGAACACACATACTCATGTATATGTAAACTAACACCAATGCATTGTTGCTACAATACTGGCGAGAAAAAAGAAGCTAAGGCCTTGTCCACATGCAGCGTTTTACATGCGTGAGACCTCGTGTGTAAGTAAGCAATCGCGCGTAGTCGAAGTACTAGGCTCCAATACATTGCGTACACATGATACGCGCGTTTTCTACGCAAGAATCCCAATAAGCGCGTTGTGCGCGTACTCGGAACCTGTATGTCGTATCCAGTCCAGTAAACGCGCGAGTGTTGGCGTAAAAGGACGTGTTCAAGGGAAAAATGGAGAATGAAAGTTTCGATACCGATTGTTTTATGTATGAAGTGGATATTGCGGGTCTTTAATATACATAGGATATGACATTATCGGTTATGACAATGCCAATTTTATTATTTCAAAACAATAACTATGTATGTTATTTATGAGTTTTAATTTAAAGTGATAGTTTTAGTTTTTGATACCGAAATTTTTAGTAATAAAAGACCCGCAATATGGGATATGACATCTATTGGTTATGCCAATGCCAATTTTATTATTTCAAAATGCTATGTTGTTCATCAGTTTTAATTTAAAGTAATAGTTTTAGTTTTTCTTGATCATACCGAATTGTTATTGTTTTTTTTTAAATTTGCAAGTTAACGCTCATCCGCACGGTCTAACTCCATAATGAATACTGACTGAGTTCTACACCAAATCCTCGCGCGTACATCTTGTTTCGCGCGTGTAAAACGCTGCATCTGGACAAGGAAATAGATCAGTACAACTGAACTAGTCTACATAACACAAATCACACATAATAAAGAGACGAGCCAGAGTTTCCAAGTGGAATGAGGGACTTACTCGAGCCATCTCCAGGGCTCAGACTCCGGCGAGGTGATCGGTGTGGGGAACTGCGTGGATCAGATACATTCATGACGTTCACAAGTGACAACTCATAAAAATGCTGCCAGCTGGTGCGGTTTAAAATATTAAGGAAGATGTCAAACTACCAACCAGGCTGCGTTCTCGATGTAGCGACACATGTTCTAATGCCGTTCCTTTCACACTCGTGAAACAATGTATACTTAATCCTTTATTTTATCGTAGGCACGCGAAAATACATAATGGACTAATCTTTAGAGTACCAAGGTTATCAATGGTCTTCATGTAGATTTTCAATAAAGAAAAATTGTAAGGAATGTTTATTAAAATTGCTAGGAATCTTACTCAAAAGAAAATATTAATAAGTGCATTGGAAGATAGAAAAGAAATCTCAAGTAAGACAAATATTTGCACGCGAATCCCAGCTAGAGGATATTCTTATTTCTTGAGATTTTAATAATATTTAGAGTATCCAAAGCGATGGACTCATACAATCTTTGTTAAAAAGAAAATATCTTATTTTTATTTCAATATATTCTACACGGCCCAAGGAACATTTCTGGTTCGGCTTCCACTGTATTGATCGCCAGCGTGGTTGGTATGTGCATTGTATGTTGGTTACAGATATAGTTTCAACGCCGGTCAAAATATTACCACACCTTCAAATATACAGACTTTACGAATATGGTTCAGCTCAATCATTCATACGACAGTGTTAAATATTCAGTGGTTTGTAAGAGCACGCACAAACCCTCACAGATAAGCAATGCTTGTAAAGCAGGTGAGAGAAAACATAACTAGGCTATAAAACTTGTGAACTGTGTTTTTTTATTGTTAGTATTGTGAGCAACGCGCAACAATTCGTATTTACATTTTCAGTAAAAACACTAAGCATGAATGAAAACTGTGTATAGCGTTTACACAACCTTTGAGCCGAAAACTGTATGAGTACAGATAAGAACAGCTGCTTTTTTGTTATAGCGCTGCGAAATTCACGTTTTTATTTTCGACATCCCACATCACGTTCAACTGATGAGTTAAACAAAGAAATCTGTTCGTTGAAGTGGAAAAACAAATATGCTTTTTGCATTTCCTATAGAAACAGTTGTTGCATATTTGTACTCGTTCAGTTTTCAGTCCAAGGAAGGTTATTTTCCAAAAACCAGTTAACTAGAATCGTTGTAAAAATTGGAACTCAAATCAAATTTATCCGGTGAAACGGTACCCGCTCGGTGCAAAGTGCATAACTTAAATTTGTTTTCGTGTTTAGAGTTAAAACTGAAAAATATTTAGGTCTGTGGCAATTTACGAAAATAGTATAGTATCAGTTTATAAACAGCTTAATTGTGTTGTGCATAATTAGTAATGATTTTGCCAAAACTAAATCAAAGTGCTGTTTTAATTTTGTTTCGGCGGATCATGAATAATAATAATGCATAAATTATCGAACTATTGCCATAGTAAAAACAGACTAGTAAGCTATCTTCACAGAGATGTCGCCCGCGCGGCTTTTGTGTGTGCGACCCACTGCGAGCCTGCACGTACGAACCACAGCACGCACACAACGACAATATCTCAGACGGTTTCTGGCGGTGTGACTAGGGTCGGCTGCGCTCCGCAGTCGCGCTTACGTACGCCGCGCTACAAAACTGATAGGTATTTTGTGGCCGCGCGCCGTTCATCGCATCGCCGCAAAATAAATTGACAGCCCTGCAGCAGTAGGCATTTTTCCAGACCATTCTTTGCGCACTTTGGACCAAGCGGGTACCTTTTCACATTAAAACTGGAATTATTTAAGTTCTGCGTGAATTTATTCTTCTGTACAGGATAAGGTCTCCATTTGTTTGCCTTGTTTAGGCATTAATTCACTTAATGCCTAGAATCTGCATCGCCTCATCTGAAGGGATAAGTTTTATATCTGCAGTTCTAGAATGATAGTCTTATTATTACCGGTATGCCTTGTGTTTCAGAGGCGATGCAGATTAAAATCTGCGGGCTAGCTCGAATTTGCCACACGACAGCCGTTACAGAATGAGACGAAATTGAGTAAGTGAGAAGTACTCAGACGTGTGACATCAAAAAACCCATGGCAGACAGCCGGGTGCCATGTGTCAAATTAGATCTAACCCATCTTAAGCGTCAGTGAAGACTTGGAAACGTATCAAAGAAACATAATGACATCCACGCTTTTACCTCAGCTTTTAATTCAGCGACTTGTTCCTGCAAGTCGCGGACTTTGTCAGAATCGTCCATATTGTTACGGAGCTCGCCTTCAGTCGCCATCACTTCGTTCTGAAATGTTAACGATATATAATTATTATATTCCTTATGTTCAGTAATTACCGGGTTAAAATATCGATCAACATCAAACGTCAGCTAGTTGCTCTAGGTTTCGTTCCCAAACGCACAACTTATTATCGTTTTTCGTAGTTTTTGAATAAAGGGCAATAAATAACAGTAGTTTATGAAACTAATACATCAAAAGGCCCTACATGTTTGTGATAAGGGTAGGAAATTATCAGCTTTAGAATCTCTAGAAATTAATAAATTACGTCACTCGCAACCCAATCAAATATTAAATCAACAACTCGAAATCAACAACTCACCTCTTTTACAATATTTTAAATAACTGTGATGACATTTTAATGAACTACGAATTTAATAATCAACATGACTTTTACAACTTTTTGACACCCATTTTATAACACAGATATATTTTTGAACGACAGTTTTGACATTTCTTTTTATTTTAATTATTTTTACCAATTTATAATTAAGATAACTTAACAACATTTTGACATTCATTTTATAACAACATTTTGACATTCATTTTATAACAACCTTTTGACATTCATTTTATAACACACTAATACAATACTTCCTTTCATAACTGACATTTAATTGATCTTCTGCTTGACTTCATTTATTTTATGACATACCTTTTATATAAGATCCTACAATAATAAGTGAAAATAATTCTAGGATAGATCATGTATCGTTAACTGATCAAATTCCAGAGGAAGAAAAAAATTTTTGCTCAAATAATTTTTTCACTTCTCAGTACAAAGTGGTTCAATCAGCTGATTCAATTTCTATGGAAAGTTGAAAAAAAAAGTTCGAACAAAAAATTTTTTTTTGAAGCTTTCCATACTAATAACAGACAAGGTCCCTTAAAATCCATCTTTACTGCTTTCTGTTATTTTATTATTAAATTATGCTCGGAAATTATTTGACATTTATCGCACGTATTAAACATGTAAATATTATTTAAGTTTATTTTATTTTATAAAGCCCTAGATAATGCTTATAAGCGAAAACGGTCGGGTGTATTGAAGTTTAATTATAATTCTGTGGACAAGTAGAAGTGTCTTATTTAACAAAGATTATATTTTATTTATTATTTATATGATATTATTTGGTATTTGATATTAATCCTCAGACATGGCTGCATGGGCTAAGTTCCCTTTGCCTTCCTAAGTGTCAAAAGGCTTTAAATTTTTGGTAAATTGTAGTTTTATTCGTAAAATCAAAGAAATATAAAGTTTAATGCGCTATATATCGACCCCTCAGCACCCTAACTGAGGGGTCGAAATATAGTTATTCATCAAGTCGTAAAAAGCACTGACATCTATTGAAAATGTATCTATTGTTATTTTATACATTACTTTGTAATTAATCATGAGTTATCGTTTGGGAAGGAATCCTGGAGAAATCACCATAAGCTAATGGCAGGTAGGTAGGGTAGGCAGTGTCAGCACTATGAGATCTGTCGAAACAGTCTGGAATCGGTAGAGAGCTCAGTCTTTAGCACGCTAAAATGTTATTTAACATTCGCTTCTATTAGCAATATTGAATTTACGTTACCGTTCAAATTCCCCAGAGTTGCGATAAAAACCAGCAGACTGACCTTAAGTTTATATTCTGAAACCTCGGTTTCTAGTTCTGCTATCCTCTGTGCGTCTTCCATATTCCTGATGTTAGCTTGCATAGAGTCGTACTTGGCCTGAAACAAATTTAACAACTATAAACTGGTTCCTTATTTTAAAATGTACATGGAGTACGATGGTAATAAATAAAACCGCATCCAAATCCGTTGAGTAATTCTCGAGTTCAAACGGAACTTACACAGAAACAGACGAAATATCTAAAATGTTTACTTTTAGCTTCAGTTTAATACTAATAAAATAACCATTTAAAATTTCGCAAAAATACTCACGTTCAGACACGACCTTTTTACTACTTTAATATTAGTATCATAGAATTTAGTCTATGTTAGTATGCATAAGTAAGCCCAAAATGTAATTTTATTTGTTGTACATTTCCTGTTTTTATTTATTTTGATTGTAACAATAAAATTGACGCGTAATAAGTGTATACGATGCACGCACACATAAATGATTCATTCATTTACTCGTACCTTGCTCTCTAGGTCCGCGTACTTGTGCTGGAACTCTCGTTGTCGTGACTGAAGCGCCCTCTCGCGCTGTAAAGCCGCGTCCATAGCGTCCCTAAGCTGCCTCGCTTCTTCGTCCTGTCTGCGCAGTTGGTTTGTCGAAACTTGCACTTGGGTCTCTAGCTCCATCACCTTAGAAGCAAATAGACGTATCTTTTAATAATTAACGTCACTATGCCTGTGGAAATTTTAGCTAGTGAGGCTTTGTAAAATTTTAAATCACGGAACAAGGACATAAATTAAATGCTTTTTAAAAAAACCGGACAAGAGCGAGTCGGACTCGCCCACAGAGGGTTTCGTTAAAGACTATATTTATGAAACCTCTTTGCAAATACCCGAAAAAGGCGGTCTTTGACTTTGATGTTGGGATCCTTGCCCACAGTATTTTGAGCATTTTGCGCAGAGTCCACATTTCAAATGCCCACTTTGTTTTGGATAAAATAAAAGTAAGTTTTCGATGTAGATCAAGCTTAGCAAGGTGGCGAACCTTTTGAACAGCCGGGCCGAATTATGGAAATTATAAATTTTGCTGGGCCGGAATACCATTTTTTTTTCTTTTAATGGAAGGGTAACAAAACATACATACAAATTCATACAAAACCGCGTTACGTTCAAACTAAACGTAACCGTAATGTTTTCGTGCTAAGGCTACTGGATGGACCAACAGTCAATTATAAAAGAAACAAATTCTGCTTATTCTTGAAAAATTTCAAGTTTGAAAGTGTAATTTTGTGTTAATGAGACGTAATTAATTATGGTTACGTGTGCAGCGCTTGGATGTCACTCATCTTAGAAAAAAACTCACAGAATTGTACATTTCTCATGGACATACTATTGAAATACTTTGTTGTCTAAATTCAATGTTTTAAAACTAACACAGAAATGTTGTTCTCTAATCGGTGGCAAAAGTTATCGAATTTAATCACATATTGCTTTGAATACCTACAGATTCAATTTGTAATAATAAAAATATGTGAATTTCAGCTGGTGATTACCTTCACTTCGCATGGCATTATGCATTTCATATTATGATCATACTTATACTTTGGCAAAAATAATACATAATTTATCAGATAATTTAGAAAAATCTGACTGACAACAAAATGACAGCAAAAGCTTGACAAGCAGTGATGCCAACATGAATCCAAGGGACAAGTTATGATGAATGGTCTGTAGAACGTGTTGTGCGGCTAACTTCAGGCCACAACGAACGACCATGCTAAGGACTATGGGGGTTGGTTGAATGTGTTTATTTGGTTTATTTTCGTAACCGACATTACAACGATAGCTGAATGTGATTATTCTCTTGAAAGTTTTGTTGGTATTTAGTATAATAAATGAATTTTTTGTAATATTATGATCCAGTTCAGCGGGCGGGCCGTGGGTTGGCCACCCTTGATGTAGATATTACAGTCCGTTTTACAAATCGATTACCTTGAGTCTCAACTCCTTGAGTTCGGTGAGCGCCTCAACCTCCCTTATCCTGGTGGTCATCAGCTCCTCGTCCAGTTTCTGAACGTCGCCGGAGCGCCCCTCCCACGCTCGGAGCAGCTTCTTGGGAGTCGCCATTATGTCGGACACTACGTTCGAGGGCACCGGCGATGGGGCCGCCTCCTGTCTGTGTTCCTGTCAACAGAACTATGTTATACAAACTAATCATTCAACACTTATTAAACTCTAGAAATGAGTGGTACCGTTTCAATAATGCGTGGAGGATTCTCTTAAGGCTACATATAAAGTCAGATTGATCATTTTGCTTCAATCAAAACTGAACTCTACGACGTTTCCTTTTAGTTTAAAATAGCGCGCTCTCAGCCGTGGCTGTTATGACCACCAAGAAACACACGGGCCCAAAAACCTGCGTTTTCATTTAATAACTCTGCTTCTAGCTTAAATTTTTAAAATATTCTAAGACGAGCTGACGATGTAATTTGTTAACTTATTTTTAATACAAGTTTTAAGGCTGTATGATTTAAGGAAGGCCCTTAAACACTCGAAAAACATGACATTTAGAGGTAACTTCGTAGTTTTTTTCTATCGAGCGAACTTAAAGATTTTGCATTTTTTCTAAGATGTATCTATCAGCTTTATAGTCTACTGTGTATATTATTTTTACTATACCGATTAACTAAGTTACACAATGTGGTATGATCATTTGAAGTTGTGCATCTAGACTGATACGGACCCTTCAGGGTCCCACGAACAGACGGCTAACCTCCGCGTTGGAAGAGACGTAGCAATTAGTTGTCTCGCTCAGAGCTAAACACCCTGCTCTTAGTGTGACAGAGAAGTTTTAGGTTTTACGTTAAACGCCAGTACGTTTTTAGGGTTCCATAGTCAACAAGGAACCGTAGAGTCTGTCTGTCCGCGGCTTAGCTCAAAGACTCTTAGTACTAGCATAGATAATTTAATTTATCTATGGTATAAAAAGCTGAAATTTTTCATGGGTATAATACATGATGATGATGATGTCCTCCTCGACGTATCCGTCGACGGCGACCCTTATTGCTTCCTGGCTTGAGCTCGGATGTGGCTGGAAAAACCGAGTTTCGTCAAAAATATTCTGTCACATGAAGTACAGTGTAATTGTATAATAATACGTATAAAATCACGTCGCCAAAGTGGGAAAACAAAATCTATTATTTAAATTTGTTTTGCGTTTCACCTGTACTTAGAGGGGATGATTTTTTTTGTCCTCCGTCCTATAGTGTGAGTATCATTGGATAGGTTGTTCAAAAATATTGCGGGTGTGTGAAAACCATTTTTCGATTTGTGTATCCGTTTGCGAAATATTAAGCTTTAAAGTGCTAATTTTTGTGAGTTTTAGGTGTCCCTTCTGCCATTTAAACAGTTGTTTTTGGATATGTGACAAAATTCAAGTAATTAGTATAATAACGAAGTTAAAGGGAATTCTATCACAGCTAAGTAGGCCAAAGTAGTAAGTAGTCGACCAACCGTATTTAGACATTATTAGCCGTTAAGAGGCCTGTAACCGGCGGCTTGAAGTCAGTCGCGCACGGGGTCCCTATGCTTGCTATTTCATTCTACATTCAACTTCGGATTATAGAGCACTGACTGACTGTTATTGGTTGGCCCGAACGTTCATTTCCCGAGCTCGTACGGAACTAACCGAACACTAAGCTAACGCGAGACAACATTCATATCTTGAAAATACCCGAGAATGGTTTTGGGTCTATCCCATATTAATATCCCAAAAATCGAAATAAAACAAAAATATTTTTGAATAGTATAAAATATACTATGCTGTGAACCTAAAATTATTTGATTTGTTGTATCGCTTCTAGGATATTACGGTACATAAAAATTCATGAAAATATGTGTAAAATCCAGGACTTTATACGCTTGTAATTTTTGTATGTATTTTTCAGGTTCAAGTTTCAGGTTCAAGTCGTGGAAATTGTATAGGATATGTTGAAAAAGAAAAAATAATATGCAAGTACCTATCAATAAGGATATTATTAACCGCGCTAGTATGGGAGCGACTCTATCCGCCTTAAACCGTTATCTCAATATGTTCATAGTATCAAACAAAAAGTCCCCTTCCAAGTATTCCTTTCTATATATGGTGACGGGCAATTACGGAACCCTCCACTGCGCGTGGGCCGACACGCACATAGCCGGTTTTAAAAAATTAAATGTAGGTGACGCTATGTCAAATTATAATAAAGCAAGAATGTTTGTGTGTAACATAGGAGTAGTCCCGAACCTGCAAATGTCTCTGCCAAGACTCTGACAGTTCCGTAACACGCTGCCGAAGATCCTTCAGTGAGAGGTTGGCCTCGGCTTCGCGCAGCTTCACGGCTATGAGCTCGTCCTGAGAACATAACGGTTGCCTTTTATTATTTACTGGAGAGAGAGAATATGTAACACTCAATTTATTATTTGAGCATTTTAAGTTAAGGTGGTAGAGCTGATGCCAGGCTCGACGTTGGAGGTATGCGTCTTCAAATCCTCTACTACTCGCAAAATCCTCTCGAAGTTATTCGAGAGAGAGTAAGAGAACAGCTCTTAGGCAAAACCAGGCGGCCCACCGGTGCCTGGGACCGATGGATGGCGGTTTATCCATCCCCAATTGCCGAGCCTTATATAAAACAGACTGGTGACGGGCAGCGGCGTCACTGGTGCAAGGGTTTCGGCACCGTGCTCACCAAACCGCCTGCCCAGCGTGTGTGAGTATGGGCATTTCTTCCAGGAGGACCGCCGAGAGTGGCGAAATCTTGGAAAGGCCTATGTCCAGCAGTGGACGAAACAGGCTGATGGATGGATGGATGGAAGTTAAGCGATGCTTAAGCCACCCAAAACAACCCATTTTCATACGTTTCTTTCTTCGTACCATATAGCTTAAGTGTAGCTTACTTTTTGTATGGAAACTTGACACGCTATTTAATCCTTAGGTTTGGTCTGCTAGTAATTATATGTTTGTGCATTATAGGTACGCTCCTTTTTTATCTATTTCACTATTGCGACTTCGTGTTTTGTCGGTTAAGTTCGTTTTGTCCTGTTTCCTCTGCTTCTCTTTGTCATCAGTGTAGTATATTATATTCTCTTTGGTCATCAGTGCCTCTCAAGACAGCACAGGGGTCGGTCGCATCGATACATATCATATATATATAGAGTGGTAATACCAATTTTATCATTCGCCATTAAGTATTACAATTTTTTTTAGACAAATTCGTAAAGCTTTTTAGCCATGCTAAAAACATTCGGAAATGGTAAACGCATAGAGCAATAAGCCCGCGAAATCGTATTCAATATCTTCCTGTATTTTTCATCCGTTTTTCATCAATATTCACACTAAGAACTATGAGGATGGAACCACGGGGCATACTTGAGACTATAGATGTGCCACACAACTGAAGGATCGCGCGCGCGGCAAGAGGTAGGTGGGGGCGAGAAATATTCAGGGGTTTCGGGGGTGAAGCGCAGGGAGCTCAAACCACGAAGTGCGCACTTCGCCCATTTGTTACGGACGCTCGTAAGAAAACGCACACGACATTAAAATCTTCCCAAGATGAATGGACGCTATAAGATTGGCAAGACCATTAACAAACAAGCCAAACAAATGGTATATAAAGTGTATTCGTTCTTTACATTAAGAAAACAAGATCATTCTTCTACGGATGCCGGCCCCCACCTACTTCTTGCCGCGCGAGCGACCCTTCAGTTGTGTGGTACATCCGTAATTATGGTATCTAATACCTAATACCGCATAATTTTATAATTAAAAAAAGGATAAACATATTTGCTTATTTCATTAATATAGAAATCTTTGTTATTTAAGACCGGACTATACCGGTTGAAAATGAGCCCCCTAGCTATAACAAAGGAAACTGTTCTATGTTCGAAATAAAAAATACATGTTTTGTTACTTTTGTCATGTTCATAATAAAAAAAAGATATCGACCGCCAAAGCAGGTGACAGAAACAACTCTCTACAAAACCTATGAGTACATAGCCTATGTGCATTATTTACCGGCGGTAATATTTACGGCATATTGTCAATCATATGTCACGTCACGCAGATTGGCAATTTTTTCGAAATTTGTAAACAAAAATTTTTTTTTTACATTTTTTAATGTTGCTGTTTGATAGAGTTCAATAAAGCTAGAGGGTTCAGTTTTAACCCGTATAGACATTCAAAGTTTGCATGTTATCTATTTGACGTAAACTAATAAAGTGCATAAAATTAAGTATTAATTCATAAGACGTCATTAAAAAAGACGATTATAAATAAATAAATAATAACGCAGCGTTCGGGAATCTTCGCGATTGCCGAGAAATAACGAAGTCGCAATATTTCTTATTGTACAACAAAAACAATAGATCGCAGTGCGGATCGCGAGGTAGTGGTGCGCCTGTCAAAGAGTATTCACCTGTAGATGTGCGACGTTGTTGTCGACCCTCTGCCGCCGCAAGCTTTTGTTCTCATTCTCTAACTCAGTGATCCTCGCCGTGAGCTCTCGCTCCGCCGCTTCCTTCTCCGCTGCGTCCAGTCGCGCTCTCACCTGAGGAATTTGTGTACTGTTTTCGGTCTGTGGAATTTGACAGCATGACATGCTACCTATCGGCACTTATTCTTGTGGCATCATAGCCGTTAAAATCATTCATTTAAGGTAGCTTGAAATGCAGGCGTCTGGACATAACTATTTAACTGAACATCCTAACTATATATTATCTATGTCGAAAAACGCAGTTTTTTATTTCAAGTTTATCAGTGTGTTAAGTAGAATTCGTGGTTTCAGAATATGTTAACTTTTTAATTAAGGTGGTTGTTCTTGGTCTCGTTCCCAAACGCACAACTTATAATTGTTTTCCTTATTTTTGAATAAGAAGTATTAAATAAATGTGGTTTATGGCACTACGTGACAATGGTTTAATGTCAGTTAGGCTTTTGTAGCAAAGTTGTGTTATTTTATGCATTACTTTGTAAATGATTGTGCACAACAACTTTAAAGCGTGTTTATGTTATGTCGTGCAGGATCATTTACTAGTTACTGCATAAAAAACACAACTATGCTACAAAAGCCTAATTGACACTGAACTATTGTACCATAGTTACACAAACCACATTTATTTAATACTTCTTACTTGTTTAAAATAAGAAAATATTTACGTGCGTTTGGGAACGAGATCAGAAGCAACCACCTTAACACAGCCAGATAAAGATAAATTACGTAATATTTACTGAAACAATATAAAGTGACTTTCTATTTTAACAGTAAAAATGATCAAATCTATTGTCAGTATGTGCAAAAAGGGCATTTAAAAACAGTTGCTTAATAAATCGTCAAACAAACCAGTTCTCGTTGCAGACATCGCGCCAACTCCTCGCCCTTCGCTCCCCGGCTCTCCGTACCTTCTAGCGACGACTGCCGGGAATTGTTCTATGGGTAAGAACAAAAACATTTAAAAAGCTGCTCAAGGTTTCCGTAGCATTCTCTTAAGTTAGTAGAACAACCCTCGTCGTCTAACTTCAATATCCATCGCTATAGCCTTCAAAGCGTCCGTGAATGGCCACGGGCGTCGCGTCGGAAGGTAGGGGCAAGGGGGTTCGGTCAAGACCGATCGGCAGTTTTTGTTTGCACAAAGTACGTTTTTTTATTTTTCAACTATAAATCCCGTTGATATTTGAAAGAGGTTGCCCCACCCTAGACTTTCGTTTTGCGACGCCCATGTGATTGGCGAAAAATGGCGTGTGATGTCATTTCTATCCAATAACGGCGCGTTAAAAGGCGATTGCGATCGATGTCGAAGTTAGACAATAAAGCCTCTGAATAGAGTTTTAACAAAAGTTACAAACATTATTTTACAGTTTTGTTTCTGTTACGGAAACCCTTAGAGGTTCTGAATAAATAAATAAATAGGCTTTAAGTTGGGACTGTGTTATGGTGACTGACGCTCTCGAATGAGAAAAATTTGAATAAACATACGAGTTTAGTGAAAGCAGCGAGGACGTTTGAATTCAGATTATAACCGTTTCACACATTACTTACAAAATGTATGAAACCAAACTGCATAAATAATTTCGTTACAAATTAATTTAAATTTATTTGTACTCTACTCAATGAACTAAATAAAAAAAGAATAAGACAGAATGCTTAAATTAAGTTTAGTCTTGTCAGATAAGTTAAGTTGTGTTACACCGAATCGAAACTAATGATACCCACACAACACAGAGCAAAGGAATTTTTTTTTGGAATCCTTAGTGATATATTCCTCCTGAAAAATAATAAGGCTCTATTTTGCCCTTTAGGTACGGAACCCTAAAAACAAGTTAATCTTTAATAAATAATCTTTTATAACGACGTTTAAACTAGCATGAGTTGGCTAAAAAGTTGTGGGCTCGAATAGAATATAATTTAACACAGCAGTGGGACAAACGTGGTCCAGATAAAATTAAAGAGAATAGGACTCGTGCTTTAAGGGTACCATTATAATAAATCAGACTACATTTAATACCTCAAGCCGTTCCTGAGAAAGAGCGCTCTGACACCAAAGTGATCCAATAAGAGTTGTGTTTTTCCATGATGATATTTTCATTTCAATAATGTCTATAGTCTATTCGGGATATCATGATAATGGGTGGCAGTTCAAAGTTGACAGTTATAGTCATGTGCCCTAACGAAATATAATCGATTTTTTCAAGTATCGAAAAAGTTAACAAGGGCTATCAAATCGATTTTTTATTTAATTTATCTTTGTTTATCCAAACTAATTTTAAATTAATTATATTAAACGAACCACTAACTCCCGAGCTTGAGAGTTCAAAGCAGTATTTTTTGTTTACTTCGGCATTTCACCAAAAACAAACATAAATAACAAAGCAAGTAAATGAACAAAAACTGTAACAGACGTCAAAACAAACAGCACGCAATGACAACACAAACCGCATACAAGGCAAATGCACTCATACTGACGCGATCGTACAAGAAGGCCGCACCGATTCATCGATGTATTTTCGATAAGTGGTGTCAGTTCCTATGGGTTAACGTTCCGAACCACGCATCAAGTAGCTTTCTTTTCTGAATCATTTGTATTAGAGGCATTATTATATAATTTGTATTTTTGCAATAATTATATGAATTAATTTTTAAAACCCATTTTTTTTGTACATACATGGGTGTATGGAGTATGGTGTGAATAGTATTGGTGAAACGGAAAATTAGGAACTGCCACCCCATCCATATCATGATATCCCGAACAGACTATAGTTGTTTAGTATCGCGAGTGAGAAAGGACATACCTCAGCTATAGTCATCTCTAGCGAGCGGATCTCGTCTTGTGCAACACCAAGACGTTGTTGCGCATCCATATTGGCTCGCCTTAACGCCTGCACCTCGCGGGCCAGCGCAAACGTCGCCTCTTCACCCTCCGCCTAGCGAAGTAGAAACCACGGTTTGGTCCAAAGCCGCTGTCTATACAAACTTGTCGGCACCAACGACCACGACAAAAGCATTAAAATTTCGTCGTATTACTTTTTTTACAAGTTCGATCAATTCTACACCTGCGAATAATCAGATATTTAAGAAAAAAGAAAAGGTTTTTCTATCAAATTTTGCTGTTGAAAAAATTTATCAAAGTGTTAATAGCAAAATTAGATTGTAAAAACTTTTTTTGTGAAATGATTGGTTATTCGCGGGTGTAGTATTCATTGAAGGAGTAGAAAAAAGTAAAAGTATGAAATTATAATGCTTCTGTCGTGGTTGTTAGTTCCCACAAGTTTCTATGGAGAGCGGCTTTGGACCATCCCCCTTAAATTAAGAATGACTATCGCACCCAGCTGCCATAGAAAAAGCCTAAGGTATTTGTGTTTTGAATGGTTTGATCTTACTTGAAAAAGTCTTCAGATAGGATACACGTATGCCAGTATGAACCTGAATTTTATAATAAAACAACACAGTAAAAAGTAAGACTTTATGATTCCCAAACAAAACCAAATATATGTTTTTCTTTTACAGTTTAGTGTGGGTAGTATTTAACGAAAGAACATACAGACGTATGCATAAACAATTAAAGAGCACGTTAAAAATAAATATAAAAATCAGCCTGGACATGAGTTCCAAAACATCTAAGGCTTTTTGTGTTAAGCAATCACGAGTAAATGCCGCTCTTAAGGGGCGAACCTGTAAAATATAAAGTACAAAGATGTGAACGTACTAAAGTGAAATTACATACATAAAAGTGACGCACAAGTCTTAGCGTCAGAGTACAAGAGGCAAATAACACAAAATATAGTTATAACTGTACCTATATATCTACCGCACAAAAAGAACTTGGGTAGAAAGATGCTTGTGTATTTGATTAAAGTACTCGGAATAGAAAAGCTGTATGATTATATCGATGGATAAGAAAGCAAGAGGTGTGTCAGGATCGAAGCTGATGGAAACCTGTAATGTCTGACTACCCTTCTGGGAGACTGACATGAGTATATGTATGTATGTATTTTTGTGTATGCTGTAAGTATTTTTAATAAGTATAATATTGGGAGGCCTTTCCCCAGCAATGGGATGACCTATAAAAAAGGTAATAATGCGTGCATGATTGTTTTTTAAATTTATATACCTAATTATAATTAAATGAATAAAATACTAAATACACATGCTTATACTTTAAATAAAATAATACAATTATATTAATTTATATTTAGGATGTGTGTATGTTTAAGGTTAAGAATTCAATATTGTGTACTTATTAAAGCATAATATACTGTAATAAATTTTATTTTCACACCACCTGCTCGACAATGTCGAATTACCTACATATCATGCAACCTCAACGTAAGTAAAGCATTAGGTATATCTTAAGGGATATAAAGTTGTATGAAACGCCCTAGGGCTAGGGAATAAAGTGATTTGAATTTGGAACGTCAAATTCGTGTGGAAACTCGTGGAAAACTCTGAGTAAAAAAATGCCCATACGGCATTGTAAAGAGGTTTGATCGAAAATCGAACTGGCCACCATAAGCAGAACTCAAAAAAATAAGAAATGTTGCGATTACAAAGAATATGAAACAAAATACGGTGTTAGATGCTGTGATTGTCAGTGAATTTTATTGCAATATTCATGTTGATAAAAAAATGTCGAGCGATAGTGATGTACGTACCGAACAAAAATGTTACTCTATCCTTCCTCAACTGGACTAATGTGTCTAACATCAATATTCACTTTTGATTTTTATTAATTACAAAATAAATACTTGATTTATGGCGCCCTGGCTTTTTATTGTCTCGCAGAAGGTGTGAAAAGTAGAGTATGCTCCTCTGGAATTAAGCCTGTCTTCGTCTTGGGCCGCTTGAACCCCTCACTTCACACAGGAATCTATTCAATTTAACCTTAGAGTCCCTCGTTATGCTCAGGGTTCAATATGCCGCCCGCGACATAAGACACTGCTTTATACAATTAGTGCATAATCTACTACTCGTATTATAGGAGGCTTTTAATAAAAATAAAATATATATTGTGGCTACATGTATAAGTGAATGGCGTGTTGAAAACCAACACTGTCATTGACGTAACTAGGATTTGTAGCTGGGGGCGCCCCCCCCCCCCCCTCCAGCTCATGAAACCATCAACAAGTCTCTGTTCTCAATTACGTAATTAATCGTAATAAGATAAAATAGAGACAACCCTCCGTACAACGACATCACATACAAAGCAAAAAACAAAACAACGTGTTAAATATAATGCATATTTTTACATCAATGTCACCCGTATTTCTGAAGGGGGCCAGACAGTACTCTGGGGGGGTGCTCCCCTGGCCCTTACCAAGCACGTATCCAGGGGGGTAGATAGGTGGGATTTATCCCCCCCCCCGAAAATTTGGCATGACATACACGAGACCGGGAAGTTTACTCATAACCACTTTAAAGTACGTTAGAGTACGTTTTAATAAAAAAGTTACGATAATTTGATACTAATAATATTAGTACAGTGATTACACAGGTTTCTTTCACAATTTACATTGTTGTTTCAATGAAATGAAATGAAAATCCCCCCCGAAACAAAAGTCTGGATACGTGCCTGGCCCCTACCTAGTTACACATATAATCGCTGTGCACTTGCACAATAAATGCTGGCCATAACGTCTCGGGCCGCCACCAATCTCATCTTACATTGTTTTGATTACAATGATATTGAGGCCAACAATAAATGGTTTTGTATTTGCTAAGACGCGCTTTTTGTGTCACTCGCACCCAAATGGGTAAGACTTCTGAGAACTGCGTTTACGGCGCGTGCCTTATCTAGACGCACGCACACCCGGAGCGTAATATAAATGAATACAGTGTGTAATTCTTTAAAGAGCACATATGAATTTGGGTAAAAAAAAACGGCCAAGTGCGAGTCGGACCCGCGCACGAAGGGTTCCGTACCACTATAAAAACGGCAAAAAATCATGTCTGTTGTATGGGAGTACGCGGGTCCGACTCGCACTTAGCCGGTTTTAGTATTTGTTGTTATAGCGGCAACAGAAATACATCATCTGTGAAAATTTCAACTGTCTAACTATCATGGTTCATGAGATTCAGCCTGGTGACAGACGGACGGACGGACGGACAGCGGAGTCTTATTAATAGGGTCCCGTTGGTTACCCTTTCGGTACGGAACGGTAAAAACTGTTTTTTTTTTCATTTATTATCTATACTAATTTTATATGAAAATGCCCAGTGTGACTTTGTTTAACCTCTCATAGAAAATGTTCTGTCCGGGATAGAAACGTGGTATTTTAATTTTATGAAAGATGATACGAGTATGATACAGTTTAACGTAAAGTAATAAAAATTGGGGGTTAACTGGGCATTATTCTAAGAATTTTAACTGTTATTGAAAAAAAACACTAACAACAAAAAAACAATTTTCCGTGAATTCTTTCTTATTTTTAATTGATAGTGATTTTTTTTAGGTAAATTGTAATTTTATTGTCACTGCCCGTTGTTAACAATCATGACTATTTTTGTTTTAACATAATAGGGCACTTGGTTAAAAAATTACAACCAATTCGTTACAAAAGATCCACAGTTGCTGATAGAAAGTCTATTACAACAAGAATTTTTCTGTCAGTAAAATTGGGTCCAGTTATACCCAAATTCATATGTGCACTTTAACGACACTTACACTGTATTAATCAAAATCGTGTTTCAAGGTCTTCAAGTTGTACTCCATTCGGTCACACATTGTGTTTAACGATTATTTTGGCAACTCTTATTCGTTTATATTATAGTCTAACCTTGTCAACCTGTCCCCGGACCAGACGCTCAGCTAAAGCCGAACTTTCCTTTTCTAATAGCTCCACTCTTTGTTTGAGAAGCCGATTCTCCTGCCTTAGACACTGAAACAGAACAGATAAATAATAATGTACACACTTTTCAATTTAAACTTTATAGCTAATCTGTGTACCACAGATAAGGGCACGTGCGTAGTTAAGGAGATAGGTCGCGATTGCATCAATCACTGTTACTCCATACGGAAGGACCCGTAGTGCAAGAGGGACGGATTCTGTAAAAATATCAACAAGACGGCATTTTTCTCTAATTTTATTCCAAAAAAAACTAAAGGTTGTATGAAATACTGCTTGTTTCAGAGTTTAACTAACTTTATACAAATTTTAATCTATAAACAATATGTATGGGGCTTTGCTTAAATAATCTTGAACCTTGCCATGAAAACTTTTTATAGGGCCATCTTTGGTATTTTATTTCCCCTAGAGATTGTGTTTCGTTATATATGTAGTATTGTTAGATTTTTCAAACAAGTAGGGATAAATTATGGTTTGGCGGGGACTATAATCTTAAAATCTTGTACCAAAAAATGTATTATATCAGTTACTGTTCTTATGTTATGGGAAATTTCCGTAAAGCAGATATTGTTTGCATCATCCGAGCACAGTTAGAGCAACAAACTCGACAAGGCAAAAGTTTTTTCTCCTTGGGTTCAAATAGAGAACATAAAAAAACATATGTACAGTTCCGTTCAATCGTCTCTGAAATTCGTCTATCTCTCTGTCTCTTTCTTTCATCTATCTATCCCTATTCGTCCCGCCGGAGCTAAATTCACTCGACACATTTAAGTTTGACGCGAACTGTATGTATTGAATCGTTGGTGCATTATTAAGGGGGATGGTCCGAAGCCACTCTCCATATAAACTCGTCAAAACCAACAACCACGACAAAAGCATTATAATTTCGTTGTGTTACTTTTTATTAGACGTTCCATCAATTCTACAACCGCGAATAATGAGTTTCTTCACAAAACAAATGTTTTTTATTTATTACTTTCATACATTTTTAAACAGCAAAATTTGATAGCAAAAACGTTTTTTTTATTTTATTATTTATTTATAATAATATTATTAATTTGTGAAAAAACTAATTATTCGCGCGTGTAGAATTGATGGAACGTGTATAAACAATGTAAAACAATGAAATTATAATGCTTTTGTCGTGGTTGTTGGTTCCGACAAGTTTGTATGGAGAGCGGCTTTGGACCATCCCCCTTAACAGATAGTTACCCTAAGCACAGCGATGTCGCCTTGCTCTTTCGTCTTGATCACTGTGTATTCTTTCTCCAACTTCTTCATCTTCTTCTGATTCACTTTTATCGAATATGCAAGATTCATAAACGCGTCCGGATCCGCTTCCGCTTTCGCTGGCAGCTCCTTTTGTATGTACTGTAATTTAATTGATAGTTATAGATATACAACTAGCCTTTTGCCCACAAATCCACGCGCCCTGAATTTAAGAACCTGGACGGCGGCGATTCTCACACATTTGCGAAGGTCGAAAGCGGGTGATTTTTGGAAGCTCTTTAAGAAGAAACGTATCAAGTGTTTTTAACATATAAACCTTTTGTCCGTATTCATAACATGATTGAATTGAATTATCATCACACGGCATTTATGACGCGATAAACAGAGGCGTTCACTCGCAAATCCTCCCGAAGTTATTCGGGGGAGAGTAAGATAACAGCTCTCAGGCAAAACCAGGCGGCCCACCATTGCCTGGGACCGATGGCTGGCGGTATATCCATCCCCAATTGCCGGGCCTTGTCTAAAACAGACTGGTGACGGGTAGCGGCGTCACTGGTGCAAGGGTTTCGGCACCGCGCTCACCAAAACGCCTGCCCAGCGTGTGTGAGTATGGGCATTTCTTCCAGGAGGACCACCAAGAGTGGCGAAATCCTGGAAAGGCCTATGTCCAGCAGTGGACGAAACAGGCTGATGGATGGATGGATGGATGTAACAAAGTCGTATGAAAAGGAAAGCGTGTGAAATTTTTCAAGAATTGCCACCCAGGCTGGCGAGACGGCGCGCGTGCGCAAAAATTGCGAAAGTAGAAAAATCGATTGTGTCCGTAGAAAATCCCTTGTAAAATCACCAGAAATCTGCCGTAGCAAAGTTTTTGCGCTTGCCTTAATAGCCGTCCTAGCCCTCAATTCTGGAACGTGCGCAATGATTGCATAGACAGATTGCGGGTAACTTTAAAAGAGATTTTGGAAAGATATGTGTTGATTTTTTTTATTGAGAATTTAAAGTAAGCATTCCTTATATCCTATAGCTCCTCTTTGATGTGGTTTAGTCACTCTAATTTCCATCACATGGCATATATCTAACTTTAAATATCTAATGACTGATATTGCGAATAAAAAATAATAATCCTTTCTTAGCTAGATACTGCGTAATGGTATACGGAACAAACCTGCCAAATTTCAAGTTGGTAGGTTCTATAGTTTCAGAGATTTCAGTAAGTTGTACTTAGCTGTTATATGTAGGTGTATAATAGATTTAACAATGCAATTACTTACATAAATGTACATATTGTATACCATTACGTAAAAAACACGTGGAAAAGCAACAACATGTAAATATGTTAAATAGTATAAACAATAATATTCATCGACACAGTTTAATAAGCCGATACGGCGATTACGGACCTTATCTCGGTATCACACGGGTAGATAATTTTATTTATGTATTAATTATTGTGAAAATTACATTTTCGTGTTTCACAGATGCTCATATCGATTTTCAGCGGCTTATACACTCGTGAATCCAATAGATTAGTGCAAAAACAAAGGAATTTTTTTACGACCGTTTTCGCGTTAGCTTTATACCTAAAACTCTTATTCGAAGCTCAATGACAAAACTCTTTTGTACAAAACTCATTTGGTGAATATTTTCCTTACACTGCTTCATCTCAATCACACTAAAGAAGCGTTTCAAAACATGGGATCATAGTGCGAAATTTCACTAGTTTATTAGAAAGAGACAGATCTTTAAGGGAGAAAGAAAAATCTGGTTGCATCAATCAGGTGGCCCAGCGTGAATTTCGCATTACTCGCAGTAGGGTCCGAAATAGAATTACATCGCTGAAAGCCATGAATGATTTCAAGTGTGAGCGGGGACTGGTCCGTAATTTGTGAGCTAGCAAACGATGTGAAAGATAGCTCATGATTCGGACCGCTTTATAAAAGATACCTCATAACCTCTTAATTTAACACAGAATACAATACGTTATATATTTTTTATCGACTCTACAAACCCACAAAGACATTCACAAAAATAAATTCTTCAATTTCGAGATATTCCACAAGACTTTTCAAAATTTTGTCTGAAATTACGGAGTGAAAGTCATTTTTGAAATTTCATTCCGTTCAACGCTCTCATCGTCTCACCTCCGACGCGTGAGCCACAAAAGTCATACGAATGAATGAAGACATTTGCTTCACCTCATTCATTTGTAATCGATTTTAGCGATGTTATTCTATTTCGGACCGTACGGTCGGAAGCGTTTCAAAACACTTCCGTGCAACTGTCAGGTTACAGTTCGGTTACCCTCAGTTTAACTCGTGTCAATTTTTGAACGCGCTCTAGGGTGAAATTCGCATCACTCCGAGTGAAATTCAGTCGTTTCCAAACGGAACCTTAAATTATAAATGCGAAAGTTTGTGTGATTTGGATGAAATTTAGAGTGGATATAGCTTATACCCTAACTTAACACATAGGCTACTTTTTATCCCGGAAAAAAGCATGTAGTTAAACCGAATAACACGCGGGCGTAAAGCTAGTATCATATATCCTGTTGCGCCCAAAATATGTATTTATATTTATATTATTATAACTTACTTTATTTTATCGAAATCCACATACCTTCAATATACTCTCCATGTCCAAACTGAGCAGGTCATTCTTGCCCAAAGTGAGGAGAGCCAAGGCGACCATAAAGACGATCTCTATACCCTCAGAGAGGAAGACGTCCATGACGCGACAAGCGAGCGGCAGTGAGAGAGTAGTCGTGAACAGTGTCAGGAACCAACTGCTGGCGTAGATAGAGGTACTGAAGCTCTGCAATTTAAAAGCCATTTTGTTGTCATATAAATAATTCGACACGTAATAATTACCTACTCTTTTTATTTATTTTTAGTCATTAAGGGGGCACTGAGTTTCTGGAGACGCTCTGTGTATGTGTGCGTGAGGCACACCGGCAAAAGCGAGCGAGCGTTTTAAAACAGTGCTTAAAGCGCAAGCAATATAGGCTCTCCGTCCGACGGCCGAAGCAGGACTGCGGACAGGGGGAAACGAGGCGTCTCTGGCTAGGATGGTCTTTCGGTATTTCCTTCGTATTGTTAAAACAAACATACTTTTTGAAAATGTTAAGTGTATACGTTATAAAAATATGTAGTTTTGTTATTTATAAGAAACTGATGACCTTCCGTGAAGTATTTACGCTGTACTAAGGGTTTATTTAATTTTATTGACATCACTTTCGATTTATTTTGTATCGAAACTACAAGTAATCGCGTTTGCAAAGTGTATGATATATGAAATGAATCCGTAAATATCTTACATATTAATTGCATAACTAAAGCTTGAGTAATAACGATACCCCCGTGATCAAACGAACGTCATTACCTCGCAAAAAGCTCGATGCCCCCTTAGTTGGTCTAAAAATTATGTTCTTGTTAGTGTTTGATAACTTATATTATTAAAAGCCTAACTATAGATAAGCGCTATCTGAGAGTACGCACCTAATTGTCGATTTTTTTGAAAGGAATAGAATTTTAAAAGGTCATATAAAAGTATTTTTTTTTCTCCTTGAAATACAAAAGATATACATGAAAATATTTAGGAACTGATCAATAGCTTTGATGACGTAATAGTCATGTCATTTAGGCATTACCGAAAAAGGCCATTGCCCGCAAGAAAAAAAAGTAATGTCAAAATCGACGTCTGTTTTTTTATTTTCAGTAATCCGATCTTCAGGTTTTAGGTTTTATTCCCTGAATATTTTTTTTCATTCTTTCTTTACATCAAGGAACTCTCCCCATTGAGCCTAAACGGTATGACTATTATGTCACATTCCCATTTCTCCAAACTGATTTTCAAAAAATAATTTCATTATAAAAAATACCACCCGAAAGTTAAAGAACAGTATGTATCTTCATCATTTAGCCTATATTTTTAGAAAAAATATACAAAAGAGCCTGTTACAATTTATGGCTGGTTCGAATTGTTTCTTATGTCAAATATAAACTCCATTAGAGGCATGGGAATAGCTGAAAATCAGCGCCATCTGAAAATTGTTTAAGAGTGTAAAGCACGTTTGTATGCATGAATAATTATTCACTTTAGAGACCGATTATACGCTTGGTTTGAACTCACAGCAGCATTATATTTTTATTATTTTCACGCCATAAGTAAGAGTTCCGTTAGTAAGTGTAAGGTTAGTTGTGTATACATGTTGTTATAATATTGCGGAAACCGGAAACTGGCAACAGTACTAGTCCCTTTTCGTTAAAAAAATATCGAGAAATCGTAAAAAAAAACATTACTTGTTTCATACATTTTGATCGAGTAGAAATGTAACTTAGCTATGGCACAGCAGATCTTTTATCACGATTTGAGGATTGATTCCAAAGTAAAAGTTATTTTTAATGACGAGTGCTATCGCCAATTTCCGGCTTCCACAACATCATCTTAACACTAAGTATAGGTAGGGTTACCAGATCCAGTAAGGTGAGTTCCTGACAAAATCCCTGGTATTTAAATAAATTTCCTGATATTTTCGTGAAAGTGGATGCGGATGCAGCACGATTTTCAATAGTTTTTGTTAAAAATAAACGCCATGGTACATTTTAATCATTTATTCATTATATCTAAAAATTCCTAACAAATCATATTTTTCGTGATTCCCTGACAGAGGGCCAAAATTCCAGACATGGTAGGAAAATTCCTGTTGTCTGGCAACCCTAAGTATGTGTATAGTCATAGTAAAAACAGAATAGTAAGCTATCTTCACAGAGATGTGCCCTGCGCGGCTATTATGTGTGCGAGCCTGCACGCACGAACAACGACAACAGGCGGTTTCTGGCGGTGTGACCAAGGTCGGCTGCGCTCCGCAGTCGCGCTTACATACGCCGCGCCGCGCGCCGTTCGTCGCATCGCCGCTAAATAAATTGACAACCCTGCAACAGTAGACATTTAAGCCCCGCACGGCGCAGGAGTTGTTCTACTATTCTGTTTTTACTATGGTATAGCTAACCTGCGACTGGAAGTGAACATGCAGGTCGGGCAGTAGCTCCTGCACCAAGTTCTCAAGTTGAAACATGCACAAGCCGAGCTCCGCCATGCTCGGCTTGAACATGTCACGCATGCGGTGCTGCTGCATTATCTTCACTAGTACTGCGAAAGCTTCCTCTTCCGGCATCTGCAAGCCAAGTTTTACGTTCAGTCTACGAGGTCAACGAGGATAAAATAATTTGGCCAAGTGCGAGTCGGACCCGCACACAAAGGGTTCCGTACAACCCCACAATACGGAACTCTAAAAACATTATGGTAAATACCAACAATATACATGCCAAAGCAACATTAAGGCTACAAAAAACAAACTTCTAGAACGGTAGCGCCTGACAAAAATTTGCTACCGTCTGCGTACGGAACCCTACTTTTTGTTATTTTTTATTTTACTTTAGAGTATGTACTACAATCTGATTAAATTTAAAACTTGTATGTATTCCCGTCTTTAAGTTAGAGCCAAAACAAGTAACGTTAAAATAATGCCATTGAAGTCTAGAATGAAAAACAACAGAGAAACGGGTTATCAAATATTGTACTAAAACGGTGGCGTGCCTGTACGCTTTAAGTAAACTATAATAATTCTTATAACGTTACCTGCATCAGCAGAAGGCCCACAATGAACCCGGAGCCCTGACAGTAGCCGACCTCGCGGTCGTGAAGCGAG
The DNA here is from genome assembly GCA_910592155.1 of Ypsolopha scabrella. NCBI lineage: Eukaryota > Metazoa > Arthropoda > Insecta > Lepidoptera > Ypsolophidae > Ypsolopha > Ypsolopha scabrella. The sequence goes on from OU342960.1 coordinate 14,739,650, forward strand.
TACGCCTTCATCACGTTGAACAACGACTCCTGGCCGAGCCCGTCCTTTTCCTTGAAGAAATCATGCTCGGGGTAGGTGCGAGCGATGTCTCGCCTGATCACCTTCTCGCAGGCTGACTTTGCCTGCCAAATACGTGGAGCTGGTCATAATGGTATAAATACATACTGCACGTAGAACTACATAATTAAGGACGTAAAAAACGTCTATTTGAACTGAACTAAAAATAGAAAACATTTATACCCAGATATTTACGATAGTTATTTAGATAAACTATAAAATCTGATTGTTGGCCCAATCAGAGAATCGAATTCAAGAGACGCAAAGAAAAATAGAGAAATATGTCCATCAGTGGCGAAGGGTGAAAATTTGAAAAAGGGAAGCCGGACAAAAGATCGCCTTACTCAGAAAAACAACCAAGAAAAACACGTTTTTTTTTTGTACTTTGCTACTCCCTGTCATCCAAGTGTATTTGTCGTATTGAGATTTATGTAAATTTGTGCTTATTTGACAAAGATAGAAGAGCACAGAATAAATAAATGTAGCATGGATGCTATTTCCTAAACAAGCCGGTGGGAATCGTGTTATATGGACCCTTCGCTGCTGATGTCTATAGAAAACGGAACGCATGAATAAGTTTTATTTTTTAAGACTGCTAGAAAAATTTTTTTTTGTTTTAGAATGGTCCAGAAGTAAGTTAACAACGTGCCCCAAAATGTAGCTGTCGTAAAAAAATAATACTATTTCCCTCGGAAATGGATTCTAGGGTTTTTTTTGGGTCGCTGATCACTATCTTGGGGCGTCCACTTTATTCAATTTAGAATGACGTCACGTGTTCTGCTTGGGAAACCTTTCTATTTGATACCCATACAGATTTCCATCTGCTATGATCTTGATCACATATTTCGTCTCTTCCACAACAATCGATCTAGTTATACAAGCTCTTCGATTCCGGGTGCTTGAGACTTTGTCCTTCTTTAAAATGTCACTAATTTCGTAGGCATACGTCCTTCTAGGGCGACCCGAACGAGCTTTTCCTTCCACTTGCGCACAATAAATTTCTTTCATCATTCTACTTTTTTTTTTCTATTCTAGTCCCTAGACCATCATTCAGGCCGCAACGATCCCTTATATTGACATTTATTTATAAAACTATCACAAACCTTAATATAAGAGGCATAGAGCTTCTTTTCGGGCGAGGTGTCAACGCCAGCCAAGAGTTGCCAAACGATGCCCCTGAAGTGATGCGGCACGCCTTGCCGGACGAGGTCGCGGACGAACTGGTTCCGTCGCTTCCATTCTGTCTCCCAGTTGCTGACAATGCGGCCCCAGAGACTCCAGAGGTCCTCTTCCCCGCCAACTGAGCTGCCGCTGTTTCTTGTGTCCGTTTCATGGCTCGAGCTCGTCGCTGTTCAAAATTAAGATAATGTCACACAATGTAGAGGCTTGAACCAAGAAGAAGCCACGATGAGCTTTATACTTCAGTCACCACTTCTTTCGACTAATACATGCATGCTAGCGCTGCCTAGGCGTTCATGGTGTAGCGGAGCAAAACACGTTTTTCTATGCGCCGCGGAAGCGGAGAAATGTAACCTATCTGAAATAAAAGGAGACGCGAGTTGGTGCATTTCCCTACTCTGTGGTTTAAGGTTTGCATAGACACGTAATTTACCTCATAAGTATTTAAAAAAATTTAAATAATTCAGCCCCGGTTTTAGGCAGCCTCACTTTCCTGTATTTGACGCAACTACAAAGATTTTTCAGTTCTAAAATTTATTTACATAATATGCTCCAATGGTCATACGAACGATCTTTCGAGAATATTAAATAAGTGTATTATTTGTACATACCTAAAGCCAGGTTAGCTATCACACTAGATAAATAAAACTCTAGCACACTTGGTGTATTAAACTTGTCATCCAAACTTTCACGTTCTCCAGACATTTTAGATGCTTGTACTCGTACCTAGAACGAATACGCATATGGTGTTTCTTCAGAAAGCACAACAAGATTCAGCTTCGTATCTCCACTATCAGTGGTTGATAAATGATAAGATTTAACTGATCTTGCTTGGGGCTCGTCGGTTAAGCTGATTAATCACAGATGTCAGTTGTGTTATTCTGTATCATAAAGTTTTGTATAAAGTTCCTAAACTGAATTTTACTTTTTAACATGACGACTAGTTAAGAGCAGACAAAAGAGGGTCTGAAAAAGGCGCGAAAAGTTCATTACACTGATTTTTGTAACATTGAATTAACAATTGCATTTCGGGTGTTTTGATTAATAATAGTGATAGAATATTGTGTATTAAATCGCCCGTGACCTGTGCAGCGCGTCGTTCGATGGAACAATAGTGGAGGCCGTGTCTTTACGTGTTTCTTTTCATACTCAATATTGTTCGCCCTAAAAGTCTATAATTTTTAGCGTGAACTGACAGAACAGACAAGACTATTAAACAGACATTATCAGACATGGCTGTATGGGCCACTGGTTCCCTGTCTTCTTACGTTATGAGAAAATCCAACTAAGAACTAAATAATAACAAAAGCCTCAAAACATCAGTTCAATGGATCTAAGATATTTACGTTTAGCTAGAAATAGAGACGTTGCATTTCTGAATTCAGAGAAGCAAGAAATGCAGTACGTACGTAAGAATTCACTCGCTCACAGGTGTTATTGCTTATGCAGCACTCTTTTGAATTGCATAGAGTTGGCAGAACTCATTACAAATGTAAAAGCCTGACCAGGAAAATAAAAAACCTCGCCGTGTTGCGGAAAACCAATACAACTAATTTCTTCTACTTTCAACACTAACTTTAAAACGTTATGTGTGTGAGTATGTGAATGTGACTGTTGCTATTTAAAAGCAAATGTGGCGCCCCGAGAGCAACTTTTTTATTTCAGGTCAGGTTTTATACACCAAGAATATTTAGACTTCTGTGTATCTACTCTAAACTGTATCGTCAGATGAACGATAGCCGGAACCTGCCTCCTGCATTTGTTGACTTCAATACGAGTATCGACTGTGATAAGAATTTCTTGACGTCATTTCGCAAGGGATATCATGTTGGTGTCGTGACCAGATCATAGAATTGAACATTTCATGAAATAGTTAACTGTCAATGACCAGATCATTAAATGTTCAACGTTTAACGATTTAGTCAGCGACGTTTGACTATTTCATGAAATACGATCATTTCATGAAATGGTGAAATATATTCGACGTCGCCTCGATCCGCTCGGCTCCTGAATTTATATTCACAAGCAACCTAACATGCTCCTTCTCGCTTCGCTCGTCGTCGCACCTAAGCCGCCCCTGGAAAAACTATAAATCGCATCGCAAAAACAATAACAATGCGCAATCAGCGCCGCTAGTGGTGAATAAATGTAACTATTTTACGATATGATCATACGATGTTTGACCAGATCATGAAATGGTCTTATGTTAGTTGAGTATATCGTCAAATGATCTCTATTCATTGATTTGGTCAATCCATATCATGAAATGGTCAACAAACAAGTAATATTTCATGAAATGCGACCATTTCATGAAATATCCAATTCTATGATCTGGTCACGATATCGATAGCGAGACACATAAGTAGGCCTCGTTATGTACACACAATGTGGTGGGGTTAGGGTACTTACCGGAGGCCAGTGATATCTGGCTGGTGTCGGAGCTCTTCCGACTGTGCACGGTGACCAGCGAGGGGCACTTGGCGTCCGCCTCGATTCGCCGGTTCTCTTCCTCCAGCTTGGCAAGCAGGGCCCGGTCGGGCGTCGGGATGATGTCAGCAACCGACTCGCGGCAATCTGCTACATAAACATTTCAAATTGGTTTACCCTTAATGCGTTTGAGATATTTAGACTGCGACGTGTCGTTCACTTTGTATGGTTTGGTACCCGAAAGCTTATGCTACAAACGTATTACAAATGAAAGAAGAAGCTAATAAAAGCATAATGTGCTCTTCTTATAGCCCGTTCTACGTGGTTTAGCAACTTAGCGAATGTGATGTAGTTGGAGTTTTCGTGTCGAATATCATCAGTGAGTACATAATTTGTCATAATGTTTATTATGTAAACAACGTATGTATGTATATCAGATGTGCGATCACCAAAAACAAACGTTTTTTTTTTCGGGCACGTCGGGTTAAACATCCGTTTATATTCATTAAGAATGGATGGAAAAACACAATGATTTTAGTTAGTTAATGAAATAAAGCAACCCACATACCAACTAAAAACTTGTTGCACTTTCCATAAACTCGAGAAATACTTTTACTAAAGTAAAGTTGATTTTAAACCAACTTCCCAAAAACCGTTTAATTTAAATTATAAAAATATCAGCTTCGATTTATCTGATTACTTTCAGAACACAGAAAATCAAGGAACGAACGAAAGCCGTAAACACAACAAGTTTTTCTGAGTAGTTCCACCGTGCCCATACAAGTCACATTGTTAGTAGATTACGATGTTATGGTGTCGTTATGATGATCTCTTATTCACAGTGCGTTAGTACGGTATGGATGTTAAAACAAACCGTCCAGAGATGAAACAGGCGAATCGGTATTACTAGGGGTCGGGGTCGTCGAGACGCGGTCGCCGGGGTTCGGCGGGGCGCAAGCTTCTGCATCCACCTTCATGGTGCTCCTGGCTCACCCATAGAGGCCCCGCCCGCGCGCCTCTCAGCCGCCTCTCAGCTCTCTGCACCAGACATGCGCGGTCACGCAACTGCTCCACACCACCGCTGGTGCGCCGTACACAACCGACGCTTGTACGAAACAACACACAATCTATTCTAACAACTTTGAAAGACTTACTTTATAGCGTCTGTCAGTGTTTCATTTCATTCTTGAATTCTTTTGCATGTTCAATTACTGTTTGACTCCGATTAATCTATTTAGACTGCAGCATGCATTGGAAATTAATTACTCAAACCAAATTGAAAGATGGATCTGCTTTATATTATTTGCAGCAAACAAGATAAGATAACCCTTCGTGAGTGATTAGATCAGGTACACGCATTCAACATCGCCCATGCACAACGCGGTAAAAAAAAAACAATAATGACACCACCAGATTCTATTACGAACAATGAACGAGTTTGGTGAGTAAAACACGCAGGTTATCTCGATCGACACATCACAACACCGCACACAATGAACATTGACGAGTATTATTGGTGGCAATGTCTTTTGGTACGAGGAGATATGTATCATTTGTTTTGTATTGGGGTTTGTGTTTAGAGGAGCAATACATGTTTATAATTTGGTGAAAGTAGTGTGGATCCGCACGGTCATCCGCCCACTAAGCATGAAGGCCGCATGCCGACGAGCCGCCGCCGCGCCAGCGTATTACACACCGATACATGACACTTCGTACATACCACTATCGAACAAAAGTCTGCTAAACCTGACCGCTCGCCCGTGTATAACATTGACAACTTATTATTCAAATGTATGTTTTTCTGTTTTGAAATAAATAACTAAAAGTGTGTCAGCGGCATTCTATAAAGTACACTCAACGAGCTATAGCATTTCGTCGTAGAGTACACTGCACTTCTTTTCTTTTCTTCTCACTTCTAAACTACTTCTTCGCAAAGTTCTTCGGGATTTCATTTCATGAAAGATTATAATGTAATTTTAGTGCCAATCTTAGGATATATGGATTTAAAATAAGGATAACTTATTCATCCAAGAAGAATAACGAAGAGCTAAAGGTGGTCGTGAAACGAGCAAGAGATCACTTTATATGTATACGTTTGACCAAGTTAGTGTCATTGTATTATGTAAACACATAATGATTTATTATGATGACCAGAATGTAGTCAAAACTATCACCCATTTATAATATTTAGCGGTGATTGTAAGGCCCTAAACACAGCCAACTTTTTTTTAACGTATTACGAACTACCCGATTTATACTTATAATTAGTAGAATAAAGAACGTCAACAAGGTAACATCAAATTGAAATATACATAGGTTCACATTTTTGGTCTACAGGTGGTAGAGCTGAAGCCGGGCTCGACTGTGGAGGTACTACCATCTTACTCGCAAATCCTCCCGAAGTTATTCGGGGGAGAGTAAGAGAACAGCTCTCAGGCAAAACCAGGCGGCCCACCATTGCCTGGGCCCGATGGATGGCGGTATATCCATCCCCAATTGCCGGGCCTTATATAAAATAGACTGGTGACGGGCAGCGGCGTCACTGGTGCAAGGGTTTCGGCACCGCGCTCACCAACCCGCCTACCCAGCGTGTGCGAGTATGGGCATTTCTTCCAGGAGGACCGCCAAGAGTGTCCAGCAGTGGACGAAACAGGCTGACGGATCACATTTTGAACGTAACAAACTTGAGAGCGCGCAAAGTAAAGAAATATTACCAAAAAATATTTTTTTCCGGCCTTAATTTATCCAAAAATGATACTTACATCGATATACTAGCTAAACGTACCCGTAAACATTTATTTTTTAATTACTAACTCCGCCCGGGTGCACCTTTGATATCTCCTCTAGATCAAGTGGGTTCCGATGGCTATACGGACCCCAAAAAACAACTGTGGCGACTGTTTTCCTTAGGTCACAAAAAAAGCATTTATTCTTACAATACAGTCCTAGCTAATTAAAGAAGCGTTATCAAAAAGCGTACAAAGTTTAGTTTGCAGACCTAATTTTGCTACTTGAGTTGAGTAAACTTAAAATCAGTCGTATATTTTTCGTCGCAAGATATAATAACCCAAATTTTTCGAACAGAGGTTAGAATCAATGCGGAAACGACTTTATTTAGTCTTTACGATACATTTATCGTGTTCGGGCACAGACGCAGTTCCAATTATTCATGGTGAATAAGTAACACTCGGACACGGCTAAAGTTACACCTTTTAATTATTATAGCCCTAAACTTATGGTGTCAATGAAGTGTTGGAAAGTATGACTAAAATCAAATTTAAGCAACGTTATTCAGAGTTTGCTTTCAGATCTGGCTGTGCTATTTATCACCGTATGTATGATAGAAAGTCCTAACCAACATGCATGTCGGTGCTTGGCTACTGATGACGAGTCATAAAAAGAAACCTAATTAATTATAATAGAAAATGAAACACACTTCTTATCGTAAGACGCCCAGTTAAGAAACAGCAATAATTTAAAACTAAATATGTACTGACATAACCGTGCATTTTAAACGAAAATATTTTAGAAGTTAGCCGCTGTTTTCGTATATTGTTTTTACAGAAAATTCCTAGCACCATGTACATCAGGATCAATTTCATCTTTAAGATGATTAAAATAAATAAACCCTCCACTCCTATAGAAAGAGGGCTGGTGGTCATGACATCAGACGAGGGCGCGCCAACAGAACGGTTTTACTAGAGTTATTCATGCTAGCCCCTGTGCTCTAAAATCCTTGCATTTTAATGACGTCAAATCTACGAAATCACTTCTAAACGGGACTGTCCAATACGTACGTACAATCATATGTAATATACTCGTATATTATAATGATAGCAAATTGAACCATAAATCACGTAGATAAAGAATACTTCGGCGAGAGATAGACGAAGCGTGCGTCCATCGCACCCGTCGCGGCTTACTGAACCAAAACTGAAGCATTGGGTACCGCTACTGAAACTATACAGTCGGGCCAGTGCAGAAGGATGATAGCACCAAGAATACTAAATTGCGACGCCATCTGCGTCTAACTTCAAACCCGTCTACTATACTGATCTGAACAGTAGAAATCTCTACGTTCGCTGACAAACGAAACATTTACAAACTTATACTTTCACGTTGTGCCGACAATATTTGGCTCACCATTATAGGGGATATAAATCATACAAATATAAGGCAACATTTATTTATGTAGCCAAATTCATACAGTAGGCTTGGTAAGTGGTCAGTATGTCGGATCGATAACACTTTTTGCTAGTTTCGCAAAATACAATATTGATCTTCCATAGTACTCGTAGTTTACTTGGGACTGTGCTTGCGTTTGTACGAGAAGGTAACACGAAAAAATAAATTACGAATTTCACATAAAGGGTAAGTAATTGACACAGACGTATAATATAGTAGCAGACCTAACATTAATAATAAACGCATAGAGTCGACGACGTTTGGCAATTTTAGCTCAGTGAACTTCGGGCTGTTTAACATATAAATATTGCTTGTTTCCAAACAAATATGTACTAGAGATAAATTAGTTTAGGAATTAACAAATATGTTCCAAGCATAAGCCAGTCAAAAAAAAACATTTTTATACTTTTCTTCGTACCGTGAAGTCAAAATGTAGCTTATTTTTTTGTATGGAAACTTGCCACGCTCTATAATCCTTAATTTTGGTTTGCTACTTAGTAATAATTATATGTCAGTGGTAATTGAACCTTGATACTGAGCGCTTACCGAGTCTTGAGTATAAATTTGGCTCCATATATTAATGTCACCTTACATAGATAGTTAAGAACACTTTTTGACGCAATCAGGAGTTTTCAACAATCACAATTGGACCTTCATATTGAGGTTCTCACGAATATGCTACGGCCGTTATTAACGCTGTAGATTTTAAATACAAATAAACGAGTACTCCTAGGTTTTAAATATATTTAATAAAAGCTTAACAGTTAAATGTTATTGTGACTCAACACAGATAAATAAGATTGAAGGGCCTGTTTGTAATTTTGAAATATTTAGGTTTAAATTGGTTTTTGTTTTACCACATTGCCTAGGTATGCAAGGACGTGGCAGAAAAGTCTTAAACTGGATAACGTGTAGAGATATAATATACGTTTTTTCGCGTCTTATGGACTTGGTCACTAGCACGCCTAAGAAAATCGTCGATAAGATCTAGGATGAAGAGCACTCGTCTAGAAACTGTCTTTAGTCTTTCCAGAGACTTCTGCAAAATCTGTAAGCAAAATCTTTTTGTAAGCAAAAATCTGCAAAATCTGAAACTGTCTGTAACTAATCCCCCGGTTCGACTTCTCACAACGTCATGCCGGACAACAACGAGTCGCTTGAAGGCATGGTTCCGTCCTGAGGGTCGTGCCAAGTTACGGCCGAAGCCTACTACCAGTAAATAGATAAATAATAACTCAAGTTATGCACTTTGAGCTACGAAGCGGGAAGGAAGCGTTAAGAAGTTGGAAAATGGATGAAACAGCACAATAAATATCATAGAAATAGAGGAAAGAGTGACGCCTAAAGGCAGGGTAATGGGGGACAAAAGTACGTTCCCCATTCAGGGTTTCGTAAAAAAAAGGTCAAAAAGGAACTATTTTGGTGGAAGTTCGTCTGTCCATCCATATGTAGCCAGGTACATATGTATGTATGCAGTTTTGTTCATAGATTAGTATTTTTTGTTTAAATTATTTAACTGTATTGACTTAATGGTACGGAACACTCAGGGCGCGAGTCTTCTATTAAAAAGTAAATTGTTGTACCTAAACTCGTTTTTTACTACACAGTGAAGCTTCTATTACGTTAGTAGTTTAGTACTTTTCATTTATTCTGTGGCAATACCTATAGGGTGAATGAAGGGGTCAGAAATTACTTTACAGGGTGCAGCAGACGATCTTTTTATTTTCTCAATTTCCTACTTCCATCAGAACGGATGGCCACGTACCGACGTTGTAGACAACGGAAAGTAAAAAAAAAACTCTTTTAAAAAATAGAGAAGGCACGTTGCCTGAAAGTTTCAAAATATAAATAAACGGGTAGCAGCTAAACAGACCGTGCAGCTACCACCATGCGATTGTCATATTATAGTAAGGCCAAATTAGCAGCTCGATGTGTGTCTGTCGGTATCAATATTGACGGAAACGACGATAAAATAATGTTCATATAGCGCGCATTGTAAGTAGCTTTTACGACGATCTATGTGTCTCAGGTCAGGTAAGGTCAGGTCCCAAGCATGGTGGGCCATGGGTGGGTTGTGCATGCTCGTTTGGTAGCTGTGCTCTTACCCTCCCCCAAATATAACTTCGAGGGGGTTTGTGAGTAAGATGGTGGTCCCTCCACAGTCGAGCCCAGCATCAGCTCTACCACCTAACGAACTGTGTGTTGCTGAAATCTATGCATCCTTAGAAAGCTAAGTATACTATATACCCAACTAGCAAAATTTTATCTTACGATTGTCCCAAGACCATATTTTTTTTTACTGTTATAGTAAATTTTTAAACGTCTGTAATTGTGGAATTGGGCGCACTTTGCCCTTATAATTGTTGTCTCGTAGTCTCATCAAGTGATTTTTATCCTATAATAACCTTGCTAATGCTGTTATAAGAACTAACAACTTACAAGTGTCTTATCCTGGCATTAAAAAAGGTCAATAAACCTTAGAGGTGCCCTTACTAGTGCCTTACAAGTGTTATTTTGCTTGTATTCCCCTTTGTGATCTCATTGTCAGATTATAATCACAACCTGTTGAAAATGCCAAATCAAAGGGATCGTAGTGCGTTTAATAATAAACATAAGTAAATTAAAAATACCTAGTAATATTAACTCTCTTTCATGATAATTTTTATTTCTTTGACAGGACAATTTGCTATTACACGTATGTATATAATGTATATTGATGAAAAACATGCAGAGTACATTTTCTCGATAGGTTTTTGTTATAATACGAATAACAATATTTTCATGGGCCCCTTTTAGAATGTGTGTGGAATATTGGTGAGCTTAGACATATCATTTCTAAAATGTGGTTTGTATGTACATATTGTAAATGTTATTAATTGTTTTAGAGACGTAGTTAATATTATAAACCCTTAGTAAGGAATGCCATAAGACTCTTGTAAGATAAAAAGATTCTATAAAAGTTTTTAAATATGCATCTCCACTTTAATGTAGCTTAGAGAAGACAAATTACACTTATGATTGGTTGGCTTTATAGCAGTTGTATACAGAGCTTAAGTAAGAACAGAAATCTTTGAAACCACTTACTGCAGACTCTTTTAAGGACGAGTAGACTTCTTAGATGCTTTATTAAGTGTTATAATAATAAAGAACAGTTAGTCCTATAAAGTGCGTTAGTAAAACTTTAGTTCTGATAAATATTTTATAAGGATTTCTTATATACAAGTACAAGTTTGAATAATCTTTTAGCACAAAATCTCTTAACATGCTTTATGAGATGTATCATCTTAGTCAGGGCACATATATACCTTTTTTATTGCCTTAGTTCTTATAAAAAGGATAGTATATGTATAAGGCAATTTTGCTAGTTGGGTAGTGACTAAGTCAACGCGATAAATGAAGTTTGTCGCGTGCACTTAGACGAGAAATTCAGAGTAACCTTATTATGTTCAGTAAGTTCCATTGGTGGAGGCGTGTCATGACAACACCTTCCATATATCGAAAAATCAACCCTTAAAACCTAAAGGTCTGTTCAGACCACAGAGAAAACTAACCAAATTTCTTCTGTGACAGAAAATAATGTCCCTGTATAGAACACCCTGACCTACTGGGTCCCGTCATTTAAAAGGATGAATCTATCATGTAGTGTCTGCGTATCCCTTAGGAAGACAAAAGATTTGTGTACGAAGATGGAGGATAATTCGATATGCTCCTCCATTTTGTGTACATACTGAAAAGCACTCAAGTCTGAGTATTAGCACTTGGCAGCGCTATAATGTTGACATGGCCTGCAAACAAATCCGGTTACTGTATAGACTAGACAAGACCGGATTTTGTGTGATTCATTCTCGTTTTTCTGCTCATTCAGTGAGTGATACCCAGTGCATTAAATATTTTAGCGGCCGGGAAGCTATCAAGCGTACGCCGTACGTAACGAACTGGTTCCATTAATGTGTAACCTGCTAATCACGCTCTATTTGACACTGTTATTAAAGTTCTTTCACGAAAGAAGTCCCCTGTCAAAGCACTTATTATCATCAATGAATAAATAAAATACAAAAACACCTCACTCACGGAACTGTTTCGTATATTTCCGGGGTTTTATTGTAATTTTGCAACAATATGGATAACTTCACAGCTTAATCTCCCTAACCTACACGTTCCTTACCACAGACAGTAAGATAAATAGACAGACAACGACGCATCGCTACAAGGGTTCCCATTTTTAAACTGAATCCTAAAACAGTAAAGTTTGTAGAAAACGCTTTAGTTGTCTCGGATATTTTCGCTTGTAACATTTTAACTTGCTACATTGCCGAGTGCAGCAGAGATCCAACCACTCGAGAATGCTACGAACCGCAAGCTGAATGCCTCCCTGGCAAAAAACTCAGTCAAGTGCACTTCACTCCACCTATTTACGTAGCGCATTCTGTTTTATGATGGTAAAGCGAATTATATTTTCGTCTGTACTATAGCCTCCCTCATCGTGGCAGATGAAACATCTGTACAAGAATCTTGTTGGTACCTACCTATGCACATTTTATTTTGACGTGAGAGGAAATTACAGGTACCGATTAGGATCGCTGTCGGTCGGCTAAATATTCAAGTTTACGTACTGTATATAAACTTTCTGTCTGTTGGTTGTTTTTTTTTTTGCTCCGTAGTGGTTTTACGGTATCATTAATTAAACATTATTCTATGTCTAACGGGAGCTGATCCTTAACTACATATTTAAGTAAAAGACGGAGAAAGATAGGCAGATAAAAAGGTAATGTACTCGTAGGTATTTAGAGAGCCGTAAAATATTCAAAAACCTCTCAGAGAGGAAGCGCTCAGGAACAGTGATCATAACCGGCATTGCTTCAACCAAATATAGACCTATGATACAAGAATTCTATATTTGAAGTCGAGCAGTCGAGCTCTAAACGGGATCCCAATGTTTTATTATGGACCACGTCGAAATGCCAGGCATTGTAACTACATCAACATCAAAGATTGATTTTATACACACTGAATTATCCCCAGAGTCTTTATAACTTTTAGGGATCCGTTTGAAAAGCTTAGGTATCTATTCGTTTTACATTCAAATTATATAATTTCATGATTTATATTTTTATTGCATTCGACTAACAAACTCAAAAGCGTATTTATCCTTGTAATCGAATGTAATCAAAATGTAAGGCATAAAATAACATACTTTTAATGCGAAAACCCTACTCTTAGTAATCAATTTTCGCTAATTGCATTAAAACGCAATTTTTGCATACTTTTTATTCAAAAGTAAGGAAAACAATATTATGATGTACATTTTGCACCGGGATTCACTTTTACCACCTTAACATCTAATAAAAGGAATTGATCCCAAGAATAGTACATAGAATCTTTAATTTCGTTGTATTTGAAAACATTCTGAAAAACTTTAGTTTCATATGTACAGAGTTTGACTCTTGACAGACTTTACGATAATATACTAACGCATATAATTTATAGTCATTAGCCACCTACACATGGGCCATGATCCTAAGCTGCTAACCAACCTTGAAGTTTAAAAAGGTTTCTTTTGTTCGTAAGTAATTTGTAGATTTGAATTTGGCACTAGTTTCAATGAATTTAGGACACACAAACGTCCTCGTTTATGTGAATTAGCAAGCTACGTTCACCTACGAACGAGATTGCTTCCTCATCAACTGGTAGAATAGTCTAGTTCTATTCTAAATTTTAGACTCTAGTGGTTAGAACTCGCTTTATTCACATGAATTTCCAATCATACTAAGGTAAGAGTGTCCGAAGCGCCTCGCAGCTAATGCCTTTTGGGAAATCATTTAATTACAGCCTGAAGATGTTATCTCTAGAGGTGTACAAGGAATAGTAATAAAAACTGTATCGACTTCTATTATTTCTGTATTCTATTTTGATGGTTTAAGCTTGAACTTGCATAAAAAAACACTAGTAATGCGTAATTCTTAGCAAGAGAATTTATTTTATATCAAATTTATAATCTTTTCAAATGATTATTCATATTTTCTTCAATAGAATAGCTATATTTCATGGGACGTTATTTGATAGATTCAGGCAATCGCAAAACTTTCGTCGTGTTAGGCGAAAGTTCAATAGGCAATAAATAAACCGAGTTCTTTGAATATATTGTAAGAGTTTTGTTTGTTATTTATTTCTATTAGGTATTGGGAGAGGAAAACTTTTTCTTTTCAGATCTTCCCATGCTCTTTAATTTTTAGTAAGCTATACGAGTAATTATATTGGCTATTCGACAAATATTACTTTTATATTAACATAATTTTATTCCTAGAAAGTTTTGCATCAATTTGACGCTTTAAAAATAAATGTAAATGGTGTATATATTCAGAATTTATTTGTTTGTTTGGTAGCGTGCAAATCTAAGCAACCTATTTAACTATAAATTTATTGTTGTTTATTAAAGCAAAATTGCGTCTCTGTTTTGTTTTGTAAAATAAATATTATTCAACGGAAGCGGTGCAGCTTGTATTAAAATTGTACGTTTACTATTTCTATTAGATCAACAACTATACTTAGCTAGATATAATGTTCAAACTGTATTTAATACACATATCGCATGAATAGGAAAAACTATTAAAATCTATTTTTTTATCACATTTAATGTTGCAAATAATGCAAACAGTCAACTAAGTGATTTCTGCTTTATGAATAATCATGGCTCTGCTACTAAATACAGTTCAGTAGTGCAAGTACGTAAGCATCGATTCGATTTTGACAGTAAAAATCGATAAATTCTCAAACAACAACAACAACCCTTATATTATAACAATTAAAAAAGAGTTACATTTTTCTTTATAGAATCGATAGCAAGTTCATACTTGAACCACTGATTAAAGATTTATAATAATTTATAAAGAAATAACATACCTTTTGTTAATCTAAAGGACGATGAACACGTAACGATCGTCGTTGGTGCGAACATCAACTGAAAATTAATAAAATGTAATATTTTATTGACAAGAAATATAAAACTGAAACACACCCGCGCGAAAACATTTCATTTTTCTATATTTCTTATTAACATTTCAAATATCTACCTTGAATTTCATATGGGTGTCTTACTCATAAGAAGCCAAGTATTTATTGCCATTTTTTTTTATCTGTGCGTTTAGTACTTGTCCAGATGCGGCGTTGTATACGCGCGAACAAGAGTGTGTGTTGCGTCCACATACGCGCGTGGATTTGGTGTAGAACTCAGTGAGTATTCAATATGGATTTGGATCGAGCGGTTGAGTTTTGGCTTGCAAAATTGAAAAAAACCAACAACGGTTCAGTATGATCAGACAAAACTATTACTTTAAATTAAAATTCATTAATAATAATTAATTGTTTTGAAATAATAAAATTTGCGGGTCTTTTTTCTACTTCAATAATAAAAAAAATCGTTATCGGAAACTAAAACTACTACTTTAATAAATTAAACTAATGAATAACATAGTGACTGTTTTAAAATAATAAAATTAGAATTGGCATAACCAATAGATTTCATATTTCATATTGCCGGACTTCATTAATAAAAAAATCGGTATCGAAATCATGCTCCATTTTTCCCTTGAACACGTCCGTTTACGCCAACGCTCGCGCGTTTACTGGACGCGACATACGGGTTCCAAGTACCTCGACTCGCGCGGGCTTCGAGATTCTTGCGTAGATCCTGCGTTAACGCGCGATTGCGCGTGAATTTATTCATGTGGACGCATTGTATTGGAGGCTAGTACTTCGACAACGCGCGAATGCTCACGCGCGAGCTCTCGCGCGGCAAAACGCCGCATGTGGACAAGGTCTTACTTTTCTTGGGGAATGTTGTATAGTAAGTATCATCAGTATATTAGTCGGTGTATTTGATGCTACGTGTCTGTATCCGGTATATCGTTTTGTATTAGTGTATGTCGTTCAAGAGTGAAAAGGGCTTTTACTAAAAACGTTGCTGAGTTTTTCTCAAAAATTTCAGTTTTTATGGATATTTCGAACTAGTTTTATTAAAATTACAATACTGTTACTACTATATACTACGAGTATTCTATTCATCGAGTTTATTTGTATTTATTAATTATGAATTGAACTTGAAGGTAATTGTTTATTTGAATTAGGACCATTCACATAATTCTAAGACAATGGTATTTTTTTGGTACAAATTTGTAAAAGGTCTACAAAATATCGACTTAAAAAAGTTGAAAATTATTGTTAATAGTGTTGATAGCAACACATTAAGTTGAATCCCATATGCACATCATTGTTAAATAATTTGGCCAAGTGCGAGTCGGAGTCGCGCACAAAGGGTTCCGTAGCACCAAACAACGCGGGGAACTCTAAAACATGGTAAATAACAGCAATATAGATAGATGTCGTAGCCACATCAAGGCGACAAAAATTTTGACCAAATCACTATAATGATAATAAAAAAACCACATCAAAATCCATTGAGTGGTTCTCGAGTTAAAACGGAACATACATACGGACATAAAAAGAAATTGGTTGTTGCCTCAGCACAATACTAATATAATAAGTTATTACTTGTAACTTATTAACTTATTATTAATAAATAACACATTTCATTTAAAGTTTCACAAAAATATTCAATGTACAGACACGAATTTTTTACTACTTTATAACAGTATGTAGATAATGATAAGAACCAATAAAATTGTTTTAAGCTTATAAAAATTATGATTTAAAATTTTCATTCGTAATTTTTTTTCTTACGTTACAAAATAGTAGTGTAAAGTTTTGTCCAATTGAAATTGTGTAGGTTGTCTGTTTGTATATTTATGTATTTATATGCGGTACATCTGTATTACTGAATACGTACTAAATTGGCAAGTAGGGGTTTTAACGCACCCGAGGAAATTAAAAACTGTTTAGATGCAAGTAGGACTCGTGCCCGTAGATATCCTTTAAAACACAAACGTATTGCACGAGCAGTTATGAATCGCTAACTAAAGATCTATTAAACTCCACGTATCCAAAAGGTCTTATTAAGTTGGTCACAAATAACTTCTGCAATAGTTAAATAATTAGCATATTTTTGAACTCTTCCTTTGCATCAGCTCAATGACCTATTTTTATGCTAAATTTCAAGTTTCTTACTACAATAGTTCTTGTTTTAAAAATTGGTTTTGTTATTAAAATAGTCACTCTGAAGTTGGTATTTTAAAGTTAAGTGTCTTAAATCCGACGTATAATTAGATTTTTTGAGATATTTTCATAAGTTGTAGCGTTTGGTAACGGCATCTAACAAGAATGTTGTAACCCTAAAGATAACACCCCATGCCTTCTCATAGATGTTCCAAAAGGCATCTAAGGGAATATACTCAAAAGGTATGCCAACAAAAGGTATCACCATCTCGCAAATACACCTGACGTTGTTCGGGGGAGAGTAAGAGGACAACTTTCAAAACAGGCACAACCAGGTGCCCCACTATGCTTGGGACCGGTTGATTCATCCCCAATTGCCGGCTCTTTTACAAACGGACTGGTTAAAGGAGACAGGCAGCGGCGTCACTGCTGCGAAGGTTTCGGTAAAGCGCTCACCAACCCGCCTGCCCGGTGTGTGTGAGTTTGGGCATTTCTTACAGGAGGACCGCCAAGAGTAGCGAAATCTTAGAAAGGCCAGTATATCCAGCCGTGGACGAACTGGGCTTATGGATAGATGCATGGATGCCAACAATCTACGTCTTCGTAGTATTGAGGGTCATAGGGTCATCGGATCTTGGCCCCGTCTGCAAAAACGTAGGCACCACCAATTTACTGGTTCTAGGCTGCGGCCGTAGCTCGTTACCACCCTCATGACGAAACCATGCCACCAAGCGACCCGTCGTGTTCCGTCGTGACGTCATGAGTAGCCGTACCGGGGAGTGGTTACAGGCAGTTGCGTAGTATATTGTATAGCAAAGCCAAGCGACTCGTCGTGTTCCGGCATGACGTCATGAGTAGACGTGTACCGGGGAGTGGTTACAGGCAGTTGCGTAGTATCAGTCATTGTATAGTAAAGCCAAGCGACTCGTCGTGTTCCGCCATGACGTCATGAGTAGACGTGTACCGGGGAGTGGTTACAGGCAGTTGCGTAGTATCAGTCATTGTATAGCAAAGCCAAGCGACTCGTCGTGTTCCGGCATGGCGTCATGAGTAGACGTGTACCGGGGAGTGGTTACAGGCAGTTGCGTAGTATCAGTCATTGTATAGCAAAGCCAAGCGACTCGTCGTGTTCCGGCATGACGTCATGAGTAGACGTGTTCCGGGGAGTGGTTACAGGCAGTTGCGTAGTATCAGTCATTGTATAGCAAAGCCAAGCGACTCGTCATGTTCCGGCATGACGTCATGAGTAGACGTGTACCGGGGAGTGGTTACAGGCAGTTGCGTAGTATCAGTCATTGTATAGTAAAGCCAAGCGACTAGTCGTGTTCCGGCATGACGTCATGAGTAGACGTGTACCGGGGAGTGGTTACAGGCAGTTGCGTAGTATCAGTCATTGTATAGCAAAGCCAAGCGATTCGTCGTGTTCCGGCATGACGTCATGAGTAGACGTGTTCCGGGGAGTGGTTACAGGCAGTTGCGTAGTATCAGTCATTGTATAGCAAAGCCAAGCGATTCGTCGTGTTCCGGCATGACGTCATGAGTAGACGTGTACCGGGGAGTGGTTACAGGCAGTTGCGTAGTATCAGTCATTGTATAGCAAAGCCAAGCGACTCGTCGTGTTCCTGCAGGACGTCATGAGTAGCCGTACCGGGGAGTGGTTACAGGCAGTTGCGTAGTATCAGTCATTGTATAGCAAAGCCAAGCGACTCGTCGTGTTCCGGCATGAGGTCATGAGTAGCCGTACCGGGGAGTGGTTACAGGCAGTTGCGTAGTATCAGTCATTGTATAGCAAAGCCAAGCGACTCATCGTGTTCCGGCATGAGGTCATGAGTAGCCGTACCGGGGAGTGGTTACAGGCAGTTGCGTAGTATCAGTCATTGTATAGTAAAGCCAAGCGACTCGTCGTGTTCCGGCATGACGTCATGAGTAGCTGTACCGGGGAGTGGAACACGAGTTTAAATTTGAAATAAATTTGAATTTGGAATTCTTAACCAAAGCGTTTGATACCAAAGTAGCCAGTTCGACAAAACGCTAATTTCAAATGTAAGGACCAACGAATATTTCGTAAAAATTACTTTAAGCTCTAAAAAGCAGAAAGCAGCTAAAAGTGTCTAAAATATTTGTGTCCAAAATGTTGTTGTTTTATAATTATTAGGCTAAAATATTTAGTTTATTTGATTTTCGTTACCTAATCACTAGGTTTTTTAAAATAAGGGAATTAATAATAATTGTACCTATATCTTTTTTGTTAATACCTCTAAGTACTGGTATGTACTCATATGTCACCAAATAACTACAATATAATAAAATATTTATTGTTTTAGTGTTTTACTGTACTAATTAACAAGGAAAACTGCTTTCGTAATAGTTGTGAAATTGAGTCATATCATAACAATGGATAGACAGACGAGCTCAGATGCGGTTAAACTCCTAAGTATAGCGCGTCCCATTTAGTTGACGATGTACAATGAATGATATATTAAAAAACAGGTATTATTTTTATTTATGGTTTATATAGTTTATTTATCAACTTATTTGTTTATTGCATTATGTATATATAATATTTTTATTCGTATATTTCTCTATTTTATGGAAGTGTATAATTTTATTACATTTTTGTAGCCCAACCTAAATATTTTTGCATCTATTTCTCGTTTTCTTTTTCATATTCTATTGGTTTTGTAAAGATTAACTTTGACCTGTAAAAAGTATACTTTATGTATCTATTTTCCAATAGTACATTATGTATGATTCACGCGTTTCATACGACGTTTTTCAACACACTTGCGCGGAAATATAATAAAATTTCACTGTCTTATTTTTCCACATAATCAAAACCACAGCTATGAATTCACAATTTTCTATGAAAAATGGCGGCGGAGATTTTGTTTTTGCGCGCGCAGATGAAAGTAGAGGCACTGACGCACCCGCCAAACAGCCAAATATTAAATATGTATTATTAAATAAGGCTAGATCCCCAAATTCAAATGAGCATATCACATTGTGTAACTTGGTTAATCAGTAAAGTAAAAATAATATAGACAGTAGACTATAAGGCTGATATCCTGATTTTAGAAAAAACGCAAAATCTTTAAGTTCACTCGATAGAAAAAATTACGAAGTTACCTCTAAATTTAATGTTTTTCGAATATTAAAGGGCGTTCTTTAAATCATACAGACTAAGACATCGTCAGCTCGTCTTAGAATATTTTAAAAATTGCATCTAGAAGCAGAGTTATTAAATAAAAACGCAGATTTTTGTGGGCGTGTGTTTCTTGGTGGTCGTAACAGCCACGGCTGAGAGCGCGCTATTTTGTACTAAATGGAGACGTCGTAGAGTTCAGTTCTGATTGATGCAAAATGAGGTGCTGAATCTGACCTTAAATGCAGCCTTAATTTGTTAGTAAAAATGAATGATTTGATAGAATTAAATTATTATTTATTATATTTTAACTGAGACAGTTTATTTATTCGCAAAAAACTTTACTATTTCTCAGACATCAAAACTCTTTGCTATGATTTAAAAAAACACTGTGTAAAAATCACTAGTGCGATAATGTAAAGTGAAAAGCACGGGTGATTAATATACTGCATTATGACCCTAAATACGCTGCAATAAGGGCCACTTTATAAGCAAGTGTGTTGAAAAATAAATACTTTGATTTTGAAACAAACGCGAATTGGTATACAATAGAGCCGTATGGTACACGCGTACTTGAGATACTATAAATAGTTATGGACCGCAGTTCTTAAAAAAATCCCTTATTGGTTATGATATGATTCTTTAGGACACAATAACCCCCCTCAACTTTTTGTATGGAAGATTTAAAATATATATTTTTTTCTGAAACTTGCCCAATGGCGTATCAAAAAAAGGGATGATTGTAAAAATATACTACATAATTACATTTCAGGCAGTTGTTTTCCAAAAAACAATAAAACATTCTCAAAACACACCAAGTATAGGTTTTTTTAGACAGGAAACAGTAAAAGGATTTTTTTGTAAGACACAGTGTAAATTACTCCTAATATCCTCAAGAACAAAGTCATGGAAGCAAAATAAATATAAATGTTTTTTTTTCAAGATCTGCGGGCCTTAATTGTCTTAAAATTCTCAAATACGTGTTGTACCAAACGGCTTGTTTGTATACCAATTTGCGGTTTTTTTATTCGTGGACCATACACTAGTTAGACTCACTGTATATAAGTTTGTATATCTCGAGAAACGACACAATTTCAGAAGCCTAATTGAAGGGCTTGGCTCCAACACCCGCCCAGTCTGATTTGATTACAAGCACAGTTTTAGAATAACAGAGTGGCCAAACGTCCTCGGCGGAATCGCATTGTAGACGTTATTCTTATACTTTTTAAATATATTAATATGAATAAACCGAAAAACTGGCCATTTTTCCCATGTGCGGCAGAATTCTATGGGAAAAATGATAAAAGCCGCGGCGGATTTGGTATATTTATGACCTTAGTTCCGCTGCGCAGCGGTTTTTTTCAGTTTGTAGCGTGCATTAATATTTCCGCTTTTGTTATTCACATACATAATTAGTTGCTACAGTTAAAAAGAGTTTTTGTGTTTTACGTATTCATCCAGGCCAGCACCCGTAGCATGATTACAAGGAACTTCGCTTTTTTACGCGCACTTCTGTTCAAATAAGCGAATAACTCCCACCTCAGTCGTCAAATCAAAGGCTAAATGGCGCCGTGAGATGTGCTTATCGCGCGCTAAGAGCATGCCACAGCCGCTGGGCTCATAATCAAAGCAAATTTCAAGAAGAAAATACGTGGTTAATACGTAATGAAACGAGCTCTTACTTTTTTGTTTCTTTTTAAATATTTTTTTTGTTACAATACTGCAAATATTTCTTACTATCGAATCTGTTAATATTTTTCAGATCAATGATTGTATAGGTATAGTATGCATTTTACTTTACTTTTGATTCAAATGAAAATAATTTGATATGTTTGATCCTATGTCTATAGGTATATCCCTAGGAAACACAATTATATTTAAGTGGATTCCGCCCATTAGAACAGTGAAGACTTTTCAAAATAGGTTCAAACGTTTTACCGAGTTTGAAAATTCTTTCACTGTTGTAATGGTTAGACTCTTCGAACAGTGCTTTTTACTTCGAATTGGTGCCTCTCACAATTTTGATCTAAATTATAATTTAAAACCAAGTGTATAGTTTATAATAATTTAAAAACCAGCCAAGTGCGTGTCGGGCCACGCGCAGTGTAGGGTGTCGTAGTTGCCCGGTACATTTTATAAGTTGGTCTACTAATACAGATCGCGCCAAACTTCCAGTTCCATACATTTAGAAGAACGGCCCATACATTGTCGTGTTTAGAGGGGTTTAAAGTTTGGCGCGACCTGTACTCGTAATCCTGTAAAGCCTACTTAGCTGTGATAGTTTTCCTTTTAAATTAATTATATATATATACTACTTCTGTGAATTTTTTCACATATCCATAAACAACCGTTTAGCCGGCAGGGGGGTGACACTCCACTCTAACAAAAATTTGCACTTTAAAGGTCATTATTTCGCCAACAGATAACTGAATCAAAAAATGGTTTTCATACACCTACAATGCTTTTGAACGTCCTATCTAACGATACCCAACACTATGGGATAGATGAGAAAAAAAGATCATCCCTCAAAATCATGTCAATATTAAAAATCTTTTATGTTTTAAATAAAATGATTGACTCGGCCATCGCATGAAAACACAATGTATCTCACAAGTAATACATTTTATATTAAATAAGATTATTTAGTGCGATTGCCAAGTCAATCTATTTATTTAAAACATAAAATATTTTTAATATTGATATGGTCACTATAAGATGTTGTTAGGTTAGCTAATTATTTAATAACTTAAGTAAGACAGATGGTCCCTTAAGTAGGGACTGAATAAATTAATCGACTTTGATTTACATGGGTCTCACAGCTTTTTACGGTAGAAGAACTAAGTTGCGAAACTTGTTTTTTTTTTTAATATACCGTGTTTATACAATGCCTGCTTGGTTACCGAAAATTCAGGCATTCTACCTAAGTTTTATCCACAACGAAGTTATAGGGGGTAGAAAATGGCCTGAACTGCTTCGAGAAAAGTATGGTACGGCGTGACGCTTTTTAGCTCGACTTGTCTATTTATTTATAACACTTTTTTGCACATTTACACAAATTATACGAGAGACAGATAAAATAAACAATAACATATAAAGGCTATAGTTAGCTAAACGTAGCCGCTAATTACATGTGCGTGGGTTATCTCAGGAACTACAGAACCGATTATGGAAATTCGTCACTATTGTTATGGCTAGACTCTTAACTTGAAAATAGGCGAGTTTTTTTTCCGGGAACGGACGGGCAGTTCTCTAGGGACCTAGACATTAATAAATACGGAACCAATTTTGAAAATTATTTCACTGTAGTAGTGATTAGATTTTCACTTGAACAAAGGCTATAATAGTTTGTTCCCTGGGTAAGAGCAGTTCCATTGGGACAGCTATTAATTAAATTCAAGCGGCTTATCTCTGAAACTACAGCACCGACTTAGCTTTTTTTCCTGTTGTAATGGTTAGATTTTTCACTAAGACATAGGCTATAGTTTTTTTTCCTGGGGGCGGGCAGTTGCTAAGGGACATACATAGTTATTTTATTACTAACTAATTTTCTAAATCGGGAACGATTTAGTAAATTATTTTGCTGTTTTAATGGTACTTGGACAAAGGCTAGAGTTTGTTCCCGGGTACGTAAAATCTAGGGACATAGCCATTAATTCAATTATCGCGGGTTATGTATGAAACTACTGAACCAATTTTAAAAATTCTTTATCTTTTGTATTGTCAGTCACTTTACTTGGGTACCTATAAGTTATAGTTTGTTCCGTGGGGATGAGCAGTCTCCTAGGGATAAAGTCATTAATAACTATTGAAACTAAAAAGTTTTTTTTTACTGTTTTAATAGTCTGTCTTCACTTGGACATGGGCTATAATTCTTTCCTTGGGAATAGGTAGTTCCCTAGGGACATAGACGTAGGGTCAGACATATAAAATTATTTTCATGAGAACCAAAAGTCAAAGTCAAATACGTACTTATAAAATTGTTGGTACGAAAAATATTAACAGATTCGATAGGACTACCCAAAAACTAATCAACGCGGGCGAAACCGCGGGAAAAAGCTAGTAAGGTACAAAATTTAATGTGTAATCTATACTAATAACAAAATAGTAAAAATTTGTACCTACATATTGAATATGTTTTCGATTTTTTTGATTCAATGCGTTATTTTATTGGTTTTGTACTATTGCCAAAACTATATTTTTTTAGTTCTCGTTTTTCTGCCTGTCGGTCTGTCTATCTGTACTGTATGTTCCGTTTTAAGTCAAGAACCTCTCAACGGATTTGGATGCGGTTTTCTTTATTATATCAACCCTGGACAACATATTTTAGGGCTATAAGTGGTGTTGATAAAATAACCACCAAGCCGAAAACTGTCGACATTACCCAAAGACTCGACCTACTTTTATCTTAAAATATACTTATAAAGACACTCCCACGCGAGCCAATCCGCGGACAAAGCTAGTAATATATAAATGTTCCTCACGATTCTCATAATGTATGTATAAATGGAAGCATTTATTTCATTGTTAAATTTGAGTTCATTAACACGGTGCATGGGAAATAAAATAACTCAGTAATTGAATAACTATTGGGTTGCTGGTAGAAAATGCTTTACGCATTAAGTCCGCCTTTTCGTACTTATCTTTTTGTGCAATAAAGTATTTATGATGATGATTATTATATTAGACAATTTGACCTGTAACGATAGGAGTGCGATAAAAAGCGGTCCTTTATAACAATACTGCATAGTAAAGCGTGTCTTTGAGGAATATTCGTAATTGTTTATTAAATAATAATAATAGACTAAAGTTTAGAACATTATAATATACCGGGTGTAAAAGCAAAGCCAAGAATCCTTTAAAGGTGTGTTAGTATGATCGGTAAAGATATTATATTAAATACTGGGATCTCTAAATAAAGAACCAGTACCTCATAATAAGACGATTTTCTTTACTCAAAATACACCAATCGCGTGGACACCCTCACTGGTCGCTGGCCACTCGGATGAGGGGTGCGGGTTGCGGGGTGCAATTAGGTGTGTGGGGAGGCCGGTGAGCTGCGTAGCCATAGCTTAGAAAAATGATGGAATTTTTGGTGAAAATTCAAGGTATTTATTTTTTGTCGTAATGACATCAGAATCGTGTATACTTTCATACCCTAAAGGGATTCTTGACTTTGCATTTACACCCTGTATAATACTATGTAATCTAACTTTCTTTTTAGTAATTGAATTTGACAATAAACAGATGCAATTAAGGCGCATGCCTAATCTAAATAATTAGCAACTAGACAACTAGATGATGATGTGTGTCAGTATCTACAAAAATCGACGGAAACATCATTGAAATAATATATATATATATATATGAGTAAAACTAAGAAAACACATTAAAATTAATTATTGTGAAATATCTCACAATAATTAATTTTAATTTGTTTTCTTGGTTTTATTCATATACACGTATATATCATAATTCAAAGAAAAAAAATCAATCAATTACATTTATTTACATGGAAATAAAAGTGACTCAAAAGTAGCGCAAAATAGGGGAAAATAATATCTTTCATATGGACGCGATGGACGGAAAAAATAATTAAATTTATGGTAATATACCCATAATTTATTGAGTGGTGAAAAAAATCATTAAAATCGAATCAAGCATTCGGAAGGAGTACGAAAATTCTTGCGTAAATCACGGGAAACTGGATAACTATCTATTTGTTTATGTCAAAAGTAAAGACATTTATTTTTATTTTATTAAACATGGAGTTTATTTTTGATTATGTTATGCCTCTTATGTAAGTGTTTGGACCACTCGTTCATAAAGAGTAGGTCTTCAAACATAGGTCTAAATTGCAGTTTGAGTATTTTCACTCTAAAAACATAAACAAAAAAAAATACTGTTAACTAACTGGCTGGCTATTCCGGCATTATTCGCAATATCAGTAATTGGATATTTGCTTAAAGTTTGTTAAATGCCATGTGATGAAAACAAGAGTTACTAAACCACATCAAATAAAAACTATAGGATATAAGGAATACCCTCTATAAGTTTTCAATCAAAAAAATCAATACATATCTGTACAAAATCCCTTTTAGGATCATCTGGAATCTGCCTCCGCAATTTTCGCGCACGTGCCAGAATCAAGGGCCTGGTTCGTTATTAAAAGTCAAACGTAGATAAAAAAAATCACATATGTATCACCTGGATTTTGAATACATAATATAGCTAGAATTAGGCGTAATCGTGTAAGCCACACGGTCGCGTACATAACTGTTTATTTCAGCGGGCTGTTAGAAACGTTTTTTGTGTAATAGGCCCCGGCCGCGGTTTGAGCTAAGTA
Organism: Ypsolopha scabrella; assembly: GCA_910592155.1. Lineage (NCBI taxonomy): Eukaryota > Metazoa > Arthropoda > Insecta > Lepidoptera > Ypsolophidae > Ypsolopha > Ypsolopha scabrella. The sequence continues at coordinate 14,766,091 of OU342960.1, forward strand.
TGTATACGTGATACTCCACCGTGCGTGACTCACTCATCATAGTCGACCGCACACTTCATTCCACGTTTTCTAAACTAGTTTTGGACTCAGGAAATGGCTCTTTGCACATACGGATTTTTGCAGTCTAATGATAGATTTATAGGAAAAAACATATTATGGCGCATAGCCATGCCACCGTTTTAGTACAAAATTTGATAACCCGCAACTCTGTTGTTTATGTAATAGACCATAAGTATAAGACCTCTATCATCTGGTACTGATATTTTAAAAAGTACCATTGTGCCAAAATTTTTAATATTGATTTTGTTTTAAAGATATCAAGCTGGACAGATTTACATACAAAGTTGTTTTCTTGCCTTAAGTTGTACCTATACCAAAAATTACAATTTCAGCCAGATAGTGACTTTGTAAATGCATGTATGAAACTATAGAGGTCTTGAACTTTAATCTATTACAAAAAAACACAGAGAAACGGGTTATCTAGTTTTGTACTAAAACGGTGACATGCCTAGGTTGTGCGGAAATTTTAGGGTTGAGATTGTTGATCACTGAACGAATTTCGATGAGATCACCTAGAGGGCTCGTTGTTCCTTAAGGAATAGTGACCATTTTCGGTAAATATCTATATTCATCCATACCTTGAGAAACACTGAATTTACCTGTACTTACTTACATGGATGCGGGGCGGGGTTTCATTGTTAGCCGAAAATTTCCTTTGTGAAAGTCTCAAGGTCTTTGGTTGTACGTCCTAACAAAAACAACTTGTTTTGATCATTTTAGTTCACTTTTGTAACGGCACTCGTGGTTATAATTTTTTAATTTTTTGTATGTTTATTCGTTTACAAAAAGTGAACTAAAAAGATCAAACTTAGTTGTATTTGTTAGAACGTATAAGATATTGAAGAAATACTTCACTTGACATACCTATAGTTAGTCAAAGTCAATGCGTCATTCATCCAGAGTACGAAAGGAGATTCCTATCCCACCTACAACATGTACGATTTACATACACGTTTTTAGGGTTCCGTACCCAAAGGGTAACCAACGGGGCCCTATTACTAAGACTCCGCTGTCCGCCTATCTGTCCGTCTGTCACCAGGCTGTATCTCATAAACCGTGATAGTTGGACGTTGAAATTTTCACAGATGATGTATTTCTGTTGCCGCTATAACAACAAATACTAAAACCGGCCAAGTGCGAGTCGGACCTTTGCCCTCCCATACAACAGACATGATATTTTTGCCGTTTTTATAGATAATAGTACGGAACCCTTCGTGCGCGAGTCCGACTGGCATTTGGCCGGTTTTTATTTTTTGTTGTATTGAATTTTTGCTGAAGTCGAACAAAACATTTTTTAGAATACACGTTTTTAATAGCCCCGGACTGCGGTCAAGATTCATACCAACAAAAAATACATTACAAAACTTACACACGTAGTTTTGATATTTTTAGCTCACTTTTTGTAACGGCAGTTGTTTTAATTTTAATTTTATTCCTTTTAGTGACATCGAAAACCAAGCCGCGTTTCCCAAGGAAACAATTTCTAAATAACTGATTTATATACTCGTACATATAACCCATTTCACTCTTCCGATTATCTTGAATGGTCTGAGACCTCGTTCATTGAAATCCATAGAGTAATTTAGTATTTTTTTATTTCTTGGGTATTTTATACATCCTGTATTACAGCGGATGATACTCTTCGGATTATCATTAATCGTTTGAGCAGGCCGCTTCATCAAAATCCATACAGTAGTTTAAGTTATTAGCAATATTCAATTAATATTTTTTCCGGTTAAGGGCTCTTTGTTTTTTTTACACCTGTATATAGCCTATACGGGGAACAAAACCCGGAACGACAGGAATCTAATGATACCACAAAGTTTTAAATCGGTTCAAGCATTAAGAAGTTATGGTCGAATAAAGAAACTCACTGTCACCTATACAGAAACATGAACCCTGAAAACATAGGATTTCAGGCCGCCGTGTATAAAGGGGCCAAAGGCAGGGTTTACTTCAGAGCAGGCGGAGCCGTGGGCAATAGACTAGTAATGGACGATTTAGATTCTAGAAAAAAACGTTTCTTCAAGAAAAACGAAGGCAGGGTTAGATGGGTCTATCAACATAGATTTGACACCAATATCGGAAGCCGCAGCGCCCGGCCGATGTTATTACCACCACCTCCACCTCTGTTAGAGGACGTCGACCCCACCGCTCTCACCCACTGTCCCGTTTCCCTCGCGGGCCGTCGGCGTCGATAGCTGCGTCACCATCATCACGGCCAATTTAAAATTCTCGTTTACTTAAATTGCTTTTTCTGATACATATTACCGCAAACCTGTCGCCAGTCTTCGCTGTCATAATCTCATAATACATGAACTATATTTTTGACCTATTGTTGTTTCGGTTTACTATTTCGTTTAATAATGTTTGAAATATTTCCGACGATATGCTAATGCGTTTTCCTGATTATAGTTACGAGTACGCGTACATACATAATTATGCCCACAATTTTTTTCCGTTGTGTGGATTTCGTTTTTAGTTGAAGTTCCATAATTGTCCGATTTTAAATTTAAATCGCATACTGGCAGAGAGCTTTAATATGCAAACGAAAGTAGACTTTAGATGAACAGAAATAAAATTTCGTTATTAAGATTTTTGATTCACGCGAGGTGCGTGGCGGGCGACCCGCTCGGCCTGCCATCACAATGACCCAATTGTCATATCATAGCGCGTGGTCAATAGCAGTAACAATAGAAGTTAGAGATATAAATATAATACATAATAACAATATCAGACTTACGTAGTAGATGCTAATGTTCGCTTTTGGACCCTTCGATTACTAATAGTCAGTGGCGTGCATAGAACTTTTCGCTGAAAATGCAATTGAGAAAGTCAAGTTTGACAATAAAAAAAATATGAAAAAATTTAGAAGTCACTTTGAAAAATCATTATTTGTATGACGCCAGGATAGGCACTGCCTACTTTAGAGTACATGATTTCATACAATTCTTTTTTTAATCGATTTTTTATTTTTTTCATGTTATTTTTATGGTCAAACTTGACCTCCTCGTTGCATTTCCAGCAAAAAGTTCAATGCACGCCACTGCTAATAGTGTTGTGCTTTTCAATTGAAAGAAACGATTATGAGCGATTGGGCTCCGCTTGATAAAAATCCTTTGGGGACGAATACGGAAGAAACAAAAGAAACCGGCCAGGTGAGACCAGGACCCGCGCCTGAGGGTTTTGTACCATTCAAATAAGTTAATAGACTTAAATAAAAATTAAAAAACTAAGTTGGTCGGCTATGTAAAGCCTACTTAGTTGTGATAGTTCCTTTTACCTTTTACCTTTTACCGTACATTTTTTCACATATCCAAAAACAACCGTTTAGCTAACAGGGGGCAGAGACTTGCATATTCGATAAGAAATGTTTTTTTTTAAAGCCATCCAGTACTTTGGTGCAGTTTATGTCTATGCGTGTATTAGGTATACAAATATACCTGTTAAAATGAATCATTTGTGAATGAAATATTGCTTGGCAACACTAAGTCTACAGAGGCCAGCATTGATGAAGCCAAATGTCTTCAAAATTATTTTACAAGTGCTTTAGGACTTGGAGTTACGTACTTTTAGGTACCTACGGAACCCTAGTCAATCGTTCTTCGGTTAAATGACTTTTGTAGACTCAAATCGCAGTGCTATATTGGCAATTTTACAGGGCTTTTCTTTCTTCTACCCTTAAAAGAAGTGTTTCTTTGCCACTAGTCTTGATAGATGACAGTTTATCATCAAAGATCTTTTCATTTGATTGACATATTATGCACAATTCACGATTAAAAACATTCAACGTTGAGTGATCGATACTTCCCTCATCCATTGTCTAAAAAGTAACAGAGTACAATCAATGAGCAGCAAACTCCTATTTGGCCGATGTGAATTGCATACGAGCACCACGGGTGAATTTAGATCTCTGTAACAAAAACATTTGAAAATTTGTCACTTTTACGGTTTCCACGCGACATGCAGTCGTACTTTTGTCATGTCGCGTGGAAATCATAAAAATGTCTCATTTTTAAATGATTTAAAATTTCAAAACCAATAGGCTCTAACTTTCAAAACCCGAGCCTCTAGCACTAACCATTCCGGATATACGGCGGGTAAATTTTTTTTCCTAAGTGGTCGGCCCGGAGCATTCGAAAAAAACTTCTTCTCATGTTGTTTGTTCTAGATCTATCCATATTTTTTTTATAACGAAAAACGCGTTCCACAAAAGCAATATTTATTGAAAAAATTTAACCTGTTATTTATGGGGTTCTGTGAACTTTGTTACTTTAATTATTTAAATCCATAATAAGTTGGCTGAAAGCCCTATTGCACGGTAAACGGTAAATGAGATCAAAGGAAACGGATAATAATTTATTGCACAATTAATTACTATTATACTATTTCACCTCAAAAATGGGCTCCAGGGGTTTTTTTTGGGTCGCTAATCATGAATTCGAGATCCAAATTGAGGAATTTCATATAACAGTATACATATATATGTATATATGTAGGTAATGCAGGCGTAAATGCCGACAAATGTTCTCGGAGGTCTAGGGATTACCAGAAAGAAGGCATTTTCAAACTGTATACGTTTTTAAATGACAGCTACTTTTTGGGTCATCTTGGGGGGGTTAAACCCTCTCACTATCTTATTTTTGGGAGTAATGCAGGGGGTCAATATTATTTTTGTGTATCTGTGTGTTTTTATTGCCCCCTAAAACGTATAATTTGACAATTTGTTTCATGTTTAAACACCAATGGATGCCAAAAATAAGTCGATTTCCGGTTATTGGCTGTAATCTTAAATATCTCATTTCCGGCCGGGATTTGGAGTGGGCGACAAGCATTATCGGATTCAGCGGGGTCAAATTAGCTAAAAAAACCCTGTTACCGAAAAGTTATCTTACTTGCTTCTAGACTCGTAACGAAGGACTTTTTCTTAAATTACGTCTAGTCTAACATCTTTTATTATGGAATCAATAGATAGTGTTGCTAGTATGGAAAAAGTTTTGCAAGAAAACGTCATGTTTTTAAATCAAAGTTCTTTCAATTCATCCTATTTTGACTTTTAAAAGCAAAATATTAATTGTTGTTTTAATAATTTAATCATTTGACTCAAAGAAGTGGGCTGAAATATATCTCAGAAATATTCGAATTATTATTTTTATCATGTCTATAAAATAAAAAAATAAATGTAGCATATACAATTTTTTTTTCAAATAATATGGTTTTATTTAATATAATATGTCAAATGAACACCTTTATACGGATTCCTTTGCAAGGCAATTTTTTCGGAAGACTTGATCAACTTTAGCACCTACCTAAAATGAAAAATAAATATTTTCCTGTACAGATTACTCTTTATCTGCATGGCAGTTTTAAGCTGCTTCGCCAATCTTGAGTTACAAGGGCACGCATACAAACAGACACACAGACACCGAAATTTTACCATAAAGGTTTACGCATTTTGAGTGATTCGATAATTTTAAATTTATTCCTGTATACTGTATACACAAGTGATAATTTATAAATACAAATAAAATATTTGAATTAAAAGCAATTTTGTATGATTATAATCATACATTATTATTATTATTATTATTGTTACATACTGTAAAACCAGAGAAGAGTACATACAACTTGTTTATTTTTTAAGACGACGTAGGTAATAAAAACGGAGTTTTTGGACAAGTAGTACTCCCAAACAACAAAAGATATGGTTCTCAAATAAATATATATTATAAACAAAGCCTTTTTTAAGACGATGTAATAGCCCAAAACGCGACAGAGAAAAATTGGCTCGATCGAAAAAAATTGCAAAGTGAATGCTGTTTTTTCATTTCAAACAAGTCTATCGAAACTAATAAAGTAAAAATAACAATGATTACTGTTTTAAACATGTTAACTTATTATCTGAACGATAGCATAGCGATATTTTTTAAATGCACTTTTTTAATTTATATTAAATTTTATTCCTTGAAAAACAGCATTATCAACTCTCTTCTTGATTGACCGCTCTGCTCTTTCGTTGTGCGATCGACCTACTACGCCTTAAGGAAAAATTTAATCATGAGGACTGTTGATTTACTTTTGCAGGTGTGAGTTAGTTAATTAAACTATAAGTTTTTGGGCATAATATATTTCACTCTCATTTTTAGTGAGATCGCCACATAGAAGCCCTCTGTGGTGGACTTAGTTCAGCCACATACTGTTAGACACATATGACAAATTACTGATGTACCTATATACTGCTAGGTTAGTGTATTATAGTTACTTTCACAGCATTATGTTATATGGTATGCTGTTGTGGCAATGCATTTTTTAAGAAATTTCCACTGGGGCCATGGAGAATCACAAGTTATCTAGTCTAAAGTAAGGCCAACAATACGAGATAAAGAATGTAAACACACTTTCAGGTTTTCGAAACTGTTATTGTCATCGATCTGACCTAGCAATGGATTTGGCCTTAGATTTGGTACTGAACTAAAAATGTGGATGAGTAATTTAACAGGAACATCGAGGTATTTTCGAACCTCTCCCGCAAAACTGAAGAAAATGCAACAGATGTTTCCCGAATTATTTCCCACCTTATTTTGAAGTAGGTTTTGCAGAAGATGTGCATAATCTTATAATTGCAGTGCTACATAATCTCCCTGGGTGCATTAGATTTTGGCAAGAATTGGTAGCTGACCCGGACCCTTCCATGCGTCGTGAAAAAAGTACTGCAGCTGGAATGCTCAAGACATGGGATAGTAAGAATTTACTCAAACAGAAGCAAACGTGTTAGATGGCGGACATTACTGCGATTTTACAAACCTTGCAGAAAAATCTTCAGAAGGGAAATTTAATCTTGCCTGACGTAATAACTGTACGAAACAACGCCTTGCGAAAACTACAGTTGATGGTAGCATATGGTAGATAACCCGTTTCCAGGCGGTCACGAAGAAAAGCTGGTGAATAATGAGATACCGGTTGAGGATGAGCAAAACTTGTTGCCAAGGAAAAGGCGAAAGATTGGTAACATGTTCATTACCACTGGCCTCAGAGAATGGTGGGCAGTCAGGAAAGAAGTGGTTTTGTCCTTCATAAATTTTTTGGAGGGCTGTTTATATAGTGATGAAAGAAGCGTTATGAAAGCATTTACTTTTTTCTTAAACACTAAGACGCCTAAGGGGGTGATTGATGGTTGCAGAACATAGGTTGAGAACATTTTTAGTGGAGAAGATGCAGTACCTGAGTTCTCATTCAACGTTTGTGTTTGCTGGGAACAAAAGGAAAAAATCGACAACCTCAATATTTCCGATGTAGAAATAAAAATAAATAAATAAATTATGAACACTTATTCCTGCAACAACAGGAGTTTTACAAGGATTAATGTTGTTATTGCCACATTCGATGACAGTCGGAAAAAGTTATATCTCAAGTCATTACATTCAATTCAATCAAATGAAATCGACACAAAGAATGTCTACATCTAAGGTAACAATCAATGCCAGAATGTTCATAGTTCATAGCATTAAATGGAATTGGAACGGCACATCACGACCCAAGACCGGCAGTCGCCGAATTTTTACTGAAAAAAGAATGCCATTACCAGGAACCAGACTTATCTGTGTATACAAATCGAGACTTCATAAAGATTTTTTTTAGAAAGGAAGCAAATTTGTTTATAGGACATGATTGTTTCATAAAGTACATTATTTAAAGTAAAAGTTATTTTATTCTATTGTCAATATTTCTGAAAATTTTGGAAAAGTAAAAAAGATCAAGGTTTTGATCTGAGGGAGAAAATCTTGCGACTGGGGAGGCAGTTGCCCACCCATTTATACCTTAAAAATGCCTTATGCTGTGGGGTAGAACCACCAATATAGATGCAGACTTTGTTTACAGATGAGAGGCATTTGGTTTATATGTACATATTATAACATGAAACACAAGAATTTATTAGAACAAAAATTCGAGAAAATTAATATATTAATGGTTTTTTGTGTTTATTTACAAACTTATTAAATATGTGAGAACAAATTTTTATACTTTCCAAAAGCTCGGTAGGCACCACTGTATAGAAACCAGAAACAAACATAAACTATCTATTACAAAAGTCATACTTGCCAAAGTAATGAAAGACTCTTTTTAAGATTAGGTGAAAAAACTACAATTGATTCTTGAAACAAAGAACGAAATAATAAACAAAATCATGTAACAATGCCAATGAATTAACAACATTAAATCATTCCATGAATAAATAATAAAATAAATGAACTCATTTATTTCTGTAATCAAGAAATTTTAAGTTGCAACTTTATTCAATCAAAATTGTAGCTTAATAAAGCTTGATAAGGCCCCTGTTTATTGGCAATTTAATTGAATAACACCAGGTAAAAATATGCTTTTAATATGTTCGCTGAAGCATTTACACAATACTTTCGCAAAGCTACATTTTCATTAAAGCAATAACAACTAAAATTAAGAATATATTTCACATCAAAACTCAAATTGCAGTAAGATATTATTTAGTTGGCCCAACCTGAATTGTGGGTGCCTGTTAGTATTATATCTACAAACAAAATTCTAAGTCTGTCTGTAATATTAGATTCATATAAGGCTTTCACAACTTCTTTCTTAATAAAGGTTTAAGATCTTGATTTTGAACAAATCAGTTGGAGGTATATAATTTTACTTTTGACTTTGGAATCACTGCACAGATTAGATGCAATTAACACTGTTAGTGTTAGCAAAGGAATTTCTCATCAAAAATTATGGTTTAATCATGTGTACTTCATACATTAAACGATTCATGAAAAGAAAAACATGTTGGAGCAAAGTGGCAAAAAGCGGAGATTTTATTTGAATATTATGAAGGAATTATCACCAAAAATGGTCAAAGTGTTGGTAAGAGGAAGTATTTTTTTGGTCAGAGTGCCATTAAGGGGGCACAATGTTACATATTTCTGCATTTTGGCGTATGGCAGTCGCTGCACTACATCCTGTGACTCACCATACCTAACTTTTTAACTTAGCCTTCCAGCTCAATTTTGCATTTAAGGATTTCTGTATTGAATTTTTTTTTAAGTCTTTATGCCCATAATGCTTTCTTATCTACACACCAACCCAAAAGATTTAATTTATCCACAAAAACAAACCATTCATGAAATAAAATTTATTCTGTAAGTTCATCTTTTTGTCATTCAATGCAAGTAAAGTCTGGTATGGCCAAAAATAAAAAGGTGTAGTTTATGAATACTTGGTTATTTTCTGACTTCACACTGATCAAACTCATCATGTAATAATTAGACTTGTATTTGGTAATACATACCAAATAGGGTACTATATTTTTATGGAACTTTTAACTTGCTACAAGATTATATTAATTGTTATGTTTTGAGACAATAACTATGTGAACCCTCTACGAAGTGATATTGATTATTATTGACAGAAGAGCGTCCAATTTTGCACACAGAAAAAATAGAGCGAATACTTACATTTTCCAGGTATCATAAAAATCGTAAGAAGAATATTCTTTCACGGGCTCACAAGAAAGTGAAACATAGATGTTTTTGATTCCTCTTGATAGGAAACAATAAAAATTATTTCATTCTCAGTTCTCACAATAGGAACCGCCCAGCTGGCAAAAAAGCCTCTGTATCACAGAGTACTATATAATACTGTATCAAACCAAAACTGCCAAATCAAACCCACAGAATAGAAAGGTATACATACCTTGGTCCGAGATACATACCGTGCCTTTTGTCAATTTATAACATAATCTGTGTCCCGAGGCCTATTGATTGACAGCCAGAATTTTGTCGGAATCAAGGCCGAAAAAAACAACATGGTCGGAATTAAGGATTGGACGAAAACAAAGGCGTTTTTTCGTTCGATAACACGTTATAATTAACAATTTAATTAAAGCTCGACCAGGAACGTAGCTGACCTATCAAAGAGGACGCTAGTTCTGCTTTTCATGTGGCAGCACCGGGTTTAAATGTCATGTAGATAGGATGGTATAGTGATGTGATCATACATTTTAAATGTCAATGTTCAATTTTTTTTTTAATACCATAATATTATTTCAATTCCATTTATGTATTCGTGTCGTATACCGAAAAAAATATAAATAAACGAAAACAAATAAATAAGTCACATTTTCATGGTTTGTGTAATAAAAATTAATAAATACCATCATACTTAAATGTTGGCTATGCTATGATTCATAATCAAAATCGGATTTCAAGTATGGAATGCCCTCGAAGTATACATCATCATGATTATTAGTCTCCCGATGTGCTGTAGCATAGACAATTTTACCGCTGTCTTAAATTTATATTAAAAAGAGGTTTTCTTTTGGAGTTTGAACGCACAGAAGGGCCGTTGCGCGTGAGTAATTTGTTTACCAAATATTCAAATTAAGTTTGACGGTCGCAAGTGTGTCGATTGAATTTAGGTCACACAGAGCGAGCGAGTCGTACGCGAGAAGCGCACGTCAGTTGTTTTTTCTGAAAAAGATAAATCTTTATTAATTTGGTGAGTTTTTTGCTCTTGAATTGTGGTGTTTTGGTAAAAAGGTTTTTCCCCTAATCATTATGCAATGTTTTCAGACGATGTAAGTGGAGAAGATTTCGTTTTTTCAACGATTTCGAAGGGAAGGAGGGTTGTCTTTTTAATGACAAAATGTCACTATTTCTATTACATATTGATTGAAGACTGGATTTATAATTTTTGCGTTTTGATGGTTAATTCTGATTATTTCTGTTCATGGTTTTTATTGTTAACCTTAAAATATTATTTTGATCCTTATTAATGGATTTATGATGGAATTGGTTCCGTGAGGCGGATCCCGAAGGATGGCCGATGGACTATGACCGGTGGCGGCGGTACGTTGACATCGAGGATTTGGTGTGCGGTGTGCGGTGTCCAGCGCCAGTCAAGATCAGACTTTTATTACTTTGCGTTCTGTCAATGAAAATTCTTTGGATGGACATGTCTCATCGGGTTGTGAAATGTGTAAATTGTAATTGTTGGTGAAACATTTTTATTTTGCAAAATTCGTTAAATTCATTTGGTGCAACATTTTATTTTGCGAAATTCGTTAAATTCATTTGGTGTAACATCTTTTTATAATGCAAAATCCGTTAAAATCATGTAGTTTTAACAGTGTTCAGAGGGAATTAGCTTTGTTTAGTAATGTTTGTAACGTAGGGTAAAAGTTTAATTACGTTACCGACACGTGTTCCGAGAGAATCCACGCGGGTTAACCGCAGTTAGGAATCTAATTGTATAAGTAATAATTTTAAGGGTATAGAGGTAGTAAATTATGGGGACAATTGCTTTATGTAGGTTGTATTTGTAGAATTAACTTCTTGGTACTTGAGAGTCAAGTACAGTTTTTTTACCTGTACGTTACAAATGTACCCGTGAGTGACGTACATTTTACATATGCCTTACGAGTATTGTAAGAACACACATAGTGTTCATATTATAAAATAGGCATCGTCTCACCCCAACGTACCTTATTTTTTGTAAATAAACTATGTTTTTGTAACAGAAGTTGTTGCTGAAGCTACATCCTTTTTCCTACTTTATTATATTTTTTAATTATCTATGTATTTTGATACGTCCTGTTGACTTTTGATTGATATTACATTGTTTCTCTTTTTACCAGCGATCAGACTTTTATTTTATTATTTAAAGCTATCGAAGTCACTAAAATCTGGTCCATTCGGCAAAAGAAACGTATAAATGGTGATTGAAACCCGTTCGTGTTCACGTGAATAAAAAAAGCACACCGTGACGCAAAAATGCGAGATGGAGTTTAGCAGTCCTCCGGCTTACTGGCTGGACACGGTTGCCCTGAGGCCGGCGACACTTCGTCGGGTCCTCCGTTGGGCACACCAGGCGCTACGTCTTCCGGCCTACTGACTGGACATGGTTGCCCTGAGGCCGACGACACTTCGTCGGGTCCTCCGTTGGGCACACCAGGCGCTACGTCTTCCGGCCTACTGACTGGACATGGTTGCCCTGAGGCCGGCGTCACTTCGTCGGGTCCTCCGTTGGGCACACCAGGCGCTACGTCCTCCGGTTGCTCTGAGGCCGACGACACTTCGTCGGGTCCTCCGTTGGGCACACCAGGCGCTCTGCTCCACTGCCCCGCTCCAAGAACGGTGACACCTGGGCGCGTGTTCCAAGAGGTGGTGATTCAGCGGCCGGCGACACATCGCTCGGGCCTCTGTTAGGCGCAACTGGCGCGCCACCTCCACCGCCACACTCAACAAGGAGTCGAGCAGCCCTCCGACCTACTGGCTGGACACGGTTTCCCTGAGGCCGACGACACTTCGTAGGGTCCTCCGTTGGGCACACAACCATTCAAAAAGCTTTTTCTTTAGGTTGAATAAGGGGAGTATGTTGCTGAAGCTACATCCTTTTTCCTACTTTATTATATTTTTTAATTATCTATGTATTTTGATACGTCCTGTTGACTTTTGATTGATATTACATTGTTTCTCTTTTTACCAGCGATCAGACTTTAATTTTATTATTTAAAGCTATCGAAGTCACTAAAAGAAGTGTTCTGAGGTTTTTTACCTACCTACGTTAGTCACCTTTTACATTAGGTCACTACACTTTCTTTTCTTTCTTTTTATTTTATCTAAGTGGAATCTGGGAGGGAACCGGGTACCCTCAAATTTATCATCTGGTACAGCGCTACTCTCATAACCAACGTGAATAATAAACGTTGGATTTTTAGCAATAGAAACAATTTTTAATATCCTTTAATCTCAAAAACCTTATCTGCTGGAATGAGTCAATCAACAGACGTGAAACTTGACCGTTGCAATACTATTGCGCAAACCGGCTAATTTTAGAAGGTGCACGAAAGCAAAGGCGGCAGTAAAATGTATCGACTATTTTATTAGCGATAAGTTATACTTTCTTGTTCCAGTCTATTGTTGCCAGATAAATGTTTAAATACCCTTTTTTTACCGCAATATGGCGAGGTCGGCTAAGTTCCTGGTCGAGCTTTAACGCACCATGCCTGAAAGTAAAATTTCCCCCTTAAGCTAGACATTTTTTTGAAATTTTATTTTCTAGCGGCTCGTAATTTACGCTAGTACCATATCTCAAGTCTATGGATAATATAAGTAGAACAGGGTGTTCTTAAGCTAATTCAACCCCACTGAATCTGAAAAGGCTTGTTGCCCACTCAAGATCTCGGTTAAAAGGAAGATATTCAAGATGGCGCCCAAGATCCTGAAAGCAACAGATTTTTCATAAACTTATAAACGTGATTTAAACATCAATTTATAGAGTTTCGAGGTAAATTTGTACAAACAAATTGAAAAAGCACCATTTGTACTAAGTAAAGCATTGTTCTTAGGGTTCCGTGCCTAAAAGGTGCCAAAAGGACCCTATTACTAAGTTGTATCCGTGTGTCACAGGGGTCTACAACTTCAGTTGTAATGTGCCGGATTTACGCCTAGGCCCACAAGGCCCGGGCCTTGGAGCCCAGCCAACTTAGGGGCCCTACCTACCCAGCCACCCCGACTAGGCAGCTTGCGGAAATAAAGTTATAAAAAAAAATGGTACACATTTTTTCAAATATGATTCTAAATGTTATAAAATCATACGCGCATATTATAGGATGCGGTAAAAATGTACATTAATGGACGGAACGTAGGGGGTGGAGAGGGGTAGGGGAGGGGGGGGGGGAAGGCATACCCCCCGTTGAACTCATGGTTTCCGAGATATTCATGGTTGAAGTTTGAAGTTATGTATGTAATATTACCTTGATAAAGAAAAATAAAAAACAAGAAATTTATTTACAATAATGGTCCTCATACCAGAATACCCGAAAATTAAATCATCATTTTTGTGAAAAGTACCCAAAACTGGCTCATGACTCGTGGAGTCGACTTTATCAGGCATGAGAATTGGCCCTCCTCCAGTCCACACTTGAATCCCTTGGATTACAAAATATGGCAGTACTTAGAGGAGAAGGTCTGTGCTAAACGCCATCACAACTTGAAGTCACTTAAAGCATCCTTGATTAAAGCAGTCGCCGATATTGACATGAACGTCGTACGTGCTTTGATTGATGACTAGCCTTGCAGATTGAAGGCTTGTATCGAAGCAAGAGGAGGACATTTCCGATGATTTTAATGTGGTTTAAATCTGTATTCTGTGTTCTTTCATTTGATATATCAATGGTTGGAGTGCGTAACTCATTGTGTTATTTATTAAAATGTCCTTATGTGACAAAACTATATATATATATATACGCAGTTAATGCAAGGATCAATGCTGACAAATGTTCTTGGAGGTCTAGCTAGGGATTACCCACAGACATATTAATTAATACTAAGTAGCAGATCAAACTTAAGGATTAAATAGCGTAGCAAGTTTCCATACAAAAAATAAGCTACATTTAGGCTTCATGGTACGAAGACGGCTAATACGGATTTTATTCAACTTAATAAGTAGATACCTACATCATGGAATAACAGAAATAAACTTTGTAAGAGACAAAATGTGAGGATTCTTAAAAAAACAGGAAAAACGGGACAACCACAGGGTCTGCTGAACTTACATTTTTAAACAAAACGCATTAAAATCGATCTGAGTTATTAAGCCACATACAGACAAAGTATAGCCCATTTTGTGTGGCGGAAGTAAAAAATAATTATTTATGTACCATATACTTATAATATATCTCAATGAATTACATACCATTTAGGCACAACACTATGAAAAGGGGGACTAGGATGGCATTAGAGAAAAATAGTAAGTGTGAGTGAAATGCATTCATACACTACTTTTACGTTGTCCAGTATAACTTGACCTGTTATGAAACTGAAAAAACTAAATTATTAATTGAAATAGGCGTTACCTTGCGGAAGTCCATCACTAAGTAAAGGATATATGAATATAATTTGCAATATTCCGCTAAACAATTCTTGTCGTGCTATTCAAAATGCAGACTCGTGCACCGCCCGCATAAAAACATGCAACAAGCAATAACAACAAGCGATACAAGCCAAGCAATCTTAAATAACAAGCAAGAAAACTAATCGACACGTGTTTCGCCTCTGAACGAGGCATCCTCGGGATGTGTTGCTAGCTCGGCTTCTCCGCAGCAACTGATGTGTTGCTCGCCCAACCGCTCCGCAGCAACTGATGTTGTTCGCCCGACAGCTCAGCAGCTAGTGACGAGCCGCCGACCAAAACTCGCCTTTTATACACTTGCCTGACTAGTTGTTTGGTGGGGAAAAATGGGGGGACGAAAACATGCGTAACAGTGGGGTAGTGGTAAAGTAAATTAATTTCATCGTTATAATTTCAGTAACCGGTGGAAAGTAATTCCATCTGTACTGTATTTATAGCTTCTGCTATTTTACCCACACCACTTCATGGAGCAGTAGCTCATTTTAATAACATTGAATGACAGCGATTGTAAAATTTTGGCAGCTTGCAATAGTTTGCAAACACGCACGCACCACATACATTCAATACAGAAAGGAGTAACGCAGAGGTCTAGTTTCTGGTCGGTACAGTTTAGTGCGCGAACATGCTCTGATATGAAGTCTGTGTGAATAAACGGCCTTAATTTCGGAATCGGATAGACCAGCATTTCATCTTTATTGGTTATTTTCTATTATTACCTCTGTAAAGCAGACTAAACATAAGTCTATGATGTTCGTGGCAAAAACACACACAGGAGTTCTCACACAGATACATCAGCATGAGCCGAACTTAGGGATAGCACTTTTCAACCTGACGACACTAAAATAGTAAAATAATACAACTTTAATTATGGAGTAAGTTATTTTTTTTATTAACTACCCGCCCGCTTTGCACTGAATTTAATTAAGTTGTAAAAACATTTCTTTAAAAATTAATTTACCATCATATCAAGGACTTAACCAGAGAAGAAATAATCATACTAAATTCTTAAGGAAACTTCCACATTTCATTTAAACAGAATTAAAACTGTCTGTTATTACGGTTTAGCTGGCGCAATAAGCCATGTCAACGCCATTAAAGCGAATTTTTTATGTCTTAATTAAAATAAGTCTTTATTTATCTTCTTCTATAGACTAAATTTCAATGAAAATATACATTGTATATTTTTACATAAGGAACCTGGAAAAAAAAGACTTTTTTAATAAAAAAAGGTAAAATTTACGTACTATTCAAATGGGCTAAAAGACTTAAATACCTAATATGAATTCAAATATAATCCTATTTTTACTAGTTGTTGTTTTACTATAGTGTATGTACTACAATCAAGCCTTCTAGCCTATCCAAATAGTGAATAACTGAAATGCTGAGTCAGTTGTACCTCCCCCCCTCCTCCATGTTAGATTACGACACTTAACTTCTATCTTATCCTAAAATGAATATTGAGATCAGGTCCCACAAGATGGTTCCACCCTCTTCGTTCCCTCCACGTCCTCCACCTCCCTCGAAAGTAGCAGTCCCCTATGCATCATACAGTTTTACACACTTGTTTGCCTTGATTCAGCCCTTACTTAGTAAAGAAGTACTTTAAACTTTAACTATCAAATGATGTAGACCGTTTACGAAATTATTGAATTAAAACATATTTGGTTAACAAGGGATTGTAATTTATATAATATCTTAGTAAATAATAAATTAATTCAATATCAACGATGTTACAACAGTAAGAAAGTTTAAAAATTTTAACGAAATTGTACCTTTTTTTTTCTCTATTTGGCCATTGGCTTGCTTTCTGCCACCATTTTCTGCCAATACGTGTATATATATGTATCAGGTAGTCAGCAAATCACAATTTAAACACTAAAAACTACCACGGAAAAAACAATGTCTGTGTGTTCAGTCTGCTCCTCCCTTATATTGAACGTCTGTGCGTTTTTCGTATCGTAGTGCACTGTCTAGTTTTCTATACAAAGTCTTTGGGTTAGTGTTGCAACCAAGGCTGAGTTCAGTTTGATCGCCCGCCCACCGCGACGTCCAGTGATCATAACATCTCTTTTGCACGCGTTGAATTTGTTTACGCTATCCTGCTGTCAGTGATGAGCGGGAGATCAAACTGAACACGGCCAGGATTGAATTTCGTACGATAATTCTCATATTTGTACGATCATTTGTCAATAAGTACCTATCCTAATATAAGGATCATCAGATTCATCACGCAAAAATACGAAAATTTATATGTTGACAAGCTATATCCATTAATTACATAAACAAATACTTTTACATACAGCAACACGCAGATTGTGAATGAATGTATATTATGATCAATATATTATCAACTCAACAACCTGGAAGTTCTTGTAATTCGAACTGTAGCTGCAATATTACTGTCATACGAAACAATAAAAGGGAGCAAAAGTGGCAACTGCACCGATTTTGAACCAAATGGAAGAAATGTTGAAAAAGAGCCAAAGACAAAATAATGACGCGATGCAGTTTTTTTAACAACTTATCTGATATCGTTATGAATGTTTCATAATTCTTTTTTTCCTAACATTATTTATGCATTAATTGTGTGTGTCTTATACTCGTACATGTTTTTTGTACCTATAGAATAAGAATTATTTTTTTAGAATCTTTTTCTGATGCAAACATCTAGGGGGCTGTTCATTTATTGCGGAAGACAATTTAAACCACTTTCTGACCCCCACGCCCTATGTAAGAAAGAAAAAGACTTGGATGAACCACTTTCCCGTTTTCAATCTTACGTATCTACCAAACTTGTGAAAAAAGGTAGCAAAAATATAAAAAAGGTTGTTTTATATAATTAATTTGAATCAGTAACACATGGTTTACTCAAATTATGAATCTGAATTTGAAATATAATTTTTGCTTACTTTTTTGTTCTGATGTACGAATAATCTAGACCCATCTAAATTTAGAGAAACGTCCATTGATAATGAATGAATGTAAGCAATTAAAGATGGCTGCACGTCGGGATTTACATTTTGCTGTTCTGTTGTTTGGTGTTGTTAAACATAAACACCCAAAATATCTATTTGATAAACTACATTGGTCTTCTGATGTTAATATATATTCTACTAGGGCATCTGCATATCTTTTAATTGTTCCTAAACACCAAACAGCTGGATTTAAGGGAAGTTTCAGTTATAGGGCTTCAAAAGTATGGAACGACCTGCCTCCACCTATACGAGAATGCAAGACGAAAGCTAATTTTCGTATTAAACTCAAGAGCCATCTAATTGAAAAACAAATAACGATGCATTGATGTTCAGTAAGATTAATGCGTAAACTTATATAGTATTTTTATAAATTATGCATCTTGTTTAGTATAACACTATTATTTGTATATGTATATTTATTTTATATTACTATTTATTTTTCATTATTTGTATGTATTTTACAGTATACGTTTTATTAAATTTATTTTAATTGAATTTAGATTTTAGTTATATTTAGATTAGTTATTAGTTTTATTTATGTAGGATCCAGCAGAAAACCAGCGCTATGGCTTTGGCTGTGGCATTAAGCTGAGCTGGACTCCCTTTTCTTAACCATAGAATATGCCTAATTTGTTAATATTAATTATTATTTGTGATAACTACTGTGGTTTTATGAAATAAAGCTCTTTTCTTTCTTTCTTTCTTTTTTACCCCCTCCCACCCCCGTATAAGAAAAAATAAGACTTGTTTGGACCCCCTCCCTCCCCAAATCTTCTTACGTAATAAATGAACAGCCCCTAGCGTCAACATTTGTAAGTTTATCGTGTGAAATGTCTGTTTTTAGGTTTACTGGTCTATGTTCTAGTCGTCTTTCAGTTTTTGTCAATAGTATTGTTCTGATATCTATGTTGCCAAGTCGTAATCTTTTTTTAAATAATATCTTTTTGACAGAAATGTTAAATAATTTTTTATCTGTCCAAATCCAACTCTGGTTGCGACTTAGGTCTGTTGGATTGTAAACCCACCACAGACAAGAATCTTTGTAACCCACCCAACCCGGATGAATGAATATCTATCAGCACAGACGTATAATTATATGTCTGTGGCTATCAGTAGTGTCAAACTGTAAAATTAGTATCCTCAGAGTGGGGTTATGAGATCACAAAAACTACAATAACGGTTTTTTATCATCATCGTAGTGACCCTGGCCAACACTTAAGTAATAAGGCATGTTCATAAAATCACTAACAAGCCAAAAAAGGGGCAAAAATTTTATAAACGCGGGCGTAGCCGAGGACATAGGTTAGTTTAATATAATTTTCGTTTTTTTTGTGGGTGTTTTGAATTATTTAATGTTCTGCATCTGCGTCAAAAATTCGGGCCCTACAAATAATATCAACATGTCAGACGATATAATTATTTTTGAATTAGCAATAAAATGTAATCTTTTTTCGTTTTATTCACGATATGTTTTGAAGTATGCCATAATATTACATGGAAAACTTACAGACATACAGACCAAACGTTAACAATAAACGCACAGAGTCGAATTAAAGCAATTTTAGCTCAGTGAGTTACGGGCTTTTTTAGATATAAATATCAGAAAACCATGATTTTAAACCTTAATTAGGGTATAAGTTATATTAATTAGGGTTTTCCCACGGTTTTCCATAAATTTAAAATATTTATCTGGAAACACCTGCAGGCCTTGTTTTTTTAATGTATTCTTCAAGGACGTATCTGGAAACACCTGCAGGCCTTGTTTTTTTTATGTATTCTTCAAGGACATTGTAAAATAACAAGACTGGGTACTGTTGAATTTTTGCTCAAATAAACTAGATTTTATTTCCTTAGAAATTAGGTTGTAATTATTATGATACCATTTTCAAGCGAAAAACGAGCCGAGCGAGATACTTGTCGCTACTTGTGTATCCTTGTCAAGCTAGTTGCCAGTGTATATAATATATACAATATATATATTGTGTTGTTGAGTTTCTAACGTGTTAGAAAGGGACCAACGAGTGCCAACACCCATCTCACTCGGCTCGTTTTCGTATCGTAGTGCACAGTCTTGTTCTCTAGATACAATGTCTTTGGTATTTTTGGACTGGCTGAAAGGACTCGGATAAAAGGCAATAAAATTATTTAAAAACAAAACATTTTTTTCGTCCATGGATGGGTATTCTGAGCGTTGCCACAAGAAAAGGGACCGTTTTCCGTCCTTTTTATTCTACAACCGTCCCTTCACCGTCCCATCGCTACCACCGTCCCTTTTTCTAAGCCACGCACCGCTCTCTCTACCGTAGAGGCTCTACGCATCCCAATCATAATTTCATTAATGGACACATCCAACTAGTCCGGCAATTTCGTGCGTGACCCTCATATTAAGGCGTCAGCGGGTAGTGGACGGTGTAGCGGAGAAGGGTAACGCGTGCAACTGCGCATAGGCGTACGGCAGTCTCAGCCGCGCAGTCGACGTGGCGTTACGTGTTGCTAATCCGTAATACTTTGTGTTCGACGCACACGAGATAACAATCGCAGGATGAGTCGAGCGATATCACGACAGACTAAGGAAGTTGTATTTAAAGTATATACATGTTTTGAAAGTCGCAAAAATGATCGGTCGTCGTTCGAATATGCAAACGATATTAATTTGGCAAAAACTGTTTCTGAAGCGACCGGATTTTCGAAAACCAGCGTAAAAATTTTTATAAAAGAAGCTAGAGCTATGGCAGCACAGGGTAGCACAGTGACTTTCAAATCCCCACGGAAAAATCTTTTTCCTAAAAAAAGGATTGAAATTGATAGTTTTACCGAAGGTGTTATACGGAGAAAGATAACACAGTGGTTTCATGTCAAAAAGTGCATACCGTCGTTGAAAAAGTTAAATGCGGAATTGAAACAGGAAGATATTCTTCATTGCTCACGTGAGTATTTGAGACAGACAATACGTAGGCTTGGTTTCAAATATTTAACATGCCAGTCAAAGAGAAAACTATTGATTGAACGTCATGATATAATGCGCCTAAGGTGGCATTACATTAGAGATATTAAAAAATACCGCCAGGAAGGTAGGCCAATTATATTCCTGGATGAAACATACGTAAATCAAAACCACGTGACACAAAAATGTTGGCAGTCCAATACAGAGCGAGGGGCTATGAAAAATATCGGAAAAGGACCTCGTATAATTATTGAACACGCTGGCAGCCGCAATGGTTTTGTAAATAATGCTTTACTGATGTTCAAATCTCACTTTAAGACCGGTGATTATCATGGTGACATGAATGGCACAAATTTTCGAAAGTGGATCCATGAAAAACTTTTACCAAACGTTTTTCCGAATGCTGTTATTGTTATGGACAACGCAGCCTACCATAGCACTCAAATCCATAAGAAACCTTCAATGAGTTCCCTAAAGAGTGAAATGCAGCAATGGTTAGAACGCCGAGGTGTTCAGTATGATAGTGCCATGCGTAAATGTGATCTAATGAAATTAGTTGATGAGCAAAATACGGAAAAACAGTACAAAATTGATGAGATTTTAAAAGAAAATGGTCATATTGTGCTCCGCCTACCCCCATATCATCCAGATTTAAATCCGATCGAACTCGTGTGGGGGCACTTTAAAGGCGAGCTTGTAAGGACTTCGATTGATTCTAACTTAGACAAAAAGATAAAAGATTTAGAGTTACTTTTCTCTACTTGTCTGAAAAATGGCGGAATTGTGACGAACATGTCATAAAAAATGAAGACGAATATTATACTCGTAAATCAGACAAAGTATATGACGATGTATTGGACAGGTACTCGTACATTATTGTTTATTTTTAGGCACATAACGCTCCATCAGCGGCGGGATCTGCTCGGACCATTCAAATTGACTAAATATTAATCAGACATACAAACGTATTAACATATTTAAAAATATTTTATATCGACTATTTTATGTTTTTATTTTTTGTTTTTAGATTTATAATTCAACTGAATGAAAACGATGATGACGATGATGATGACGACAACGAGGACGATGAAGAAGTGAGAGAACAAGACAGTGATATGGAGATTGATTTATAATAAAATACCTTCACATAAATAAATAGTTTGCCTTTTACTTTGTCTTTAACTACCACCAATATAAATGAATAAATTGTAAAACTAGTTTATTTACCTTTTAATATACACTTCAACTACGCCATAAAATAGTTACAATTTATCTCAAGATTTATCCCGGCACACTTCTCTCGTGTGTAGTCGCGTGCTAGAATGACGCGCTACTCTCTCCCCGCCAACGTCTGTACCCCGCAAGAAGGTCGCGCACGAAACAGCCAGACTATAAGTGATTATGTTTTCTTTGATCGCATCCATAAGTATCGCTAAGGTACAAACAAAGTTATGATAGCAATATTTTTGACATGTTGTTTACGAACTCTTTCCTTACGGCATGGTTCGTTCCGAATTAGGAAAAAGCTAGCTCACAGACACACACACACGGTTGAGTGGTTATCAGATGGCTTAAAATTTTGGTAAGTGCGTAAAGGATAACATGAATTTAAATGAATTGCAACCTAGATAATTTGCGTAGAGCGGAACATCATCACTGAAAAAAATATCAGCACCAATCAACAATACATTTTGTTATAGGTACTTACATAACTTTTTAAGAGATTATGTTTGAGTGCAAAATCCATCGCATTGGAATACTCTCAATATTATTATTAGAGTGCATTACAAACTAGAAAATATAAAATAAAATAAAATGTAAGGACAAGAATTTGCAAAAATTCGAATCTACAACCTCTTGTCATTTTTTTCTAATTTATCTTTACTAGTTTGTAATACACTCTTATAATAATATTTTAAAGAGATATTGAAAACCGTACCTTATTCTTAAAAACCGTCCTTTTTCAGATTGTATAACGTCTTATACAGCGTTCCGATTCAAGACACAATCGATTACATCACGTCTATCGTCATTCTGAACCACTGATGGCCGTACGGCGCGGCGTGGGTATTTTGATGGTACTTTTAGTACTGTCAGTTCCATTCGGAACTCGGCCTTAGTCGAGGGTAACGTCGGAAATACATTTTCGGTTGCGGCAACACTGACTGACCAAAGCAAAGTAGTCTACATTATCTGTCTGTGGCACCTGGCAAATAATGTGCAAATCCTACATATGTACTCTTTCTCTTTATAGTTTACTACTAATTTATTTCATCTGTGATAATTTGTGTTGACCGACCGAACCGTCCTCGGAGAGTGGAAAACGAAAACGAAAATGGTTTTCTTCGATTTATTTGCTAAATATTAGTGGGATTGGGTAAGTACCTAAGTTATAAATTTATGTATTATGATGTTTTGTAGATAGATTTCAATTATTAGTTATTTATCTTAAGTTGCCTGAAAGTTTTTGTACAACCTAATAATTGCTAATTGCAATAATAATGCATTTCCAACCTTGCCTTAACTTATTAGGTACCAATAAAAATAATAATAAGGGTGTATAATACCTCACTTCACTTCGCATGGTCCTGTTTTATACCTACAAACACTGCAACAACCACTCTGAAATTAATATATGATAAAGTTAAGGACTAATGCTATGTCCATGCTGTTGTGAAAACTAGATTCCATTAAATTATCTTGATTCAAAAAATTACAAAGTTACATGCACACCATACAATAAACCGATAGCATTCAATGAATACTTGAAATTAGATCTGAAACTTTGCATACATAATATAACTGATATTAGTATAAAGCAGCTGCAGACTGTTCCATAAAAATGAAAAACCTTCAGTGTAGCTGCGATTTCTAAATAACTGATGAATTTGTGTTCTGATTAGAGTAGGATACTGCGAATTGAGGTATTATGGGCCCTTAATTTATACCTACTGTAAGGTGTGACTCCTTGATGGAACTTCATTCTAACACTAATAAAAGTCTCTGTGTACAATATGTATGTCTCCTTTGTTATATCTAATGCTCATCAATAATATTAACCATTTTCATTTTTTAAAGCCAGAAGATGTCTAAGAGACGATAATAATAAAGTAAAAAATAGGTGCGACGACGAGTGAAGCATGTTAGGTTGACATGCAAGATAATATAAGGAGCCGAGCGAAGCGACAACGTCCCTAGTTTTAACAGTACCTCAAATTTGTATTTTCAAGTCGCAGATGAAACAATTTTCAAAATTATAAAAAGCGGCACTTGGGGGCTCTCCTCCCCCCCTCTTCCCCCTTACCCCCCAAATCCCTTAAATCAGGTAGATGATATCTAAAAATTAACCAATAGGTTCTGATCAACCAAGTTTGAAATCATAGGGCAAATTTGTAAATAATGATATCAATTACCAGCCAGCCACAATTGAAAATTGAAAACCAAATCTATTATATGAACCACATGACTTCTAGATTTATTAGAAGTCCGATATTTCATGGCTCTGTCTTCATTTGACTTGTGATTCACTTTTAGATTCAGATATTGGACTGGTGTAGAATCCCAGTCTAATAACCCTTCGCCACCAACTACTGGTTTTCGTCACTTAACCACCTACCATCTATCTGAGAGTGCAATATCACTTTTTCTAGCAAAATCTATGATAGTGACAGGTTATTTGGAAGGAAATAATATATTTTGGTAGTACAAAGTATGTATTAAAAGAAAAAAGGATCAAGCAACTAATCTACATTCATAGAATAAACAATATTTCTTCATTTTCTCATAGTTTTTACTAAAAATATAACACTTCAGAAAATGGGGTCAATAAAACTATCCTCGAACCCTGACTTAAATGCATGCATGTCAACTGAAAAAATAATTTTAGGAGTTAAATAAAAATGTATGTGTAATGATAATGAACTAATGAATTATTCATTCTCATTCATTAATTAATCACTCATATAAACCTAGAGTCCGTATTTTTTTTGTTACTTTTAGCAAAGAAAAGTATTTGAATGAAATACCCATTATGTTTTAACTAGACAAAGCTTTCATATTCTTAGTACAACCAAACATACTTAGCCTGTAATATTTATCTGTTTGCTTGCAGCCATAGTCTGTAGTTGTCAGCAAAATGACTGCTACCATTGTGAAGTCACAGTTAGACCTAGAGGAAGGAGGTGTTCCTGCCACAGATATAGCAGACACCACATGGAGATCAAAGAAGGAAATATCGCTATTGATGCCTGATCAAGATGAACTTGCAGTTTCTCATAGAAAAATTATAAGGGTAACTTTTGTTTACTTACATGTTTTTTTAATACATACGTAGGGGTAGGCAGAGATTACAGATTTCCATCTGCTACATTCCTGACACACCTCTTTTGCTTCATCTATACTAATAATAAAGTACTAAAAGTTGTTTCTGTACATTGAATATATATATAAATATATAAAAATAAATATATCGTCATGACATGAATCCCCGAGGGGGTGTCAGGGGTGTTCCGAGTGTGAACTGTGAAATACAGGTCACAGTCCAAACTCGGCACACCCGCGTTTCACCGACGATTATTACGTCCCAAAGTGATGAGTGGTTAGCCCATCGCCGTTCTTCGGGCACAAATACACGCTCCAGAATATATTCAATGTATTTAATACTTAACAGTTGCTGAACGGTGAAGAAAAACATCGTTCATGCCCTGCACAGAATATACCGTTCAGCAAGTGTTAAGTATTAAATACATTAAATATATTCTGGAATTAAATGAAATTAGTATTGTAGTGGAGCCGAAATAACAATTTTTAGAATTTTTGTCTGTCTCTAGGTCTGTATGTGTATCAATAAAGATTAAGATCTTATATAAGTTTTTACAATAGTCCCAATATGATTTTACCGTTAAGGTGTAGCAAAGTAAATTCTTAATATTAATTACCCTATTCAAATAACTATACATATATGTTTTGTTTTAACTCCGAAACCACTCAATGAATTTTCGTGCGGTATTTTTAGGGTTCCGTACCTCAAAAGGAAAAAAAACGGAACCCTTATAGGATCACTTTGTTGTCCATCTGTCTGTCAAGACCCTTTATCTTGGGAACGCGTGGAGGTATTGAGTTGAAATTAAAACCATATACTCAAGTCTACAGTCCCTTGAAGCTGTGAAAAAATCAAACTTCAAAGTTAACGTAAAAAAAAGATAAGGCCGTTTAAGCCGCAAAAAAACGTATATTTCGACACTCTCAAGGGAATCAAAATTTATCGGGTATTTCCCGTTAACCTAAAACTATGAAATTTGGCAAGTAATACTTCTAATACTACAAATATAGGAAAAAATCTGAAAACTATACATTTGTAATTAAATCATAAAAAAAAAATCATCGAGGTTAAGCAACGGTATGCGCGGTCATAATTGTGCGGGTGACCAAATCTTATTGTAGATTTTTAAGAATTTTTTCTAATTTGTACGGAACCCTCGGTGGGCGAGTCCAACGCACACTTGTCCGGTTTTTTATTATCACCGTAGTGAGTCTGGTCAACACATGCATGAGCTATAAGGGGTGTTTATAAAATAATGCCCAAGCTAAAAACGAGGCAAAGATTGAATAAATGCTTTTAACTCAAGAACCATACAACGGATTTGGATGCGGTTTTTTTGTTCAATCGTTGGGGCCCTGGTCAACGAATAAGCTATAAGGGGGTTCATAAAATTATCGCCGAAGCCGAAAACGGGGCAGAGATTGTAAATAAAGCGGGCGGAGCCGCGGGCAAAAGCTAGTAATTAATAATAGAGATTATGTTTTTATTGCGAAATCCATCGCTTCGGAATACTCTAAATATTATTATTAGAGTGCATTACAAACCAGAAAAGATAAATTAGAAACAAATGTAAAGACAAGAATTTGAAAAAATTCCTCGGGCCAGGATTCGAACCTGCGACCTCTTGTTTCCCAGACAAGGCTGACCCGAGGAATTTTTTCAAATTCTTGTCTTTACATTTGTTTCTAATTTATCTTTTCTGGTTTGTAATGCACTCTAATAATGGTAATTAATAATCATTTAAAAATAATCCTCATTACACTTACAAGGTTTTGGTGTATACACCTAAAGGTTTGTTTTGTGATAAATCTTATCACAAGGGCCCGGAATTCTCGAAGCTCTTTTGATTAATCAAAGGGATTGCACATTTATCGACTTCCGATTATGTCTATATGTTTCTCCATTTCTGTTTCGTGCGAAAAGAAATATATAAAAGTTAACTATGCCTACTCTAAATGAAACATCACAAAATTTTGTTCACTAAATAACAAAAATAACACAAAGTTCACACAGTTCCACTGGAGGATTCAGTTTCGGATCCACTTCCATTATTGGGGTCATCTACTGCTTTTAATCAAACCCAAGCTTTTTTAGGTTCTACATACTCGTATATATATGATGGACCTAGCAATCTCTTTTGAGTTTTTATTTTTTAACAATGTAATCAGGAGCTGATAAATCAATAAAAATCAATACCTCTGATTAATCAAAAGTGCTATGAAAATTACGGACCCTGCACTATTATAAAAATTAGGGTTCCATATTCAGAAGATGCCGAATTGTAGGTCAGGTGCTACCATTTAGCGCATTCTTTTTCGTCGCCTTAATGGTGCTATGACATCTGTATTGTTGCTATGTACCATTATGTTTTTAGGGTTCCTTATGGTATGAGTCCGACTCGCCCTTGGCCAAATTATTAAAGGTAAAAATGCCCAAGATAGAATATTCTCCGGACCCTAGTACCATAAGATAATTGTTTGCATCTTTATGCAATTTTTATTTCATTTTGTTAAAGTAAGTTATATTTTTTAGCGATGGAATCAACTCTCCCGACTCCAAAGATCTATGGTATATGCTGTACTTATAATATCAGCTACAGTTGTAGTTTTGCTATATTCATCTAAAGAAAACCGCAGAGCACCGGGTGACTTATTTAAACCTCGAAAGCTAATACAGGTCAGTAAGACAGAATCCTATAACATCTCTTAAAATCTAGCCTTACTTAGGTTCTTCTTAGAAAAGAAATAAAATCCTTACGCACATTCAGGCGAACTTAATGATAATCAGCATTTTCTTCCAGAAAGAAGGCAGACGAGCATAGAAATTTAGTTGAGATGCTTCTAGAAACAGTTTTTTAGGTGGACGCTACCTATACATTCACCAATTTCAACACAGAGTTCAAACGAAATTCCGAAATATGTGTTGTTACTTTAACATACATTTTTTCTGGAATTTTCTTGTACTACGTGAAATTAAATCAAACGACCAAATTCATACTAGAGACTCGGTTAGACATCAGGAACAAAGTTTAATGACCTTCCAGGTGAAATACGAAAAAGATTTTTTTGCCCCATAGTGCCTGCAGCAGGGGAGCAAAAAAACGCATTTTTCGAAATTGGCCAAAAGGATTACTGAACCTAGTTCTTCATCACTAACTGAGTCTCCAGTATGAATTTGGTCAGATGATTTAATTTCACCCTATATTGGCGGCAGTCGCTTATGTTGATCTTGAGATACAAGTTGACCTTGCTGCTCAGGCATGCTCAATACACAATAACCACAATGAACAGAGAATACTCCTCGTACATACAATATATCTTTTGTTTTTGTTTTTTAGGAGTCACTGAGAAATACGTCAGTAGTACAACCACCAGTGAAACCAGTAGACGTAGAAAGCCTAGTCAAAGAAACATACGATTTAGAGAGACCAGTATTTTCAGGTAAATATATTCTGCCTTGGTAAAACTCCACATAAAGCAGTCAATATCCATATTTTTTTTATTCACACATAGTTGATCAATTTAATTGTATCTTTTGTTCTTACTTTTTGGTTTTATACTCGTTTTGTTTGATAATACGAAGGTGGATCGTAAAGTGCACGGCCTCACATAAGAGTTATCAAGTTCATACACTCTTCGGTCGACACAGTGTAAAATTTTGTATGTGTAGAATTTGTGGTTTTCAAGATAAAGCGAGTTACGTTGGTCGAACCATATCTCGGTGCAAAATGCACATCATAACATTGTTTTCTTACTTTTGAATAAAAAGTATGCGAAAATTGCGTTTTAAAGCAATTGGCGGAAATTGATTACTAATTATAGGGCTTTTGCATTAAAATTATGTTATTTTATGTCTTGCATTTTGATTACATTCGATTACAACCACAAATACGCCTTTAAGTCTGTTAACCGAATGCAATGAAAATGTAAATCATAAAATGATCTAATTTAAATGTGGAAACTCAATTATTACTAATAAATTTCCGCCAATTGCTTTAAAACGAAATTTTTGCATAGCTTTTATTCAAAAGTAAGGAAAACAATATTATGATGTGCATTTTGCACCGAGATTTGGTTCGACAGACTTAAGACAGTCTTTTTTAGAAAATTAGACAACAGCGTGCGTGTTAGGTAAAAATGGCTTTCAAATCTGCGCGCCAAAGACGACTTCCGCCGCTATTAGGTTTGATAGGTGAATGCAAGCACCGGCCATCTTTCTATCCCTTCCTCATCTACTTCCGCTAAAATCGTTACAATCAATGGCCGCACGTTCCGAAGTTGCTTTATTATACATTTTGCTCAACATCGACACTTCACAATCTCCGCAAAATTCAGAAAATAAAAATTCTCGATCTTTTCATGTGGGTAGTTGTGAATTGAAAGCCCCGTTACTCGAGCCGTCGAGCTCCTTCGACGCAGAGACTAAAGTCGCAGCTCACTGCACGAATGATATCGACATTCAGTCGTCTCATTCGTACTCACACCTTTCAAATGAAAACGCAGACCTGTCAACCTCGCGACACGCGTTGCTTGCAACGGCCATAATCGATGTCTCGATTTCGATGAATGACGAATTTAAATCTGCGCCTTGTCTTTTAGATATGGGGTCGATGACCAATTTCTTATCAATGAATTGTGTGCAACGTTTAGGTTTACAATATGAGAAAACTAATCTTTTCGTTACTGGTATTGGTGGTGAAAAGGGTTCACGCGCCAAAGGCCAAGTAAACTTATACTTAAGGCCGTGTAATCAGGTCGGGACTTCGATCGCTCCCTTACATATCGAATTGTTTGTTTTACTGAAAATTACAACAGATTTACCTATGCAAACAATAAGTAGTGAATTTTTACAACATTTTAAACAATTAAATTTAGCTGATCCGTATTGTTATGAACGCGGCCCTATTAATATTTTATTAGGTACAGGTGCATGTGCAAGGAAATAAATTGTGTTTTGGTGATAATTTACCCACCGCGTTCTTCACTATTTTCGGATGGTTTTTAATGGGAGATTACACTTGCGGACAAAACAATAGTAGCGATATTCAGCCTTTCACGTGCGTGACTTCGATAGATGACAATTTTGGGAAATTTAAGAGATTTCTACTGAGAAACCGGTAGATCCTAGTGACGTCATCTGTGAGAATCATTATTCTACGCATTTGCGTACTCCAAATGGTAGATTCGTAATTCGCTTACCTCAAACAGGGTGACATTAATATTGGGGAAACCAAAACTTTAGCATTCAGTGGGTTGACATCACTCGAGAGAAAGTTAAAACGCGATGAGAATTTAAAATCAAAATACACTAGTTTTATGGAAGAGTACATTTCACTGGGCCAAATGGAGCCAATCGAACGCTCGGTTGCACTGCGGTTCCCTAAGTTTTACACACCTCACCATGGGGTTTATAAAACTGGGTCTGACAACATTAGGTGCGTGTTCCATGTCTCGATGAACAGTTCATCTAGACATTCTTTGAACCATGAACTATTAGCTGGTCTCAAGCTACAGAAGGATATTGTAGATATTATCCTTCATTTTAGACTAAATGAAGTAGTACTTTCAACAGATATACGGCAAATGTACCGCCAGGTTCTCGTCCACAAGAAAGATAGATGTTTTCAACTTATACTATGGTGTCGTCAGGGACATCACGAAGAGCAACGGGAAGGGCATGTTGAGCAGTTTCAGTTGAATACAGTGACTTATGGTGTCACTTCTGCCCCTTTCCTTGCGATGAGATGTTTCCATGAGCTAGCTTATCAAGGTCGATACACGCACCCTCGTGCTTCTAAGGGTACGTTCAAGGAGACGCGGCGCGTCAGGTGGCGCGGTGCGCGCTCCATACATCGTTGTATGTTTGTGTTTCCGGCGGCCTGCTACGCGCAACGCGCCGCTTGAAGCCCCGCGTCTCCTTGTTCGTCGCCTAACGTTTTTATTAACGACATATTTGTTGATGACGTAGTCACTGGGGCCCCTTCGCTTGATGAAGCTCAAGATATAAAAAAAATAGCTTATTGATTTGTTGACTAATGGGAAGTTTGAGCTTCGTAAGTTGACGAGCAACAGCCCGGACCTACTTTCGGAATTTTGTGAAGTTTACAGACAAAGACTCACTGACTGATTCGACGATTAAGATTCTTGGCTTCAAGTATAATCCAGTAAGTTATAAATTTCACCTTGTCATTCGATAGCGATACGTGCACCAAACGTATAATATTGTCTAAGATCAGCTCAATTTACGACCCTAATGTACCTATAGGTTAGCTCCGTGTGTTATTTATGTTAAAATATTAATGCAACAATTATGGACCCTGGGCTTAGAATGGGACCAGATACCACCTAGCCATATTATATAGAAGTAAGGGTCCCCGCTCTATTGAGTGGCTGCGCAAATATAGTTTTTAGAAAGAGAGAGCGGAGCAAGTGTTAGACCGCGCGATCTGTATAATTAGTGTTGAAAGTCTTTGTCAACATACTTGCAGTACGGCGCAGCGACTAATCAATTGTATTCTGTCACACACAGGTCCATCGAATTCCCGCCAATACGCCGTGGTAGAGAGCTTCAGACACGCCTGGCGAGGGTACAAGGAGTATGCGTGGGGACATGACAACCTGAAGCCTTTATCACAGAGTCCTTTCGACTGGTTCTCGTTAGGTCTTACCATTGTCGATGCACTGGACACTGCATATATCATGGGCTTGCATGAAGGTCAGTGGGTTTGATGCAACGATAGATGATAGAATACTGTACTTTGGCGGAAAGTTATATTATAAGTTCTAAAACGATGCGAAGTCCGAATGTGCCTGGAATTTCGAAAATGAGACCCTGTTAGATTGATTTACTCGTATAGACCCAAAAAACCTTATCCGTGATTTTCATCGAAATCGTAAGAACCTACGAATATTTCTTTCGTTCACCAGTTAAAGCCGTTTTCGAGAAAGACATTCAACGAGCTATTTTCGTGGAAGACAGTACATATCAAGGATTTTTTGTTGAATAGTATTAATTCTTTTGAATAAGTATCAAAATGTACGATTCCAATATTCCATTTAGTGATGCACTGGAAACCTATCACGTTAATATTGTACTGAGAAAGCTAATTTGGTTACTCTATTTTTTCCCTTTTATCTATCCATATACCGGGTGTAAATAGACTGCTACCATTAAATGAAACCACATATTCTACTGACCCTACTGAACCACTTTTCCAAAGAGTCATACCTGCGGACAGCCTTAGATTAGGAAATAATTGAGTTCCAAACAAAAACGCGTGAACCCTAACGCACTGACATACGGGCGAGATTAGAAAGAGCGTTGACCTCAAACAGCTGGAGGTTTCACGGACGATTCTCCCTCTAAATGGTACCTTATCCCGCGCGCTCCTAATGCGTAAAGTTGAGCAACTCTATTGTAAAATATTCTAATCTATTACACTGTTATGCCCCGAGTCAATTACTATGGGACGTCAAGATTTTATTTTGCGAAATTAGCAAAAAGTGTTATCGATCCGTGTTACTGATCAGTTACCAAGCCTCCAGTATGAGTTTGGCTTTATAAGTTAAAGTCACCTTATATTAAGTGTAGCAGAAATAACAACCTTATACTACATCGCTTTGGAATACTCTAAATATTATTAAAAGAGTGCATTACAAACTTTTCTTGATAACAAGAGGTCGCAGGTTTGAATCCTGGCCCGAGGACCTTTTTCAAATTCTTGTCCTTACATTTGTTTCTAATTAATCTTTTCTAGTTTGTAATGCACTCTAATAACCTGATACATTTTTAAGAATCTGAAATCTTTCGGTTCGGACTACGACACGGTTCTTGATGTTAATAAACTCACACTGTGTACAGCAAACACTAGGAGTCATTTTTCGCATTGGATAGCCAAAATAATTGAAACAATAGTTGGTAAATAATGATGTCAAACTACAACGTTGACTTTTAACAGTAAGTTGCCAGCAAATATAATAAAAGTTATCAGGATGGTTTTCACACACCTGAGCATCTCATTACAATGTATAGAAACAATAATCACAAAGAAAAGTTTTAATTTCAATAATTTATAAGCGAAATTCGCGTTATCAGTTAAGTCGATGTTTAACGAAAACTGAGGGTGACTGAACAAAATTAAGCATGAGGTTTATATGCGGGTAGATAGTAGTGTTTAAAAAAAGATTCGATTCTTTTTAACGAAATCATTGTTTGCCAGTGTAATGAGAGGTGACGCATCTTAGGCTGAAATTGATGTCGCCAAAAATTGTGAAAGTGAGTTGAAGCAATGTTTTGCATTAATTTGAAGATTATAAAGTAGGTTATTGAAGGCAAGTTGAATTGTGATGCTACGATAAAAACCGAGTGAGTTCTATAAATAAGATTGTACTGAAATCACGTTGACTAAAGATATCATAACTGCTACTCGCGCAGTAAAGTTCCAAAATGGATAAAAGCAGTATTGTGATCTTTTTGCCAAGACCTACTTTCTGTTTTTAGAATTCCAAGAAGGCAAGGAGTGGGTTAAAAATGAACTCCATTTTACGAGAGACAAAGATGTGAACTTCTTCGAGGTTTCCATCAGGGTACTTGGTGCTTTGCTGACCAATTATCATTTTACACAAGAGGAAATGTTCCTGAAAAAAGCGGTGAGTCAGCAGTAGCTAACTTTATTTATGTTTTGTCTTTATTTCTATTAATGTTTGGCACCTCTAACATGAAGGCCCATATCGAGCTTGGTAGCGCTTCTAACAGTGCTCTCTCTCACTCTGTTGATCTACCTAAAGGGGGACGGACAAGAGTGGTATATCGAACTGCGAAGCTCGATAATTATGGTCTACCATGCTAGGTACCCTGAAACCCGCTCATTTTACGGCGAGAAATATAGTCACGACTAGACGGTAGGCAGATACTACTGAGGTGCAATTGTGTAAGACAATCGTATTCAAATTTATTGTGATATGGCTATTCGGCCAAGCAAATTAGCCGTATATTTTTGGCTGTCAAATGAATATGAATGTCTTGTTTTGTTGTTGACAACAAAAAACGTACCATTTCAATTGTCAAACGGGCTAATTTGATTAGCCGTAATCGAATTTCATGATTGTCTTACACAATCGACAACATTTCATTTTAGTTAACCATTTGTTTTTAATATTTATATTGAAAGTCTGCGTAAAAAAATAGCTTTTTTATTTTTTATCTTGTTTCAAATTATGTTTTTCCTGCATAATTTAATGTTTTTTTATTCACTCATTCTAAAAGGATGTAAGTAATAATAATCTAACTGACGGACTAATTAAATTTTTTTAGTCACATGCCTATCCACGAATCGGCGCGTCTAACGACACCTTTCGTGTACGACTGCTCGTTTTTGAAATATCCATCCATCCATCAGCCTGTTTCGTCCACTGCTGGACATAGGCCTTTCCAGGATTTCGCCACTCTTGGCGGTCCTCCTGGAAGAAATGCCCATACTCTCTGGGTGATTTCACAAGAGTAGCATTATATCTTATTTGTTATGTTTAAATTTGTTGCTTGTGTCATGTTATGTGTTGGTAATTTTGTGAGAATGTAAATACTTGTGTTTCTTTTGTGTCACGTTGTGTGGTAACTTATATATTGTTGATTTTACTGCACTATTGAATTGGCCTAGCTGTAAAGATAGTGTAATGTGGTTAAATAAATAAATAAATAAATAAACACGCTGGGCAGGCGGCTTGGTGAGCGTGGTGCCGAAATCCTTGCACCAGTGACGCCACTGCCCGTCACCAGTCTCTGAAATGTAATCCAAATAAACCACCAATAGATATGGTTAACCCAGTATAAACGACAAAATGGGCGAATAATTAATTTAGATATCAAAATTGTA
Source organism: Ypsolopha scabrella (assembly GCA_910592155.1). Lineage (NCBI taxonomy): Eukaryota > Metazoa > Arthropoda > Insecta > Lepidoptera > Ypsolophidae > Ypsolopha > Ypsolopha scabrella. The sequence continues at coordinate 14,801,190 of OU342960.1, forward strand.
TTATCCCCTGGATAAATTGTTATTTTACTGTAAATGTTTTTGATGTACTTTAAACGATATAATTTCTTATTTATTTTACTTTTATTATAATGATATGTAATTAATTACTAATTACACCAACACAAAAAATAATAAAATCTATCAACGAATTTCGCCGTCATCGAAATTCTAATAAATATGCCTGTTCGTTATCTTTGTAAGTATGAATAAGGTACCAGAGCGTGGCAGTTTGTTGTAGTGGTGCCAACTGGAATGCCGTCTTGTGAGTTGACGATTGCATGTTTCCCTGCAGGAGGATCTTGGTGACCGGCTGCTGGCCGCGTTCGGCTCGCCCTCGGGGATCCCCTACTCGGACGTGAACCTCGGCACGAAGAATGCGCACGCGCCGGACTGGTCGCACTACAGCTCCACCGCAGAGGTCACCACCGTGCAGCTAGAATTTAGGGAGCTCTCGCGCGCCACCAACAACCCTGCTTTTGAGGTATTATACTTATTGGAACAAATATCTACCTTCTTATTATGATGAACGTCACTTAGCTATATTATTTAATACTAGTTTTTACCCGCGGTTACGCAAGCGTTTAAATGTCTTTCAATGTTTGAGTAGTACCAGTTTTCAGCTTAGGGGTTAATTTTATAAACACCCATTGTAGCCTATATGTTGACCAGGGTCATTATGATGATAATAAAGATGTTTACTAGAATAGAAGATATTCTGAGCAAACCCAATTTTAGGTTAAAGCCAAACTAGTTTGTTGGAAATCTTCAGGGCATAAGAGAATCCGTATGTTAGATTAGTTAGAAGGCTAGGTAGGAATGACATAGTTACTACTTTTGACATCTTCCACACTAGAAATGATATTAGCTAAGGATCTGTTGTAGATAAAGAACAGTGGCACTGCAAGAGTAAAAGCACAGTTTACTGCAGAGACAAGTGGAATCTCATCAAGACGAGGGCCCTTACAACAAGTCTTTAGGTGCAGGAAAATACCCTTTGGGAAAAATTTTAGACATGTCAAAATTCGGCTATTGCTTGGTGGCTTTAATTATAGTATCCTGTTTGACTGCGAAAAGACGGACTGGAAATTAGATGCAATAAGATGACTATTACTCGTATCAATACCTACAGTTTTGTAATAATTTTAGCTGCATACCTATGTGTAAGAGCGTTTATAGTTTCCGAATAATGAGAATTTCTTGAGATCGTCTGCTGCACCCTGTTCTATTTTTCGTTTATTCTTTGTAGGAAGCTTTTGATAATTTTTCGCATCTTATTTAATAAATTAACATGACTTCCATCCAAAGGATTCTTTGAAGGTTAATTTTTTTTTTTGCATCTCCAATTTCTTTGCATTCGTTATGTAAACCTTTACCAATTAATATTATCGAGATAACAAAAAGAAAAACGTGTTTTGATTATAAACGAGGCAACTATAGGATGGGATATACTCGTTCGGCTGGCAGCTTAACAACAATAAAGTACCTACTAGTTTCATTAATCAACTGAACATTTAATAACTACTTATAAAAATGCGTAATAAAACTTGCAGAATAACAACTTGCATTAACACAAACTAGGTGGTAGAGCTGATGAGGTGTGGAGGTACCACCATCTTACTCGCAAATCCTCCCGAAGTTATTCGGGGGAGAGTAAGAGAACAGCTCACAGGCAGAACCAGGCGGTCCACCATTGCCTGGGACCGATGGATGGCGGTATTTGCCGGGCCTTATATAAAACAGACTGGTGACGGGCAGCGGCGTCACTGGTGCAAGGGTTTCGGCAGCGTGCGTGATAATGGGCATTTCTTCCAGGAGGACCACCAAGAGTGGCGAAATCCTGGAAAAGCCTGTGTCCAGCAGTGGATGAAACAGGCTAACGGAGGGATGGATTGGGATTGTACACTCCTAATGCGTGACGGGAGGGATTTTGGTATAAATATGCAAAACCCGCATGCGAAGTTTTCGTCTAGCACTGCGCGTTACAATGAATATGTCCGTAAAAACACGCCTGCGAAAAATTTTTCAGCATTGCGATTTCATATTTACGATACAGATAGGAGTTATTAGGTTCGATTCTCCGGTATGCAAACAATTAAAAGACAATGTGTGATGTTATTTCAGAAGTTTGTGCAACAAATGTGGCTGAATTTGCCCCAAATTTACAAAGCTGTGCTAGTTACCTATTGTTCATATATAGACAGATTAGCCTTTGCCCGCGGCTCCGCCCGCGTTTATTCTAACTCTACCCCATTTTCGGCTTGGGCCTTATCTTATAAAGACCCCCCTTATAGCCGTTATGTACAAAACCTGTTGGCCCATTTGTCCCGGAAGTACGGCGATAGGGCTCACCACCTGTATAATATATATGCCTTATTCCACCTTGTTTTTCATAAACATAGAAGTGAACCTTTGACGGGTAGCTTTGAGCTAGCGCGACAACAGCGCTCACCGCGGATGAACTTTAGTCTGCGACCGATAACTACGCCGTGCGCATCGATCAACCTTTGTTGTGATCCCAATTTGTTAAACATAAGCCTAGCAGTGTCAATCATTTCGTCATACTCTGGAGAAGCTTCAAACTCTACCCCAGCTGAAGGAATTATACTGTAGATCTGCAAGGTGAGTGATTGACATTGTTGAATTTGGCATAGACTCATTATAACCCTACATAATTCCGATATTCCTATTCTTAATCAATCTCTGCAATTTAGAGGAGTTATCGAACATATTTTGGGCCCTTCTAACGTTGGATCTTATGGATTTTAGTATATTTAAATCTTTTTAAGTGCTTAAAAGTACTTATCTCATACAATTTGAGTGTAGAGATCATAATTCCTATTTAAAACTCTAAAAACCTTTAAATTCATCAAATTTTCTTAGTAAATAGTCCATCGAAAACGTGGTTTTCGTCCCTTTGTTTGACGCCATATTGGAAGTTACAACAAAATGGCGCATATAGACCCAATCGCAAGTGCGACCAAGGCAGTGCAAAGATTAACGGCATTGAATCAAAGATATTTTCAACAAATAACTTCAATTCATGATCTCGGTAAAAAGATTACTTCCTACCCTGACCAGACGGACATGTTTTTGCTTCAAGTCGAAGAAATAGATGATGTCCGGAAAAGCTATAATGACCTTATTTTCAACATCTATGAAAATGAATGCATTTTGGACGAAAATGACCTGAATAACTTTGATGAAATATACTTTCAAATAAAACTTATAAAATATAAATTACAAATTAATAATTCTGAAAGTTCTGTTCAAATGGAACAAACTAACTTAAAACCCGCGTCAGCGCACCGAAAATTGATTTAGTAAAATTTGACGGTAAGATTGAACAATTTACGACCTTTTATGAAAATAGCCAGGCTGACATCGCAAAAATAGACAAGTTTCGCTATTTGATTTGCTGTACTTCCGGATCTGCTCGTTGCCTATGTGTTAAGTTGGGGTATAAGCTATATCCATTCTAAATTTCATCCACATCCGTCCAGCCGTTTCAGCGTGAAAGAGTAACAAACATACACACGCACACACACACAAACTTTCGCATTTATAATATTAGTGTGATTCATGTATTTGTGGATGCCCCGAAGGGGACATCGGTTACATATAAGGTGCCTGTGATGAAACTCAAAGCATTGTATATTATATTAGATTTTTAGCAAATAAGGGGTAAAACATATACATCAAACACCATCATGGAGACTTGGGGACCTCTCCTAGACTCTCCTGCCTTGCCGGAACACAACATTTTTTTTTAGGTTATTTACATTATTTTCTAAAAGCAACGGCTGCGGCGCTCGGAGCGTGGCGCCTGGCACGGAGCAATTCGTCGCAGACGTCCTTACTCGCCGTCACCGCTTCGGCAACCAGTCTCAGCCAGCTCCGGCTTCGTTAGTCCGTCTGCTCCCCACCGCACGCTGGCGGCGCGCTCCTTCGATGCCTCTGATTTTTTATATACACTCTATGGACTTAACTAATGGAGCTTTAACCCCATTTACTCCCATACAACTGCCAAACGATACTAAATCCAACCCGCCCAGCGTGTGTAAGTATGGGCATTTCTTCCAGGAAGACCGCCAAGAGTGGCGAAATCTTGGAAAGTCCTATGTCCAGCCGTGGACGAGACAAGCTGATGAATGGATGGAGTATTTACTCAGAAAAATACCATAACTCAAGGTCATCGCTGTATATAGCAGCTAATCAATGTAATTTAGAGCGAAACCATAAAAATTTAAGCATTCGGCTGTGGATAGAGAATGTGGAAGATGTAACACCGACAAGAGCTATAAGCTCTTATAGTGATGACATCAAAAATCGCTTGACCTGTGCAACTAGCTTAAATTCTTACTACATAATGTATTTTGTGTGCTAAAGTTTACTTCAAATGGTGATCATGGTGTAAGATTTTCTTTTGAGAGTTTTCCTAGTCTGTTTTGAAATCAACGAATGCAAATTTCCTGACTTTTGCCAATCTAAAAATCTGCCTGTATCTATATTCCTCGTGCTGACCTCAATACGTACGTACCCCTGTAGTATAAGCTCAGCTCTAACTTTGTGGTTTTCATAAGATTTATTATACCCAGGACGCGGCAGCTGCGGTCTCGGACAAGATACACCACCTGCCTAAGAAGCACGGTTTGGTGCCAATCTTCATCAATCCGAACACTGGCCATTTCTTGCCTCACGCCACCATCACGCTCGGTGCTAGAGGGGATAGCTACTATGAGTACCTGTTGAAACAGTGGCTGCAGACTGGAAAGACTATTAACTAGTAAGTTTATTACATGCATATTCGCACTATGTGTGATTGGATAGATAAGAGAGAACAACAACTCCTCTAATTTGATTTCGGTTTAGTGAAATTATAAATATTAACACAATTAAAACTTCTCAAGATATATTTCGGGCCCTACCTGGGCCCAGCATCAGTTAAGTATAAAACAATATTCACAGGTAACATAATTATATTAACATTTGGCATAGACACAATATAAAATCTTATTGGTATTTAAATCTAATTTCTCGTATGTCTGTCTGTTTGTAAGTTGTAAGTTATCTTATAGCTAAATATATTACGGGTATAACTTATTCCGGATATACAGGGTTAGTGTTTCGAGTGGGCGTGGATTTCCAAATCCGAAACTAGGGAATAGTGCAAAATGCTCAAAGGAGTCTCGGGGCCGATTTTGATGAAAACTAAAACTGCATCATTACATTTGTTAAAAAAACGAAACGCTCTGTATATTATCGCACCATCCGGTAGTGTCGCTTCTAAAAATCAAATTCTGGGAAGTAATGTCGAACGGCAAGCTAGAGGAAACGCACATTGTAACAGATTCAATACAGGGTAAAGCATGCATACTTAGTAGCTAATTGTTTTTATAATAATTTGTAAGATACAAAGTACCTTCCGTCAAAACAAAAACTATTACGCTGGTCTCTCGGAAAAATACGGAACATCATTGATTAAGCTAATTTTACTAATTAACTTGGAAATTAGTGTGAGGTGTTTATTTTGTCCAGCGAACTTTCTAGTATACAATACGAGTACATGATGTACGACCGTAGACTTTAGACAAGTTTACCTTTTTCAGCCTCCTGGATGACTACATGACGGCCATAGAAGGTGTTCGTGAATTTCTAGCGAAACGTTCTTCACCCAATAAGTATCTGTTTATTGGAGAACTATCATCAGGATCAGAGGTAAGATTTTAGAATTACGTTTATATGGTGGTGTGAACCGAAATACAAGTGGGCATAAATCGGTCTCCCTGGGTGTCTGCGTCATTTGTAAGATACAACGATATTCACTGAACCACTTATGTACCATCCAATGAGAGGGAATAAGACATCCGTTGTTTTATTCTCCATGAAACTTTTAAGCCGGTCTTCAGCTTCGTTGATTTTACCACGTACAAAGTGTTGTTTAACCCTTTTATTGCTTAATATCGCTAAAACATGGTAAAAAATGGTTCGCATTCCAGGTCGTGGCTCAGATCCATCTTACAGATTAATAATAATAATAATAACATGACCACTTCATCGCGTCCAGTGCAATCAGTCACCGCAGGGCGGCTTGCTTTTCTCTTTTTCCTCAAGAGTATTTTGACCTCGCCTGACTATTTTGGTTTTCCCACCATATTGAAAAGTAAATATGCTGTAAGTAGAAATCTGTTTTTTTGTTCCTTTTTTTTCTATCCATTTTGTAAGTCGTGATCTTGATACACATAGCGCCATCTAGTGGGAAAATAATAAATGATAATTGATTTTTTTGTATTTCCAAAAAGTATAAACCCCATTACTCACAGGACATTAAGCTACAAAACAGTGAAAACCCCGTCCAAATCCGTTCAATGGATTTTACGTGGATAGCGGGCATATACAGATAAAAAGACAGGGGTCCGTTAACATCATGTTAACCGATGTTAACATCATTATACGATTGTTTTCAGGCATTCAACCCGAAGATGGATCATTTGACTTGCTTCTTGCCTGGTACGCTGGCACTGGGGCATGCCAACGGGCTGCCAGACTGGCACATGACCATGGCTGAGGAACTGATACACACCTGTTATCTCACTTACGCCGTACATCCGACCTTCTTGGCGCCCGAAATTACACATTTCAATCTGGTAAGTTTTCAGAACATGTTACTGTCGATTCAGTGTAACACAACTTATTTGGCAAGATTAACCTTAATTTCAGTGTCCTGTCCTTGTCTTATCGATGCAGAAAGAATAAGATAGAATGCTCAAATTAAGATTTAGTCCTGTGCTGTCAAAAAAGTTGAGCCGTGTTACACCGAATCAACCCCAGCATTGGCGTAGCGAGGTTTTTGTTGTGGGGGTGACACCCTGGGGCCTAATTATAGTTGTAAAACAGCGGTTGTTGTCGGGTAGTTATCCAAAGCAGCCGATACTAACGTATAAACAGCGGCTGACAACCGGCTGCTTATCCGACTCAGTACTAAAAGGTCTTACAATTTTTACAGTTCCTGAGTCGAAATTGTTACGAGCCGTTATATACAAATAGGTATTTTTACTAAAAGAGAATGCCACGGGATCGTACCAAATGGCGTCACTACCAAATAAAAGTAATAAAATTATGTAGATATTTTAAAATCGGATCAACATCTTTTTGATTAGAAGAGTTTACTTAAATCCGGTATTCCAACATAATAATAAAAAAATATTTCGGTATTTTCATTTCCGTTGCCGTTTTACTATGATCAAGATACCAATCAATAATCGCCTCTATCAAGGTAGTTAAGTCTTTGAATTTGCCCTTGTCAGTCTACAGTAAATTCGAATTGCGGATACTAATTTAAATGAGACTTGGTGATTTGGTAAGTACATTTTAGTCTCCTAAAATTAACTTGGTTTGGTTTTGACGCCACGACTTTCGGTTCGGTACGAGGAGCCATATATTACGCGGCATTCTAATTTATTACCTACTTTGTCATGGTGTAAAACATAAAATGTTCAATATTATGAATTATTTTTCAATGTCCTTTAACATGACAGATAATAAACTAATGGACCTAGCTACCTACTTATTTATACCGTACATAATTGCTATTTAATTTGTACCACTTTAATTATTATTATTGCTGTACAGTCGTAATGAGTAGGTTATTGCAAGGTTCGCGAAGCTTAGCGTTCCGTTCTCTCTGCCCACCCCGCAAGAGATATAGCGTGGAGATATAATATGTAGGTAATCGGCAGGTACATACCATTAATACTCAACAGGTGTCACCTGTCAACCGTAGACAGCCGCTGTTTATGGGTGATGATCACCGTAGCCAAAAGCAGCTGGTTACCGGCTGGCTGACTACGATAACAACCGGCTTCACATCTGTAGGCCTAATACGGGCCCGCCAGAGACAATTTTTTTTTGTTTGTAATAAGTGATAGTCGCCACGGTGTTGAAGAGAGTTAATTTACAATGCCATGTTGAGAGGGGTTGGGAGAGGGGGGGGGACCGGTTTTTCTGGAGTGGGGTTTGCGATAACCCCATCCCCTACCTCGCTACGCCAATGGACACCAGTGTAACAATAGTAAACTTTAAACTTTCGCGATTTTCACACATTATGAGCACTATACTCGGGTTTACGTTGAATAAATACATACGGCTAACAGCTTGTGACCACTACAGCTATAGAGGCATCAGAAGACTTCAGCGGGTATGTTTTTATTCAATGTGATTACGAAACGAATATAGTGTTCATAATATTGTAACTAGTTAAATAGCTTGCTTCTTTTTAAGGCGCTTTAAATAATGCATGAACATTTAAATAACGTGCTCTTTCAAATGTTATTCCCACTTGACGGGGTAAAACTTTGACTAGAGGTAAAATATGGTGTGAATAAAGCATTTTTCTGTATTCAAAACGCCATTTTTGGCTTTACAGGCGAGTACAACGACAGACATGTACACAAAGTCAGCGGACGCTCACAGTCTGTTGCGGCCCGAGTTTGTGGAGAGTCTGTGGTACTTGTACCAGATCACTGGCAACACCACCTACCAGGACTGGGGCTGGCAAGTCTTTCAGGTAACCCCATTTTAGAATAAAGTTTTCATGTGATTGAATTCAATGCCGTTTTATCTGGCTTCCAATAATGTGTCTCCGCACATTAGTTCCGCCAATGGTGTCGATTCGGTGTAAAACGACTTAACTTATTTGACAGGACTAACCTTATTTATAGTGCCCTATCCTTGTCTTTTCGATACAGAAAGAAAAATACAAAATGCTTAAATCAAGTTTAGTCCTGTCAAATAAGTTAAGTCGTGTTACACCGAATCGACACCATTATCGAGTTTTATGCAAATGAAAAACGCACCGTGGACTGATCTAAGAAAGACTTTTTTTTTGAGCTTAATCTTCAATCCGAGTATCATCTTTAATATTATTTTTTGAAGTTCGGTAAAGTCAAAAATAGTAATACATTTTGTGGGTACTTTTTGACAAAGAAATTCAATGTATGTAGCTTAATATTATCCACGGAAATTGGTAGTATTTTCTTCTACGATGGTATAACTTGCGATTTAGATTTTGTAACGACTGAATAACGTGCACTTCTGTTGTTTACATATTGTATTTATGACATACTTGACAATTCATAGGCTAATACCTAACTTGTCTCATTCAGATTGTTTTAGACGCACTGCATAAACTGTAATTAATTTTGAACATACCGTATAACTTTCGATTCTTATTTTGGTCACGCTTCATAAATAAAACAGATTAATGTTAAATTATTTTTAGATAAATTAAGGGGCTTTTTGGCATCCTGCAAACATCCATATATTATTATAAATGGCGATTATAACATTGATATTAAAGACAATTCAAATAATGCAACAAGAATTTTTGCAAATACTCTTAGAGCATAACTTACGGCTAACTATTCACATGGCTACTAGAATAACGAAAAATACTGCAGCCACTTAAGACAACATAATAGCAGACTGTGATTACGAGTCTGCGGAAGTAATACCATGTACGTTCTCAGATCATGCTGCACAATTGATAATTCTACCTTATGCTGATAGGGAAATTAAACAGATTAAACGATTCAAAAGTACAAGAATTTTCTCAGAAAAAGCAATATGTTGTTTTGTTCTCGACAGAAACTTCTTGGTATAGACTGGTCAAGCGATTATGACGCAACTGGGTGTGAAAATAAACTTAACAAATTCTATGAAATGTATAACCAGATTTTTTATAAGTTCTTTCCATTAAAAAAAGTTGTCGTTAAGGGGGTAACTTTTTCCCACGGTAGAAAATGCACATATTGTTTTCCTTAATTTTGAATAAAAAAAGCAACAGTTTTAAAGCAACTTGCGGAAATAGTTTATTAATAATAAAGTCTTCACAAAAAAATTACGTACTTTAATGTATTGCATTTTGTTTGCATTAGATTAGCAAACTTAAAAGCGTGTTTACAGTTGTAATGATTACATTAGCATTAGCAGCTAAAATGTAATGCATAAAATTGAATAATTTTCATATGATCCTAACTATTAACAAACAGTTTGCGCGAATCGCTATAAAACGCAATTATTGCATATTTTTTATTCAAAAGTAAGGAAAACAATATTATGATGTGCGTTTTGCACCGAGATCCTCCGTTACCACCTTAAGGTAAAACAGAATAATTGGCTTACTAAAGGAACCAAAATATCATTTAAGAAAAAAAGAAATTAATTGCTTGATCTGCGGCAAAACGGTTTTAATCATATTAAGAAACAATGCAAGTCAAAGTTGGCCTGGCAAATTGTAAATGATAACACAGGAAAAATAAAAAAAAGTGTCACCAAAACTAGTAATTAAGCATAATAATAAATTAATAACAAGTACAAAAGAAATCAGTCATATTTTTAACAACTTTTTCATTAATGCAGGAAATATTGGAAGTGACCAGGGTGTTGACAATAACGAATATAAGACATTTCTATCGCAGACAAATATTAACAACGATCGCTCAATGTTCATTCGAGCGGTAACGGAAACCGAATAAATAAACATGGTGGCCAATCTGAATAATATTAACTCATGTGTCTCCGACGGTGTCAACACAAAATTACTTAAAAATAACATAGACATTTTAGCTACTCCATTAAAGCATATATTAACGCATGTATTGTAGAGGAAACCTTTCCCACAGCCCTAAAGCGTGCTAAGGTAATCCCGGTACATAAAAAAGACAAACGAAGTAGACTAATACAGGCCTATATCGCTTCTATCTGTACTAGCGAAGACTTTTGAAACGTGTTTATATTGTAGACTTGAATCACATCTTAATTCAAACGGCTACCTTCATCTCACCAGTATAGTGGATTAATCTGTGAAATTTTAGAAGCATTGAATACCAAGCAAAAATGTGTAGGAATCTTCTGTGATCTCACAAAGGCTTTTGACTGTGTTGATCGCGCACGGTATTCTTCTGGAAAAGCTTGAGTTTATTAGGCTTAGTAGCCCTAGGCTTATTCAAATCCTACTTATCGAATCGTAGGCACTTTGTACAGATACTTAAAAATGACAATTCAGAGGAGTCTGACGAAACAATCTTAGAAAAAGGCGTCCCACAGGGATCAGTTCTGGGACCCCTTTTATTCATTATTTTTGTTAATGATCTGCCATGTTGCATTGAAGAGGGTACAGCTTATCTATATGCAAACGATACAAGTATATGTAGTTTTAACTGCGCCTTCATTTGAAGAACTTCAAAGCAAGGCGAAAAATGGTTTAAAAGACAAATTAAAAATTAACAACAGTATTATTCTATTTTAACAACTATATTACTTTTAAACGCCACACAAATGATCCTGAATTTGATTTCAACCTACCACCCATTGCTAAAACTCTGTCCACGAAATTTTTAGGCATCCATTTGGATCCATTGCTCAACTGGAATCCTAAAAAAAGGCTAGCAAGTGCATGTTTTTCATTAAAAAACCTCAAAAAAATCTCTAGCCAAGAGACGTTAGAGATGGTTTATTTTGCCTATCTTGAGAGTATATTAAAATATGGTTTGGAGGTCTGGGGGAACTGTGTTAACGTTAAATCTTACAAAAGAAAGCAGTTCGGATTATTGAAGGTGCTAGAAACCGTGATCATTGCAAACCTCTGTTCATCAAGCACGGGATTTTGACAGTTGTCGCATTATACCGGGTGACTTTACGAACATCGTCCAAATTTTTTTCAAGCATTAGGTGCTATTCGTAGTGGCCATTTTTGAAAAAAAAGGTAGGTAAAATTTTCTCGTAAACATATTTTTTCCCAAGATTTTTCGTACACCGTTGTCACTACACTAAGCTACGAACGGCGAACGGAAGGCGCGTAGCCGCGTAGCGCGTGCGATGCATGGTGTCTACAAACGTAGCCGCGTAGTGCGCACAGCGCATGGTGTCTACAAACGCAATTGTTTTTGGCATAACTTTGCATAGCCGTATCTTAATATTTTAGTATTGGGTGATACTTAAAGAAAAACACGTATTTCATTTTTTTCACTAAAGATTAAAATAAATGAATTTGGACGATGTTCAAAAAGTCACCCTGTTTATATATATATATGTATCTAGTATCATGTTACTTATTTAAAAAAACGCAGTGATTTTAAAACCCTCGGTGAGCCTCAGAACTATCAACTTAGACATAATGACGAGTTACGAGGATCTGCCCTAGATATGATACATTTAAAAGAAATATAGTGTATACGGGAGTAAAAGTTTTTAACAAACTAGATAAAACTATAAAAGAAAGTGGCAACCTAAATATTTTACAAAATAAATTAAAAACCTATCTGCTTCGGAAACCTTTCTATGATCTAAATGAATTTCTTAATGATGTCAATCAATAATATTATTTTAATATATTGACAATTCAAATTTTAATTTGCATGGACATTATTGTACTATAAATAATGGTACAATTTTAAGATAGCTGGTTAGTTTTCATTTAATTCTTTATTTAATTTTCTTGTTTAAGCTTAGTCTTCCTCGTTTATAGTTATAATTATTCTCCTAATTTAATGTTTTTTACGTGATATTTTATGTGATGTGATGATATTTGTTGAGACATGTTAATTTAATTTTAGGATTTTTCTGTGATATTTTATTAATTTTGCCAATTTTATTCTAAGAATTTGTTTTTATAATGATTTGTGTACCATACTGGTTTAATGCAAATAAATATTCTGATTCTGAATCTTACCAACTGTAAACTTGCAGGGATTTAAAGTCCTGTTAGATCATATGATCACACTTCATAAATCTTACCAACTGTAAGCTTGCAGGGATTTAAAGTCCTGTTAGATCATATGATCACACTTCATAAATCTTACTAACTGTAAACTTGCAGGGATTTAAAGTTCTGTTTGATCATAATGGTCACACTTCACACATCTTACCCACTGTAAAGTTGCCGGGATTTAGGTCCTGTTTTACCTTATGGTCACACTTCATACATCTTACCAACTGTAAACCTGCAGGGATTTAAAGTCGTGTTTGATCATAATGGTTACACTTCACAAATCTTACCCAATGTAAAGTTGCGGGGATTTAGGTCCTGTTTTACCTTATGGTCACACTTCATACATCTTACCAACTGTAAACATGCAGGGATTTAAAGTCGTGTTTGATCATAGTGGTCACACTTCACAAATCTTACCCACTGTAAACTTGCAGGGATTAAAGTCCTGTTTTGAGCTTATGGTCACACTTCATACATCTTACCAACTGTAAACCTGCAGGGATTTAAAGTCGTGTTTGATCATAATGGTCACACTTCACAAATCTTACCCACTGTAAAGTTGCGGGGATTTAGGTCCTGTTTTACCTTATGGTCACACTTCATACATCTTACCAACTGTAAACATGCAGGGATTTAAAGTCGTGTTTGATCATAATGGTCACACTTCACAAATCTTACCCACTGTAAACTTGCAGGGATTAAAGTCCTGTTTTGATCTTATGGTCACACTTCATAAATCTTACCAACTAAACTTGCAGGGATTTGAAGTCCTGTTTTGATCAAAAATGGTCACACTTCACAAATCTTACCAACTGTAAACTTGCAGGGATTCGGTCACACTACATAAATCTTACTTGCAGGGATTCGAAGAGTTCGCGAAGGTGCCGGCCGGCTACACATCATTATCGAATGTCAAGACCAAGAAGCCACCGCCTCGCGACATGATGGAGTCCTTCTTCCTCTCGGAAACTCTCAAGTATCTTTATCTTCTATTCAGTGATGACAGGACTCTCATAGATCTCAAGAAATACGTTATCAACACTGAGGCGCACCCCCTGCCTATACACCCGAACTAACGCTTTGTACGTAGCTAGTGTCAATTTTATATTTTTCCAAAGGAAACAAACTAATTTAGTCAAAATATAGCAGTGAGAATCGGCATTTAATGTAGCGAAATGAACTGAGTGAGTAAAGTAATAAATTAATATTAAAGTTTAATTTGTGTTATACCGGGTGTAAAAGCGAAGGCAAGAATCCTTTAAGGGTGTGTTTGTATGATCGGTAAAGATATTATAAATACTGGAATCTCTAAATAAAGTACCAGTAACTCACATTAAGACGATTTTATTTACTCAAAATACACTAATCGCGTGGACACCCTCACTGTCGCTGGCCACTCGGATGAGAGGTGCGGGTTGCGGGGTGCAATTAGGTGTGTGGGGAGGCCGGTGAGCTGCGTAGCCATAGCTTAGAAAAATGATGGAATTTTTGGTGAAAATTCAATGTATATATTTTTTTCTCGTAATGACATCAGAATCGTGTATACTTTCATACCCTAAAGGGATTCTTGACTTTGCATTTACACCTTGTATAAGGTAACTTTAATTTATGCAGCCAAATTCTTACTGAAGATTAAATAAGTGCTCAGTAACAAGCTTGATGACCCTTGCCTGTTCCTTACAAACGCAAGCCCAGCCCCGAGTCAATTACTATGGGACGTCAAAATTTAATTTTGCGAAATCAGCAAAAAGTTTTATAGATCCGAGTTACTGATCACTTACCAAGCCTCCAGTATGAGTTTGGCTGCATAAATTAAAGTCACCTTATAGTACGCAGAAAATAATCTTATGCGCGGACTTTTTGTATAATTTTTGTACAGAATAGTAAAATTTTTAATTATTTAAGTACTTACTGTAAAATTACGAGTATAGTGATGAATACGACTTTCTATAATTCTCATATGAGAACTTTCACTACAAGTTGATGCAATGAGTTCACTTGTCAATGACAATAAATACTTCTCGTAAGATATTACATTTCATTGGAATCTTAAAACATACAAATATTTATGAGATTCTAATACAATTTAATTATATAAAAGAATAAAACCATAGGTGGTAGAGCTGATGCCGGGCTCGACTGTGGAGGTACCACCATCTTACTCGCAAATCCTCCCGAAGTTATTCGGGGGAGAGTAAGAGAACAGCTCTCAGGCAAAACCAGGCGGCCCACCATTGCCTGGGACCGATGGATCGCGGTGTATCCATCCCTAACCGATGATGGATGAAATTACTAAAAGAGCTTGAATATTTTTCTGTTGATAGGAATAACCTTCTCCATATACAGGAAAAAGATTCAGATTTTTAGTTTTTTTTTTTTTTTTATAATAAAATATTTAATAATTATTATTCTATTTTTATTATATTAATATATTAAAAATAAAAACACATCAATTTCAGAAATATGGGCCTTATACAGCTGTGTACGAATATTTCCTTTGCCCGCATATTTAAGAAAAACTTACTAATCTGTGGTAACAAACGATGACATTAAAAGTCAAACATAACCTCATGTGTTGTTTTTTATTTTCGTAACGTTTGGCTTTTTTATAAAATTTAACGACTTCTCAACATGGCACCAATTTTCTTTCAGTTCCTTTCTAATGGAAAATAATGTCATGCCAGGGTTTTTTATATCATTATGACGACATGATGGTATAAAATATGTTTTATTAGATTCTCTCCAACGTTGGTATTCTTCAGTATCCATAGTGAAGAAATTAGCACACAAATACGACAAGAAAAACAAAAAAGTCCCGTTTCAGTTCCAGCGGTCTTTGAAGTGGCTATCGAGATCTAATTCAGGGTTCAAAGCGAAGGTAGTTGTCGAAGCAAGCAATATCAAAGGTCCGTTGTCAAGTCGTAAAATTTAACAAAAAGCCAAACGTTACGAAAATAACAAACAACACAAAACGCGGTTATGTTGAACTTGTCAATGTCATCGTTTGTTACCACAGAGAAGTAAGTTTTTTTTTAAATATGCGGGCAAAGGAAATGTTCGTACACAGCTGTATAAGGCCCGTATTTCTGAAATTGATATGTTTTTATTTTTTAAATATAATAAACGCCACCAAAAAATCTGAACCTTTTTCCTGTTTATGGGGAAGGTTATTCCTATCAACAGAAAAATATTCGAGCACTTTTAAAATAGGTAATTTCATCCATCATCGATTGTTAGGAAAACTACTTCGTTCCTTTAAACCATGTATCCTATAGGTATAACAAAGCATGTTAAGCGCGTTTAATTCTTTTTAATATATTTTTTTAAGTTTATTTTATTTTATATTATTAAATTAAATTATTATCCCTTTCTCTGACGCGAAGTTTTTTTGCAATAGTCCATCACCTATCTCTATCTATCTATTGCGTTATAAACTAGGGTTAAACAATTTAATGAAAGTTTTTGAAATTATTTAATTTTTTTATATGAAAAGAATACACACTCTTAACATACTTTGTTATACCTACAGCACACGTGATTTAAAGGAACGAAATACTTTTCCTAAAATCCTGTATAAAACAGACTGGTGCAAGGGTTTCGGCACCACGCTCACCAACCCGCCTGCCCAGCGTGTGTGAGTATGGGCATTTCTTCCAGGAGGACCGCCAAGAGTGGCGAAATACTGGAAAGGCCTATGTCCAGCAGTGGACGAAACAGGCTGAAGGATGGATGGATGGAAGAATAAAATTATCAACATGTCCATTAAGAAGAATTTACAGCAAAATGATTACAAATGTTCCGAAATAAAACGACTATAAAATAAAAAGATAAGCTCAAAGAATCAGAATCAGAATCGTTTATTTGCAAAATTACAAAGCCATACAAAGGTTCAGATTGTATTAAGGCATGCAAAAAAAAATAATAATATATTCACTTAAAACTAACGATACAGTAGATGTAAATTGAATGACTTATCTTATTTAAAATACATTTGCAACTTAAATTTACATAATGACATTGATAAATTATAAAACAAGTAAATAAGAAATTATGTTACATTTAATACATAAATAATAGCATAAAGCAAGTCAAAATAATGAATAAAATGTCAAATAAAAAATTCATTTAAATTGTAGAATGGTCGTTCTAATAAAAAAGTCTTAAGTTTCCTAGAAAATACATTAAAATTATCACAGTTTTTAATATCCTTATTAAGTGCATTATATATCTTTGGTCCAGTATAATTAAAATTTCTGTGAAACACTCCATAGTTCGGAGTAGGCAAAGCAAGTCTCTTATCATTTCTTAGAAGATGTGTCTGAATGTCTCTAAAAAGGTTGTATTTGTGTTTACTCTTGAAAATTTTGATCGATATCATATAAATGTACAGATTGATTATAGTAAGAATTTTATGTTTAATAAAAAGAGGCTTGCAGTGTTCCAGATAGAAGAAAGTCTATAATTAAAATATGTATTTGTCATTGTGACATTAATTCACGCATAATCCATACATTTAGATATGTTGTTCCTAAAAGTTATATTAAATAGATATCTCAAACTGAATATATTAACAAAATATCGAAATATATCAATTAGCTCAAGACATAAATATCACATTTTATATAAGAGGCGAAATCCGTACTAGGTGGGAGTGAGTTTTTGATATGCTCATGGCATTAGGGGTGGTTTTCACCTGCATATTAGTCATTGTGTTTTGCCTTTGCATATTGACTTTATTCGCACCGAGGGGCGCGCGCAGAGTGGAGAAACCATCATTGTTTAGCTTCAAAGCTGATCTAGTCAACCTTGTTGACGTATACATAAGAGTGCTTTTGGGATTGTCTGCTATTTCTCTCATGTGCTGGATATTTTCTTTGCCGGGAAGTTTTTTTTGTCGGTGTGGTTTCTATGCTGTGGCACGTAGGTACTTGCATCGATTCAATAGGTTTTTGACCTTTGGCCATAGAGCTGCAACTTATCTGGTTTTCGTATATGTTGTGCTTGAAGTCAGTGTAAGTGGTGAGCAAGGTTGTCTCCATGAGCGGGTTCTTCGGCGGGCCAGTGTTATCCTGCGAGCCGTACGTGTTAGAACGAGACGTGTTAGGACGAGTCGCGTTCATGCTGCGAACGCCGCTGCTGCGCCTTTTGCCGTGCGACGCCAGCTTATGCTTAGAATGCTGCCATTTACAGTTACTTTGGGAGTTTCTAGTTGTTTTTATCACATCCGTAGTTCAGTTCCCTCTTCGGTTAAGAAGCAACACTCTCCCCCAGCACCCGGGACGCTAGCCGCCCGCTGACACACCTATTTTTTCAGCAGTATTGGCTAGCCCGGCCTCGTTCTGGTTGCGCTTGCCGAGCGGCGAGGTGGCCAGACTGCGGAATAGAATGGTGCTGGGCGTCAGCGCTTGCTTACGCGCCGACAGTTTGTTGTGACGCTCAGTCTTTCTTGCCTCGCACTGGCCTTGAATGTACTGCAAGAATGGTTATCCATCGACGGTAAAGGTGTTACCAGTGTTGGCTTCATACGCGGTGACAAACTCTGGTAGCTGTGCTTCTACCTTTGGAAAATTAATGGCAAAGGCGACTAATTTGCCAAAGATAGAAGCACAGCTAAGCGAGCATGTCACCGGGTATGACGCCAAGACTGGTAACACCTTTACCGTCGATGGAAAACTATTGTTGCAGTACATTCAACACCAAAGAGATGCTAGAAACACTGAGCGTTACAACAAACTGTCAGCGCGTAAGCAAGCGCTGACTCCCAACACAGTTCTCTTCTGCAGTCTGAACACCTCGCCGCTCGGCAAGCGCGACCGCACTGCGGCCGGGCTAGCCAATACTGCTGAAAAGAATAGGTGTGCCAGCGGGCGGTGAGCAGCCCGGGTGATAGGGGAGAGTGCTGCTTCTAAACTGAAAAGGGAACTGAACTACGGATGTGATAACAACAACTAGAAAACTCCCAAAGTCACTGTAAATGGCAGCATTCTAAGCATAAGCTGGCGTCGCACGGCAAAAGGTGCAGCAGCGGCGTTCGCAGCATGAACGCGACTCGTCCTAACACGTCTCGTTCTAACACGTACGGCTCGCAGGATAACACTGGCCCGCCGTAGAACCCGCTCATGGAGACAACCTTGCTCACCACTTACACTGGCTTCAAGCACAACATAAACGAAAACCAGATAAGCCGCAACTCTATGGCCACAGGTCAAAAACCTGTTGAATCGAAGCAAGTGCCCACCTGCTACATCATAGAAACCACAACGTAAAAAAAAAACTTCAAGAACAGTTCCTATGACACCTAAAACTGCCCAATGAAAATATTCAGCACATGAGAGAAATAGCTGACACTCCCAAAAGCACTCTTATGTGTACGCCAACAAGGTTGACCAGATCAGCTCTGAAGCTAAACAATGATTGTTTCGCCAACAGCGTGCGCCCCTCAGTGCTAATAAAGTCAATATGCAGAGGCAAAACACAATGACTAATATGCAGGTAAAAACCACCTCTGATGCCTTGAGAATATCAAAAAACCGGTCAAGTGCGAGTCAGACTCGCATACCTAGGGTTCCGTAATTGGACAGTTTTGGGAACAGTCAGGAAAAAAATATTTAAAATCTTGCCCATAACTGTTAATGATAACTAAAAAAAGAATTGATTGTACCACAAAAGAGAGACACAAATATTTTTGTACCGTACTCGAAATAAAACCCGAGGACGAAAAATTTAATTTTGTCATTTTACTTGTGTGAATTTCTCAACCGCAATTTTTTCCCTGTAATCTTTACATAATCCCAAATCACTATGATTTTTTTCATTTTTCCCGGTCCACCAGTTTCGGAAATAAGGGGGGGGGAGCATGCATTTTTTGTGGTTTTTCAAAGATTTCTCGAAATCGGTGCCAGTAAATATAGCAAAAGTATGTATTTTTATAATCAGCTCTTTAATATCTACAATTTGATACCCATATTTTATTTATATATACATATATAAGGTCCTACAATAATAAGTGAAAATAATTGTAGGGTAGATCGTGTATCGTTAACTGATCAAATTCCAGAAGAAGAAAAAAGTTTTTGCTTAAATAATTTTTTCACTTCCCAGTAGAAAGTGGTTCAATCAGCTGACTAAATTTCTATGGAAAGGTGAATATATATATATATATATATATATATAATAAATATTTTACATTTATTTTTTCATTTTTCATTTGTGTTCTACTTTTTTTTAATCGCTATTATTTTACCGTAATTGGCCAGCTATGGCCTATAATCGTGATTCTTTTCGGTCCACTAGTTTCTGAAATAAAGGAGGGGACATGCATTATTTTGTGGCGTTTTAAAAGTTTCTCAAAATCGGTGCCAGTAAATATAATAAAAGTATATATTTTTATAATTAGCTCTTTAATATCTACAATTGGATACCCATATTGTATGTTTATATATTTTTTTTAATTTATTTAATATTTTTTTATCGCTATAGTTTTCCTGTAGTTGGCCAGTTATGGCCTTTAATCGTGATTTTTTTATTTTTTTTCGGTCTTTCAGTTTCGGAAATAAGGGGAGGGGGGACATGCATATTTTTGTGGTCTTTCAAAGATGTCTCAAAATTGGTGACAGTAATGATAGTAAAAGTATATTTTTATAATCAGCTCTTTAATATCTAGAATTTGATACCCATATTGTATTTTTGGGATATATATTTTTTTGTCACTTTTGTAAATTTTTTTTACACTTTATGTTGTCGGTAAGTGAATGCTATTTTTGTAGCAAATTTCAAATCTTTACCTTTAACGGTGCTAAAGTTATGAGGCTGTGACATACGGACGGACGGACGGACAACGGAGTCTCACTATAGAGGTTCCTTTTACCTTTCAGGTACTACGGAACCCTAATCACTCCCACCTAGTACGAGTTAAGAATCTTCCGCCTCTTATATTAAGTTCGACATTTAAGTCTTAGCTAATTTATATATTTCGATATTTTGCTAATATTTTCAGTTTGAGATGTCTAATATAACTTTTAGGAACAATATATCTAAATGTATGGATTATGCGTGCATTAGTTTTAATGTTACAATGACAAATGCATATTTTAATTATCGACTTTGTTGGAGCTTATCTTTTCAATTTTCAGTTGTATTGTTTCGGAAAATTTGTAATCATTTTGCTGTAAATTCTCTATAATGGACATGTTTTTTATTTTATTCTTAAACATAATTATTTTTTTATTAGAATCTTATCAATATTTGCATGTTTTAAGATTTTATCACACGTTGATTATTAATTAGGTATTTTGCAATTTCATGTGCTGTAAGGTTTGTGTTTATAAGAATTTCATTGGAATGTGATATCTATTAATTACATTTTAAAATAAAATTTCTCCTTAGATTTAATCTGGTGGTAATAATTGTTTATTATATTAAGTATTAGCCATGAGCCAATAGTATTCATAGATGAAACCAATCAATATTTTTCGCATTTATAAACGTTTTAGTTATAGAGTCAGGGTTGTGGAAGCCAGTAAAACCTGGCTGTAAAATCATAATTAAGGAAACGAGCGAGTTAACTATTTATATTATTAATAACAGCAGGTTTATGATATTTGTCCGTTTTTATGGCAACTACAATTAGTTTAAATGAATATTAGTCCTTTATGGTTTGGTTGAGCCTGATTTAAAGTTACCAAGAAACTAGTTTTGGTAAAAAAATATTTATTATTTCCATAAGTTTCGACTGTGTAGTGTACACACTCGTACATTTCTTGTATTTTAAATTGTTGTGTATTGATTATTACAAATATCTAAGTCTTTTGATAAGGGTTTTTAAACACTTATGTATTTATTTACAAATATTATGTTTTATGTTTTTAATGATGATTATGATTAGTACTTAAGGATTTTAATTTTTATTGTATTTAAATAAATATAGGAAAGTTTAAATTGAGAACACACTTTAAATAAATAAATATATGTAGACCGAGATATATTTTAAACTAAATTGTTTTTATGTACTTTATTCCCCTTAGTATTAAATAAATTTAGGACCATAACTACCATTAACAACCATATTAACGTTTTTGTATTCGAGTCTAACGGTAAAATAATTACAATGTGGTTTATACAGAAACGTCTATTCAAGTTATAATCAGAAATTTTATTATCTTATAATTATTTATAAATTAAGTAGTTATTGTTGTCAAATTTTTTGTAGGTCAGGGTTTATTTATTTTGGCATTTTTATTGTTGAAGACTGAAGTGAAGCATAGTAAAAACAGAAAAGTACGTAGGTCAACCCCCGTCCTGTTCGACACTGAAATGCCTACTGTTGCAGGGTAGTCACTATCCCTTATTTTTATCGGGAAGTGGGTCTTTTTAGTATTATAGCGTGGAAGTGTCTTTCAGGCGTTGTCTTTTACTTGCGAGTAAAATAAAAACTATTATCGTCACATCGATAATCTTTTTCGGCTTGGCGGTTATTTTATAAACACCCCTTATAGCCTATATGTTGGCCAAGAAAACCGCATCCAAATCCGTTGAGTGGTTCTCGAATTAAATCGGAACATACAGACATACAAACATTCTAAATATTGTAGTTTTGGCCCCAGTACAAAACTAATAATACTAACCCATTTTATAGACACGTATTTTTTTACTTTATAATTGTATCAGATGTCGCCATATGGTAGAATTGGGCGTATAATATTTGTTAATCTTCCAAAATTCATTGACATGTACCTGACACGCTCCGCTCGTCGTCGTATCTATTTTTGACTTTTTGTGTTAGATTTTCGATTTCATACTTTACGATCTGCCCACGACTTAAACCAGTGGCGTAGCTATCGTAGGGCCGGAAGGTGCCCTAATTTTGAAGGCAATACAAGTTCAAGCTACGTCGAAAGAGGGGGTGAGGGATAGATTCTTTCTCTATGCACAGGAGCCCTTGTCCACCTAGCTATGCCACTGACTTAAACATAGTAAAAAACAATACCTACATACAAATCCGTATGTAGGTACCATGTATGTTAATAAATACTTTACTTCTTTAAAAAAAAAATTGCGCTATGTATTCTTAACCACACGCGGTAACACTATAAAATTCTCACGCAGACATATTAAGATCCCAGCTTTACATTATTATGAGCTCAGATTTATTATTAGTTATTGTTGATAATGTTTAATGTATTTTCGCGTCTTGATAACATGAGACTTGAACAATAATATATAACGCTGAATAGCGCCTTTTTCTGAATTATTAAAGTCGATAGAGTCTATAGAGCCTTAATATTAGTTTTAGTGGTGACAAAACTTGAATTTTTCCAAAGTAATATATCTTCTGTTGTTAATAATAAAGAACTATTTTGGAATAAAGATTTAGAAAACTAAGACTTTCAAAATCGTCTTTCTTGGCGTTGTTGCGTGCTAAGGTTCGTGCACACACTAGCACGCACGCACGCAAACATTATAGCCTCAGAAAATTAATTAAAATAGTCCAAATAATTGGTGTAGTTTTGAAAATTGGTACAGTTTATTGAAGTGTCCTGATGAACATACTAAAATCCTTGAGGGTGAGGGTCATGCTGGGGGTAGAGGAGGGGTTTAAATGGCCTTAAGAAATATCATTACGATTAGTTCTATGAAAATTAACTACATTAAATTTACAACAAATTAGGTCGTATAAATTTTTACTGTAGGATCTATGCTTAAGGAGCTATAGGAAATTTAATTTAGAAAAAATAAAAACAAAATTGGTTTTACTAGGAAAGTTTGTTTTTATAAAAATTCTAAAGCCTTATACAGGAAAGCTGTCTTATTCATTCGTCCATTCGTCATCATCATCTTCTTTTTCATTTAAATCGACGGAAACACCGTACGTACACGCTCCAAGACCGCAATTAATACCGGCTATTCGACACCCACATTTTGCAGCACAACCACAAAGTGGAACTCAACACGTTGTCAGGAGCCAAAGGATCCAAGGTAGTTATTGGCTTTAAGTATCCATCAGCTTGGAGTTCTTGCGAGGAAAACATCTTTGTTTCCACTTTCCCTCTTCCCGGCTTGACAAAGAATATTTTCATCTCCAATGGTGTCAGAGCCATTAGAAGGGACTACCAAGTCCACATCTTCTCCAACAATAGCAACAACACAATGGTTTACAGCTTTGTCGATTGCACTCCTTATAATTGTACAGTGGAGCCCACATCAAGCTAAACACTTCCAGTTTATGCTGATCTCTCATTGTATAGCCTTTCCGTACAATGAGAGGTCAGCTTATACTCAATGTGTATAGCTTGATGCGGGCTCCACTGTACAGTCAGAATCACTTATAGCCACTCGTATGTTAATTCCCTCAGCCTGCATTATTTGAATAAGGTGGGACTTGTTTTTGACATTCGATAAGAAATGCTCTTGTTGAACTATTACCTTCATTGTAAGAATTTACTCGCCATCCATAACGTGCTGCAGCCGCATAGTTTTAACGAACATGAGAATAAGTAACAAATGTGTTACGCAGACAAAATCTGCACTTGCGCACGCACACTAGCGTAACGTACCTATTGGTAATACACGACGCGACGTATTGGAATCCGTGGATTGCAAGATGTTGTGGTAAAATGTCACCGCCGCCGCTGATTAGGGAACAGAGGGACGCGTATGGCCAGCAGTTGCGCGTCTTATTCTTTTTTACAAACTTAACCCCTATCTTGAAGAATTAGTACATTAAAAATAAAATATGACGTAATTTGTCAGAAATTTTGATGTAGCTAATTTTCGTAGAACTAATCGTAATGATATTTCTAATAGTTTTCGAGATATGAACAAAAACGTCAAATAAGTGACATTTAAACCCCTCCCCCACCCAGGGCCGTATTTTAAGGTGTGGAGGCCCCTGGGCAAGAACCAAGTTAGTACTTAGTGTTTGAAAACAATTTTGTGTTTTACCATTACTCTTTGAATTAATATAGTTACATTTCTTAAAAAAGTAAGATAAAACGAAAAATATAATAGTTCTCATGGACAAAGCCAATACAAACAGAAAAAAATATCATGATAAACTTTATGCAATTTTTACTTACTGTATTTTTATGTATGGTTAGTTAAAAAAATGTAAACGGCGAGGCATTTATTCGAAAAAACAATCAGTGTAAGTACAACATTAAAAACTTGTGGAGGCCCCTGGGCTTCAGCCCCGGTTGCCCTCCCCTAAATCCGGCCCTGCCCCCACCCTCGAAGATTTTTAGTATGTTCACCAGTATTTATATCAATATCAATTTTCAAAACTACACCGTTTTTTTGGGCTATTTGCTTATTTTAGAGTTAATTTTCCTACATTATTAGTCGCGCTCTGTACCTTTATAACCTACTATCAACGACCTTAATGTACAATTATGGTCGTTGCCTACTTTTCTGTTTTTACTATGAAGTGACAGGGACTCGAAATCGAGGTTATTGCTTTCACCCACTTTCACCACTACTAGTTACGAGCCGATTAAATACTAAATGGATTTCCGATTATGATGAAAATAGTAATTACCGATAATTGAAATTGTCTTCCCCAAACCAAAATTTTTAATATGATCAAGGACACTGTTATTTTATTGTAATTAATATAAATTTTATGTAACCTGGGGCCTTATTGTCTAACTTTAAATCTATCGCGATACCTTTAAATTTGACATTTATACCATACTTTAAATGTCAAAATCAAAGGTATTACGATTGATTTAAAGTTACACGATAAGGTTCCTGATTGGTCGAGGGGCTTGGCTAGGTCGGAGGAAAGCGATGACTTCAGAACAATAACTTAAATAACTTACCTTAATTTCTGACGGTATTATTAAATTCAGAAGATTGATGAACGTAACTGAACCGAAAGCAGTATGTGAAAATTGTTGCAGATATGGAGACCTATCTATACACCTCTGGCTGGACCATTGATATGGGGGTATGTATAGTTAAGTATATGTATGAATGTTGAAAACTCTGGCCAATGTTGTCATCAAGCTCTCCAAATACAGAATGAACTTTGTAGAATTATATAATTAACGACTACAACGTATTTTATAGCACACCGTGCGTAAAATGACCACTTTACGCACGCTGCGCTTGCGTAAAGTCGGCATTTTCCGCACTTTTGCTATAAAATATTATACGATACTCGTGCGAGAAACTTTTTCTCGACTCGTGTGATTGCAGCACTCACCTTCGGCTCGTGCCGCAAACTCACACTCGTCAGAAAACGTTTCATCGCTCTCGTATCGTAATGTACTATTTCGTCATTCTACAAATAATGCCGAACTTTCCATAACCGTAAGTGGTTCGATAACAAGCAAGTTACGAGGGGTGGCTGAAAAGTAATCTACCTGACTATGAAAGAAAATACATGGATTAATAATTTATTTTTTATTTTTCAATATAGTCCCCTGCAACTGAAATGCACTTACGACATTTGTCAATAAGTGACAGCATACCATTAAAATAATAATTATTATTTTGATCGTCAAAATAGTCATTCACAGCGTCCTTCATCTCTTCGTCTGTTGAAAATCTGCGCCCTCTCAAATTTTTCTTTAAATTTTTAAATAAGAAGTAGTCAGAGGGAGCCAGGTCTGGACTATAGGGTGGGTGGTTGATCTCTGTAAAGCCGTTTTTTGTCAGAGATGACCGCGCCTTAAAGGCCGTGTGCGCGGGTGCATTATCATGCAAAATCAAAACGCCTTTGCTAAGTTTGCCCCTCCTGTCTTCTTTTATTTTTTTGCGTAGCTGGTCAAGTAAGTTCGCATAGTATTCAGCATTCATCGTGGTGTTTTTTGGCAGGTAATCTATCATAAGAATCCCCTCAACATCCCAAAAAATGGTTGCCATTAGTTTGCCCGCTGACAGCCGGACCTTAAACTTCCTTGGTGGTTTTTCCCCTTTAAATTTCCATTGCATCGATTCTTGTTTGCTTTCGGGATCCCACTGACGAATCCAAGTTTCATCACAGGTCACTATTCGCAAGATAGTTTCTTCCTCTTTATCCTTTACCAAGTCTAAAAATGACTGACAACATTCCACACGCCTTTGCTTATCAAACGGGGTCAACATTTTAGGCACCCAACGTGCGCTCACCTTGGACATTCCCAAATGTTCATGAATTATTTCATGAACTCGTTCCTTGCTAATGCCAACATCTCTAGCTATTTCCCACTGCTTAATTCGCCGATCGGCAAGGATCAGTTTCTTCACTTTTTCCACATTATCTGCGGTAACTGCAGAAATGGGCCTTCCACTACGGGGATCGTCTTCTAAGCTCACACGGCCTTGTTTAAACTGCTTTGACCAAAACTTTATTACAAATTCGGAAGGACATGAATCTCCGAACACCTTAAACATGCGCTCTCGGATCTACGTCGGCGTATTCCCTTCTTTACCGAGGAATTTAATCACAGCGCGATACTCAATTTTATCCATTTTTAATTTTATTGCAACATGATAAAAACGAAGACACGCCAAAAAAAATTGAACTCGTAGAAACAAATAAGTGTCATAATTTTTAAAAAAGGAATAAACAAAGAATACGAGAATATAGTGGCCACTAACATTTTTTAAACTTTCTTTAACAAAGGAGATTTTATATCAGCCACCCCTCGTACATTATAGGAGCAGCAGAAGGATTACAATGTGATATCGAAACTTAAGTGGCCAGGACTAGTCGGTGGCATTGGCAACTCTTTCCAGATACCGAGCACATTATTTGGGAATTTTTAGGGGTATGGTGGGTCCGTCATGCTTTTCTTATTCTCTTTACTCTCATTATAGCCGTCACCATTGTATTTATTATTGTTTAGTATATTATAATATACATATGTACAAACTGAAATAAATTACAATATTTAGGTTATTTATGTATTATTGTAAGTATTAATTCAATAAACTCAAGATGTATGCAGGCCCGGATTTCGGCTTGGACTAGGGGGCTCAGGCCAGGGCGATAGAAAAATGCCGACCCTCTGGAATCTTCTAGCAAGTTTTATAATGTAATGTCAAAATATAAGCAATAGTCAATTTTTTCCTTAAGTTTCCAGAAAAATCAGATTTATTTAAATTTTTTTGAGGGCTCAGCCTCAAATTTCAAGTGCCTAGAGGCCCTGGATATCCAAACCCGGACCTGCATGTGACAATCAATGATATTACATATTATAGTCAAAATGTAATCGTTTTAATACAATTTTGATACTATCTTATTGATTATCGACTGTATGTATGATATTTACTACCTATTTACTGTGGTATTACTAATATGTAATGCAACATCTATGATGCAATCATATCGTTGTCATTTTTAAAGTTAAGTAATTAAACAACACAGAACATTTTGATGGTTTTTATTTTTTAAATTAAAAGGGTTTGCTCCGAAAATTTCCTCAAAGTTTATTCAAATAAAACAAATATCTCATAGTCAAAATATTTATTGACTTTTTAGTATAAATGTGTACAATTTAAAAAAATAACAGGTTTCAGGTCTTACAGTTTTAATCAATTAATTTGGAAGTCTATCGTTTGATCTATATGTATAGAGATTCAAATAATTGCTCACAAAATCATCATCTTTTCTGGTACAGCGGTACCATTTAAATAATGCGCATAGGAATCTTCGTCACTCTTCAGTAAAGGTCGTATTTCTTTATGCTTTCTATGTTTCTACACAATTTATGATACATATTACACAACAGCTTTTGCTTTTTATACCATAGACTATAGATTTCTATGCGTATCGTCTGTCAAAAAAGTGTTGAAATAACTATTTAACTATGAAGAAACTATTTTTCTTCCGGCTGGTTACGCCAAACAAATAAGTACGAAATCTGTTAAATCGAGTTAACCGCGTAGTTTTTTCATAAATATATTACCTAAATAATACTACATGAACGTTTAAAGTCCAATAAAGTTCATTAAAGTTTCATTTTCATTTCAACACTTTTTTGACAGACTATAATATGTCTGTGACAGTTATGTTACAGCCTGGAGATTATTTTAATGAGCCTGCCACTTAAGAAAAAATAGTACATTTTGATTCCAGTGCGAAATATCAACACTTTCGCACGTGTATCAAACGTCGTTTTTTAATACACCTGCGAAAAATTATATGAAACAATAACATAAAAGCAATTTTGTTGCGACAGAAGAAAACAAAGTGTGCGCCAATCTGTACTACAAAAACCAATGTCTCTTTCAAATATTTTTAAAATAATAAGTTCTAAAACAGATACAATAGAATATAAATTATGACGTCTAAAATAGTTTTGAGTTTTTAAAACATCTTTTACAATTTAACATATAATATATTTATTAATAATAGAAAAGTTTAAAAATACTCATCCTTAACAGTTTTTTGTGTATCCGGTTACATCCAGAAAGACCAACAAAACGACAAGTAAAAAACGAGGTTTTCATGCATACTAAATGATATCGCCAGTTTCCCCTAGATGGCGTTAGTAGTAAAAACAAAAAGCACGAGTGCGAAATATGTTATTTTACGCACGCTAAACAGGCGCGTAATCTATCATATTAAAAATACCTTATGAAAGCATTACTTTCTTAAGTGGCAGCACTTTCGCAGCTCTTATGAACGTAACATTATTTAATTGACAATTCTAGCATATTTGTATGGGAGATCTCCAAACCCAGGAATAGTTTGAAGTGTAGAGATATTGTACCACTAAGTAATATCTTACTATAAAATCTTCTATAATAATATATAATAGAGTAAAAAAAATATGTAAATTTAATACGAATATCTTATAACTGGAGCCACTTGTTTCAAGAGACGGGTAAGTACAAACTCGACCTCAGTATTTCAATGGTTTATATCTGCACCTTTGAGTACAATTTTATATCACAGTCCCAGAGGGATTTTAGCTGCTTTATTAAGCTTATGCAATATTTACTTGTTATTGATTCAACTATACTAAATGCTTGAAATTATAATCGAATTTTTTTTTCCAAATGGGACGATATAAAAATTCACATTATCTTATAGATTGTATTGGAATGTAATTAAAAAGGGACTTATAAATGCAGTATTAAACTATTAATAAATAATACTACGTTTTGAAGTATTTTTAAATGTTACGAGTTAACGTTTTACTATTTTTATAGTTGTTTTGTTATGTTCATTTTACATAATTAATTAATTACAGATCAAAAACATGGAAAGAAAAAACTTGTGTCCCACGACGAAAATCCAGCTGATTTCGTTTCACTTATTATTATGATAATAAAATAAGATTGAAATAAATCATAAATTACAGTAATACGGGCAAAAAGTAGGCCTGCGTTATATTCTTATTTATCAGGTATGGACAATTGTACATTATGGTTAACAGGGAGGCGATGTATACATCGTGGCCATATCGTAATTAGCCATACTGTTACGGGCGCCGAGCAAACCCACCTCCGACCAAGCTGGCGTGCGGACCACGGGACAGTTGCACGAGGCAGAGCGAGAAAGACAATATGATGACTTGCGTCGATGCTGGAACCGGCGAGGCGATCGGAACTGTCGCACTCATGCGTGTCAGATGTTACCGTCTCTGTCTACATCGCCAATATAGGCACTAGTTAACAGTGTAGAAATTGGGATATAAGACCAGATTATTGTCAGTATTGTATTCACTACTGAAGAGAGCTATTATTATAAATACAAACCATCAACCTAAGAAGACCTTTTACTATAGTCCACTATAGACCCCAGTCCAGTACTATCCAGTACAGTTTTGGACCTTCAGAAGCCGGATCAGACCCGAACCAGTGACATGAACTCTTCTGAACCATGGGCGTGACCAGAAGCCAGGGTGATGTGGCAGATCTGGAAGAGCAGAGGCGCTTGGCCGAACAGCGTGAAGAAGACCTACGTCGCGAGAATCTGAGGCTTGAACAAGAGCGACTGAGAAGGCTGTCATTGAAGACCACGGTACTACCACCGCCATCACAGCCGTCGTCGGTACTTCATCAGAGCTTCTCCAGGGAGAGACCGGAGACCAGTACAGAACACCGCCACGCTCCATACGCTCGCAACGATCTAATGCAAGCGCCACTGCACGGCGGCGAATGGCTGAACTAGAAGCCGCTGAGAAGCTGGCAACCCTGGAGAAGCAAGAACGCAACATCGAAGCTGACCTAATACAGAAGCGGCTAGCTGTCGAGATGTCAGCAATCGAAGAGGATCACGAGACGCTGGCACGAAGACCTACCACCACGAGCTGATAATACCCAAAGGAAGGTGGACAACTGGCTGCGCACGAACCCGCTGACCAGTGCTAGACAGCAGATCCAATTAGAAGAACACAATTCAATTGGAATCCCACTGGAAGAACAGGTTCATGCAACGCACTCAAGAGGAAAGCTTCGAAATCGAGCTAGACAAGATCAAGTTGGCTCACCCGATCCCTAGAGCGAGTCGACTTTATAAACTGGATCCAGTATTAGAAGACAACCTACTGATGCTGAGAGTCCGAGGTCGAATCGAGGCATCGAACGCCTCCCCAGAAACGAAGCGACCTATCATTTTAGACGGTCGTCACCCCATCACGAAGCTCCTGGTGCTACGCGAACACAGCGCTGCCGGCCACGCTAACCGAGAACGTGTCACGAACGACCTGCGTCAGCGATTTTGGATATTGCACCTACGACCTACAGTACGTGCAGTCGAACGTAACTGCGCCCTCTGCCGGGTGCGTCGAGCCAGGCCGCACCCGCCATCGACCGGGCACTTGCCACCTGCCCGCCTTGACCCATTCCACAGGCCGTTCACGAACTGCGGCGTCGATTATTTCGGGCCGATGATGGTCCGGATAGGAAGACGCCATTAGAAGAGGTGGGGCGCCCTGTTCACGTGCCTTACTACACGAGCCGTACATGTGGAAATTGCCGCTTCGCTTTCAACGGATTCGGCGCTGATGGCGTTGCGAAGGATGGCTGCGCGACGAGGATGGCCGCGTCTAATGTATTCTGATAACGCGACCAACTTCAGAGGAGCGGACAAGGAACTGAGAACCGCTTATGCAGAGTGGGCGCCCGCCTTACAAAACGAAGGAATGTTACACAGAATGCAGTGGCGTTACATTGCTCCTGGAGCTCCAAATCAAGGAGGATGTTGGGAGCGAATGGTGCGCTCTGTAAAAACAGCCCTACGCGCGACGTTGCGAGAAAAAGCACCCCCTGAAGAAGTACTTCAGACCCTGTTAACAGAGGCTGAATTTTCTATCAACGCCAGACTACTGGCATACGTAAGTGTGAGCTCGGACGATCCAGTAGCGCTTACGCCCATTTCCTTCTGAGGACATCCATGGGCCTGCCAACCACCGGACCCTGTGCTGAAGTCGATCGGTGGACATGAAGAGCCAGCCAAGCGCTTGCGGATAACTTTTGGAGACGCTGGGTACGGGAATACCTTCCAGAATCGGTACCGCGAGGCGAACCGACCAATAATAGAAGGCCACTGCAAGTCGGAGATGTCGTCGTGGTAGTCGACCCTACGCTACCAAGGAACGTCTGGCCGATCGGGAGAATCGAACGTACCTAGTCGGTTTTTAAATACTGTCACTGGCCATTTATTTTAAAAATAGAACGCCTAGAAAAAAAAATGAAATGGTGTTCGATTTTCAAATATTTTTTGATTAATAATCTGCCAAATCACAATTACATTCATTCATTTTTTACGATGGAGTAGACTCGCAAAGAGGACCGAGTAGCAGTAATTGCATTGCATCGTTGCGGCCATCCACCGAAGGCGATATTCAACTTGCTTCAAAAATTAAAAATCACGAAGAGGTTCCTGTACCGTACCATCAAGAGGTACAATGAAACCTCTAGTGTCGATGACGAGAAAAGAACTGGCAGACCTCGTTCCGTTAGGACTCCAGGGGTCATCAAAGCAATCAAGGCGCGTATTGCAAGAAATCCCGTCCGCAAGAAGAAACTGATGGCTTTGGAGATGGGATTAACCAGAAGTACCGTAAAAAAGTACTCAATGAAGACCTGGGACTACGAGCTTACCGAAAAAAGAGTGGACATCTTCTGAACGCGCGTCTGATAGCTATGAGAGCCAAAAAATTTAAAGTTTTGCTAAAGCGGTACGCAAGAAACAGACACCGCGATATCCTGTTTACAGACGAGAAAATTTTTAATATCGAAGAGAATTACAACAAACAAAATGACAGGGTGTATGCTACCAGATCTGCGGCCGCTGTAAATGCCATTCGTAGAGTGCAGCACGGCCATCATCCATCATCATTCATGATTTGGTTGGGAGTGTCCTACTATGGCCCTACTGAAGTGAATTTTTGTGAAAAAGGTGTCAAAACCAGTGCACGGTTTTAGATCTCACAGTAAAAGATCTGCCCCAGACACTCTTTGGAGGACGGCCATTTGTGTTTCAACAGGACTCCGCACCTGCTCATAAGGCCAAAATAACTCAGGAGTGGTTCGTGCGCCAGAATATCGAGCTAATAAGGCATCAAGATTGGCCCTCATCTAGCCCTGACCTCAATCCACTGGATTACAAAATTTGGCAGGAATTGGAGGTGAAGGTCTGTTCTAAGCCTCACAAAAATTTGAGCAGCGTAAAGTCATCATTGATTAAGGCAGTGGCCGTATCGACATGAATATGGTCCGTGCTGCTATTGATGATTGGCCGCGAAGATTGAAGGCTTGTGTGAAAAATGGTGGCAATCATTTTGAATAAATTTCGTGTTTAATGAAAGCTAATTAAATTACCTTTTTTTAAAAAAAAACCTTTTTTGAATATCATGACTAGTTTTCATTTTATAGCCAATTTTGTTTGTGACAGAATTTAAGCACCGACTAGGTACTTGCCCGGGACCAGATGGCGGCATCAGAGTTGCCGACGTAAGGACCAAGACCGGTATTTTCAGACGCCCGGCCAGCAAGCTCGCCGTCCCAATTCAGGAGACTGCGCAGGCTGCGTCGAGGGGAGAATTGTTACGGACGCCGAGCAAACCCACCTCCGACCAAGGAAACTAGCTGGCGTGCGGACCACGGGACAGTTGCACGAGACAGAGCGAGAAAGACAATATGATGACTCGCGTCGATGCTGGAACCGGCGAGGCGACCAGACCTGTCGCACTCATGCGTGTCAGATGTTACCGTCTCTGTCTACATCGCCAATATAGGCACTAGTTAACAGTGTAGAAATTAGGATATAAGACCAGATTATTGTCAGTATTGTATTCACTACTGAAGAGAGCTATTATTATAAATATAAACCATCAACCTAAGAAGACCTTTTACTACAGTCCACTATAGACCCCAGTCCAGTACACATACCATAAAGCTTGAAATAATAATGAAAGTGTTTCAACAGATCAAAAAAAATAGAATGCAAAAGCTTATATGTTTGTACCATTGACGAAAATTTTGCTTATAATATTATCATAATAATCATAACTATAAATTTATGATAATAAGTCTCTATTAAATAAAATTAATCATAAATTACAGTAATGAGGGCGGTAAGTAGGCTTGCGGTATATTTTTATATAATATGTATGGACAATAGTACGCAGTAAATATTGTAAAATGTCGTGACCATACCATGAGACATGAAAGTATGATATAAGAATGAGTTTCAGTAAAAAGTCAAAAAACGGGTGAAGCGGGGAGGAGCTTGTTAGGTTGCTGGTGGTATAAATTGGGAAGCGTAGCAAAGCTAGGGCAAGAATTCATGATTTGGCCAGTCAGATCATGGTATGAACAATTCTATGATGTGGCCTCGACATACATATAATATGTACATACATTACAATCCAGGAAATGCTAGGCAATGTACCAAATAACTTTATTGCAACATAAAAAAAACATTTCGTCACGACGTATACTTATGCCAGAGAGGTTTCCTTAATGGAGACCGTCAATAGAACAATCATGGATCCTCTTTCTACCGACTTCCACTGATTTTAGCGTTGCTTTATGGATTTTAGATTGTTAATTGTAAAAAATGTAGTATCCATTTCTTTATTTTTTATTCCGAGTTTTTTATTTAACCATCAACACTTGAAGAGACACAAGAGTTATAAAATCATTTCAATCTGTTTGAATTTTTATAAGAAATAATCTAGTAAAATTTAGATATTCTTTTACACATTGCTTAAAAATAAATGCCCTGATATCACTACATGGTTGCATAATCTGTGTATAATATGCGTACATAAAAGCTTGCAATTTTGTCAAATATAATATTTAGCTTATTTGGAACTTTATTAATTTACTTGGCTAGTTAAATTCTTATAATTTATTGTGAGAAGAGAGTTGTGTGCACAAGAAAAAAAAGTTACAAATAGTTTCCTTAAGACAAATAGAAAATATTTGATATTTGAGACTTTAATACATTTTTCTGTAAAAAAATAGCATTTGAGATTCACCAGTAGGAAAAAGATAATTTTTTCATTGGGTTGATAGTTTAGATAACTGCTTTCTTTCATAGAGCACTGAGTTCTAATTAATTTGTAAATATGTGTCATGTGATGTGATGGATGAGGCAAGGTGTGTGTTATTTGGTCTGGTACAAAAACTACGAGGTAGGTAGCACAAACTACCTTGATCCCTGATACTAGGATCACAGTTTAAAAATCCGTACAGTTGTCCAACGAAAGTGATCAAACATAGCAATTGTGCGGAACCTGAGGTGCCAGACGCGGAAATTAATACAATTTTCGAACAAGCAGGAGTCTCGCCCCTCAAGCTCCGCACAACCGCCATTGGACAACTGTATGTATTTTTAAACTGTGCTAGCATCCTATATGCCAATTTTTCATGAAATTTTTGTCTAGCTTTAAGTATCACAAATAGTAATATTAGTGTTTATACAAGTACCTACAATGAGCACCAGTATTAATATCTGCAACAAGCATTAATCTTGAATTTCTGTCCAGTTTGGCACAATTTATGTCAAGAGCACAGCATAGAGGCTAGCTACATGAGGACACAATCACAACACTGTAAGGTGTAGTAAAGACATTTGATACCACAATCTTCTTGGTCATCTGCTGTAGATACATTGGATCGTGTCTTGTGTGGTGGCGGGGGTCTCAGGTACACACTGTCTACTTTATCTCCAAACTTGTTCTTCTCCCACTTGCCTTCAGAGAGCTTATTGTTTAGGTTACTGCCCATCTCATTATTTTCAAGATACTCCTTGTCATTACCGTTTGTGTCTCCAGATGCTTCCTGAAAATATATTAAGTTAAAATCTAAGTTAACATGACTTAAATGACTGCACAAGATTCTTCAAATTTATTGAAGCTTATGACCAAGGTTCAAGAAAAGTATTGCAAGGGCAAGTGCATATGTAACTACTATATTCAATAAACCTGCAGGAATAAGATTTCTAAAGGATATATTTATTGACCAAGGTTCAAGAAAAGTATTGCAAGGGCAAGTGCATATGTAACTACTATATTCAATAAACCTGCAGGAATAAGATTTCTAAAGGATATATTTATTGACCAAGGTTCAAGAAAAGTATTGCAAGGGCAAGTGCATATGTAACTACTATATTCAATAAACCTGCAGGAATAAGATTTCTAAAGGATATATTTATTGACCAAGATTCAAGAAAAGTATTGCAAGGGCAAGTGCATATGTAACTACTATATTCAATAAACCTGCAGGAATAAGATTTCTAAAGGATATATTTATATATATAAGTATATGTTACTGCCAAAACCCAATTTTAGGACAAACTAGTATATATATGGTAAGATTGTATTTTTTTTAAAACTCAAGATTTTGCCTCCCTTCGCTTCACTCCTCCTCGATTCGCTCATTGTTGCACCTACTTTGGCCTTTATATAAAGAAGAGCACCTTGCACCCTTCATTAAAAAGATCAGATTTGCAGAATTTAAACATGCAAGTTATTATTTTATGATAATTTATCAGATCAAAGTTAATTTACACATAAGGTTGAGATTGTCAATACGACAGCAGCAAGTTTGATTTAGAGAATAGAATAGCAGCTTGGAAAACTAACAACATACCTAGGTTACCATTACCAGTATTTTCTGAACAACAGAAATTAAAAGATTGTTTTCTAAGCCTTATGTTAGCCCCCACACAATCAAACCTACTTTGTTTTCTTCCTTGTCTCGTTGAATAAAGCTAGTTTTCTCTTTGTCATCAGAACCTGGAGGGTCTGTTTGTGTCGCCTCAGCGGTGGCCGTAGCTCCTGCAATCGCTGCCGCCGCTGCTGGGGCTCTCGGCCTGTCAGCCACAAGCAATGTTGTAGCTTCTTCGTCCCTCTTTTTGTGGGTTTGAGCATGTGAATCACCGGACATACTGCAACAAAGGTGATACTGCGTTAGAACGATCACGAATACTTTCTAAAACCAAGTTGATCGCAATGGGTGCATCAGTCCCATTTTGTCTAAGGCGCTGACATACAAAGAAATGAATGTAAACAAAAGGTCCCTATCGAATTTCATTGCATTATACGCCACCAGGCTTCATTTACACCTCGTTAATGCTGATTCTGAATCCAGTTCTCCAGAAAGACGGCGCCATGTGGTTATGATTGTCTCAAAATTGTTGTTTTCTTGCATTTTGGCACAAAAAAGATCAAAAACAAAATCCAAAGAAGTTTCACATCGGGTTGACTGACTGCGTTCGATTGTTGACTGAGTATAGTATGGATGGATCAGTGTTGCCAGTGCCTTGTCCACAAAAGTAACCCAAGACTGTTCGAAAAGTAACACTTTCACAAGAAAAGTAACGCTTTTTTATTATTTTCGTATTTTTATACAACATGCACAATTTTATTTAGTACTTTCATCATATACCTCTAACTATCTCAGCATTTTCTTAGTGGTTAATTTTATTCGTTGGGTGTAATCCTGCAAAAAAATTGGTACAATAAAATTATTTTTACTTACGTGATCATTGAAGAAGAAATTAATGAGGCTTTAAATAAACTGAATGAAAATTTAATAACAACTGGCCACTGCTTAGATATTATTAGTCCTTACACATTTATTTAATATTTATACCTACAGCAAAAATTATTTATAAGATAATAGGGAAGAGAATAGAGTATACACCTATACCGGGTGTAAATAAAGTGTGACCTTTAAATGAAACCACATACTAATCTTCGGAGAAGAAGATATTCAACTGTAACTTAAAGACTTTATTTCGTAGTAAGAAGGTTTATTTTAGAACGCTGCACCGTAACAGCTGTTTTACGGAAGACGCTGTTTGAAAAAACGCCCTTATGTGTCGGTGCCTTAGTTAGAGTTCAGGCTTTTATGTTTGAAACTCAAATATTTTCTAAACTAATAGTTAGCGCGGGTTTGTTTCTTGGGAAAGTGGTTCAGTATGATCCGTAGAATATGTAACTGTTTTTTGTTTTCATTATTTTTCTCCCGTAAGTTCAACCTACTTATGGGAAACGGAGGAAATCGAGTTTTATTACAAAATAAGAACAGAAGATCGTTTTTGGTAACTGTACTATAAAATATGACAGAAATTCTTTCATGGTAACAATTTAAAAATATTTATAAGTCCACTGAAATATTTACTAGTTTGTGAAAAGAGAAAATTTTCTTCCTTTGTAACCGGTTCCAAATACAGTTACATAGGCGGCCGAAAGGAGAAAATTGACTCTGCCGCCACGCCGCCGCGCCTCGCCGATCTGTCAGTCAGTCGGTCATTTCCATCATTCATTGTGGCAAAAATATGTACACGTTCATCTCGCTCTTTCTGTTTTCTCATTCTAGCCGTGCGATAGAGAAAGATATTAAATTATAGCTTTGGTTTACTTGCAATGCTCAATTGCCAATGTTAAGAAATGCCCGATACCATAGAGATATTGACTTATGACAGTTCCTCTGAGCATGATACTTGCTTGCGTTCCGTTTCATCTTGATTTTTAATTCAACTTTTAAGAATTTGTAAAAAATTTGAAAATTTCTCCGTAAAGTAACGTAAAAGTAACATTTTCAATCATGTAACGTAAATGTAACGTAAAGGGGTCCAAAAGTAACGTAAAACGTTACAAAAGTAACGTTCTGGCAACACTGGGATGGATTGATTGATCACATTATCACAGTCTTTGGGTGCGGTTATGAGACCACAAAAACTACAATATACACCAATAAACACCAACGATTCGTTCATTAGCCACAGAGCACATGAATCTTTGGGAAACTTGGGAAAAATGGGCTGTAAAACGTGTTGTGCGGCTAACTTCAGGGCACAACAAACAACAATGCTTTCCGAATGAGGATAGCAGTGCTAAAACTACTCACGCCCATGAAGCCATTCCGAATGGGAAATGGCGTCCATCAGTGCTTAAACTTATGATCCATTCGGAACTCTTTTAAACACGACGTAGATGATGACACCTTGTCAGTGATAGAAAAATTTACCTCAACTACAATTTTAAGAAATTTGATAACATTACGTGAATACCTACAAAGGGTATACTTTACCTACGTGTTGTGCAAGAGTTATTTGCGCCTCACTGAGAGCAATCATTACGTGTTTGTTTGTTCTTTCGTCAAAGATCCTTTTTTCTGGGCTCGTAATTATTTGGTGCTATAAATTTAGGCCCAAGAAGCAAACTAAAATCTCTGATCCAACGTTCAATATTAAACTCTTATACTACGAATAACCTATTTTTGAAATTGCCACCGGCCGGCTGTCACTTTTGATAGATCACTCACAGTGCTTACGCTCAAAAGCATGGGCGATGATAGCACAACATGGCGGCCTTAATGATGTCATTCATGACGTCATAGCAACCATTTTAGGGCTATCGTTATCGGGCTAACGTTGACTCGGAATGACGATAGACGGGATGTAATCGATTAAGTTTTGAATCGGAACGCGCTTTGGGTATTATTTTGTCTATGCTATGGGGGCCGGGGCCGGTTGAAGAATGTGTTTGTGTTGTGGTTTATGGTCGGTAACGAAGTCCATGGATTTGTTCGGTTTATTTCGTTTATGTATTTTTGTGACCGTTATTACAACGATAGCTGAAGTAGATTATTCTGTTTATAGTCATAACCGCACTTTTAAGTAGGTAGCACAGACATTAATGAACAAGTTTCATGATGTCGATAATACCCAAAGATATAGGTATAATATAGTGCAGACCTAACATTAATATTATGTATAGTAAACGCATAGACTCGACGCGTGGCTATTTTAGCTCAGTGAACTTTGGGCTCTTTTAAATATAAATATTCCTTGTTTCCAAACAAAATATATACTAGAGATTAGTTTAGGAATTAACAAATATGTTCCAAGCATAAGCCAGCCAAAACAACCCATTCTTATACGTTTATTCGTACAATGAAGCCTAGATTTAGCTTATTTTTTGTATGGAAAATTGCCACGCTATTTAATCCTTATGTTTGCTACTTAGTAATAATGATATGTCTGTGATAATACCATATTTAATTTCATAGGATTAAAACATAGACCAAAACCAAAAAAGTGGCGAAAAACAATTTTTAATCCGTCGATAAATGAATGCGAAATAGGTTATTTAAGTTAACATAGTCTAGCGCAGAATGACTGCGGGAGATCGACCCCGCTGTGACGTCACGCTACCGCGCAACTCCGCGTCTTGGTTGTTATTTTGCGTATAGCTGTTCAATAAATGCTATATCAATATAAAAGATACACGTATTTTACAACTAAAATTTGAGTTTAGTTTTATAAATATCTATTTTTATAATCTAGCACCATGGAAGTAGACTTTGTTAAAAGACAAAGTGATGATTTGCCCAGAATAGATTATATTTACGGTGAATACGGCAAAAAGTGTTATCGATCCATGATACTGATCACTTAGAAAGCCTCCAGTATGAGTTTGGCTGCATAAATAAAAGTCACTTTATATCAACGCATGTGGTAGAGCTGATGCCAGGCTCAACTGTGGAGGTACAGTGGAGCCCACATCAAGCTATACACATTAAGTATAAGCTGACCTCTCATTGTACGGGGAGCCTATACAATGAGAGGTCAGCTTATACTGAAAGTGTCTAGCTTGATGTGGGCTCCACTGTACCACCATCTTACTTGCAAATCCTCCCGAAGTTATTCGGGGGAGAGTAAGAGAACAGCTCTCAGGCAAAACCAGGTGGCCCACCATTGCCTGGGACCGATGGATGGCGGTATATCCATCCCCAATTGCCGAGCCTTATATAAAACAGACTGGTGACAGGCAGCGGCGCGGCGTCACTGGTGCAAGGGTTTCAGTACCGCGCTCATTTCATTTCCGCAGCATTTCTTCCAGGAGGGCCGCCAAGAGTGGTGAAATCCTGGAAAGGCCTATGTCCAGCAGTGGACGAAACAGGCTGATGGATGGATGGATAGCCTAAACCACTGGTCCAAGAGACATGAAGCCTTTAGGGTGTGTTCTTTGTGAAGTGTGGTGTGTGTGGGTATCCACTAAGAAAGGGTTTTTCGAAATTCTACCCCCAAGAGCGTCAAATAGGGGGTTGAAATTTTTGTGAAACTTTTTGTTCTCTGGGTCGATTAACTCAAAAATTGGTACCTACTCCATAATACACATACTCTTCAATTAAAATTAATAGGGCTTCGAAAATCTTACACGGCATGGTAGACGGGCGCATGTCGCACAGGGCGTAGGGGGAGTGCCCCTACTGCGCGCGGCGCGGAATCGTTTACCTACTAGTAAGTTGATAGGATTTTTCTGAGGTAGAGGTGTATCTGTAATATGTTACTGATATTTTAATTATTATGTTAGAATTCGAAGTCCTGACTGACTGACTGATATATCAAGTCACAGACTAAACCGCTGATGCTAGAGACATGAAATTTGGAGCATGTGTTCTTTGTGAAGTTTAGGTATCCGCTAGGAAAGGTTTATTTCGAAATTATACCCCTAAGAGGGTGTATTAGGGGGTTGAATTTTCTGTTCAACTTTTAATTTTCTTAAAATTTTAGATATTAAATACAATAGAAGTAGTCTGGTGTGTATTATACTTGAAGGAAAAAACAAAATACCTACAATATATATATTGTTTAAAAAAAGAAATAAGTACTGCGGTAGGTACAGTATTTCGTTGTAAAACCATACAACTATCATTCCAGAGATTAGTTTTACGGAGTATTTCGTCCTTATTGCTTTGCTTGGGATATTGTCAATTTGTATACCTATGTATATCATACCTATTATAACCTGTCTATATTCAATTGAGGGGAAGTGAAAGCGCTTATAATGTTAGTTTCTGAAGAAAATAATATGTTATTTGTTTCCTGTAGGCCTCGCGGGCAAAGCCACGGGCAGAGGCTAGTTTAATTATAGAATAAGATATTAGAGACGACCCCTAGGATACATAGAGTTTAATGGATCGTACGGGTCAAGTTAGTACGGTCGTTAATAACTGCATGTGGAAAAAGCTCGGAACGCTCAGGGCACGAGTCCTACTCGCACTTGACCAATTTTAGGGTTCCATACCTCAAAAGGAAAAATCGGAACCCTTATAAGATCACTTTGTTGTCCGTCTCTTTGTCTATCCGTCCGTCCGTCCATCCATCCGTCCGTCTATCTGTCAATACCCTTCATTACCTACCGCTCGCTAGCTCCTGGATGCCTGGATGCGTACCTACTGTTACGAGCTGGGGTTCGGAATAAATTAATTTTATACCAATTTGTACAAGAAACCACTAACTGTCTTTATTTGTAATCACACACACTATTTAAACACAACTGAAACTTGATAACAACTGAAATTACTAACTGGACCCAGTGGACTCGCTGGAATGCCTAATTTGTCCGTACTATAATTTCGCAATATTTCACAACCACTCACTAACTAGAATCTTTACCGGGTTATTTTCGCTCTATACAGTCGTACTTTACTAGTCACTACTAGAGTTGTCCTTTAGTTCAC
Organism: Ypsolopha scabrella; assembly: GCA_910592155.1. Classification (NCBI taxonomy): domain Eukaryota; kingdom Metazoa; phylum Arthropoda; class Insecta; order Lepidoptera; family Ypsolophidae; genus Ypsolopha; species Ypsolopha scabrella. The sequence goes on from OU342960.1 coordinate 14,843,878, forward strand.
TAATTTTCGTTTAAAGTTCAATATTCATTTCAACACTTTTTTATTTTTCTTATTACGATCACATAATCTAAAACAATTTAGTTACGCCTATGAAAGTATTTTTCTTACGGCCCACGGGGCCCTAAAATAAAGGTGGGCAGTTGCATATTATTGTCTGTTGGAAAATCCGGTCCTGACCAGTACAAGTAGCCTTTAGTTTGGTAAGTTCAAAAGTTCTGACGCTGATAGACGGAGGTTCGGTTTGAACCATAGACATAAAATAAATATAGGTACGAGTATTATAGTCCGAACACAAGGTAACATAATAATCACATAATAATTATTTCTTTTTAGGGTCGCGTACCCGAAGGGTGCCAAGCGGAACCCTGTTAATAAGCCTCCGCTGTGTGTCTGTCTGTCCGTCTGTCACAGGGCTCTACAGCTTCAACCGTTATATTGGCGTATCAGTTATTTTCTAGGCCTTGCCCCTGAAGTGTAAAGCGATGGGTGATTACTCTCAATAAACATACATAGTTTCATCTTAAATATGTACTGAGCCATTTATAGTTTTTCGGGACATTTATTTATTCAAATAAGTCAATATAATTATTTGTTCGTAAAATACATGTCGGCCGAGGCTCTTATATTTATTATATTATAATATCCTTAAATGTTATAATATCAACTGATGCCGGCCCCAATATTTTTTTGATTCTTTTGTGTATATACTATAATAAAATAAAAAACAAAAATAAATGTTATGTCTGTGATTAAAACAAATATAATATAGTGCTAGCGGTACGCCCAAAATAGTTGCAAATGGTGTTAAAGTAATGAAAATCGGAACTATAGATCTTTAGGACATACGGATCAATTTGATCCGAGCACGAAAAAAAGGAGAGGTGTTATGTTATGACGTCATCTTTTTTGTATGGGAAAAAAAATCGTTCTGAAACATATCGTGTGTGCTATTAAATGAAAAGACATTTTGAGCCCATTCTAAAACTATATCACAACATTAGGTTTCATTAACTTGTTTTTGGGCTCCTCCAGATACGATAAGGTACGGTTGAATATTTTCTTTTGTAAAATATACCTCAAATGATACGTATTATCCTCATATCAAACCTCAAGAAAGCATTTTTTTATTTATTTTTCATTATTACAAGGTGTGACAGTTTGTTAAAACTACGAGACTTATGGATGGAACTGTACTCAAAATGCTGTTTTTATTTTTAAAGGGAATTTTATTTAATAAAGTTTAGTGTTGAGATTGTCGGCACTTGGTAGAATTTATCAGACATTGTTGTGATTGATGGAAATTCTTGTACTTTTCCACAAATAATACTTATTTAATACTGCACTATATGTGCTATGCAAAATCGTTTATTGCACGGACATCTAGCAATACAAACATTGTTTAAAATATGTATTTACGTTAATTTAAAAGCCCCTGATGATGCTTAAATAGTGAAACCGGTTGGGTAGTGTAGTATTAAATATTATATGTGGAAAAGTACAAGTGTTTTCATCACAACAATTTAAATAATTTAATTTTAAAATTTATGTAACTTTTTAAAGAAAAATATATTCAAAAACCGTGTCGCCTGTGTTTTTTGCAGTCCATCCGCCCTTTTTAGATTTCTTTTTAAGAGGAGTGGATGAAGAGTCAGCACTAATCATTGTGTTCTATTTCTATTTGATATAAAGACAACGAAGACGCACTTCAACTTGAAAAATTTCAACCAGTAATGTGTATATTATTTGTAATATTAATGAAAATGTAAATATTTTCATAATTGCTTTATTGAGGTTCGATATGAAGAAATAAGTATCATTTGCGGTAGGTATATATAATCTTCAACCGTATTGTATCTGGAGGAGCCCAAACTTGGTATGTTTTGAAAATGATTTTAATTTTAATGTAAAACAAGTGAATGAAATGGAATGAATTGATATATTTTTAGATTTGGCTCAGAAAGCCCTTTCATTTGATACCAATAAAACAATTTTTACCCGTACAAAAAAAAATTACGTCATAATAACAACTCTACTCTTTTTCTTTTTCTTGCTACGGGTCAAGTTGATTCATATGGCCTAAAGATCTATCTTTCCGTTTTTCATGCCTTCTGTTCACAGAATTTCGGTTGGCACAAACCTTACATTACTCACTACAAACGGTACGGTGACGAAATTACTTAACGAACGACTTATTTGTCAAGTTTTTCTTACAAATCCGAAGGATCAACTTTTGGTTTAAAGCAGGAGTGCTCAAACAGTCGATCGCGAACGCTATCCGCGTCTATCGCCAGCAATTTATTATGTCGGGACCAGATCACAGAATTGAACATTTCATGAAATGGTCCACAATGGTCGCATTTCATGAAATATTACATTGTTTGTTGACCATTTTATGATATGGATTGACCAAATCAATGATTAGAGATTGTTTGATGATATAATCAAAAAATATTATTAATTTCATGTTCTGATCGACAATATCATGAATTATAAAATAACAAATTTGCTATAGACTTCCAACAAAAAGTCAAAAATAGGTACGATGACGAGCGGAGCGAGGAGGAGCGTGCTAGGTTGCTTGTGATCATAAATTCGGGAGCCGAGCGAAGTGGAGCGTAGCGAGGCGACCCCTTTAGTTTTTACAGATTTCACGATATTTGAGCAGATCATGATATGGTCAAAGGTCGCTAAGCAAATTGTTAAACATTGAACATTTAATGAGCTGGTCAGTGACAGTTGACTATTTCGTGAAATGCGATCATTTCATAAAATGGTCGACTATTTCATGTAATGTTCAATTCTATGATCTGGTCACGACATATAAATAGTCCTCATTTCTAACATAACATTGAATATTTACGTGACAGAGCTAAGAAAGACATTTGAGAGACGTTTCTCTGACTTTGATAAACTGAAAAATTTTGTCACTTTCATGAGTTATCCGTTTTCTTGTGAAGACGCTAAACATCTGCTACTGAAATATCAAACATCTATTGAAAATGAGGTATTGTAGATGATTTCGGACATACATACATTAAGATGTATCTCAAATCCAGAGCAACTTGTGCCAATTTCTTGTCTTTTATATCTGAACTCAAATACCCATGTTTGAAAGAAGTAGCTACTCATTTAACAGGATTGTTTGCATCGAGTTATTTTTGAGAGTCTGCATTTTCAGAATTCTAAATTATTAAATCCAAATATCGCAATCGACTCACTGACGGACGCCTGACATCATGCTTACGGTTGGGACTCAACTCAGTAACTACGTACCATCCAAGGCATATTTTAAGGTATAAATGGGTGGGCAACTGCCTCCCCAGTCGCGAGTTTTGCCCCCCCAGTGAAAGCCGTTTGCCCACAAAGTAAAAACGCAGTTTTTTTTTTAATTTTACAATATTTGCGGATATATTGACAATGGAAAACAGGATAAAACGAACGTAGTCGAGCAAAAAGACGAAGTTGTAATATTTCTCACTTCAAGAATTCAATCAATCGAAGCTGTGGTGGCCCAACGGATAGGGAGGCATGCTGGTGAAACTGGCGGGCGGCCGAGGTTCTATTTTCTGTATTTTTTTATTTTGTTGCCTTCCACAAATTATTCTATAATTCGTTTTATATTTAGGTTGTACTTTAAAAGCAAAATTTGGTGTCCGTGTTAAGTGCTTCTTCAGATAAAGTCACGGCCGGTAGGCCTACTAAAGTACCCGAGTTCATACTGTAGACTAGATAACTTATGAATCTCCAGTGCCCCCCAGTAAAAATTTCTTAAAAAATGTCTTGGTACCATCCCACTACCATTCTATGACAAGTACGAGAATTTGAATCACAAATTCTGTTTTAATGATGATAGATGCAGTGCTATAAATCATCATTAAAACAGAATTTGTGATTCAAAAGTTACGACTCCTTCACCTATAAGTGTAAGCATCCCTGATTTAAAGTCTCCGAAAACAATAATAATATTCTGCCGTTAAAATACCCTTTTTATGTCTCGGCCCCTTAAATTTAGGGGTAAAATCCCCGCATCACTCCGAGGGCCGGAGTAAAAGTGTGTATTCATACCATAGATACCCTTCACGGAACACTCTACTATATAGGTATATAGGTGGACAGTTGAAATTTTCACAGAATACGTGTTATCTAAAACCTGGAAAAAAATTAATTAAAAACAATTGAAACCTCTAAAAATTTGCATTTTTTCAACGTGATTTGTTACATCTCTGAATATTATTTTCAAATTGTTGTACATACTCTAAAGTAAAATAATAAATAATAAAAATTAGAGTTTCATACTCAATAGTGCCGAATTGTTTGTCAGGCGCTACCATTTTTGGGCCATGTTTTCTGTTGCCTTAATGTTGGTCTAACAGGTGGTAGAGCTGATGCCGGAATCGACTGTAGAGGTACCACCATCTTACTCACAAACCGCCCCTGAAGTTATTCGGGGGAGAGTAAGACGACAGCTCGCAGACAGGCACAAAACCAGGTAGCCTACCAAGCCTGGGACCGTATGGCAGTATATCCATCTCAAACTACCGGACCTTAAATAAACAGACTAATGACGGAGAGCGACGTCACTAATGCGAGGGGATCCGTCACCGCGCTCACCAACCCGCCTGCCCAGCGTGTGCGAGTATGGGCATCTCTTCTCAAAATTATGTACGCTACAAATAAACGGCCCCCGGCAGCATCTCTGTTCCTGACTAGGTTGGTGGTCGCGGTAGCGATGGGGCAGGGGGTGCTAAGACGTAAGGCGCTGAGACGTGGTTTCTTACAAGGGCCTGATCCACCGATTTAAGGTCGCTCAGCGAGCTATGGAGCGGGCTATGCTTGGGGTATCTTTTATGGAAAGAACCCAAAAAAAGGAAAATGGAAAAAGACATGTTTGCTAAGTTTCTTGCCCTTCTTAGCAATACTAATCAAATGGTGCGGATGGTTGATTTTGATGCGGATTTTTATTTATGGTTTATTTTGTAAATTTTTCATCACATTTGTTCATTTCCTTATGTATATATAATATTTTTTGTATATATTTCCTGTATTTATTTATCAACTTATTTGTTCCTTGCATTATGTATAGGTATATACGAGTATAATAGTTTTATTCCTAGATTTCTCTATTTTATGCAGGTGTATAATTACATTTTAGTCAATCTAAATATTTTTTGTGTGTATTTCCCTTATTAGGTAGTAAATATTTTATTTTTTAAATATTCTAAAGATATTATATTGTAATGATTAACTTTGACATGTAGAAAGTATACTTTATGTATCTATTTTACAAAATAAATATTTTGAGGAGATCCGCTGGAGATCGAAAGTAAAACCGACATAGCCTGTAGAATCAGTAAGTTGTAGTGACAGTGTCACCGACATGATGGCCGTTGGGGCCGAAAGACTTTAGAATGGAGACCACGTACAGCAAAGCATAGTGTAGGCCGACTTTGTGACCTGAAGGACCTTGTAGGTGGCGGCTGGATGAGGGGGACGGCGGACCGCCATTAATGCCGAAATTTCAGAAAGGCCTATATCCCGCAGTGGACGAACACGGTCTGATTGATGGATGGATGGAATATTGCTATGTTTTTATACGAGTATACCATAATGATTTTAGGGTTCCGTGCCCCTGTTGTGTGGTATCTACCCTTTGTGTGTGAGACCGACTCGCACTTGTCCAAATAATTTTGCTCAGTACAGGGTTAAAAACAGAAAATCAATGAGTGATCGTGATGATGTCTCCATAAGTATGTGTACAATCTTGTGTGTAATCTAATAAAATAAAACAACAATGAGAAAACACAGAAATTATGCATCAATCACGTATCTTAGTACGATTCTCCAATATTTATTTCGTCGCTGGTATTCTCGTCTTATGGATCTGGCAATGAGCTACCAATTTAAAACGATTTACCAAGAATTTGCTTAATCGGAACAGGTATAGATAACTTATTTACTAGAGACTTACAGGTTGTACATGGAAGGTGACCGGTCCCTTGAATTGTCGTCTCGATGCGGATTGTACACAATATCCTTCTTGTGCTTATGGTGTTTCTTGGTCGGTATCCATAGTATACCGAAGGCTGTTTTGCTTTTGTTGCTTTTCGGTAAGTCGTACGAACTTGGCAAGGCTTTCGAAGTGCTGCTTGAAGGTATTGCGCTGGATTTCCCAGATGAGCCGAGAGTTGGGAGGCCGCTTTTGGATTTTCCGCTTTGCTTAGATTCGCTCTTCCCTCCGAATCCCAGAAGGTTGTGGGATTTTCCTCCGGGGCTCTTTCCCTGGATGCCGGCTCCAAGTTTCACAATGGAACCGGCCCCAGATTTATTATTTATGGGCGCCAGGATTGTCTCTATAAAACATAAGTGTTGATCTGAATGGGGCCAATTTAGTTTAAAGCTAGGAGGTAAAAAATGATTTCAATGTTGATACTACATTTTTGTTTCAAGAGCTCTATTAGAAATTGACGGCCGTCGTCGTTGTGATACTTTTGCTATCTTATGTTCTGCAATACCTAGATTAACAAATGCAGCAAAGGTTTCGAAAACGACCTATTAAGGGGGATCGAGGCAAATACTGCAAGCATTAAATTGTTTCGTTTAGGAAATATATTTGAACAAATCATCAGTGGTATAAAAATATGGTCTTACTAAGAGGATAAAAGGATGGCGGTCCCGTATGGGTTATTATTATATATTTTACAATTGTAACTTTCTGCCCGCCACACAGATATTATCCTAAGAGAGTTTGCAGACGGCTCAAAAAAGGCTCTATCGTACGAAAAAAAAAATATTACACAAACTCTAAGGTCTTCGAAGGTCCAAATGAACATAATTTGCAAAAACTTTAACATGTCGTCAAAGTATTTGATTGTACTGGCTACTCACATGATAGATCCTTCGACTCTAATTTGTTTTCACAACCTCACTTTCCATTATATTGTTATTAAATACACGATAGGCTCGTTTGATGCAACCTTGGATAAATGGCAAAGTGCACTGATAAGTGTGCACTATAACTGGGCTTTGATACACTGTAGGTTTGTAGCAGAAACGTGACTGATCTCGAAGAGAGCGGGTCGTACGAACGAGTATGTGACACGTATGCGTGCGCGCAGCCAACTGTGTTATACAAACTATACTGCACAGTGGTGCGATGCCACACGCGCAGGCTGGCGGAGATTGGTTCTGCACTCTTCCACTGTGTTTACTCACCACACAACCAACTTTCGCAATCTTACTGTGAATACCGAAATTACCAATTCGAGTTTTAGTTGCGTCATCGCATAGACCAGTCAGTTCTGACAATGCCTCGGCCTGTGGATGAGTGGCTTATTTTGGTGATGATGTTCATTTTATCAAACAGGTACTTAGTGACCTAAAATTCTATAAATCAAAAAGTGTTATAATATTAATTTGTTTATAATTGTTCATAAAAACATTAACTATTAATAATAGAATAGAGGGATCCTATCACGTGTTTCCATCCTACCTACCAAATAAATACCTATTTATCTACTAACTCGCAATCACTGTAAAGTCATAAATTTATTTAATACATAGAAACCTACGTATGTAAATAACCCGTAGTATGCAACGTTTTTAGTACTTACTTTACTTATACTTACGTTGGTAAACGTAGCTAGGTGAGCGAGACTTACATTTTTAACTTGGTCCAGCACCCACTGCGAGGATATAAGAAGTAATGTCTACTTTATATACTTGGGTAGACCACCTGTTTGAGAATGATCGATAAAGACTTGATATTTTATAAAAGTATAACATACATAAGAATGCGTCATTGAATAAAAATGCAAATCCCTGTATAAACGTGACAAAGACGTCGTGAACAACTCTTAAATTGGAGTCAGCCAGCTGGTAGCTATTCAGTAATTTGCCACATGGCATGGGGCATCTTCCATTGGATGTTGTATCCTGGCCAACCGAATATCTAATAAGAACGTGCTGTCGTGAAATGATAGGAACTTTTGTACTTTGTACTTACGGAACCCTTGGTGTGCGAGTCCGACTCGCACTTGTCCGGTTTTTTTACCCTTTCGTCGGATAAGTAACATAAATGATACATACACCATTTCGAATAATTTTTGACGAAGTTAAAGTTTTTCAAGGAAGTATTCATTGAATTCTATAACAATGGTGACAACATCTGCTCAATTATACCCCTGTTACTTGATATAGTCAACCTGTTATTAAGTGGCAATGAGATTTCATTGAGCGGTCACGAGTTCACGACCGTTGTGTGCCTACACCACAGCCTATCATCATCAGCCGCGACTTGGATGTCTTCAACCCTCCAAGTTTGTCCTCCAATAGGAAAATAAATTGCTATTCGTAGTTGAGGTGGAACTCTACTCCTATTGGTTTAAAATTTTACAGATTATACGTACGAAGTTAACGGAAAGCCAACTTCATTGCGAACTTTGTATAGATATTTTATCTCACGAAGTCCTTTTGGGTACGGTTGTAGTTATGGGCGTCGGAAGACGAAAGTCCAGGGTGGGGCAACCTTTCAAATATCAACGGGATTTATAGTTGAAAAATAAAAAAACGTACTTTTGTACAAACAAAAATTGTTAATCGGTCTTGTCTTTCATATGTCCGCTGTATGTGTACTTTAGTCGTGCTACGAAATCTCATTTATTACTGTCTCATTCCTTTTCCTGCTTGGGGAGAGTAAGAGAACAGCTCTCAGGCAAAACCAGGTGGCCCACCATTGCCTGGGACCGATGGATGGCGGTATATCCCTCCCAATTGCCGAGCCTTATATAACAGACTGATGACGGGCAGCGGCGTCACTGGTGCAAGGGTTCGGCACCGCGCTCACCAACCCGCCTGCCCAGCGTGTGTGAGTATGGGCATTTCTTCCAGGAGGACCGCCAAGAGAGGCGAAATCCTGGAAAGGCCTATGTCTAGCAGTGGACGAAACAGGCTGATGGATGGATGGATGGATGGACTATACTCGTATATCTACCTATAGTATTATTCTAATACACTATATATCAGCAGATTGACTTGTTTATAAGACCTGTTTTCAAACTTCGAGAAAGTTGGAAATTAAAAAACAGATTTTGTAGTTTGAATTATAGACGGAGGTAAGTATTTCGAATCTGATAGATTTTCCTGAATTTCCGAATATCGTGTAACTTGGTCAATGATAATTACTCGAGTAACCCTTAGCGACTGATATTTTAGTAAGGACAAAGGTAAGGTTTCGTAAGGGTTCAATTCCAAATTAACAGCCTATAATTGGTTGTCGTCAATTACTGACGCGATACCCGACAATCCTGTTACAATTCTTGTTTATGTCGTTACCAACGAAGCGGTGGAAAAAAGTTCAGTCACTAATAAAGTTTCATTCAAGGTGGATCTCTACTAATAAAATGTTTACAAAAGTAGCTAGACCTCACGAAAATTAAAGTTTCGCCGAATGCGATCATGCAATAGAAAATACTGCTATAGAAAAAGTACATAGGTACTTGATAAAAATGTGTGGTAGAGCTGATTTTTAGGGTACGTACCCGAAGGGTGCCAAAGGGGACTCATATTACTAAGCCTCTGCTGTTCGTTCGTCCGTCCGTCTGACACAGTAGACAATAGACACATGTAGCCATTTGAAATTATCACAAAACACTTATTATTAGGGATAGGATATTCGGATCGATATATACCCAAAAGATGAAAAAATGACAGAAAACGTTTGCAATTATGGAGTCGGCTTTTTAAAATATTATTTATTTAGATAGTAAAAGTACCGGAAATTACGGAATTGCTTAAAACGTTACAATATGATGTACCTAATACTTAATAGATGTAACCGTAAAAATATATTTTTCAGGCATTGTATAGAATTCCTAGGAATTTTTCAAAATGAGAAATAGATTTAGAGAAACAGCGCAGTGGCCTTCTACACTGTTTGACCTGTATCTGTTTGTCATATTAAAAATTTACCAGAAATTGTATACAATGCTTAAAAAACAAACATACATTTATTTATTTTAGGTAATCATCGTAACGTTTTAAGCAATTCCGTTATTTCCGTAATTACGGAATTGCTTAATAATAAATAGCATTTTAAGAAGCCGACTCCATAGTTGGAATTTTTTTTTTAACTTTAAGTAAATATCGATCCGAATATCCTATTCCTACTTATTACACTCTAAAGCAAAACAACAAATAATAAAATTCGGGAGAGGGAGTCGAATTGCCATTTTAGCGCCCTGTTTTTTGTCGCATTGGCATCTATATTGTTGTTTTTAGCATCATGTTTTTAGGGTTCTGTACTGTACCCGTATTGTGTGGTGGTACGGAACCCTTTATGCCCGAGTCCAACCCGCACTTGACCAAACTTATTTTTCCACGATTTCAAGGTTGTCTCTGTGGTAAAAGTTGTTTGTATAGACGACTACCATCTCTATTTTTTGCTTTTCGGTCACTAAAATGCAGCCTGTATGTTAACCTTATGTCAAATACAAGTAGATTCGTGGTCAAATAGCACTGTACCTTAGCACAGTCTTGAAATTGTTACGGAATATGGGCCCCATAATGGGTTAGGCTATCGAGCGCCGCGGTTGGTCGTTGCTCTCTTTTCAGTCCCTAGAGTGCCTTAAATGAAACACAAAATAGGTACGCCTATGTTAGTAGATCTATGTAAAATTTGGGTTGGGTTCATATTGTACGAAAGTAATCCCTTTAGGTACCTTTACGTAAAGGATACAATATGTACTAGTACCAATAAGTAATGTTTGGTGATTTCTACGCGCTCTTATAAATACGTATTCGTTGAAGAAAAAATGATAAGCAAGTACCTATAGATAAGGATATGATCAGCGAACTGCGCTTGTATGGGAGTTCAGACGAATAGAAGCCTTAAGAACAAGGCGTGAAATCACATAATGCCCTCCTTAGCGTTCATCATGTGCATTACAAGCTAGTTAGATCAAATAGTTACAAAAATATTCGGTGGACAAGTATGGTGGAACAATTCAACGTTCTAGGTAAGTACCTCGGTGGCGCAATTGGTAGCGCGCTTGTCTGGGAAACAAGAGGTCGCAGTTTCGAATCCTGGCCCGAGGAATTTTTCCAGATTCTTGTCTTTAGATTTGTTGCTAATTTATCCTTTCTGGTTTGTAATGCACTCTAATAATAATATTTAGAGTATTCCAAAGCGATGGATTTCGCAATAAAAAAATACTTAATCTTAGAAATGTTATTACTTATGGCAACACGCGACAATAATTTAATGTCTATTAGGCTTCCAAGTGTCCAGTGTGAATTTGGCTATAAACAAAAGACACTCGTATAAGGTTAACTGAGGTGAAATTCATTTATGCAGCCAAATTCATTCTGGATGTTAGGTAAGAGGTCAATATCACATATCGATAAATTTTTTCCCCATTTCGCAAAATAAATTATTGACGTCCCATAGTAATTCACTCGGGGTTGAGATTACGTTTGTAGGAAACATTATGAAAAGATTTTCAAAAATAGAAAGATAAAAGATTTTAAAATCTAACTTTGATACTGAACACTTACTGAGTCTACACTATGAATTTAGCTGTATAAATGAATGTCACCTTATATATAATGAAACTTTTGTTAATATAGCCAAATTCATACTGGAGACTCGGTAAGTTGTCAGGACCACGGTTCAATTACCCTTTTTGTGAAATATGAAAAACTTAATAAAGAGTAGACTTTCTATACTAAATGAGTCGAGGTTGTTCTTGGGGCACTACAAATATTTATTTTATTTCGTAAAAATGGTCATTGAATCTTAGTACTCACCACTTACTTAATTTCCAGTATGAATTTGGCTATATAATCTAAACGAAATTCACCTTACATAAAAATTGTAACTGGAAAAATGGCTTCATTTGATTATAAATTTAACTTTAACAAGTAAAATGTGGTCCGAATTGAAAGAAAATACAAAAGCTTATGGCATTTTCTTTGATTAATACATAATGTTTCTTTGCAAGACTTTGTTCTTACAGGCAACATTATCTGTTGACGCCATAACAGGTGGTAAAAACGAGATGGCCGGTGTACTTGCTAAGTATTTTTCCTAAAAGCTTTAAATGTGGTTTTATATTTCCAAAAATTTCAACGGGCATACCTGTACAAATTTCTTATAGTTTATAATTTTATTTATCTATCCTTAAATATTACGTATTGCTTTTTTATTACATCAAAATAGTTTTTAGACACTAAATTATTAAGATATACTTATAGAAATGATGCAAGCTCGTATTTATGTTTGTTCCTTCCTTTATTATTTGAGAACCAGTAAACAGATTTTGATGCGGCTTTCGGATTATGACTAAAGGGCGCGGGCACCGAACATTTTAGTGAAACAAGTCGGAGGAAAAGGTCCGAGGGCAGGGTCTCTCCTTCACATCAACCCGGCAATCCCCCGTGGGAAAAGTTGGTGAATGTATAAAACTATTTTATTTTATGAAGATTACTTACCAACCCAAAAGCGGCATGTGATGATCATCCTCAAAGTCCTCTCCCGTTGATTCTTCGTTACTCTTTGTACCAGATAAGCTACTTGTGACAGAAGGATTTTTTTGTTATTTAATTCTGGCTCTTAAATATCCATTAAATCTCAGCGCAAGATTTGTACACGAAAAAAAAATCATTGCTACAAATTATTTTAAAAATACCGGCCAAGTGCGTGTCGGGCCACGCGCAATGTAGGGCTCCGTAGTTGCCCGGTACATATAAGTTGGTCTACTAATACAGACCGCGCCAAACTTCTGGTCCCATACATTATAGGGGGCCAAAAGTTTGGCGCGATCTGTACTGGTAAACCTGTAAAGCCTACTTAGCTCTGATAGTTTTCCTTTTAAATTCATTATATATAGGTATATATACTACTTCTGTGAATTTTTTCACATTTCTATAAACAACCGTTTAGCCGGCAGGGGGACGAGGCGGGCGCTCGACTCTAACTAAAATTTTCAATTTAAAGCTTAATATTTCGCCAACGGATCCCTAAATCTAAAAATGGTTATGACGCACCCACAATGCTTTTAAACGGCCTATCCAACGATACCCCAAACTATGGGATAGACGAGAAAAAAAATCATCCCCAGCTTACAAGTATGAGTGGTACCCTTAAAAAATATTTTTTTATATATTTTATTTTACCATTTTGTTGGCGTGATTAATATTTATATCCATGCCAAAATACAGCTTTCTAGTCCTAATAGCCTCTGTGCTAAGCCGCGGACAGACGGACAGACGGACATGGCGAAACTATAAGGGTTCCTTGTCGGACTACGGAACCCTAAAAAAGATAGCGCTAGACAACGTTATAATTATGTTTGTAATAAATAACGATCGACTTTTCTTCTCTTTATTAATAACAGCTGATCGACTGTACATATAAGAATTTCTTTGTGGTTTTAAAAAAAACGGACTCGGACTCGCGCACGAAGGGTTCCTTACCATTTTGTATAAAAACGGCAAAAAAATCATGTCTGTTGTATGGGAGTGCGCAGATCCTACTTGCACTTGGCCAGTTTTAGTATTTGTTGTTATAGCGGCAACAGAAATACATCATCTGTGAAAATTTCAACTGTCTAACTATCACGGTTCATGAGATACAGCCTGGTGACAGATGGACAGAGAGACAGACAGACGGACGGATCTTAGTAATAGGGTACCGTTGGTTACCCTTTGGGTACGGCACCCTAAAAATACTATTAAAATGGCCAATACTAATAAAATTATTTGAAAAATTAAATAAGAAACTGTTTTTCGCAATATATGTATATATCAATGATTTGTCTGTTCTTCGCTTTGTGTCTTAGTTGTATGAGTCTGCGCATGATAAAAATTTCATAAATGATATTATGAGAATTTAATAATTTAAATAAATTACATGAGCCGCAACTGTCTCCACATCCACCTTCCTTCGATCGCCATGCAGTAAACCATTGTGTCGACACGGCTTCACGATGGCGCGCAGTCTATCATAGCCTATTGTGTACTGTAGCCTTCATGTACGTACAACATCCCTAATTATCTATGTATTTATGTGAAGATAAAACTTACCTTCGTATGTATATTTGCATGTATTCCCCACGCAATCCTTGTTAATATTATTTTGCTTGCAATAACTGATAAATAACTATTATGTTATTTTCACCGAAGCACATACATACATACAATAACACATGAGTAATTTTCTTGTGATCCCATAAGCATATGTAATGTATAGGTATATAGTATGGAACTGTAGAAGCTTTGCAGTACAAATCAGTGCGTTTCTAAGATTAAAATAAGACGTTATATCGTTGTTACAAGAAAAATTCAGGATCTCGAAGCTTGTGCCCCAATCGGGTCATATGAGATACTACAAGACGTTTTGTATTAGTTAATTAATGTATTATCCATCCATTCATCCATCAGCCTGTTTCGTCTACTGCTGGACATAGGCCTTTCCAAGATTTCGCCAATCTTGGCGGTCCTCCTGAAAGAAATGCCCATTACTCACACAGGCTGGGCAGGCGGATTGGTGAGCGCTGTGCCGAAACTCTTGCACCAGTGACGCCGCTGTCCGTCACCAGTCTGTTTTATATAAGGCTCGGCAATTGGGGATGGATAAACCGGCATCCATCGGTCCCAGGCAATTGTGGGCCGCCCGGATTTGCCTAAGAGTTGTTCTCTTACTCTCTCCCAAATAACTTCGGGAGGATTTGCGAGTAAGATGGTGATACCTCCATAGTCAAGCCCGGCATCAGCTCTACCACCTATTAATGTATTAACTCTCAACAATTACTCATTGATGAGTTATATATATAAGATCACTTTTTGCTAGTTGGGTAACCAGTCGAAATATTAACTCCCATTAACAATTGATTTACAACAGAAATCCGCCAAGACCGTGGCTCAGATCGACTCTACATTCTACCTGCTAACGATAAATTAAGTAGTCTCCGTTTTCCAGCTGGCGCATGGGAAATAAATGGAAATTAAAAAGCAATATGGTACTTCTTAAATCATGCAGGAGTGAAGCTATAGAAAAGTAATAGGGATACACAAACTATTAGCTTACCAATGATTCATAAACCAACCCTTGGTAACTTTGTGGTGACAAAAGAAAGCCTGTTACAATGTTAAATCTATTTAATAAAAACACGACGAATAATTAATTACACTTTTCAATTTAGGTAAATAAGTACCTATCAGAACAGTTAATCACTCTCATTTTCATAGTAAAATCTACCTTATACAAAATGGAATAGATAAGAGGCCTACTACATAAGACAAGGCTGGTCAATTTATGCTTACTTAGAACCAGGAGATCTTGGTCAAAATCTTCGTTAAATTAGCTAAGAGTGTACTGAAAAAAGCCTTTCATAAATTTTATCAGTCAGACCAAACTACTCGTATAAACAAAGTTTCTGTCCTGTACAGACTTCTTATTTATTATCCTATGAAAAATACACTTAATACTAAGAACACAATGATTACTCTAATAATAAAATGTTTCTAAGTATATCAGTCGTTCGTGCGAGCACACTTTTATAATTGTATTATAGCACATTGTTTTAAATTAACAATATTATTGCTACGTTCAAATACACAATGTGTGTAAGTGTAACACACAAAGAAATATAATAAATCAATAAACATTAGAACTCGATGTTCAACATAAGAAATTATTGTTGTAATTTTATACAACAATTTTTCAGTAAAGTTTCTGATGTTTTTTCTGCATGAAGTTTCAATTGAGTCGATTAGTCGATTAACTTTTAAGGTTTAAATTAATGTATAAATGAATTTGTGTAAAATTACAAGTTCATTGGCTTTTATTTATATTTGACCAAAGTATGTTTTTATCTTGAATATTCTAAATAATAAGTAAAAACTTAAAGGTCAAGTACCTATATGTAGATAAAACACCTATACATTAACCGTCGACATGAGAGCAAGATGTTTATTGAGAAAATAAAAAGCTTGCTCCCATTGAGGATCATGGCACCTAATTTTGAGAATAATAAATCCTTATTAAATAAAGAGACCATTTCGTTTTTTGAGTTCACATACACCACTATGAAAACTTTCAGTTAAATAAAAGCAAAACTAAACAATTTTAGTTGACGTTTGATAATTTAGTTTACTCGGAGACGACGAATATTTAAATAAATACGAATAGAAGCCCATTTTAAAACTCTTTCAGAAGTTCGGTTCCAGAACAGACATCATACGATACATATGATATATCGGACATTATGCACGCCATCTGTATAGTCGAGTTATCTATAGCCTTGTCACATATTCAACACATTTCTTGACAAATACATACTTACATACTCGTAAAATTAGAACACAGAGGAGAATAACCTCTGTGAGGTAGAAATATTCATATTGGTACGACTATATTCCTCTAACGTTTAACTGGCTCCTCAACACGAAAAAAATGACATGAAGGAAGAATGGGGCATTGAAAATTACATCAGAGCTACGCTTTGTGAATCAGTTTGCCTTATATGGTTTCCTGCTAAGCAAAAACAAGACAAGATACCTATGTAATTTAGACGATGCGGCAATAATAATGCATAAATGATACGATGGGTTAAAGTATCTAAACAATATACTAAGAAAATATTCACGACTAAATGGTATGTTGACTACCTGAACTCATTTCTAGTAAAAGGTTTAGTTGACATTCAGCTATAATTTTACCATAACATAACTTACATTACCTATTTGGTCGCTGTATGCCATTATGAGCTGAAGTATAGAACTTTCTTCGATTTTGCCTATTAACTTACTTGTAAAACTATTATGTACTTACTTTAAGCTAGGCTAAAAATGCACTAGTTATTGCTGTTTATGATTTGTTCGTTTATTAATCTTTGATTAATGACAATCGTACGTATCTTGGAATGAATATCAGCTTAGAACCAATATTTAAGAACCATTAAGTTTATAAATATGGTTTTCTAGTATTATAAATCCAGCCCGTCAAAGTTATAAGTAAGAAATTATTATTTCAGGTTAATTAAATAGAACTAATGTAATTTAAACAATATAAGGCAGGTGACTGAGGTCACAGGTTGCTGCATCGTTTCAGTGAACATATTCTTTACTTGCAGTTGTTTGTGTACCTATGGTTAGCTCGTTAGCTTAAAGAAATGTATTAATTCTCTTATTTCATTATTTCGTCAGTGGCCAATGATTATATACATAATAGAGGGGAAAATGGTTGAAAAGTGAACTGAACACGACGGGTCACTATTTAGTGTACGATAGGATAAGGGTAGGATTTATTGGCTTTGTTCTCTATGGATTTAGCATTTATAAATAAAATGTGTCACCGAAAGATTACAACAAAAGTTATAAAAAACTTCAGGTTTTTGTTAGGTAGTTCATAAAGAATCAAACAAAAATCTAGATTTATTTATGTACTACCAATCTTTAGCTGACAAATATACCCAGTAACTGCACGAGAATACTTTAAAATTTTTAGTGATACTAATAGAATAACTAATATATGTATGTACTCTTAGATTGTGATAAATAACAGAGGAGTAAGGACGGGATTTTCATTTTAAAAACGCCTTTGAGGCAGTTTACTGATCTCTAAATGATGCGCATTTGACTAAATTTTGACAGCAAAGAAAAATAGAACTGCCACATGCCACGTTTTTATAAGCATTTTATAAGGAAAAATTGTTGTTGGCCTTTTTTGTATACAGTTTCACAAAGATCATTGGAGGGAAATATTTGTAACAGGAATAATAAAGTTAATAAACTTAAGACCTGGCCATGACCGCAAGTTGGTAGAGAAATATTAAATATTTACTCTTATTTCACCTCGGATAATTTCATAATTAGTCCAATATTATATTAAAGACTAAATTATATAAGCTTATATTTGTTTAAATGCATTCTGATCACATTTGATTCCGATAAATCATACTTCCATAATACGGAGTTATTTATTATTTATATAATATTATACATTTTCATATTTATCATGTTTTTGTGTAAGATATAATGCATGCACCACACATTTTATAGTAATTTACACCTGTAGGTCTATTATTTAGAAAATGTATATATATTTCTATTAAAAATAATTAATCTTAACACTTAAACTAATTGTAATACCTCTGTAAGTGAGAAAATTATTAAACTTAATTTTCATGTCTCCTGTTTGATCAACGTGGAGCTTATACACACATATATAGGTAGTAACGGTCAGAGTTATAAATTGTAATACTAACCTAATTTATGACTCTGACCGTAACATACACAGGGTTAGTTTTTCAAGTGAGTGGGCGTGAATGGCGAAATCTAAAAATATATGGAATAGCGAAAAATGCTCAAAGGAGTTTCGGGGCCAATTTTGTTAAAAAACAAAACTTAGATTCGATGTTTCGAGGATTGCACTGTTTCCAACATCACACGATTATTGATTTAAATACATAGTAACTACTGAGAATAGTAACGGAACGGGCAAAAAACTAAAAAATATTAATCACTATATTAAAAATGAGTACTTTTCTGCAGTTTACTCCTTATAAGCGACACTATCGGATTCTGCAACAATATACAGAGGGTTTTTATTTTGAAAATCAACGGATTCGATTACCCGCGAGACAAATATTTTGTTCAAAAATTTAATGATGCCGTTTTGGTTTTTATTAAAATCGGCCCCGCGACTTCTTTGAGCATTTTTCGCTATACCTATAGCTCCTGATTTGGCCTTCCACGCCCACTTGAAGGTGAAAAACCAACACTCTCTATGAGTAGGTATTTATGTATGTAGTATGTGAACGATACGTATGTGTACGAATTCCAGCACGCTTTCATTTTGTTCAAACCATTTACTGGGGAATGCAACATACATCAATAAATTATGTGATACTGCCGTTTTAGCCTTACATAAATTTGATTGATACAGCCTTATTCATTTTAGAGACTTGGTGAGTGACGCAGTCGGGTTATACTGATAAGACTCGGAATTGGGGTTGAACAACAATGGCAGCACATAAAAATAAAATTTGCAAAAAGAGCTGGGCCTATTAATTAAATTGATAACGTGAATTAGACGTTAGTTTACGGAACCTTAAAACAAAGAATATTAATTCGTATGTATACAGTCTGCGACTGTATACATAGAAAATACAGTCGCAGACAACACCTGGATTCCTTCTGCATAGCTTATGTGCTCATGAAACTGCCTTTTGTATACAAGGTGTAAATAGTTAAGTATAAAATTTGTATGTTAAGTATGTAAGAACTGCCGTCGGTTAGGTTGATATTAAACCAATCGACAAGACCGACATAGAAATCGGGCATCATGTTAAAAAAAATGGCTGTCGAATATGGTGTGATACAGACCATTAATATTTTTCATAAAAAACTTCTAATAACTCGCAAGTCAATAAGATGATATTTGAGTAAATCAAATAACATTTATTCTTATGAATCCTACCCGTTGCCTTAATTAAAAATAGGGCACAATTATTTTTTTTCCTACAATGGGCTTATCCTTAGCTATTACCGCGCCTAAATAGGATAAAGTAGGATAAAGTACGCTTGCCCAGAAAGCAGGAGTGCAGGAAAGGCGTAAATCAGTCTTTAGGGACGTTTGCAAAAATCTACGGAAGTCGGTTAGCCGACGAATGACTGATAATACGCAACTGCCTGTAACCACTCCCGTGGTACGAGTATTTTGTATTACGGCTCAGTTGCAAAATTATTGTTACCAGTTTTAAATTCTCTCTCACTAGCTGCTATGTTCTTTTAATGCCCATTTGGTCTAATTTGTCATTTAGGTCATACTTTGACGTTTAGTTTCATTTATCCATATACATAGTATTTGCATTTACAGTAGTCATACCTATATTTGAGTTAATAATGTTATCAATTCATTTCATGGATGAACTTGTCTATGATTCATATGTACTTAATAGTGAATGACTTATTGACCAGTCTTTCTCATTCATACAGAAGCGTGTGCTTATTTGCTAGTATCTTTCTTCTGGTGAGACGTAAGGGCAGCAGTCGTCTCTTCTTCTTGGCTCCGAGTTGGAGCAGCAGGTTTCTGGCTTCAGCGAGGGTCGCTTCAGGTTCCGGTCCCTCATCTTTGCCGGAAATGAACCCGCTTTCCGGTCGGGAGAGGGCCGGCGTGTTGCCGGGCAGGAGGGAGAACCATCTGTCAATCTTTGCACTCGAAGATAACTGTCAGGGAAAAGGAATTTGTTGCTAGAACATATACATTGGTAATGAATGTTATGTGTACATTTAGGTTATTTTAGTTTATATTTTATATACATCCCTCGAAGAGAAATTTTGTGCCGAGATAGAAAAGAAAACATTTTTCCATAATTTTTCTACTGTTTGTACCAATTTTGACTAAATTTTTATGAAAAAAATCATGTATGTACTACGTATACAATACAGGTTAAATCAAACGAATGCCCCCTGGAGGGAAAGTACCTTAAATATTAAAGATTTTACTAAAAGGGACCTTTATTTTATTTTTAAAGTTAAGGAAACTGCATTCAAAGAATTAAAAAAAAACACCTCAATAAACCGAGAATCGAAACGGAAAAATGTGAAAGAAAAACAACCTGTATATTTATGATACCGATCGAAAGGGTCAAACATATGAACCAAATTATTCTTGTTACTTAGAAGAATTTGGTTCATATGTTTGACCCTTTCGATCGGTATCATAAAAATACAGGTTGTTTTTTTATAAATTTGTCGTAAATTAGTATCGTAAATTAAAGGAAAACCATGAAATTTCATATTTTAATAAGAAAACTTTTAAACTTTAAAACAACATTTAAATATCCATTCTAATTTGTTCCTTATATATGTGCCATTTTAAAATGTTGTTCAGTAAAAATTAATCGTTTTTTCTGCGTCTTTTTCGTACTTCAAATAATATTGAGTTTTGGGATAATTTCAAGGGTTTTGTTATGAAAATAAAATAAAGGCTCGCTTAGTAAGCAAATTAGTCCGGTTGACAATTGAAATCGTACATTTTTGGCTGTCAAATAAATACGATTGTCTTGTTTTGCTGTTGACAACCAAAAACGTACGATTTCAAATTTGCTATCTTTAATATTTAAGGTACTTTCCCTCCAAGGGGCATTCGTTTAGTTCACCCAGTATACTATAAGGTATATACTCGAAGGTAAGTACAATTTTGTTCAATATTTTTTTGGAAAATTTTGTGTTATTATTTAGGCCCTTTGAACTCTTGGAAGGAAGTAAATAATAAATTTCTCAATATTTAAAAAATAGCTGGTTGGCGGATATTTATTTGTAAATTATTTAAACGTGATTTTAAATGAAATGATTGAATGTAATCCTGATTGTAAACGTAATATACGAATCAGTATAATATTTTTTCATGTCGCAGGGTTATTATAAGAGCCGTCAAATTATAATTGCAGGGACTTTCGTCCATCGTCTGAATTTCTTAGAATTAAATAGATATATTATAATTTTACGGGACAGAATCAGTGAAATTACAAATTGGAAATGAAATTAAAGAATGACTTTTTATTGTATCTTACCGCATAATTTGTGAAATATAGTCAGACCAATCAGTGACCGTTTCACACTCTAACGGTGATAGTCATTTAATTATAGTGAAATGGCCAAAAAATTACTGGTACATAATTTTACTGAAAATGCCCCATGGAATTTTAACTATAAATTGTCTCTTCACGGAGATCATTGAGAAAAATATGTACAATTATAATTTCACTAGTCAAATTTACCTTGATTTGACAATTTTTCTGCGACCTAAACAAGAAATATAAGAAATGAGAGGCAGGACTGCGTGTTTTCGTTTTATAAGGCCAGTACACAAGGGTCTGAAACTAATCGCGTATAATTTCGAATACAAGTTTCAAGTTAGACTTAATACAATCATCGCATATATTTTGGAATGGTCTCCACCAATTGGCGAGTTCCGTTATATACTGCGGCACAAATCTGTCGCCGCCCTGTAATTAAATCAGCTTTCTGATTGAATGGCGGCATACAATTAAACGGCTAGAGGATGCTTAGCCGAGAGTTGAACGCAATGTTTACAATGAGGACTGAGGCACTTTTGGTTACCTGGTATTATGAATATTGTTAGCGTAGGAAAGAGACCTTAAGGTAGGGGAAACTTATTTTATAAGAGAATAATGATACAAGAAAAGTGCAAGTATTAAGTCTGAGTAGAAAGGCCGGTGTTAAGAGATGGGCTAATATCAAGTACCTACATTAAAACAACTTTTATTAAGGAAAACTTTATTTTATAACTACAAATATGAACTACAAAACGTTTTTTTTCATACAAAACGTAACTAAACATATTCACGGTTCTCTAGAAAAATCACCATACATGCTATCAGCTTATAAACAATAAACAATAACTTTATTTGAACCAAAAATGTATTAACAGAGGTGCAATTGTGTATGCCAATCGTATTCAAATTGATTGTCACATGGCTATTCGACTAATAAGCAAATTAGTCTGGTTGACAATTGAAATCGTAAATTTTTGGCTGTCAAATAAATACGATTGTCTTGTTTTGCTGTTGACAACCAAAAACGTACGATTTCAATTGTCAAACGTGCTTATTTGCTTAGTCGAATATCCATATGGAAATGGAAATGACATCATATGACGCCATATTTGATATAGGACTGCTGGGACCTTTGATTTAGACGTTTCGAAAGAGCTGGCTTTCGGGTAGCCAACACGTTAAACGTTGAGGTATCTTAACTTATGCAACCAGCAGCCTAGCCATCCAATTGCATATCCCCATTTAATTAACGATTTAGGCGTCCAATTAGGAAGCTGATTCAACCATCCGGCGGATTTTATTTTAACACACATTTTTAAATAGTAAAACATGTTGCTTAGTTAGTCGATTAATATTATAGCTTGTTTAAATGGAAAGAATTTTTAAGTGTAACTGATTAATCTGATAATATTTAACAAATTTTGAGGCCAGTGAAACCTTCAGTTTTTCCCGAAGTCCGCCAGTGGTGGACAAAAGGTGGAGGATAACTGGAACAGAAGTAAACCCTTGAGCAGGTGTAACTGGCATTGTAAAGTTTGAAATCCTTTCACTCAGCCTCGTTCATTCCAAACTATACGCGACCAGTACCCAAAAATCTTGTACATTTTGGAATCACAGTTATGATAATTATATGATATGAATAACATCATTCCAAAATATATGCGAGCAGTTTCCTATGAGCGTCTGGCCTTGTATAAAACGGAAAGACGCGGCAGGACGCCAGACGGAATGACATATGATAAAATGGTGGACCTAGTGTTTGACATGCAATTTTGTTACGCCTCGCTGTTATCACTTATTTATCAGTACCACAGCATAAACTAGTTTTTAGAGTTCCGTACTCCGCGGGGAAAAGAAACCATTACGGTGTTAACTTCAACTATTTTGCATGTACATAGTATTTCTCATCTTCTATCTATATTCATATAAAATACAACGTCTGTCTGTCTGTTTGTTCGCTTGTAACTTGAGAAACACTCAATGGATTTTGATGCGGTTTTCACTGAAAGATAAAGCATTTCTTCGGGAAGGTTTTAGGTTATGTATCTCAGGCTTTGACAAAAAGGAGCAAGCAGCGCAATGAGAATTTTAGTGAAAGATACGGAAGGTTCACCGCCTTAGCGTAGGCGATCGTCGCCGTTTCAAACCCCGATTGGTACAATTTCTTTTCACTTTTTTTTTGTCAAATTAGGTATTTTATTTTGTAAGAAAAATAAATTAAGCTGACATTATATTTATCATTTTATCCTGGCGCTGAAAACAGTGGCTCTGCGCAGTAGGGGAGTTTCCACTGATGCTGATGGTAGGTACATTATGATTTTAGTAGGTTTTGTACTGTAACGATATGAAATAAATATATTATATATATTTTGCTTTTGTAAGCTTTTGTATGCATTGACTGAGCAAAGACCAAGAACTAAAATATTTTCATTTTCAAGTCCTTAGTTAGACAACGCCATCTCTGTGAAACTATCCTAGATAACAGACGCTGGCGTTGAAATGGTTTTTATTTTAATACACTAGATGGCGCTGCATGTTTTAAAATATCGGATTTGACGGAGTCTGGTTCAAATCAACTCACGTTAAAGTTTGTCTACACTAATAAAGAAGAAAGATTTGTTTATTTGTTTGCATATATTGGGTAATCTCTAGAACTACTGAACCGATCATACAAAATATTTAAGCACTCAATGAGATGTTTAGTTAATCATGTATCATCGTCATCGACATCGTCATCGTCGGGGTTTAAATCATCCCCTGGTCAATGTTTTTAGGAGATTTCTCAAGTTTATGCTTATTTGATCGGTCTTAAAATATCACCGACGCGGGCGGAGCCACGGGCAAAAGCTAGTATTAAATAAAATGGACCTAGAGTTACAAACATGTCACTATTTAATATAATAGAGTTTACTGATATTGACAGGTATCCACTGCGAGCAAACGACTAACTGTACTGCATTTTCAATATTCACGAACAAAAGAAAAGGAGTAGAAAGAAATACACTTACCGACATTGTTCAAGTTCTCTGAATTAAGAAATCGAATATTTCTTCACTGCAAGCTATAATTCGGTAAGATCGTGTGTAACACATTAGCTTTTGCATGGTTTATTTTTATGTTTACAATTTGAGAATACAAATCTACATAGAGATAAGACAGTGTAACAAGGATAAATCAAACACAAGCAAGGTATCACATATTCTTATAATTCTTAACAAGCTCTGTTTGCAACTATTGACATTGTATTTTCAAAAATGACTAGTTTATCGTTAGGTACATGTTGTTAAGTAATACTTTATACCACGACTTTGCAAGACGCAGTCAGAATGTTTTAATTTACTTTCTGAATTGATTCAGTGAAATGTTATGTAGGATGTATTGCATCTATCATCCGTGATTCAAATACAACATTGGTACAATTAGGTCTTTAAAATGCCACCACAGAAATGGACATTTAGCGCATCGTCCCAAAAGTCGCAATTGTTATTGCTAGATATTATAGGTAAATTGTTTACCCGAAAACATGAATGGAACTTGATGTTTTTTGAGAGCAGCTAAACTTGAAATGAACATGAAAATTAAATCAATTCACTCGGGTGGTACTAAGTCTAAAAGTGATGGCGCGGCTATTACCCGGGTGGGTCACGTAAAAACTTTTGTGGGCTTCTTCAACATTTTATGCATGTTATAAAGCGACTTTACTTTCAGAAATGTAAAACGAAAGTATTCGATTAAATCCAAAGAAAGGCACCATCCAACTAATAGGTAAAGTCAGATAAGTTTGTAAAATAATGATGGCCTGGTTACCATTTTTGTAACTACCGTTTCCAGACCTATCGGTATCAGTAAGATACATATCATTTCAAGAATTTTTCATATGTACGTCTCATAAAGACCACAAAAGGTGATGCTCACCTGACTTTTCTGTTGTTTTGAGATTCGAATATTGGAAAGAGAACATTCACCAGAAACAATTTTAATTCTATTTTACACCGAAGCACCTACATTGAATTTTATTTTACTGCAAGTAACATTACCTATCATCAATAAAAATAAACGCAATAAAACTAAATGCGGTGAGTTCATGTGGATTTTCTTAAATCTATTAATAACACCATCCAGTACCGGGGATTCATAAAATATACGTACTTTTAAATATTTTAGGGTGTATACCAAGATAGAAATGTATCAATTAGTAGCAAATTATCAAAAAAAATAGATCTTAGGTGGTACTCGAACCCGCACCTCAGCCTATATCGATTTTTTTCCGATTGATACTTTTCTTTATTTTATTCTTGCACCCTGGAGTTTCTAAAGCGATGAATTTCGCAATATATCGATAATCCTAGGTACTTTTGTTTACGGAATCGTTTCAGTGAAAAGCAAAAACTAAGGTAAGAGTAATAGCCTGCACTTCAACCTATCTAATAGCAGTTCATACACTGCTTACATATGGATTGAAATCGTTAAATAGGTAGCTTGAACTGCAGGTGACTGTACAATCAAATAAATAAGTCACAGTGCGACCGACCTATTGACAAAGATAAACCGGAGAATTCATAGTAAAGCGTAGATCTGTATTGTAAGATTATCGTTACCGGGCGGATAGAAGCGCAAAATGTATTGACGCTTTCATATTTTTATTGATATTAGGGTGTATTCACTTATAAATGTTAGCCAAGGAGCCTTTTGGAAATAAATAAAAATATTTTCTTTTTTTTTCAAATATATACTTCTGGACACATCTATTGGCCCACCTTGCAATTTCAGTTTCGTTTGGTCCTAGCTAAAAATTTATATTAGGTCGAGCAAAAAGTTTAAAACAATACGATCGAAAAAGATGGTAAAATGTATCAGGTTTAAAACTGGATAAATAGTTTTTGTTCAATCTAGCAATCATATTTAGGTAGGGGCCATCGAAACCTAAATTCTAAGGTGGGCCAATAGATGTGTCCAGAAGTATATTTTTTCTTTCTCATTTTTCTTAAGCTTCAAGAAAACTAAGAATAAAAGAATATAAAATTTGGTGCTTTTATCTGCCCGGTAACGATAATTTCACTAAGCCACTTGACTATAAAATGTATAGGTATGAGTTTCGATACTCTACCTAGTTGAAGCAGTATAGAGTTCAATATTATTTTTTGAATACCTGTTATGACAATAATATAATAATACAATAGTAAAAATCGTCTTACCTTGGTCCAATTCCTACATTGATATCTTGCAATTTTTACATCTAAGTAAGTACTGACACAAATATATTGACTCTGGTTACACTACGTCACAACTAAACCCAGTTGAATAGGCCGTGCAAGTAATTTTAACAGATTGGGACTGTATCATTATAATCGTGATTGTTTTTGAATATTATTCCAGCACGTATACATGTCTGATTAAATGCGCTCGGAATAAAGGCCCTATCTTAGTTAACATTAATATTTTATGGTTGAGCGAAATCGTCAGTGACTATTATGGCTATTATGTGCCTCGTAAAATGAGCTTTACCTTTACCGTAAGTGATATGGTATTGTGAACTTATCTGAGGCGAGTTTGATAATGTATAAAGGATATGTGTACGTAGAAACTGGAAGATTTACAAAATTCTACTTGATATTTTTCGGATATGAAAGTGAAAGATATTCAAATTTGGCACATCAATTTCAAATAACTCTAATGTAGGTAACTATTCATAAATATTATAAGAGTGCATTATAGAAACAAATGTCAATTAAGACGTACAATTTTTGTTTGTTTATTTTATTGTAAATATAACACAACTATATTGATAATGTTCCTCATAAAAAATTCTTGTATGTTTCTAATTGATCTTTTCAATCTTGTAATGCACTCTTATATTATTTAGAGTATCCAAAGCGATGGATTTCGCTATAAAACATATAATCGTACCTATGTATGTATGTATGTATGTACACAACTTGAAATTCTAAAATACAAATATATAAAATCTTTCTTATTACAAATATAATTTGGCTGTATATAGTTGGCTGGCAATAATTAACAAGATGGGGGGATCAGACATACTTAAATGTTGTAGGACGCGCGTTTAGCAACGTTTGAAGTCACCTAGCCTACACATCTACCAATAAGGGTGGTCTCACTTCCAGACATTATCTATCTGAATAACAAAAGCTTTTCAACTTTTTACATGTTTCTAAATGGTTTTATTAAACTTTGGCTTTATTTATTCTAAATAAAATTTAAGTATCTACATAATGATTTTAAATTAAGGACCTTCCTAAAAGGTTCTTTTGACAATAAAATAAATAGTAGGTAAATATTATAGGGGGAGAGTGACTTTATTACTCTAGAAATCTCTCGACTACATTCTAAATTCGAAGCATCATGTTTATTTGGTGGTGTGCCTGGTCCATTGTGATCTCATGGCCGCCATCATCTCGCTGCGGTTGGGGACTTTCTCACTGGTCGTCCTCGTGATGGGGCCCGGTTGTAGCAACGGCCGGTCCTGGGCACCCGGGACTCGCAACGTGTTGCCGCTAGGAGCCGGGACCGAGGTCGCTTCCCCTCGGAGCTCAGTGACGTCCGAGGTGCTTTCAGACGGACTCACGGGCACTATCAGCTTCACCCTACCGTCCCCGGACTTGGACGTTAAAGTAGCGTTATGTGATAGGGGCATAATAAAAAACGCTCCCTCATCCGAGCTAAACCCCTCAGGGGAGGAGTCATTGGAGGTGCCAGGAGGACTGCTGTACAGCGAGTTCTGCGACTGTCCGAGGCTCATGGCAGAGGCGGAGGCACCTGCTTGCTCGGCGGGCTGCGCGAGCGCATGCTGCGGACTGCCGAACGCGTTGTGATTCAGCAAGCTTGCGATGTCCGTGTTACTGTAGTGGTTGGTCAGAGGCGGGATGTTCGGGAATGCGTTCGAATTTTGAAAGAACTGCTGGTTGTAGTTGATCGTGTTGGATTTTCGCTCGGTCGTCTCAGGTTTAATTTCCGGTTCGCCCATGGTTTTAAATTTAGATATGAGATAGTTTTGAATTTGTTCGTTGCTCATTTGGGCGAACGTGTTCGGTGAAATCGACCTATCATCTGGCGTGCATGGAATCGTTGGGGACGTATTGAATGGACTGAATCTTACGTTATTATTTTGCACATTTTGTGTGATATTATTACTTTTAGCGAGTAAATTAACTAGTGTGTCGTTGTGCTTCGCTATAGGATGGTTGTTGTTGGGATACTGAAAGTTTCCATCGCTGATGCTGGTGCTGAATCCTTGCTGCTGACCCATGACACCCTGTGATCAGCCATGACAACAAGAAGCTTGTTAATATTTTATACTTATTAAGGAAATCTTACTATTTGAAATCGAACAAAGAGAAAATTGGATATAAACTTCTTGTTCATCCGTCTCAAATATAAGGTACACTATGAAATTATGTATCTCGTACATATGTATTGAATTAACTGGTAATTTGTAACAAGAACTAAGCAGACTAAACAAAGAATCTAAAAATACTTACAATTAGTTAAAATCATAAAACAAATAAGGTTAATCATGCACTTACCAGCAATATAAAAATAAAACACTAACAACACTTGGGCATAAACATAAGAAAGGAACCTAATTAAATTAAAATAAGTCTCAAAACACATAAAAGCAAACCATGCCGAAGTTAACGAGAACGACACATTAAAAAAATCAACGAAGCGAAGAAATTTTGTTTTATTTACGAAAAAAGGTCTAACGATGTCATAACAACGTTGATTAAAAAAAGAAATATTGAATTCACAACATGCAAAACATTATAAAACAAAGCAAAAATATTTTTAATGGATTGGGCGCGTATTCATTTAAAGATATTTTTGTAATGAATTGGAATTCTGTGTAATTCAACGAGTAGCATCGACACAATTCCCACGCACATTGACTTAGTAATTTTAAATTAATTGTTCTATACCATTAAAAGAATAAAAAAATAGCAAAAATTTTTGAAATCTATATTTAATTTCATTACTAATAATAAATGAATACGAGGCTTATTGTCATTATAGTGCGTATTACAGATTTAGCAATCATCTATCGCCTTAGACGAAGCTTTTTTATGTGTAATTTGTTTGTGTACAGCACAATAAACTTAAAAAGAACCAAAAATATTTAAATTTTCTTGTAACCACTAAGGTGGGTTTTACCATCACAGACAAAATTTAGTCACTGTGTTTGTATAAACTTTTAAGAATATTATTAGAAAACTTCATATTCTAATGGAGTTGATGCTTGTGATTGTTGGCACTTGGTGGAACTTATTTAACATTTTTGATTAAAAAGCACTTGTACTTGTCCACAAAGTTATTTAACTTCCCTTACCGGTTTCGCTATTACATCATTATCAAAGGTTTTTTGGGTGTTTTCATATTCTAACTTTATGCACCTTTGGTCTGTTACACTAAACAAAAGTTTTAAATTTTTGTTTAGTGCGAAATTCATCCAAATAAGAGGATGACTTTTTACCGCGGTACAAAATGCACATCATAATATTGTTTTCCTTACTTTTGAATAAAAAGTATGCAATAAATGTGTTTTAAAGCAACTTGCGGAAATAGTTTATCCTACTAATATTATAAATGCGAAATTTTGTGTGTGTGTGTGTGTGTGTGTGTGTGTGTGTGTGTGTGTGTGTGTGTGTGTGTGTGTGTGTGTGTGTGTGTTTGTGTGTGTGTGTGTGTGTGTATGTTTGTTACTCTTTCACGCTGGAACGGCTGGATGAATTTGGATGAAATTTAGAATGGATATAGCTTATACCCCAACTTGACACATAGGTTACTTTTTATCCCGGAAAAAAAACATGTCGTTAAGCCGAATAACACGCGGGCGGAGCCGCGGGCAAAAGCTAGTTAATAATAAAGTCTTCACAAAAATATTACCTACTTTAAGGCGCCTAGGCAAGTCATCGTCTTAGTACAAAACTTGATAACCCGTTTCTCTGTTGTTTTTTGTTATAGATTAAAGTTCAAGACCTCTATAGTTTCATACAGGCATTTACAAAGTCACTATCTGGCTGAAATTGTAATTTTTGGTATAGGTACAACTTAAGACAAGAAAAAAACTTTGTATGTAAATATGTCCAGCTTGATATCTTTAAAACAAAATCAATATTAAAAATGTTGGCACAATGGTGCTTTTTAAAATATCAGTACCAGATGATAGAGGTCTTATACTTATGATCTTTAACATAAACAACAGAGTTACGGGTTATCAAATTTTGTACTAAAACGGTGGCATGGCTATGCGCCTTAATGTATGTTTACAGTTGTAATGTAATGCAGCTAAAATGTAACTCATAAAAATGAATAATTTTCATGTGATCACCTAACTAATAACAAGCAGTTTGCGCGAATTGCTATAAATGCATTTATTGCAAACTTTTTATGCAAAAGCAACGAAAACAATATCATGATGTGCGTTTTGCACCGAGATCCTCCGTTACCACCTTAAGACTTATTATCTTGGTAAAAATGTAGAAATATTTTTTCAGTAGTATTTAAGACTAGCGTGCCAGATTTACAGTTAAAGAAAAAACATACAGCATACTATATGAAATAAGTAAATAATGCTAACCTGGGGCAATAATGTGAGTTGCTGCGCGCTGATTGGTCGAGAGGAGCCGCGCTCGCGCTCTTGAAGATGCGACACCAGAGCGGCGATATGTTCGAGCAGTTCCTTGTTGTGAACCAAGAGCTGGTGCGTCCTTGCCTGGATGACCAATATTTAAGGTAACTTACATTTAACATGAGATAAAAAAAAATCGAAGCCATAGATTCGGTATAAAGCCCGTTTCTTTCTGCCGATAAAATAGTCCCTGAGCCATTGTTCCTAAAGCCCTCACATAATTGTTTTCCAGGATAAAAAACTATATTGTTTGATGGAGCTCGCTCTTCAAAGGCATTCCTAAAAACTTTATCTCAAATTGATTGGGCACCTCCGGGAAATATTTCAATCTATTCAAATTAAATATTTTGTCGTACGATATTCCTTTGCCCTAGAGCATTTTAAAGGTTCTATACAAACCGATGAAAATAGGTGTGAAAGACTTTTAAGTCAAATGATACCAGTTTTATAATAGTAGTTTATAAAACTGGTACATAAAAAGCCTAGTTATGTATAGTTTAATATACTACTTTATCTAAACTCATGCCTACTAACCTGCTTTCATAATTTTTATAAATTTGTTGTCAGTAATTTTTGATTATTCTTGTTAAAGCTTGTTCTGAAAGTGTTCGTAATTTCCGTCGTTATTTCCAGAATGTCAGGTGGAGTCAAATATCATTCATCACCATCCCCGCTGTCAATAATTTTAGGGCAAAATTATTATTTTGACCCATAAAACCACTAAGTAATAAATACATTTCCTCGAAAACTATGGCGCAACAAACAGTTCATCCATTGACAGACCGAGTCCAACGCGCCGTAAGCCATAGACAATACCTATGCCGAAAATAAATTTGAACTGTAATCTCGTTACTATTTTGTATGTATTGGAGAAAACTATATAAAAACCTCATTGGTATTTGATATTAAACCTCAGACATGGCTGTATGGGATAAGTTCCCTTTGCCTTCCTAGTAAGTATCACAGAAAAAGTTTTTTATAGCATTAAGTTGTTCGGAGACCTAGATATATAATATAATTTAATTTTTTAATTTTTTGAGACTTTCATGAAAAATATTTTTCATTATGCCAGTAGTTTTGAATTCGTAATGAGGATTTTACGATATGAGGTTAGATAAAATGTATTTAGGAATGTTTTGTTGACTTTTGAATAGACTTTTATCCACCATTACATAATGCAGTAGGAGTCGTAGGCAGTGGGCGCTATTTTTATCGTTTACTAAACAAACCTATAAGAGGCTGAAGCTCAAAGGAATACCGCATGATTTAAAGAAATAAATAAATAAAGCTTTAAATTTGAAGAGATTTAGGTTTCGTAAGGTTTTTAAAATATTTTTGTCCTTAATAATCTACATTTAAAATTCAAAAGATTCCGTGTATACTCATTTGTAAGACGACGCTTTTGAAACTTAGTTTATGGGAATATCCTTGAAGAGCTCTATCACCTAGCAGAGGTAGAAAGATAAACAATCATATCAGGCTGGGCTCGCAGTCCACAATTTTGTAACAGAACATCATGAAGTAATAATAAGCTCCAA
The DNA here is from genome assembly GCA_910592155.1 of Ypsolopha scabrella. Classification (NCBI taxonomy): domain Eukaryota; kingdom Metazoa; phylum Arthropoda; class Insecta; order Lepidoptera; family Ypsolophidae; genus Ypsolopha; species Ypsolopha scabrella. Next base: position 14,876,643 of record OU342960.1, read on the forward strand.
GCAATGGGATCTGAGTGGAATATTATTCGCCAGTCCAGCAGGAGCCCCACTCTGACATTATCATCAATATGAAGTGACCTTCTTAAATCATTATCTTAGTAATACCTGAGCTTCACAGCGAGCCGCCTGTTCTGCGGCGAGCTGGTCGCGCAACAACAACAGTTGCGCGACCGCTGCACGTGTCTGTTGCGCTTGTTGCTCCAAGCGCTCGCGTAGCAGTTGCAGCTGGTGTTGCGCGCTCAGTGGGGTGCTGGCCTCCTCAGCCTCTTTGCTGCAAACTTCCACTTTGGTGATGCATTCCGGCAGGTCCAGTGTAGGCGGGGGTAAATTGCGCTGGAATACGAATAACAACCAAAATGTACACAAAAATATATACCATTTATCTAAAAATTTCTACTGATTTAAAAACTGGCAGCTCACAAACTTTCGCTTTGGTGATACATTCCCGCAGTTGTAAATTAAACGATTGACTGCTATCTGGTACCTTTTTGTAATCTTATTAAATATGTCGCCTTTGAATGGAACTATAACTACTCACCAGTCTGTCATAAAACCGGTGTAGATGATGCACTAGATTGCAACCGAAGCTTTCAAAGCAAACTCATCGCGCAGTGCGGTCATGTGGAATCAGACGACAATCAACTAGCTAGACCGTTTACGACAGAAATACACCTATCTCTATAACTCTATTTTGTACTGACTTGATGTGACCATTTTGGTTTATACTGACTCATATTGAACCAGTGTTTACTGCTCAGTTCTAGTTAGTTATTCCGTAATTAGTAACAAATACTATAAAGCTATGCTCTGAAGCCCCCTAGCTAAGAGTGAAATAATTTTGTAGATCATTGTTATTTTTAAGGCAAAACAAAGACATAGAGAGGTATAGTTCAAGACCTTATTGTATACCTATTTAGGTAACTAATACGTTTCAAATACTAATATTTCTTATTTACTTATAATATAACATAGATAATTTGTATATTACCTCCACCAGATTATCTTTGATAAAAATCGAAATCGGAAAACAATCTAACGTTAGCAATACGTCTGTTTTTGTTAGCAAATGTTTTACTGAGCTAATGAAAGGCAAATTTATACAAGAAGGTATCAGCTTGAGGCGATGGTTAATGTAAGAGTTAGTATATTTTTGCTTAAAATAATAGCAGCTCGATGAACGACACTGTAAAGTAATGAGCGTAGTTATAATCGTAGGTACTTCCCCGATGAATTTGGAACTAATGCAAAGATTTGATTATAACTTAGGAACCCTATCATATAACCCATTTTCAACGAATTTGAGATACCGTTAAAAAAAACTTATGCAGAATATGACGTAACGACCCAATTTTCAAATTAAATCAAAAAAATTATCCATCATCATGTAGGTATAGCAAATGTAAAATCAAAAACTACTGTTAATACAACTAATCAAAACTTTCAATTTCAATGGGTGGGTTTTATAATTTATGAGACCCATCTATAGAGCTTACAACCAACCAAAATGCTCAGGAAAAATAATTAGAATTATAAAATCTAAGCAATCAATAATAAATTACAATTTATGTTATGTTTATTGAAGTAAACAAAAGATTATGATGAAGCGCTAAAACCTACTCGTATTATTTTCAAAAGGTTTCCTGTCTTGATCGGATTAAATAAATAAAACAGTAAATCATGTCTAAAATAAATAGTCATAAATATGAAATGTTTAATCTGAAATATTCCTTGCAATAAATATTGGGTAAATAGTAGTTAATGTTCCTAATTTTTAGACACATTAATTTATTGGCAGTCTACGTACCGTAGAATGAGAGATTTTGGCTAATTTACCAAATTTTAGTAGCTCAAACCTTTCTCTGCCTTCTAGTTCATCTTTATTTGACGACTCAGAAAAAAATTAAATGGTAGAAATTACTCGCCATCAGCTGCGATTCTAGCTAAGCGCTTTCGCTTCTTCTTTTTAGTCATAATATCTCTTCTATTTCAAGTAGGTACTTCTGACTTACTCGTCTTCAAGATAAAAAGAGGTATTAAAAAAAACCAGCCAAGTGCGAGACGGACACGCGCACTAAAATCAATCAATAAAAACGGTAAAAAACTCATGTCCCTATAATATTTATTTTATTATTTATTAGTATTATTTGTTAGAGCGGCCGCATCATCTGTGGAAATTTCAACTGTCTAACTACCACGGTTCATGAGATACAGCCTGTTGACCGACGGATAGACGGACAGACGGACATCGGAGTCTTAGTAACAGGGTCTCGTTGGTTACCCTTTGGTACGGAACCCTAAAAAATATAAACTAAAGCTGGCGCGACGGCTATAAAAGCGGAAGGCACGAAGAGGCGAAAATACACAGCGTTGGGACAAAGTTACCATTTTGTTCCCTTCGCTGTGGAAACCCTCGGGCCGTGGGGGCCTGAAGCGCGACGCCTCTACAAGGAGATATCGTCACGTCTGGTCGATGCTTCGGAGGTTCCAAGGGCTGGATCCTATTTTGGCCTTATATTAAGCTTCGAGATTCAGCGAGGAAATGCCGCCAGCCTGTTGGGTACCCTGCCGGGTAACGGCAGTAATTTGGCTTCCATTTATTACTTAGTTTAAGGTAGGTATTCTTTTTCTCTTTTTATATATTTATATTGGTAGGCAGTTTTATTTATAGATATAAATTGTTATTTAATTTATAGATTATGTGACTTATGTAAAAACATTTAAAACTATGCACATCATTTGCAATAGTATAATATTTGCCTCGGCGGCATGCAAGTTCATTACGTCGTCGCTGTGCCTGCAAAACCCGTTATGTGTTTTTTTACGATTTTAGTTTTTATACGTATTGATACTTGAAAATTTTTGTCCGATGCGCCTGTGAAACAACAATTTTTATACAGGTCTTCAGTTGAAAATCGGTAATTTCGGAAAGTAGCTACTTTAAGCATGGCTCGTTGAGCTCTTTCGAGAACTAGGAGGTGAGTTTTAGCTGCGCTACCCTATATATTATGCAGTACTGCAGAATATATCGGCAAAGTGTAAAATATATCATTTTAACGATATTTTTACCTGCCTTACGTTTTTAAAAAGAGCCATTAATTTTCTGGCACGCTGTGATGTGTTCTTGATGTGTTCACTAAAAGTGAAGCAGTTGTCGATCACTACCCCTAGATACTTAATAGTTTTAACTCGCTCAAGCTGATGACACGAACAATCAGTACTATCTTCAGTCAATTATTGCACGGAATGTACGAAATAACCGTTGCAAATTGAGAAATACATACATTTTGTTTTACCGGTGTTTAGAGACAATATGTTATTTCTTACCCAATTTACAACTAAGTTAAAGCCTGTTTGCGCAATACCAAAGAGTCCCGCCCAATGTTCTCCCCGGAACACCAATTCTGTGTCTTCAGAATAAGAGAAAACTTGACCATGCCTAATTTTCATTTCACACAAATCAATTATGTATACCAGGAAAAGAGTTGGGCCGAGGATACTTCCTTGAGGCACTCCGTAGGTTACAGGCAAAGGATTACTTATGTAGTTGCCAATCTTGACCATCTGAAACCTATTCGTCAAGTAATCCTTTAAAAGATCAAGGTGGAAACCTCGAAAACCCATCGCCTCTAATTTTGTAAGGAGAGCCGGAACTGACACCGTGTCAAAAGCCTGTGCAAGATCCAGGAAGATTGAAAGGCATTTCTTCTTAGAGTCTAGTCCTCGCGCCATATATTCAGTGAGATTTTTCACGGAATTAGTTTCAGATTACTTGTTTATGTGTAAATCGAATATTAAATTACATGTAAGTCCGAATTTTTGTTGTAATTACATTAAGTTTCTAACCTTAAAGTGGTGTATTTATGTAAAAAACACATTCATTTTTTAAATGTTATTAAAGAAAACATACGTTAACTTATAGTTAATTCATATGTCTGTCTGTTTGTGAGTCTGTTGTCTCATAATGTTTGAACCTTTGCTAGAATTAAAATTAAAAAGCTTTTCTTTTTAGTCACTGGGAATTCAAACTAGGATTAATACCCAACCGGTAGATTTCACAAGAGTTTGTTCGACTTAATTAATATATTATATTGTAGCATCGCTGAAATTTTTTTCCTGTACAGAATATAAACTTATTTATATACTTCCTTCCTGTGCTACCACATAGATATTATTCTTAAAAAAAATCAGCTACCTATCTTTTTTTGCTGGTAATGTGATTGTTGAAAGATAGTAAGCCTTCAGAAAAATGTACTTAATTAAACCTTGTAAATCCAATATTTGCTAACAATTGAATTGTTGATAATAGCAGTATTTACGGGATATTTATATTAAATATAACTAAGCGAAATGAAACAGAATGGAATAAAGATAAATACGACAAGTTTAAACCACGGGTAAATAACTAGTCAATCTGTATACGTACAACCATATAACCTAATCGATTTGTTTCATCAAATATTTTTGGTACCAGATAATAATAGAAGTATAAATTAACGGTAATCTGAACTTAAATGATTTTGTTACATAATGACTTTTTGTTGCAGTCTGACAATGAAACGTAACAGCAGAGGAATGCGACGTATCAACATGGCTTGTACAAAAAATACAGAGAATTTCGTTGCAAAAAGTAATGAACAAACTGTTAGTTTTAATCTCGAAACAGAAACGAAGTATAAAATTCAGTTTACACCCAGTAGAGAGTCTAAATAATAAGCAAGCCCTGCCTTTCTTGCTCTCATACTAATAAAAAAATATTTTCATGTTTTATAACATAAGTCAATGTCAATTTATATATAGGTAAATGTCAAATACTTTTTTCTTCATTCGACTGACGATGACCACAAGCTGGTCGAAACTTTTTTATTTCTTTAAATATATATATAGTCAAAACAAAATAAGGGCCACTAGGTTTTTAAGGTGTTCCAAGAAAATTATAAAATTAATACATCGTTTAATTACCGTAAACATAAAACAATGTTATTTTCTACCGTGTAGGCTACTTACTGTTTAAATTAATTATCATTAAATATGCTTATTTAACTTTTCATAAAAAAATACAATTTAGAAAAAAAAACACAAACAATGAAAGGTCATTGAAAATTTGAAAATTCTTTACTTTTGATTTATTTTTCTGTTTGTTAATAACGGATATGCCCTCCTCTTTTAGCTATGCACTCTTGTAGCCTGGAATGCATGCTTTCGAACAAATGTTTGACGTTTTCAGCTGGAATCTCTTCCCAGGCACGTTTCAAAGCGTCAACCAGTTGCTGCTGATTGTAGACCTCTTGCTCATTCTCTTTAACAATTCGTTTCAATTGGTCCCACATGTGCTCGATCGGATTTAAGTCTGGACTGCTTGCTGGCCACGGTAACACTTGAATGTGAGAGTCTTTCAGTACAGACTGGGTTGCTTGAGCTGTGTGTGCACGGGTATTGTCTTGCATCAGGATGAGTCCAGGACCCATTCGCTGGGCAAATGGGACCACATGAGGCCTGATAACTTCCTCAATCGTTAGAGTTACGGAACCCTCATTTAAAATAGCGAGCTCAGTTTTGCCATGTAAGCCAATCCCACCCCAAATCATTACGTTGGGACCACCGAAACGGTCAACTTCGTGTATGCAAGCTTCCTAAAATCGCTCGCCGTGTCGTCTCCACACCCTAATGCGACGATCGTCATTGAAAATTTTTACTTTACACTCGTCGGTAAAAAGCACCATGCCCCACTGATTTATGCCCCAGTCCAAATATTGACGGGAGAACCTTAAACGTTGAGCCCTGGATAAAGGAATTCGATGAACTCGTCGTTTTGAAGTTTGCTGGTCTTCGTGCAACCGATTACGGCTCGTTTGATCACTGACACGAGTACCCGTTGTCAACTGTAGGCGATTTTGTAACTTACGAGCCGTTACTGTGCGTTCTCGGCGGGCACTTAACCGGATGAACCGATCCTCCTGAGCAGTTGTAATGCAAACTCTACCCGAGGCAGGTCTTCTTGCAACACTGCCGGTCTCTTTAAAGCAATTCCAAGCATATTGAAGAGCTCTTCGAGAAAAACCCAGGTGCAAACCCACACACTGCTGAGAATTTCCTTCTCGGATCATTGTAACGGCTCTGGTTGCAGTAATTGTGTCCATATGTCTTTGTAATTGTGGCATTTTATCGTTAAATGTTGTTTAGACAAGATAACTAAACAAAATTACGATAATTTTCAGATTATCAAGACGCTAATCGAAACAAATCTCAAAGAAAAATCGACACAAAACTAGAAGAAAATTTGAAATTGAATTTTTTTTTGCTAATGGCCTGTATTTGGTCTAAGGCACTTCATCAAAGAGGTTAGATACCAAAGAGTTCGTAACGTCAACGTTTTGCTACATATCAATTAGTTATGTTCATTTAATTAAACTAAAATGTAAAAATAACAAGTGGCCCTTATTTTGTTTTGAGTAGTATATATTAAATGTCACTCAATTAAAGACTCCATAAGTCAATTATAATATTGATTGAATTAATAAAAAAATACGTTTTGTGTTACAAAAAGCATTGTCGACCTACACGTAGTGGATCTTTTTTACCGTTATGTGCCACACAACGGCTTCTAAGGCGCAGACAAAATCCGTATTGCAGAAAATCTGTGGCAATAATATTTTAATTTATGTATTATGAAATCATAAATTGACATGACAGCACTGATGTAGTAAATAAAAAAAAAAAACTTTTTGATGCTTATATAGTTTAGTAGAAAAACAGTTTTTTTTGCTCTCCTATAAAATTGCCATTTTGCACATGTGGATTTTTGCATTCACAACAGTAGGAGCGTTGACAGTAAGGCCAAACCTTTTCGGACTGGTTCCTGTATGACGCAAAGACGCAAAAGTAAACTTTTATTCGCCCCTATTCTATGCCATGCTATGGTGACCTTGATTTATACCAGTTTCTTTCCCCTTTGCACGTCACTTCTACTCTAGAATAATATTTTCAATGTGTGTCTCGGTAAATCTTTTTGCAGCTATTTACTAAATGTACATTGTACATAGATATTTTTGAATGGCATCCAAATGTGCAAAATGATTCGCTCCGCGATGATATTATTATATGTGTGATTTATGGGTTATGATCATTGAATTCGACGTGGGAGAGCTCTTATTACGTGAGGATGTCGATATTTTTGGTACCGTCTATCTGAATACTTACTGTTCATAAATAATAATGTTTCAGTTCTTACAAATTTAGACAAAGAGATTATCCAGAGGGAGCATCCAGATTGATTTATCTATTAGTTATAACATACGAATACCGAGGGGATTTCAGAGGTGTGCCCAAGTGTGAACTGTGGATGTAATTATATCCTAGATAATTAGTATAGAACATTTTTATATAGAAAAAGGGGAAGTAGTATTCGTTTGCATATTAAGGTAAATGCAGCTATTAACGACCCCTCTGAAATCTACATATATTACCGAGGTATATTTTACTTTCTTGAATTTAACTTTGAACAAAGTGTACTTTTATACAAATAAAAACACAAAAAGATTATTTTTCCCTCAATCGTATCGTCTACACCAAATTTTTTTTCCAATTTGGCAACACTTCAAATACGGTCAGTATGTGCGCCGCCCGCGCAGCAAGGCTTGTACCATAGAGACGTGTGCTCATCGAACGTAAGTACACTCATCTATTCTCAAGAGTTTTTTAAACATTTTATGATATTTATGCCAATGCTTATTTATTAAAACCGTTGCTTGGTTATGTTCTAAATACTACTGAAGTACGTTTCTTGTATTTTAGTAAGTTTTCATTTAATAAAATCAAAATAACGTGGTGATAGCTTCTAAGATTTGGCAGTTGCTGCTATTTACCATTGTACCGTCGGTAATAAAAACAACCGAAAGCTGAGTTTACTTGATTTTTATTTTAGAATACGTTTTGATTTTTCATAAATAACAGTGCCATGATACTTTCAAATGTCTAGAGACAGTATTGAGATATTTTCGTGGCACAATTTGTCAGCTAGAAATTTTAATTTTTGCAAGAAACATCAAGCATAAAAATATAATTTCTTCAAAGTTCCTAAACAAAAAGGACTTTTTGATTGCAAAAATAATAGATTTTTTGAAAACTTTACTGCGACGTATTGTCGCAGATTGAAGAATAGACACTATTGTTTTCACTTTTGGATTTTATATAACACAACTAATTTTAATTTGTGAGTTGGTATAAGATGAAAGCAAAGCTTATTACTGACCGATAAAATTAACAACCCTCGTTTAACAGCACGTATGAGAACATATTATCGAGTGATATGGGTCGGTAAAACATACTCATAGTAAATGTATTTCCGATTAAAAAGTGTACCTTTTATCAACTTTAGGATACCATGGTACAAACGTATAAAGTGTGCCTCAACTTTCACAAAGTCTTCTTTTTATTTTAAACGATGATTTAAAGTTGGTTTGGTGGTCAAATTAATTTCTGACCAAATTTTGCTGCTGGCCAATTAAATACTTATCCATCGTATTTAAAAATTTTGACCACATACATTTCTACTTTTTATTTCATATTTATTTATATTTTTATGCATTACAAAATTGATCACTATTTTTTACCTGTCCATTGCGCTACTTAATCATGGAAAGAAAAAACCGGCCATGTGTGAGTCGGACTCGCGCACGAAGGTTTCCGCACCATTATTTTAATTCGATTATTTATTCTTAAAGTGAATAATATAACTCAATATTTTGTGTATATTTTAATCATCTACCTGTTGCCGTTATCAATATCATGCAAAAATAAGCAAAAAAAGTCACGTTTGTTGTATGGGAGCTCCTTTAATATTTATTTTATTCTATTTTTTTAGTACTTTTTATAGCGGCAACAGAAATATATACATCATCTGTGAAAATTTCAACTGTGTAACTATCACGGTTCATGAGATACAACCTAGTGACAGACAGACAGACAGACAGACAGACAGACAGATAGATAAACAGACGGACAGATATACAGACAGCAGAGTCTTGGTAATAGGATCCCGTTGGTTACCCTTTGGGTACGGAACCCTAAAAAACTCAAATGCTACTCAGAGGCACAACTAAGTCAAGCAAGAAGTCCGTTTGTCTAGAACCATATAAGTAATAATAATAATATCTGGAGCCTAGATTTCATATTTTTTTTCCTTGAGTACAATCAAATATTTTTCACGGAACGAACAATAGGACCTAATTGTTTTTGATCTCGTATAAAAAGAACAAATTATATTTTCTGTTAGGGTGAGGCTAAACGAGCGTAATTTTTTGAGTCCTGCATTTTTGGTCGCGTAATTTCATTGCCTTTTTTCATACAAAAGTGCTGTTTGTGCGACATGACGACGCAAAATGAGTTGTCTACATGCAACAGAAATTACTTGACTCACCACTCATAAATTACGCTCGTTTTGCCTCACCCTTAAGAGTTAACTGTTAAAGTCATGAGGGAAAATAAGCAGTAAATATGTTATCTATCTCTTCCTTTATGAAGACAAATAATTTAAAGCAATATCTTGTTTTATTTCAATTGTTAATTCACTCAAAAGATATTAAAATTTACAGAACCAACTATTTATTTCAATACATTTACTTCTACACTCGGTAATACCGTTTCAATAGAATGTCTCTATCACCGAGTAAATAAAATTTCTTCGTCACTCGGAAACAGCTTCCTACGGGAAGCTATCACCGAGTATAGACGAGTGCCTACCCTCGGTAAATACCTCGGTATTAGCTTATCTGTATGTGTATGCACCCTTGTTATTACCCGCAGTTGCCTTTCTGATTTAAAAAATATTTTCCCAGTTATTAGATAGCAATATTAATAAAATTTTAGTAATAATAGATAGAGAATTTAATAAGCTTCAGAGAAAAAATATCCTTATGAGCTTAACACATTAACTTAACCGTATTTTTACTACCAATTTGAAATTTCATTTAACCCCCTCGTTATTAACTGCATTTACTTATTTACTACAACATAGAGCATTGAGATCAGCTCTCATAGATGGCAATTAATACTAATACTATAGTAAGGAGCCTGGCCTCCAAAGCGAGATAGGTCTCTTTATATAAGTTCTGGCTACCTGCGGGGATCGCCGACAGTCCTTCCTGGGCGGCGGCGGCAGTTCCAAATGCTGCGGTCTGCTCGGCTCCTCCGACGCTGCTGATGCAGTCACCTCCACCGCAGCCCGCGACGAGCCACCTCCCGACTCCGACACCCCGCACTCTGATGCCGTATCTGTGGGCAGTTAAAATAAAACATAAATAATTTCATCAAAAATTACAAAATGTATTAATAATCAAAGCTGGAAAATTAAATTGGTCGTGTGTTCTTCTATCTATAATATATCAAAAGGTGCCATAAAACAGGATTTTTCAGTTCCTTTCTCGGGTAACGTAAGTCAATCATTCAATCAAAGTGATTTCTTTATCTCTTAAAGTGTGTATTTTTCTAATCCTTATTGATAACAATGATAAGAAATGACAGCCTACATTCAAATATCAACTTCTATAAGAAATAAAAAATAATTCAAGCCCAGGAGAGGGAGGTAAAAATATAAATAAAATAAAAGGAAGAAACTAACATACAAATACAATATTACTTGCAAAAATGGAAAGACAAATAGGTCTAAGCTCGGCATAAAGCTAGCTGACACGCATGCAGACAGCCGCCGATTTTCAGCTTAGCCTTGTAATAACTAAAGAAATACATGATGAAATAATAAAATTACAATAAATACTTAATAAACAACAATACTAATCTAACAAAACAAAATAAACGAAGACTACAAATTTTTATAAAGAACAGAACATAAAAAACTAAAAGTATCATGTTTGGAATTAAACGAAAAGTTTCATTATAACTCCAGAGAAGTTACCTAAACTCTTTCATGCAGTGAGGTGATAAAAGGATTCCAACACAAAACGCCCGAATGTAATGTTTCTTAATTGCATTAATATTCATCTGTCTGAGAATATTATTGTAATCATTTTATATCCGACACCAATGTAATCCAATTTTCTCAGATATTGATGGTCCAATTACCTTTAAGGTTACAGAAGCTAAACATTTATTTGATTTATAGCTTTAATACTCCTTCGAAAAATACCTAACATAAAAAAATTGTGTTATCTAGTTTACATATCATTATACATTTTATACCCCCCCTGGGAGACAGGCCATGGCTCGGAACATTAATTAAATGTTCTGTGGGCCGTGGCCATCTGAGTATATGCATGTATAAATTTTACTTTTATAGGTGAACAGTATTACGGATTGAAAGAAATTATACATATACGACTTTTCCTTTGATTAGCAACATAATATTTCTTTGCGAGACTCGGCCCTTACTAGCAATCCTACTATCGAATGATGCCATGATTCAGGTAATTTCTTTTGCAAAATAAGCAGGTTTGATTCCCGGCTAAAGTAAGGCTTCCAAAAAGTTTTGAATGCAGTTTTTATTTTCTCTAAAATCGATTTCGAGGGTCCTTTGAGCAAATTTCTTTCTTGTATCTATTATACTTAGTTTAGATTTTCCCCATACTGATCAATCTCAATGCGCTACCTGTATAGATATAAGTGGAATTAAATGAACCTGTCGTAGGTACTAAAATAATCTCACATATCCATCCATACAAAAACTGAAGAAAAAGCTAAAAAAAATATTTTCGTCCAGTTCCGCTATAATTTTGTCATTATTAGACTAAAGTGTGCACAAAGGGCCATTTTACTGCAGTGCAGTAAAGTAGGTATGCATAAAAACCATTACTGCACTGTTTGTGCCCTACTAGCAGTGCAATAATGGATTTAACATACATACTGCACTGTTTTTGTAAGTAGGTGACCGATCATGGGCAACTACATAGATTATGTTTTTATTGCAAAATCCATCGCTTTGGAATACTCTAAATATTATTATTAGAGTGCATTACAAACCAGAAAAGATAAATTAGAAACAAATGTAAAGACAAGAATTTGAAAAAGTTCCTCGGGCCAGTCCTAAGAACAAGGCGTGAAATCACATAACACCCTCGTGAGAGTTCAGTATGTGCATTACAAGCTGGTTAGATCTAATAGTTACAAAAATATTCGGTGGACAAGTATGGTGGAAAAATTCAACGGTCTAGGTAAGTACCTCGGTGGCGCAGTCGATAGCGCGCTTGTCTTCATAACAAGAGATCGCAGGTTCGAATCAGGTTCGAATCCTGGCCCGAGGAATTTTTTCAAATTCTTGTCTTTACATTCGTTTATAATTTATCTTTTCTAGTTTTTAATGCTCTCTAATAATAATATTTAGAACAACTACATAGTTTTCAACCGCCCAATCAACGCACTGACGAAAAGCTAATATTTTTATTATATGACTTCAGTTCTTTATTCAGAAGTTGAAAGAAAAGCAGATTATGAACCTCGCGAAAGTGATTTTTAATTGCACTCGTGTTTTTGGAGCCTGAGATAATTTTTTCAAATGTGATAGGGATCTAACTGTCCATCAAGACCCTTTTCCTCCGAAGTAGCGGAGAGCTATCAAGTTTAAATTAAAACTAAGGTTTCTTTATAGTCCCGTAAAAAATCAGCCTTCTAATAAAATGAAATAAAAATATAGTAACGGTCTTGTAATTAAATACTTTTGGGGTACTCCCTGTTGACCCTAAAAACTTGAACTTTTGACAAATCTTATCTTAATACTTATCACAAGAGACATATTTATTACGCCATGAAATATTTTTTATAAAACGTACCACGTAACTTGCTAATAACCGTACTTTAACAAATGCTATCTTTTATTTTTTGACCGAACTATTAAAAATCCATCTTTCAGAAAATTCTGCGCCTGCAATATGGATTTAATAATAATTAATTTCAGAGATCATATCAATATTTGACTCGTATTGCCAGTTGCAATTGTGACATGGGCTTGGTTGGTTGTCCTCTAACGCATGAGCGCACAGTTAAACTTTTGCATTTTGAAGCAATACACTCAAAAATCGTTATGTTTTCTGTCTGTCCATCCATCCGTGGCATACCTCAAACACAATCTGTCTGATTGAGCCAAAATTTGGCATAAGTAGATGCATGATTAGCTAGTTCCTTTAGGATTCCGGAAAAAAAATGTTCGATGACTTCTAAAATATGCATAAGCTATAATAATCATCGTACTGAATGCGTAATTCTAAAGGTACATTGAACAGGCTTTTGTCAGGTGTGACTTTTATATTTCTCGGCCAAAGTCGTTGTTCCCGGCCTTAAAATAGCAAAGGGGTGGATCGACACCCTAGTTTAGAGTTCATCACTGTCTTTGTCATGAAGGGACATTGCATTTTAAGATTCAATTCGTTAGGTACATCCAAAGGACTCATCAGTTTCATCACCCTGGCTCCAGGAGCCCCGTTAGATGTAAACACATTATTTTACAATGTAAAAAGATTTCTATATAAAAAAAGAATACAATAAAGAAATGCTACAAAACTTGCTACTTCAGCTTTAGACAAAAGTCATGGCAATCTTTTTACAAGACAATAAAGTCGGAACAACGACCAAGTAGTGTAACAGATTTGAGAATACATCAGCGCGTTATGACGTGGTCGATAGAAACAGCTGGAGCATTACGTCGGATGTCATAAAACGAAACATTAACGTTAATTATAAATCTCCCACATCCAAGTCAAATGGAAAAACTCTGCACTATCACGGAAAGCGCGGCGTTCCCACCCTTGACCTAATAAATTACCATGAATATAAGGGCTGAGTTAAAATTAGCCTCTACGAAATATTTGACAGCTCAAATACATTTTTATGGTTCGGTAACGTCTGTAAAATTGTAATTTGGTTGAACCGGAAACCGGATAAATCACGGGGAATCTGCCAATTCCCGAGAAAGTACACAAAAAAGATATTTTTTTTCTGTATTTTGTTGTTTTTGCGACAAAAGTGGTACACTTTTTTGTATAACAATATTCATTTTTTGTATAACACACTTAAGCAGACGAATCAAGTAATAATCAAAACTCAATAACTTAAAATCGTTAGAATTAATGGTGATAAGAAAAGGCAAGGGGTTGTGTTTCTTCCAGAAATGGAAACCTTTAAAGAAAAACCTCCGGGTCTGTCTTTCTATATGAGTTTATACGCGACGTAATTTAAAAACAAAATGATCAATTCAGCTTAAAGTCAGTAGGTGAAGATATTTATACTAAGACATAGTGCAAAAGTGAAGTGATACTAACATAGTGATAAGCTTTATTAACTAACTCAATTTTCTAATTATCAATAATACTGTAATATATGTTAGTTTGTAAGGTATTTATCTGTGGGCCACATAGATGCCTGATAATAAACGATTTGATTGATTTATTGATTGAAAACCCTGTTTTTGGAGTTTCGTACCCAAAAAGTAGAATAGGAACCATTATGGTGAGACTCTGTTGTCGTTGTGTCACAGTCTGTTTAACCAAGAGACTTAAAATTGGTGTAAAATAACATTTATTTCCACTTCTAATATAATATTTGTCAGAAAATAAGTGTAAGTATAGTATATAAGTTGACTTTAACTTATAAAGCCAAACTCATACTAGAGGCTTGGTAAGTGATCAGTAACACGGATCGATAACACTTTTTGCTAATTTCGCAAAATAAAATTGTCTCGGGGGGCTTGCGTTTGTAAGGAACACGAAAAGAATAATTTACGAATTTCACAAAAAGGGTCATCGAACATTGTTACTGAGCACTTATCGAGTCTTCAGTAAGAATTTGGCTGGAAAAATTAAAATCACCTTATATTCTATAAACAGGGACTCTTAAAAAAGGCTTATTATAAAGTCAATGAATATTTGGACGATAATTAAGCATGGTGTTATTATTCCTATAGATACATCAAAATATATAAAAATCGTGTTTTGTTTTAAATTAAGTTTATTTTTAAGTAGAATACATGTCTTTATATTGAGGGAACCTAAGCATCGTAAATGACATTTACACTTAACGGATTTTTCATGCGTATTCAGTATTTTTCTAACACAGAAAATACAAAGTCTGTGTTTTTGTTAGAAAGGAATTCGATTAGAAAACTTTGAAGATACGTATCTTCATACGTATACGAGTATTCGTGTAACCAGAAAAATTGCTTTTATGTAGCACAGAAAGTTCTAATATTTTATTAGGTATGCATAATATTATGTCTCGTGTACCATCCGCAAAATTGTTATCGACCTTTCGCTCTTTTTGCCACTGCAATTTGGATGAACCAAGGGCTTAGGGCTGCGGATTTCCTCCGGTAGTACAAATTTGTAACACCTACTATGTTTCTACGAATACGAAGCAGAACTCAAATCTACGGTGACACGTTGAGTGCTACTGGAACTAAAATAAATTTGCAGACGAATTTAACAAGCTACGTCACGGGTCGACAAGCCGTAAACTCTTATGTATATCGCGCAACACGGTAGTTACATATTACAGGAGATATAGAACGTCATCTGTAGCAAAGGAATTATTATGCAGACTGAATAAAATTTGCATGAATGTGTACGAGGCGAGACACCCCAAACCTGCACTGGGACCTTTCCTGTGCAGCCTTATTGTAAACCTAATGTCGGCTTAAAGCGCAACTTCTTGATTGATGTGTCGATGTTGTTTCCTGCACCGAACGTGAATGTTATCTCTAAAAGCTTATCTTATGAGTAATATATGAACTAAAAATGGAACAAACTGTGTATGAATTAAGTATGTAATTAAGTTTATCTGCTGATAGTTTTCTTAGGATTACTTGCTTTTATCACTTTATTCCGCATCACACTGTAAAACTAATTATTTATAATACCTTAAGATACATCGCATGTGTCGCAAGCAACTCTGACGGAAGATTAGGGTCTGAGTTTTGCTGTGGCATTTTGCTGAGTCGCGACCTCTTTTTTGCTGCATCATTATCATTTTGAAATATATTTAAGAACGTAGAATTATTAAGTGTTTTTCATTATTTTGTATTGATATAGTATTGAAATAAATGCTTTCTCTTTCTTTCTGGTTATTATTTTACGTGTTTACATGAAAATGTTTCAGTCGCATTGCAAATATTGATTTCGCTGAAGCAACAAGTACGATGTTAAAATTCGCTTGTCAAATTCTTACAACTATTATTTATGTATCGGAATGTGAATAGGGATGTCAATCGCAAGCAGCTTGTTAGCACTATTAGTTAGCAATCATGGCCGGGGACGGTCAGCTCAAGTGATATTGCAATAATTGAATTGTCCACTCAGGGGTGTGTAGAATTTCAACTATTCCGCGCCAGAGATGTTGAGGGCATGTTCGACGATAGTAATCACTTTTCAAGATTACCCGAGAGAACTCATTGCAAACGCAATCGCTTTCCATTAACGTGAATTCATTAAGAACGTACTCTCATATTTTTGTAACATTGATGCTAAATTTTTTTTATTTACTAGTGCTTAGATAGATCATTGTTAAATTATTTTCATTACAGAATAAATCCCTCGATTCGATTTCTATAGAGTTAATACTCGTTCACGGTCATGCCCTCTCGCAACATTTCAATCTCGGTATTAGCGATACTGAAGGTATCACGCGGAATCTTGTACAAAATCCAAATTTCATATCTCATAGCAGCTTTTGGCCGCGATTTCAGCGGTGTAGATATTGTTTCATGACTAATTTTATTTCAGAAGAGACAGATGTGACAAAATAGACAGTTGTGTGGGAAATATAGAAAAACTAAAAACGTTGATTATTGCTCAACGGATGACGTTCGGTCTGTTAACTAACATGTATAAAACAGGAATAAACTTCATCAAAACGTAAATAAACCCCGGGAATGTCAAGTATTATGTCTCTCAAGTGATTATAAAATAAGTACTAGGTAGAATCTAATAAAAGAATAATGTTCGATGAATTTCGCATTGGGTTTGCATGCTGTATTATAAGACCATTGTGCGCGATAGGTATACGTGGCAATAGGTATGCCCCCTATTGCCTACAACAAACATCAAAAAATGTAAGTGTAATGCGCCTCTGCCTAGTCGCTTATGTCTTTTTAAGGCATTGGTTTTATTTCATTTGGTTTTCCATAAATCAAATTAGGTGTGTAAGTACCTATTTCTTTTTATTAATTAAATACCTACCTACTTAGCTACTTCATTGATTAAAAAACATAAATTAGTAAGTAGTTACTTTCGGTGAGAGGAGTAACAAAAATATACTATCACTTTTCTGCAGAAACTTTGCTCTGCATTGCCATCTTATGGAAACTGATTAATGGATTGAAAAGAAGCCATTGCAACATTTCAGCTCTATGTTCAGTACCTAGTTACGGCGTGAATGAGTAACAAACATCCCTTTTCCGTAGAAACTTGACACACCATTGCTATTGCATGGGAATTGATTTATGGGATAAAACGTAGCCTTTTTCCTATTTCAGAAAGTTTCAGCCCAATCGGTTCGGTAGTCAATACAAACTTTTGCGTTTATAATATTAATGGAACTAGTGTGTTGGCATAGGATAAAAAGTTCAAAAATTCTTGAACAGATACGGTATTGAGACCTGTTTAAGCTCAATTTCGCACAATACATCCCAAAATTTGTGCTACATCTTGGTATTTCTGGATTAAGCTATACCGAATTTGTCGTATTCAATACTCGTACCTATACCTACCTACATTTATAACACGCTTTATATGTTAAATGAAATTGAAAAGGATAATCCCCTTCTGAATGAGAGCCTGGGGTTTTTCAATTCAAATGGTGCGTTATATACTATTAAAGTATGTCATTCATTACGTATTTTCCATATCGGGCTGCTTCATTACGCGAAGAAAGAAGAGCTACCTTTGAAAGGCGGTGCGTCGCTGGCGCGATCGGAGGTGGCTGCTGCTTCTTCGATCATGGAGGATGTGGACGGCGCTGCTGCTGGATCCGGTGACTGGTCGTTCTGCATCTTGTGGCACACCTCGAAGGCTTGGCCCACGGTGCGTACTATGCGCATGGCTTGACTCTGCAGAAGAAAAAAGCTTGTGAATTGGGACCACCATGAAGCAACGCCTGCCTATATGAATGCTTCCCTATAACTTGGGAACAACTGGATGGATTTTGAGACGGTTTTTGTTATTATGTTTTTTATAAGGGAGGTAAAAAGTATTAATTGCCGTGTCTGACCATACGGATCTGAGCAGTAATCGATTTTTGTAGATAAATAAATAGGTGAAAAAGGCTTCTATATAACCCTGAATGAGCCTTCAGGAAAAGGCTGGTATTAAATGGCTACTAGTCAGTCACGATAAAAAAGTAAAAGCACTTAGCTTTATGGACCTAATGAATAATGTACATGCAATTAGTGAGCAACATTTGTGATTTGCATTTAGTTTGTTTTAAATTGTCATCAGGATCCCATCAGGCAGTGAGCTTAGTAAACAAAATTTAATGGCCGTAACCCACAGTCGGACAGACAGCGGTTTCATTAATTATTCACGGTTTCATTAGAAATTAACATTTACAGGGAATTGATAGGGATGAGCTAAATGTGAGTATGTATTAGACCTAATGTCATAAACTTATTACGTTTTATAAAGTCAACTTGCAATGTGGATTTCGTCCGCCAATGTTTACATTAAGTGTCATATTGGTTTATGTCGCTTAAAGCTTTAACAGCTGGCGATATGTAAGATGAATTTCGTTTATATAGCTAAATACATACTGTAGACTCGGTAAGTGAAATTAAAAAACATTTTTTTTGTATATTTTTCATAAACAACCTCTACTAAATTAGTATAGGAAGTCTAAATTTAATTTTGCGTAGGTATTTCACAGGTAAGGGTCATTGAACCTCGGTCCTGACCACTTGCCAAGTCTCCAGTATGAATTTGGCTATACCAAACAAAAGTCACCTTACATACAAGGCAACATAACTGTGTGCAGTCAAATTCATACTAGAGGCATACATACACTAAGTCAGAGATCAGTATTACGGATCAACAAAAAAAAATTGCGTAATTTGAAAAGAAAAATTTTGACTTTCTATATTATCGTACCGACTCGGGGCTTGGCTTGCGTTTGTAGGGAACACGAAAAGAATAATTACGAATTTCACAAAAAGGGTCCCCGCACCTTGTTACTGCAGACTTACCGAGTCTTCGGTATGAATTTGGCTGCATAAATTAATGTCACGTTGCATACTGTGACTGTCGTTTATATATCCAAATTCATAGTGGAGGCTTGGTAAGCGGTCAGGACCAAGGTACAATGACACTGTGAAATATAATTTAGACTTCTTATTCTAATTGAGTCGGTTGTTCTTAAACAAGTATAGAGGCATAATTTTTTTTTGTATTTCGCAAGCTGGTTCATTGTTGCATCTTGGTCCTGGCCACTTACCAGCATGAATTTGGCTTTATAAACAAAAGTCACCTTATACACACTTAATAACTCCTTAGTCGTCCAAGTCGCAAACATCTTCAAAGTGAACCAAGTGTGTTACATTAGGTGCAACCCACATAGAAACGGCGCGGGTGCGGGCGCGCCCTCAGTGCATCCTTATATCTGTTTTACACCACGTCCCTCTCCTACATTTTGTATGAAAGAACATTGGACCGGCGTCGAGTCGGCACGCCACGGTTGCGCCGCGGGCGCGCCGCGGTTACACCGCAAGCGCACCGCCCACTACTTCGTCGTCAGAGGATGACATCTTATCAGATCAAAATCAAACACTTGAATACCACCGATACACACAGGTAGCGCGCCGGTAGCGCGCCGCGCCGCTTCTATGTGGCTTGCACCTTAATGCTGTATAATATATAGGCACAACTATTGATGAGTACAATGACCAGTTTTGGGACGCGCGGTATAACGTACTCATATCGTATACATAACTACTGGTATAAACTGTATGAAAAAACCAATGTGATTAATGGTTTAGAGCTAAAATTTTGGCACACAAGAGGATAAAAAAAGTATATCTTTGATCTTGAGACAAGATGTGCTCACATTTTTCTTTTCGTTTGGCATAAGTATTCGTCTCTGATAATTAATTAGAAATATAAGGTGACTTTGATTTATAGAGCCAGAAACATACTGGGGACTTGGTAAGTCATTAGTAAAAATGTTCAAGACATATTTTGTTTCTCCCACTGTGTGATTTGGGGGTTGGGCTTGGACTATTGAGACTAATTACAATGTCTCGTGTTAGAATATTTTTATAATAAGTTGTATGTTTGAAAATAATTTATTAATATAAATTTTTGGAACCTTTTATCGAAGATGGCGGACGGATGGATGACTTCCCTGTCTCTCCCTTCCTAGGCATGATCTTGGGTTTTTGAATGCGACATTCTTGGGCGAATAGTGGTTTATTAGTAATGATTAAAAAATAATTTTTAAGTCATGTTTTCATTGTCTAAGGTCAGGTTGAGCAGATATAGTTTATGGAATTTATGCGATATTGTGGAGTTTATCCAGAGGTACGTTTTTTATAACAGAAATCCCCAAATTATTTATATAGGTAGACATAGGCGTAACTATATTTCGCGACAGGCGGGAGTGCGGGCCGTTTCATACTGACATGTATTTACTCGCCCGCACTTCTGCCATGTCGCGTATTATAGGTAGGCGCCAGGAGGGTACATAACCCCCTAGATTACGATTTGGCCAAAGAATAGGACGTATTATGTCATAGTCATTGCTGTAAATAGTACATTATGATACAAGTGAGCTGCGTTATACATTACATTCGAGTCGGGATTGCAGGCCGAGCTGAACGTGAGGCCGTAATGGAGCCGAGAGTGTAATGTCTAATGCTCACGCGTTTCATACGACGTTTTTCAACACACTTGCGACGAAAAATAATAAAATTTCACTGTCTTTTTTTTCCACATAATCGAAACCACAGCTGACTGAACTAAACTGACAATTTTCTTCGAAAAATGGCGGCGGAGATTTTGTTTTTTGCGCAGATGGAAATAGAGGCACTGACGCATACGCCAAACAGCCAAATATTAAATATTAACAAAATGAATAATTTTGTATTTACAACAAAAATGTTATTTAATTTGTTGATAAAAATAAATAATTTGAGGAAATCAAATGATTATATATTATATTTTAACTGAGACAGTTTATTTATTCGCTAAAACTTTACTATTTCTCAAGACATCTAAACTCTTCGCTATGATTGAAAAAAAACTGTAATGTAAAAAACACTAATGTCATAATGTAAAGTAACAAGCATGCGTGTTTAATATGCTCTTTATGACCCTTAGAGCGCTGCAATAAGGGCCACTTTATAAGCAAGTGTGTTGAAAAATATATTTAATTCATTTTGAGGCGTTATTTGTTTTGTTTAATGTATTTTATGTGATTTCGTTGTATGTAGGGTTACTTCTATTAATCGTATTACGATCACATAATCGAGAATAGATAAGTGTTGATGCATTTATGAGTTAGCTCCTCAGCTACAAATCCTAGTTACGCTAATGCATATGCGTTTATATGGACGTCATGCAAAACGGTTTACTCAAATAATGTTATATAGAATCTAAAAATATACAGAATAACAACCAGCTTAGTAACTAGTACCTATCTATATGTTTTAATATGAAAACAAGAATACTACGCTGACTCACGTTCAGTGGTTATGTTATCTCTACCTACACGTTTTATTAAATTCAACAAAAGAAATTGTACACATGGTAACCCCGGTATACCATTGTAGTACGAATATCACCTTTATGCAGACGAAGCGCGTAGTAAGAACTACTATACCGTGACGTCTTGTCGAGCGTACTATGTAAGAGCAATTTAGTAGAAACCAGGTTCAGATGAAGGCCTTGGACGACAGCCAGACATCGACAAGATATTCACTTATGCATGCTTTCCAAAGCTCCTAGTAGGGCATGTCCATAAATAAATCAGTTCCATACATAAAGAAAATATGGTTTCAGGGAATTAATGTTGCAGGTTCAGTATATTATATTATAGGTAAAAAAGGTTCTTTTTTAACTGAAGTAGATAGTGCTAAAGATATTGATATATATTTCAAGTATATGTATATAGTACGGGCCCCAGGCCGCATGTTTGTTTCACTATTACATTACTAATTTTATTTTGTGATAAGTTGCGCTTTTCATAAAAGTTGGATCTGACGTCGATCGCTTTAGCAACAAGGCAGCACTGGCCGTTTCTTTCTGCTGGCCCCTTAATGATCTAATATCCTAACGGCTCCTGCCACCGTAAACGTATAACCAACAAAATGCAATAATAGCACTTCTAGATCTTCACTTCACAAAATTAGAGTAACAAAATTTTGTAGACGGTATAAAAATATACGAAAAAGCGAGTTTAGAATTAATATTTATTGTGGGTTTTACATAAATTTGACGATAATTAATATTTTTATATGTTTGATTTTAGAACATATGAGTTCTCGTTCCGTTAAAGGGCTATAGGACACTCAAGCAATCTTATTTGATCACTCGTCTAAACAACACTCAAGTCCTAGTATTAGTTATAGGTATCTACTATAGGTATAACTATAATGGCCTATAGTTAGTTCATCATCTCGAGAACAACATGGTTAATAGTTTTCTTAAATAATTTTACACTTCTTTAATAGATTTATTTAATTTATAGTTTTTATTTAGGTTTCGGGTCAATTAATGATCAAAAGAGGGAATTTAGAATGACCTTTAAACATAATGATAAATCGAACAAAAATATCGAAATTAGCCGTCAGAGACAATGACCTTTACGTCAGTCGTAATTTTCGGCTACCTCTTGTTACGGTTCCGCCGCCGCCGGCAATCGTCTATTTTGGTTTATGACGTCACTCTACGTGGAGTGAGGTCAAAGAAATGTGCTCTGTCGATGGAGGATCTCTAAAGGTGTGCTTGTTACATGGACATTATAGCGATTGTTAATAGACAAAGGACTTATTAGTGAAACCAGATTCCAATTAGCAAAAAGTTGTTTTATTAAACCCATAAATTTAAAAAAATGCCCTTGCGCATGCCATATAGACGCTAATATGACCGCATTTGAGCACAAATTATACGGGAAAAACTTTTGTAGTGGTTAATGTGGTTATGTAGTTACCGTATAATAAGCTTATCCTTATCCATACCGTATGCCCAATTTGTTTTTATGCAAAAAACGCCCTTCAAACCCCTTTTCAAATTCTGCTTTAAGTGATTTTTCGTTTATTTATGAAATAATAATTTCACTATACGACATGCGTGCATTAAAATGGCAAATAATTTTGATGATAACCATCTTCGCGAATTATTATCAGTATAAGTACAAGTTATCTCGTACGGGTCGAAGCCCGTATGTGAAAATCTCTAAATAGTTTTTGTGACAATTTTAAGTAAGTTTCATGACAATATTTTAATGCGGTTTTCAAATTCTTTCTTTTTATTATTTAAACTGATTTAAATTTTGGTAAATTCAATTAATTTCCACTATAAGAACAATTAGCATGTCTACTGCGTTAATAAAGCAGGTATAAATCGTACACCCTTGTAGTATTTATTACAATGCTAAAATTCAACCACATTGAAAGATTTTAGAGTTCATAGTCTCCATTAAGGAAACCACCACTTCTTGTACAGTTTTAATGTTCCCAGTTTTGATTTTCAACTGAAATTTTCAATTCATTGTTGCACTGTAGCTTTAATAATACGGACGGTAATTATGGATGTAGATAGTTTCATAACAAAATATGTTTTCTTCCAGTTGTCACAACGATGATTTATACCAGTTGTTACTAGGACTTGAATAATATTGGTATTATACGAATAGTCGAAAAAAATTAATCTCAAAAAAATAAAAATTATTCTAAGGCACCCATAATATTTTCGTTCATCTCTACTCTGGACGAACTCACTCCTAAAGATAACGAATCTATCGTTTATCTATCTTTGCTTTTTATTTCTTAATGAATTCTTCCATTCAAATTTGGCACAGCTATGTTTTTTTGGGAAGATTGACCACCGATCAATTTTCAAGTAACTATAGATTTTGAGGCCAAACAGCATTTATTTAAGGCGGGGTTGTAAGAACCTAGAATAAGGTTTTTGGGTTCAATTGTAGGGTTGCTGAATAGTTTCATAGTAGAGAATTCTAATGAAATTGTAAACTAAAAGGAAATCGTAAAAGTTTTATAGTATGAGTGAAAATAAATTGCAACCTACCAATAATTTAAACTTTCGTTGTCGGGACATTTGATCGACTAAAGTAAATTATCAAATTTAAAATACAAAAGAACTTATGTCACAATAGATGACATACTTAAGATATTTGTAGATCTGAATGTTTAATTAAGTCCGCTCGAAAGAAAAAAACAGCAAGGTCAACTCTTAAAAAATCTTAAAATAGAATTATGTCATGTATTTTTAAAGCTATAAATCATTTCGTGAGAATTTTCTGCATACATTACTTAATATAATAGAAGAAAGATTTTTTTATAACATGTCCTAAATGTAGCCGCAAACTCAAAATAACTGAAGTTTTGTGTGCACGGCAGTCGATTAGAGCGGGACAGACAATGAAAAAACAAAAGCGTTAGAGCAGGACTGAAGTTTAGTTTTGTCTTGTCCTACTCTGACGCTTTAGTTTTTTATTTGTCTATCCTGCTCTAATCAACTGCTACGTGCAAAAGTATTCAGCTATTTTGAAATTGTGGCTTCATTAGGAAATTAACCATACATACATGTTTTATGTGTATTTTTTTTGTTAGTTGTATTTATTTGGTTGTTAGTATTTGGGTGTGGTAGTTTCGTTTTAACGGTTTTGAAATATAGAATCTGAATCACTTTTCCCGTGAAATGTATACTTTTTTCAAAGTACTTTAACTATAGAAAGTTTAAACATATGAATATTTATGAAATGTAATTACATTAATAATAGTCTTGAATCAAATAATATACAATATTTTTTATCTTTTACGTGGACGAAACTAAATCAAATGCAAAACTGAAGTTTGGCATTATGGAGCCCCTTAAAGCATTCACTACCAAAATTTGCTACGTCGTAGCAAGCGCTGCTTGCTTGTTTTCCTCCTTTGGAGACCACAAACAATACTTATATACGTCATTTAAGTAATATTTATTTTTCAAATAAATTATTCCCTTTGAATTTTAAATTTGTATTAAAATCTAAGCAACTATTTCGGAATCCACATAAAATATACACAAAAGGTTTAAATTTATACGTATGATTATGTATATTTTAGGTATGTATAAGTGTAGTTACACATGAGTTACACTGAAATAAATATTTTGATTTATCGTTGCGTTTGATCGCTCACTATAGGGAACAACAAACTTGTGTCAAAAAGAATCTACGTAAGGACGCCAATGTGACAATCTACCTATTGGTAGTTCTTATTGCGGAGTCGTAGTCATTAAAATCGTCTACGAATAGGGAGATTGAGCTGTAGGCGTCGGTAGAATAAACCATAATGAACGTTATTTGAGAAATGTGCCTTTGTTGGACGCTTCTGAACACGATTCTGGCACATTTCACAAATAATAAAATTAAATGTCACTGCTACAGAACTCCGACAAATAGCCTAAGGTGCCAGAAGACGTATAATACGCGCATTATTCGGGCGAAATAGCGTATTCAAGTTTTTTACGAAGTCACTGTAATATTTCGGTTTTCTTTGGGATATATGAAATTGTTGGTACCTTTGACAATAAGCTCTCGAAATGATTTCATGATTTCTCGAATTGATTTTTTTACTAAAGTCCTCGCTTAACATAAATGATACAAAGGATCTCAATACATTTCATTGTTCTAGCAAATTGTAATGATGATCACCCATCCCACTAATATTATAAATGCAAAAGTTTGGGTGTATGAATGGACGGATGGATGGATGGATGGATGTTTGTTACTCTTTCACGCCGTAACTACTAAACCGATTGGGATGAAATTTTACTTGAATGTAGTTCTAGACCTGGAACATAGGCTACTTTTTATCCCATAAATCAGTTCCCATGGGATGAAAATGAGCTTTCAAATTTCTATAGAAAAGTGATGTGTCACCCTTTCACGCCATGCTTACGAAACCGCTCAGGCTGAAATTTTGCAAAAATGTTTCTCGTGAACTCTGAATAGGATAAAAACTACTTTTTCCCTTTGTTCCAATGGAAAAATTATGAAAGAGACACACAAAATGGGAAACAGAGGCGCATAACACGCACATTTCATCAGCTGTGTTTAGTGTACGTAACAGTCTGAATAAACGCGGGTGAAACCGCGGGCAAAAGCTATTTTTAATAAAGGCGATCCTGATAGCCTATCACTTTATAACAATATTAATATCTTCTGCTTCTTCATGAGCGGCTAACGTGATTTATTTTGTTTACCGTATAATTTTCCTCTTTAATGAACAACAGACCAATAAAAACATTGTCCCTTAATACAGCTCACGTTGAGATAGGGCATGAAGTGGCAATTTGAGATGGAGTACGTACAATTCACCATCCGCAGTTAAAGAGAAAATAAAGCTATATTTTTTTTTGTTGAAGATGAATATCAAAATCTTGCCTCGTATTTTTGAAGCGTACTGCAACGTGATCAGTAATTTAAAAACTAATGTAGATAATATTTTATATATTTCTCTGCAAAACTGACAAGAAGTGAGAAATGCTACTGCAAAAATTTCACGTCTTTACTATAAATATATCATATAAAATTCTTAAGAAACATTAACTCCAATAAACATCTAAATGAAATTACTTAATTTTAATGAACATGTGGGTATAATCAAGACAAAATGTATACTTATTACACTTTTCCTACGAAAAGTTAATTATTTATCTTTGTGTGGTAGGTTTAAGAGTAACAATTTTGCTGGTCTTAATCTTAAATGACAGGTTTTAAACCGAGAATATACATACAGTTGTTAAAATTGACTCCAAACCAACGACATCCGTTATGCAAATATCCCAAATTTTCCCCATACTGCCCCATCACAAAGCGCCCTCCTGTATAAAAGAAAATTATATCGAGATCGAATATAAAACGCGTCAACAATGTTCATTACTTAAACAAATATTTACTTTTGCAGATCGGTACCTAAATTATATAAAATATTTTTGTTGTTTCAGGATAATTGGTTTAAAATGTTCTACTCAGATAAAATTTACAGAAAATTTTAAAGATGTTTCATTCTTATTTAATAAGTTAATCTATATTTTAACTAGACAATAACATTGCTATTGAATCATATCGGTTTTCGTTAAATGTTTCCAATAAACACGGTGACTATGGAAATTTATTGATATCTAAAATTCCAGTAAGTGAGCCAGACTCAATTTATGCGGAAGCCGACGACGTCCGTTTCCAAAATACCGCATACAAATAGAACTAGTTTACCGAAGATTTTCTAAATAACAAATGAAATCGACGATGGAACTATCGCCCTTGACGTAAGACTCATGATGTCGCAAAATTAAATGTCTCTGATCCAAAGACGACGACGGAATAAAAACTTCCGTGTAGTACCGGCGGCGGTGACGACGAGTGGCGATCGGCAACCGGCGACACTGTAGTGACGACAATCGCGTAAATCAAAATAAACATGAAACAAACCGTGCCGGGTGCCTTAACCTGAGCACTACCGCTATTCCCGTAGCCAAGTGTTTGAAAAATGGAAAATGTTTATAGATTTTCCCATTAATTCGCGGCCGCTACTGCTAGATTGTTTTCTTGAGCATTGCGCGTAAGTGCACGAGCCGGGCTGAGTTGACGTAATTGCACAGCTTTAATGTTTCTGAACAAAACATTTGGAATTGTGAAATCTCCTGGTTATAAAAGATAAACGATCGTAGCCAATCGTAAAGTATGAGATATTATGATATATCGTTTGTCTCGCTTGTCTCTTGTTATACATGTCTTGAAAAGATAGATGATTGTATCTGTTAATGCGGAATTCGTAAGGGACAACGGAAATATTAAATTGACCCATTTTTCCGTCTTATTACAAACGTAGTAAAGGCGAGAAGTGGATCAGCGCAACTTTCTTCGATAGTACAAGTAGATTGTTTAAAATTTCCACGCGCGTTCTTACCTCTAAATCAGAATCCAGACCTTCTATGCTTGATGCCTGATCGGGAGGTAGTGAGTATCTCTGAGGTTTCTTGGTTAGGCTGTTGACACCCATGATTTTTTGAGAGCGTCCTTGAGTCGCGCTGTCACTACTCACGATTTCTGGTTCTCGAAACGAAAGCTTTTTTCTTGGCCTTTCACTAATTTCATGGACTTGAACGTCTGGTCCATTAACTCTTTCATTATTAACCGGAATAATAAGTCTAGACTGAACACAAACATCTTCTGAGGAATTAAAGCGTCTCTGACTTAAAAGTTCACCACGAAAACTGCCACAATGAAAGTCATCATCTTCTTCATCATCACATGTAAGTCTTTTAGAAGCTCCGACTGATAAAGGCCTAGGTCTTATACCTATATGTTTTCCCGGGCTGTTTTCATCTTTTCGGCTTCTCCTGTTCTTCCTTTGCATATTACTAAATTCTGGTTCAGATCTACTGACTTTTAGATGGTCTTCTTTTTTATTACTTTTGGTCCTATTCTCCAGCTTCATTGGTTTCTGGCGCTGATGATCATGCTGCTTAGATTTCAGAAATGTGCCTAACGTGCTCCTTGCTTTCAGGAGCACGTCTGTCGGCAAATGTTTAAGAGAATGCTCGTTCCTTTTGTTTCTCGTGTTGGGTTCTCTTTGATTTGACATTTCAAGTGAGTTGTTGCTGTTTGGCACATACGTGTGAATGGTTATGGTAAGTGTTGTTTGTTGACGCGAGTGTTTCGCGGACGGCGCGTGCGCATCGGCTTAGAGATCGGCGCGCGCGCGGCTAGTGTGCTCGCCGCGAAACGACTGGAGCTTATAGAGTCGGTAGAGTATGAAGCTTCATTGTCCTATCAGCCGGACCACAAATAAACTTCGCACTGTTGACCGGCGCTGTCACCGAGACACGTAAACTGTGACGTGTTTTGATTCATTTTAATAACATACTCGTACTTGGATATTATTTACGGTCTTCATAAATATGGACCTCAATCATAATTTTAACAATTAACGTAAAATTATGACAATATACAGTTTTTTGGTTCTTTTTTTAAATTATGACATATTTTATTACGGAAGTTGATAGTTGAGATTGTCGGCACTTGGTGGAATTTATCAAACGTTGTTGTGATGAAAAAACACTGTGGAAAAGTACAAGTGTCTTTTCATCACAACAATATTTTATTACCTTAGAGGATTGCTCGACTCGAAAGAAATTAGGTAAAAAGTTCATTACGCATACTACTACTCAAGAAACAATTACAGAAAAGAACATAATTTTAATATCATAAACTCACTTTATCATAAATCAAAGGATAATGATTAAACTTCCTCGTATTAGTCACATTTAGTGCTTACAATGGTCCAACTACTTAATTGACAGTTTGTAATTCCTGAAAATCGAGCCAAGTTGGGTCCTCAGAGAGTTTATTAAGGGACGAACTCGGTTCCTTAACTTCGTAGATAAATTCACAACTATTGTAACGTAGTAACCAACGGCGTGGATGAAAGCTCAACAAAGCGAGGCTTTCCGCCTGTACCACACAGCAGTGACCCAGCTATGTTCCTGGTACAGTCGCCTGCAGTTCTAGCTAACTATTATTTACTATTTGAAGTCCCATGACAGCGTAATAACAACTTTGGTATTTAAATATCCGAGCGAGGGAGCGCAAGTATAGGTACGTACGAACATATACGTATTTGGTTGTTGCAGATGCAGGTTGTCCAAGAAATCTTTGTTCTGAAAAATTTGAATTCTTAAATTCTGTTTTATATTATACTAGCTTTTGCCGAACCTTATAGGCGAGGCTTTTAATGGTATCAGACAAGTGTTTTAATACATAGTTATGTGTAATTTCATACACTTCTTCATCTTAACTCAAGAGATAGAGTTATACCTCCCTGTTTTTCCAATCCATTAAATCTTGGTAACATTTTATCGAAAGCTTTTCTTGATTTTGCTGGTAACATATTGTTCGTCATTTTCGTTGCTGTTTCTAGCATGTCAGGTGAATTTAAATTCGCCTCAGTATTACTGCTGTCGGACAGTTTGGCTCAGAACAAAACCTTTGTCTTACAAAAAAAATATAGTGGGCTTATGTGTATTTAAATGTTTTTTTAAATTAAATTATTATGTTGTTAAGAAAACATAGTTTTAATAAGAAAATAATTTTTGTGACGTATAATAAGAGGTCAATGGATGTATATGAATAAAATATGACTATTATTTAATTATTTTTATTTCACTATTTTTTAAATTGAAATCAATTGTGACAGTTAGTAAAAATGTGTCCATATAATCTTAAGGAATTCTTTTACTATATATGTGCACCTAAAAATTAATTATTATAAAAATGTGAAAGCTTGTAAATATTATTTATTTTATGTTTTTGTATTTTGTAAAAATTGTATTTTAATAATTAATTTTATCATAATTTGCTACACCCTAGGGTAAAATCGCATTGATTCTAATTGTTTAGTAAATGTATATTTAAGATATTTCATATATACATGTGATTTAATTAAATAAATAAATGAAATGACACATTTATCATGATTTTCCTATATGGGTGTAGATAAACATTTTTACGAAGAAACCTTGAAACTTTGTGTCTACTCGCACTTTTGTGGTCAGAATTTGAAATATTATATAAACTAACAATATTTTAAATGGTTAGAGTTAAAAATATCCTCATAATGGAAAAAACAGAATATAACATCAATTTGTTGTCAGCCTTGTCTTTTCTAGCCGTGACACTTTTTCCCGGAACGAGTTATAAAAAAAAAATTACATCTACGTCAAAAACTAACCTCTGGTTTTACCTCAGATGGCCGTTTTAAGTCGTTTTAAAAATAAAAGATTTTTAATATTGATATGGTCATTACAAGATGTTGTTAAGTTAGCTAATTCTGTAACAACAGGTAATAACTTATGACAGAAGGTCCCATAAGTAGGGACTGAATAAATTAACCGACTTGGAATTACATGGATCTCACAACTTTTTACGGTAGCAAAACTAAGTTGCAAGACTTGTTTTTTTTTACAAGCTTTGTTTTTGGTGGCATCATATTTGGTAGTACCACTCACTGGCTGATTATCAACACCTGGTATGGTGACCTAGAATCTTGAAATTGGAAGATCATTTAGCACAATAGGGCGGCTATTCCGGCATTATTTTTCACTCGCAATATCAATCATTAGATATTTGTTTAAAGTTAGATAAATGCAAGCGATGAAAATCAGAGTGACTAAACTACATCAAATAAAAATTAGACGATGTAAGGAATGCTTATTAAAAGTTTTCAGCAAAAAAAACCAACACATATCCATACAAAATCCCTTTTAATATCACCCGCAATCTGCCTTCGCAATTTTTGCGCACGTGCCAGAACTAAATCCGAAAATCAATCATTTGAAATCCCTTGTGGATATTTATATTTGCGTTTAATTTTATACAGTGTAATAATAATAATAAAATTCTTTATTGCAGATTAAGATAGATCTGTACAGAGGCGAACTAAATGCTAATTAGCATTATCTTCCAGTTAACCTTAGTTGTTGAGGATAATTTAGGGTAATGCCAAGAATATAATTATAATTAGAAGATAGCACTCCAAATATTATTATTAAAACGGGGGAAGGGGGATTTATACAAAATAGACATAGTAAAATATAAATATACATAATATTGCATAATATAATAAATTAATAAATATTAGATGTTATTCTGAGAATGACTCGGGAACGACAGAACTGAGTTGGTTACATCTTTAACAGTTCTAAATACGTTCTTGCAGTTCTCGCGTACAGTGTAGTAAATACACGAGCGCCCGCAAAATAAAAGTTTGTCAGTTAAACAGTCCCAATTTTCCGATCCCATTGCATACTCGTACCTATGCCGTCGGGATTCTTAGAAAACAGAAAGTAATCAAAGAATATACAAGGTGAAATTCAGTCAACCGCCTAAATTCATACTGGGGACTCTGCTAGTGATCAGGAACAAGGTTCAAAGAGCCTCTTGGCAAAATCTAAAAAAAAAAATTGTTTCCATTACTTCTGGACGAGTCCTAGTGCAGGAAGTTGAGGGCAAAAAATTTTTTTTTCGAATTTCACCTGGATGTCATTAAACCCTGCTCTTGATGACTAACCGAGTCTTCATTATGAATTAAGGCGGTTGACTGAATTTCACTCTATATCGTAAGTTCTTATGTTCATTTCGGTTTCGTTTATAAAATAAATACATTTTCAAAAATATGGACGAGTTTTTCGTAAAGGTATGAATATTATTAAAATAAAGTGACTTTTGTTTTCGTTTCATACTGGAGACTCGGTAAGTGGTCAGGACCAAGGTTCTATAACCCTGTTTGCGAAATACGAAAATTATTTATTTATGCATCTATTGATACTCGTTCAAGAAAAACCTCGACTTATTTAGTACAGAATGTCTAAATTAAATTTTGCGTATTTAACAGATCGGATTATTCCTGATCACTTACCGAGTCTCCAGTATGAATTTGGCTATATACACGAAAGTCACCTTATAGGTAAATAATTCCTTAAACCCGAGTCCTACTCGAGCTTGACCGTCTGTTTTTATTCAAAATGGGCTTTCGCTTGACTCCTGAATCTCAGTTTTAAATTTTTGGGAGCCAGTTGCTTTAAGGTGTGTATCTTTAAGTTGCGAAATAAATAATTTTTATTTTTTAATTTAATTTAATTTTACCGCTCCTCATGGAAATCGTCGACGACATCTAGGATGAAAAGCGCTAGCCCAGAAAGAACAGAGAAGAACACTCAAGTTATACACTTGCAGTACGATATTAGTTCTCTAGAAGGATATAACATAGGTACCAAGTCCAATGTGTATAGCTTGATGTGTTCTTCACTGTACCTACTATTGTTTCTTTTAAAGAGATATGGATTATAAATATTCAGATAAACCACAGAACGGATGAATGCTGGCGCGATCTATCTATATCTCAGGTGTATGTACTGTGCAGATGATAAATCAAGATTTTAAACGTTACGTCCAAGCGGACGGCATCAAAGACATTGCATAGAGAAACAAGACTGCACTACGATACGAAAAACGGGCCGAGCGAGATGGGTGTTGTCACTCGTTGGTCTCTTTCTAACACGTTAGAAACTCAACAACACTATATAAGTATATATTATATACACCTGCAACTTGCTAGACAAGAATACACGAGTAGCGACAGCGCTCGGCTCGTTTTTCGCTTGAAAATGGTATCATAATAATGACAACCTCATTTCTAAGGTGATAAAATCTAGTTCAGTTGAGCGAAAATTGGACACTGTACATCCTTGTTATTATAAATTGTCTTTAGATGGAATAGAGCTGTGTCGCTCGCCGATTATTGCGATTGTAGAAGGAGAACGGGTGAATTAGATCGTATAATTCCTGCGCTCACTCACCGAACACTAATTTTTCCAGTAACAAGATTTGCCATTCTTTTATTTCCACTAAATAATTCGAGTCACTGCTCAAGAGTTTCTTTTTCAATAGTAATTGTTTTATATTATAATTTTAAACATATTCGAGCATGTTACATTTAGAATAAAACTTTATGTTGACGCAGTTAACCTGTATTTTCTTTAAGAACTTTGTCTTCAAACTACATACAAGCAAAATTCGTATTTGTGGCGAACATGTTACGAATTTAACACAAAGTCTCAGGAACTTGATCTCGACTTGTTCCATCTATAAAGCAGGGATGAGATCCAAAATCCAAATTTTTTCAACAGTTTTTGTTTGGTACTTGTACATTCTAAGTTTTTTTACTGGCTTTTCTCTTTCTCTTACATTGTAACGTTTTTGTTGTTATTTTATTATTATTATTTTATTTTGTTAATATATAATAGATTATACTAAAATTATAATACACTAGCTTTTGCCCGCGGCTCCGCCCGCGTGTTATTCGGTTTAACGACATGCTTTTTTCCGGGTTAAAAGGTAGCCTATGTGTTAAGTTAGGGTATAAGCTATATCCATTCTAAATTTTATCAAAATCCGTCTAGCCGTTTCAGCGTGAAAGAGTAACAAACATACACACACACACGAACTTTAGCATTTATAATATTAGTGTGTTTAAAAGACTAAAACGTTACAAAAAAAAAGTTAAAATAAAGGACTTTATTTAAGTCATCGCTGTCACCGAGCAGGGTCACTGGCCACATTACCTCGTTGAAGATATAAATGTGCAGACCTCTTAAGTCAGATTAACTTCCAACTACCCAGTCTCCGTCATCGTAGCAATAGACCCAAATATCTCTTTCATCTCAGAAGAACTAGAACTCAGAATGGAAAAAGAGCTCCGATACATCGTATGTGCAATTACTACAATGATAATGTTTTACATATAGATTTCTTTAACTGCTCTCGTAACAGATATAAAAATAAAGTAAAGAAAGCGTTCATAGAAAAGAAAAAAAAAGGAAATAAAACAAAAGAAATAGGGTAAAGCAGAAATATATGTCTTATTCTTAGGTAAATATAAAATGTATCTTTTTCTTTATTAATTTTTAGTTTTAATGATTTTTTATTTTAAGTTTGCATGTGCATGCTGTGGGTTTTTTGCTTAGTCTGTATTTTTGGCTTTGGGTTTATAGCCAATATTGTCATAAACCATTTATCTTCTTCATCTGCTTCATTTTTATCTCTTATGTAATTTGTGAGAATGTTAAGGGAATAGATATACTTAAACTAATGTTATCACCATTGTTATTGTCAAACATGTATCTATTTCTGTTTTTTCTCCTATCAAATAAATAAATAAATAAATTGAATAGCAAGGCTGATGTCTTGCCCAAATAAATAAATAATAATTAAATAATACCAAGATTTTAAGAATATTATAACAAGGTATGTTGTTAGTTATCGCGATTAAGACCCCAGTAAAAAGTTAATTATGGGTGAAAGTCGCGAAAGTTTAAAGTTTACTAAATATTATAATAAGGGAAAATACTTCGTACTAATACCTAACTTGTAATTGTAAGTTAAAACTTTTAAATGGAATTCTGCAAATAATACTTTTTCAGAGCTTGTATGATCGATGGATGTAGAAGCAAAAGAGGTGTGTCGGGATCGTAGCAGATGGAAATCTGTAGTCCCTACCTACCTCTCTGGGAGACAGGCGTGAGTATATGTACGTAAGAATGTACTTTTCAGTTTATATATCTTCTTGCGCTTTAATTTTTCTGAATAAATAAATATTAAACAATAATAAAAAAAACAATTAAAATATATAGTTACGTGGGACGCACTATAAGTTTCCGGAATGAATATGAAAAAATACTATTAAAGGTACAAAATTAATTTATTGTTTTTCAAAATAATCTCCCTTGGCGTCTATGCACTTTTTCATTCGATCAAACCAGTTTTGAAAACTTTTGTGCCACTCCCCTGTGGTGACCTCTGAAACGTGTTTTTCATACTCCTCGACAGCCTCTTCTAGTGATGAAAATCGTTGACCGCGTAATTGGTTCTTAATTTTTGGGAACAGAAAAAAGTCACAAGGTGCCAGGTCGGGACTGTATGCAGGATGACTCATGAGTTCTACATTTTTCGTCTTCAAAAAGTCGTTTGTCTGTCTGGCCGTGTGAGAACTAGCATTGTCGTGGTGCAGGATGATACGGCGTTTACGGTTATTTTTACGGAGTTCGTCAATAACTTCCGGCAAACAAATGGTCGTGTACCAGTCACTATTCACGGTACGACGATTCTCTAAAGCAACAGTAGCCACGTGTCCAGTTTTATTAAAAAAAGAAGCAATCATCCGCTTAGATGCACTTTTCACGCGCGCCACTTTGGTTGGTTTCGGCTCATCTTGAAAGACCCATACGCTCGATTGCTGCTTTGTTTTGGGATCGCAGCAATAAATCCATGTTTCGTCACCTGTTACTATGTCCCACACCAAATTTGACGCACCTTCGTTGAATCTGGTAAGCATGGCACTGCACCAAGTGACGCGGTCCGTTTTTTGAGCCTCGGTCAAGTTGTGTGGGATCCACCGCGAGCACAGCTTTCTCACACCCAAATGTTTGTGTAGGATTGATTGTATTTGACTCATGCCTATTTCTAAGGATGCGCGAATTTCATGGTAGGTCACATGCCTGTCTGTTTCAATCATACGGCGCACAGCATCGATGTTTTTGTTGGTCACAGCGGTGAACGGCCGACCATCGCGAGATTCGTCACTGAGATTGATACGACCACGCTTGAATTCTGCAAACCAGCTATAAACAGTCGTCTTGCATGGTGCTTCATTGCCAAAAGCTGTTTCAAGCCGAGCGATGCTCTGTTGAGCTGTCAAATTACACTTAAAATCGTAGAAAATCATACTACGAAAATTTTCCCGAGTTAAATCCATGTTGATGCAGACACACAATTTTTTAAATGGCGCCACAAGGTAAAAACAAAAGACAGTCAGATGAAACAAACTGCATTCTACAGCCAAAGAGTTCTATTTTCAAATGTTGCAATAAATTTTTAAATATTGTTTATGTAAGTGGCCAGTTCCGGAAACTTTTAGTGTTACCTATGTATATGAGTTTTGTATTAGAATAATTAGTGTAGTAGGTATACCCGAGAAACACTTTTGTGTCGCTCTTGATCGGATTATTCCTTGAAAGGTACCTGCCGTTAATGTTCAATACCATTGAGCGCCATCGATCATGTTTCTTTACAAGTTTCACTTTCTTTCCTCTTACCTGTAGGTGATGGATGTATTATTATTTTCGTTCCTACTTATTAACTCATATTAATATTATTAACCAAAATGTCATGTACAAAACTTGTATTGTTGTCTGACCTGAATGGCCCGAAATATATCGCACTTTTAAATCTAATGTGTTTTCTTAATTATTTTTAAATAAAATGTAATTCAATTGAATTTTTATATTGACCTATATCTCATAAGTGGGTGGAAATAGGCTGGTATTCTATGGCTGTGATACAGAGGTGGTGTGAGAACTTCTATTTTTACAGATTTCCATAAACATGTAATGGAAATAACGTAGGTATGTAAATAAACATACGAATACCTAGTAAAAAAAATACTTGGTAATGGTTTTGAAATTTAACTACCTTTAAAAAATTATGGTTACTATACATGTTTATAAAACACTTACATAAAACTGGTAAAGATGGTTTTAAATTTATTTATTTTTAGGGGTATTCTGGTTACAAACAATGGAACACCTTGGGGTCCAGCAATTCCTAGGGAATCTTGATCAACGGTACTTGTTGAATATTTATGGGCATCGCGAACGAGTGCTTGCAGACTGTAATGGATTATAAAAGTCACGCAGTCGGTGAGAGTAGAGATTTATATCGCGAGTATAAATGCGTGGAGGGGCACACATCATCGCACATGGTCGGACTGACGGACAGATCTCTGTACCGACCGACAGATTGATTTAGAGCGAGACAATAAATATAAACTTTTACCGCGGCCACAGACATCTAATCAGAATTGGAGCAGAGTTTACGAGCCATGTAACAGGCATGGTCTTCATAAAATTTAAACGAGAACTTTGATTCGAGTGCTCAATTAAAAGAAAGAACAGTTTATATATCTCTATTAAGTTTGATCTTTTAAATTATTGTACGAACTTTTGCTCGCAGCTTCACTCATGTGGAAGTGTCTTTTAATCTTTGAGCCGAATATCGACTGCTTTCAGCTTGGTGGTTATTTTATCAACACCTTTATACCAGTGTCACTACGATGATAATGAAGAAACCGCATCCGAATCCGTTGAGTATTTCTCGAGTTGAAACTGAACATAGAGAATGACAAAAAAAATAGTTCTGTTCTCAGTACAATATGATAATCGTAAACTTTTTTTTAAAATTTCGAACAAATATTATGCAATGTCGTTGTTACTGCTTTATTATTAGTATAGATGTAAAAAAACAAATTCAATTTTGGTCTAATACTAAATTACTTTATCTACTAAATTGAAATTATTATGATCTAGCGTCTCCCTCCACCCCAAACGCACAAACATAATAGCATCTGTTTGTAGCACCTATGCCATTGGTCCTTTTTCTATCGTCTCAAAAAATCCTTGTCGGTTCAAGGATCAGCGTTACGTTGATGGTGGTAAAGAACCTTTATAATATAATGTAATTTACACGATAGGCCATGAAGCCCGGAATGACCCACTTCGGGTCTACTGGGGCAGCGTTGTGGCTGGATTACTTCATACCTAGCAGCGAGCCTATGGCCGCACGAAATGACAGTTGTCGAGTAATGTACCGATATTTTCGAAAAAAGGACTCGCGTTCCAAAACAACAAGGAGACGAGCTCTAAAAGTTATTTATGTTTAATGCAGAGCGGCTCGTCCCATTGCCGCTGTACCATTAAATTTTGGGACGGATTTTCACCCGGGCAGGATCATCAATATCATTAATTGCTGGGTGAATAAATCTGTTATAGAGGTACAAGGGTGCAAAGTCTCGGTGCTGTGGATAGAACACAAAAAGGCCGGAAGTGCAACCATTTGAATTCATTCATCTGATCCCCAGGCCTACATAGCGGAAGCGGGGCCTGGAGTCAGGACCTAACTGTGATTGGACAAATATTAATTAGAAACACGAAATTTTGGTAGTACGGATAAATGACATTACTGCGCCTATGACGTACTTTTGGTTTGTTTCTGTTCTGCTTTCATCATATAGCAACCATATAGTCCGAGAAGTAGCATTGCATTTAGGTAGTTTTTTAAGGCGCTCGATTGTTATCTTTTCGGTAGATCTGGTATGACTTATGACTAGCGTTAGCTGACGCACTCGCGTTTGGTGTGGGTGTGAAAGGCTGCGAAAGTGGATAATATTAAAGTAATAATACTACGCCCCGGCGTACTTTTTTATACATAAACTGTCAACATCACAGTGAGTTGAAATTAAATTGCAGATACATCGTAGAGGAGGATTTCATTTTTAAATGTATATTATTGTATCCCTCTTTTGTAAATAGAGTCCACAATAACTGGCAAACCATACATATATACTCATTTATTGATACCAAATGAAATTCCATTATTTTGGTGAACAGATAGAACATCTGACTTCCATAAATTATTGATTGGTTGAGGGTTAAATGGTTAACCTAAAATAAAATATTTAGAGAATAGTATTAGTCCTTAGAGAGTTCATATAGTGGCTCAAGTTATTCTTATAAAACGTAAGACCACGGTGTTGTTTTATTTCATTAGAAGGTTCTTCCAAGAATAGACAGTTGTATAAAATTTTAGAGAATTAATTCCGAAATTATGTTTCCTCCCCATCATGCCATGCACCCTCCCACCAAACGAGTTTGATACCTACAATCCTACAATAAACTATTAGCGGCTAGAGTTCTCCATCTGATACACTTCTTCCATATCCGTCAGTAAAAGAAGTCTCCGAGTGCTTGCACTTCTTTAGTATTTCTCTAAATTTATCTGTATACGTCTATCTAGCAGCTTGTGCACTACCATCCATCAGCCCGTGTTCGTCCACTGCTGGACATAGGCCTTTCCCAAATTTCACCACTCACGTCGGTCCTCCGTCTTGTGCACTACATATGTATATTACATCACTGCTCCCCTAGGAGATAAGCGTGAATATATATAAGGAAGGGGAATTTTACATTGAAACATTACAAGAATATTCTTCAGTACTTAATATGGGTGTATTATATAAGGTGACTTTAATTTATGTAGCCAAATTCTTACTGAAGACTCAG
The DNA here is from genome assembly GCA_910592155.1 of Ypsolopha scabrella. NCBI lineage: Eukaryota > Metazoa > Arthropoda > Insecta > Lepidoptera > Ypsolophidae > Ypsolopha > Ypsolopha scabrella. The sequence goes on from OU342960.1 coordinate 14,916,518, forward strand.
TAAGTCCTCATTCATATGGTTTGATGGCTTTTTTTGTGAAATTCGTAAATTATTCTTTCCGTGTTCCTTACAAACGCAAGCCAGCCCCGAGTCAATTACTATGGGACGTCAAGATTTTATTTTGCGAAATCAGCAAAAAGTGTTGTCGATCCGTAATACTGACAACTTATCAAGGCCCCAGTATAAGTTTGGCTGTATACATTTAAGTTACCTTATATATTTACTAGCTTTTGCTTGCGGGTTTGTTCACGTCTTCTAATCTTTAAGTAATATCGGCAGTTTTCTGCTTGGTGGTTATTTCATCGACACGTCTTATAGCTTAAATGTTGACCAGGGATGTGCCAGGGACAGTACGACCAAAATAAAATTACTAATAACAAACCTTTTTAAAAACAAGTGACAAATACGTATAAAATCAGTTTAGATGTCTGAAATCAATTAAATAATATTATGTTATATAATTTGTTTTCAAAATGTTGTTGAGCGAATTGTTAATAAAATACATACTTCGGCAAGTTGATTATTTGGTTTCTACTTCTGTAAACGTTTAAAATTACTAATGAGATTTTAAAACAATGATAACACGGTACATTTACAAGAGCTCAATTACTTATTTAAAAATTGTCGTATTTATTTTCTCGCGCCTTGCACTGTACTCGTACCTCCTAAGGTGGTTACCCTTCCCTGTAAGTATCTCATTCATTCCCTAAGCACACGCAAGGTCGCAAGCTAAGTGTGTGCAGATAGGCCATTATGATTTATTTGCAGCTCGGGATGTTAGGTGGGGAGGGGGAAGCTGTTCAAAAACAACGCACGTGTGGATGGCACTAACTACCCTTCATGTAGGCTTTTTCTCTGACGCATCCTCATTTTTTTTCACACCACAGTTCTCTATTATGTTATAATCTAACATAAATATTTACCTTTGTTAAGTTGGCGGTATTTTTCATTTTAAGAGCAAACCTACATAATATTTTAGCGGTGAAGGGGGAATATTCGTTTTTAACAAAATCTCTTACAGTTAAAAAGTTAAACAAAAAACGCGAGGCCCTAAAGTTAACAAAACTCCATTTTATTAGCTGTCTCGAAAGCGGTGGAATCTTTTTCTGTTTTAAAACTTTGACTGTTTTACTACAGTTCTCAGAATTTCTTATTTCGTAGGCTATGTGTTTGTATAAGTGGCTTTTTGTGCCAAAGTTTTAATTAAATAACGATATTCTATCTCACGAAGTCCGTTTGGCTATAGTTGTAGTAGGGACGTTTGTGTGTTTGTGTGTGTGGCGCGTTTCTTAGCGCTCCTTATGTTACGCGCACTAGAAACGCACGAAAAAAAGTGCACGCACTACTACAATCATAGCCAAAGGGACTTCGTGAGATAGAATATCTGCAATTAAAAAAAATCTATTTTGGCATTTATTACATTATTTGTATTTATTGTTTTGTTAGTGACTTATGTTTTCGGCATTATAATAATTAGTTTTTGTTGCAAATATGCCCCTTGAAAGTCACACTCAGTGGCTGGTTTTATTCAGACGTCATAAAAGAAATAAATAGAAAAAAAAATATATAATAAATTACAGAATATCAGAAATAATTTACCTTGATTGGAATTTTGATTTTTTATTAAGAATTTTATATAATAAATTAGGACCAAGATCCGATTTAATTGATTATTTTAGGAAATAACTTCAAATATAAAAAAATATAATAATATATCGTAACGAAATGAATTCCTGAGGGGGTCTCGCAGGTGTTCCAGGTGTTAACTGTGAAATGCAAGTCATAGCCCACACTCGGCACACCCGCGTTTACATACTTCAAACTTGATCAAATTAAATATATGCAAATATTAATTTGTATATATACAAATGAGTTCCTTTGATTATTTTTAAAGAATTTTAGTTATGTTAATTGTAATTAATTATTTATGTATATTTTAGCAGTTCCTTTGATTATTTTTAAAGAATTTTAGTTATGTTAATTGTAATTAATTATTTAGGTATATTTTAGCGCATTCGCGACTTGATTCCTCGTCGAGCGACGGAGATATCAATACGGGACGAGTCGTGCGAGTGAGTGAGACGGACGCACCCGGGGTCACCAGTAGTAATTGTTCATCGGTTACGCATGCATTGTCACAGTAGTTGATGCGCTCTGCAGGTTACAGCCGTTGCGGGCGTATTTTCCAACCATACGCCGCGACCCCGTGGCAGCTGCGGTTTATGGTCGGGACGCGTGTTTACGATCTCCTGCAGCGTCCATAAACAAGTACACAACTACCCTTGCCCGTACTTGGTTTGCTTCTTGTTTTTTAGGGTTCCGTACCTCAAAATGAAAAACTGAACCCTTATACAATCACTTTGTTGTTCGTCTGTCTATCTGTATGTCCGTCTGTCAATACTCTTTTTCTCGAGCCCCGTCAGAGATATTAAATTGAAACTAATACCTCCTACAGAAGTCTATGGCTTTATAGCGCTGTCAAGCAATTAGACTTGTAACTCAAAAGGAAAAAAAGCCTTTGCTCTTTACGTAATCAACTTCATACAAGTTGGCTCACCATGAAAAGTTCCAGTTGACTTAGAAACGTTCACAATTAGGTATTATAGCACGACACGTCTACGGAAAAATCTAAAAATTACCTACATATAATTATTTATGAAAAAATAAGAAACCAATTCAATTATACCAGTTGAGTACAAAGAGTGTAATATAACTGCTCGTGGAATAATTTTGTATTTTAAACGGTCTGTATGGAACCCTTAGGGCTCGAGTCCTACTCGCACTCGACCAGTTTTTTGCAGCTTTATCATTTTCAGCAAAGAAAAGTACTTATCTCAAAAGGTTAGATTTTATTGACCGATCATAAAATTATATGTAGCTGTGGGTGAATGCTACATACATATGTAAATGCAAACCCAAGTTGTTAGATATGTGTTTCTTTTCGCCGTCTTTCCACAAATTATTAGAAATACTTAAAATAAATAAAAGTAGGTAAGTATTTATTTTACTACATGAAATAAGTAAAATGTTTCCTTACATTTCTGTAGCTGCTATTATTTGCTTTAACCCGCGTAGAGGGTTGCCATCTATAAAATCTATACACTAGGACAAGAAGCTTGAAAACCCCTTATTTAGAGCGTAAAGCCCGGATATATCTATTTCAGCTCACAAATAAAATAAAATAGGTATAAATTGTTATTATTAATTTATAATTACAAAGCAAACACCTCAAACATTGGTAACGATATGATGAAAAAAATCAATAAAGTCTTTTTCTCTCATCATTCGTGAAATAAAAAGCAAACTGAAAAGTAAACCAAACATGCGTTTTGGTAACAAAGCTAAAACGAATAAAAATTAACCAAACTCGAAATTATAGGCATTTCTCACTTTAAGAAATTGATGCCGGATGGATTGCGCGCGTAATCTTGTAACCCGGACAGTATTTACTCGTAAAACCCTGCTCCGACGTTTCCCGGACGCCCCCCACAACCGCCCTCTCAACTAGGACAAATCCGGGAAACCCAGACGGATGGCAACCTTACCGTTGACTGTCCCGGGCAGAAAGTTATTCTTTACTAGCAGAAACAGGAAAACTATAACTGTCGGTTATCGATAGCAAAATGTAGTATAGGTATCAACTGATGACGGTCGGTCCACAAAGTTTTATGTTACAACTTTTATGTCCTCTTATAAAAACTAGGAACTGCTTTTATGAAAAAGATGTCGAAGTTTTATGTTGTTTTAGAGATCTTGTGAGTTCAACATGTACATTACGCTTCAACGAATAAACCACACATTACGATACCTTGCACTGAAAAAAACTAAACATTTAAAATGTAACCAATTAAGGAATGGAAATATTTTTACTCATCTGAATAATGAATTATCATATTTTTCAAAGTACGAGTAACTCGTTTTTTTTTAAATAAAGCTTCTATATGCATTTCACAAAAAATATGATGCTTAGTGGACTACATTACTTCACTTTAAAGATTTCATATCGTGAATATTTTACAATTTCTAATGACCATAAATGAATAAAAATTAGAGAGATGTCAATTTAAACATTCCCATCCATAGGCATTTTTAACGTGTTAAAAAATGATTTTTAATGTACAATAAAAATTTCAAGACCTATAAACTTCCCATTAGACAACAGCGTTTTCTGATATGAAGAGGCACAGGATTTTTTCGGAAGTCCAAAGCCCTAAAATGTTTGTATTGGAATTTTACTGACATCGATTAGCTCATTTATTGGCGGCGCAGTGATGAAAAATATTAAGAAATAATAAAAATGAAATCAGAAGGAATAAGCGGCGAATGAATAAAAAAAGTGGCCAAGTGCGAGTCGGACGAGCGCACGAAGGGTTTCGGCTACCGGCAACGCACTACCCCCTACCAGTCAGTCAGCAAAAAGGCACTAAAACCATCCCGACGCGTCCCTCTTGTAAATTTTTAAGCGAGAATTTTTTCAGTTTTGTGTTGAAATTTGCGATACTATGTTGAACTTATGTTTTATTGTATACAAGTATGTGTAATTTATTTAGTTATATAGCGTTTTCGCCGTTACTTTTCGTACTTTTAGAGAAATTGGAAATTAGATACAAAATGCTGTCTATAATGCTACCAGCATTTCATAGCACTACTAGGTACTCTTTGAGGCTGGGTACTCTTTGAGGCTGGGTACTCTTTGAGACTGGGTACTCTTTTTTCCCCCTCACCCTTAAGGCATAACCGTAAAGGCCAAAACGCCATCAGCAACAAAAACATTAAAAAAAGCAGCATTTCATAGCACTAAAACACCAAGTGCAAAGGCCGCAGTAAAAGCTACTAAACAGAAATCCACTTAATCAAATAGCTTAAGCTCGTGCACATGACATGCAAGAACTCTTTTGATAAGATTTTTCTGGTAACTGATCACTGTTTAATGAACAGGGGTTAATGGCAAAACAAAAAAAATGTGAATTTTTAAAGACATCTTATGGCAGTACCATCGACGCCAACCAGTTCAAATCTGATGACAAAACCTGTTATACATATAGTGGATGTAATAAATTCCATACTAAAAGTTAATAAATGAAAAGAAAACCTTTGGCGGAGCAGTTTCTGCTTTTTGGGGGCATCACAAAGAACTGTGGAAGAGACGATTATATTTTTGACAGCTATCATGCCTATCCCCAAAATGCCTGAGAAAGTATAGAGACAAAATAGCGGCATTGTTATAGATATTGCCCACATGTCTGAAGATGTTCCATATCCTGTCCAACTCAGCAGTTTCTGGGGATCGTCAAAGAACAAACTGAATTTACAAGTATTCATTGCCAATACAGTAATAGCTTCCTTGACTCAAAAACCATGTACTACGAAGCACAGCCTTTATGGTATGAAGAAGATGAGGTATCATTCAGTTCATCTGAGGAAAATGGAAGGCAACTAAACTACCCAGAACGGAATTGTGTCAGTAGACGTAGCAGACTAGCATGTTGGTTCATTCAAAATATGCAGCTGTGTGTGGGTTTAAAAAGAACGTTTTCTCGTTAATTCTGACATTCACATAATGGGGTTAGCTTTGTTTCACTAGGCTACTCTTCATCGACTTGGTATTCAGGAACTTTGGGTGCTGGAGTTGGTGATTTCCGCGCGACTTTTTGCTGTTCATGATATTAACCAACAAATGGGCCAAAGCTTAAGCTGTTTGTTTCCAGCCCTCCACGTACTGTCTGGATCAGATTACACAACTAAGTTTGGCACCAAAAAACAGCATATTATAGTGCATCCAAGGTATATTTGGAACAATTCGGCGTATCATCAGACTGGAATGACGTAAACCTGCAGAAGGATACTTGGTGCTGGTATTACAGAAAGGGTCATCTTCTAAATCTTAACATGAGCTTAGACTGTGGCTGTATCATCATGCAGGAGATTTGCCACCTACAAGCAGAAGTGACAAGAGCTATTTGTTGAGATCGTAATTCTACACATATCTTCAGCAACACTGTATTGATGATGTGTTTGTTAACTTAGACCCATGTGATTTTGGTTTTATAGCTATAGAAAGTTATTACGTGCCAGAAAAGAATTTACGAAAATATCCCACTGATTTTATTGCAGCTTGTAATTGTTTAAAATGTGCCGAATCCTCCTGTGTTTGTAGGGAAAATGAAGTAACCTGGTGATCCTTCTGCAAATGTGGAAAGGGCTCATATTTAATTTATAACAATCCTTTTTAAAAATTGCCAAAATATGTTCCAATTTAATCACATTTTGTAGTTGATATTATTATATCAAATTATAGAAAATTATAAATATTTTAGCATAATTATTGTTTATTTATTCTAAGTGACAGTTTAATTGTATTGCTATTCACCTTTAAAATAGTAATTACTACATACTGATTTTTCATGCAAATATATCGAGTAATAAGATAGATATAAGCAGTGCAGAGATCGAGCGGCTGCCATCTTTGATGACGTGATAACTGGAAAATGTACCAGGTGGCGGATGTCCACCCAAGTCTAAAATACTTACTAAGACACCTACTAAACATTCACAACAACATTTTGTCCAGGACAAATTTACTATACACTTCCAATAAAAATTCAAAAATAGGATCGACGACGAACGAAGCGAGAAGGAGCGTGTTAGATTGCTTGAGAGCAATAATTTGGGAGCCGAGCAAAGCGGAGCGGAGCATGGCAACCCGTTTAGTTTTTACAGCGGCCCGATGGAATGACACTCCTGGCCTGGAAGCGTGGCAGGCCACTTGTGTGGGACGCGACATGTGCAGACACACTTGCCCCGTCCCACCTACAGGCGACCTCGACCAGGGCTGGCGCTGCTGCAGAGACGGCGGAGTTCCGAAAACATATTTGCGCTGTTCGGAGTTGAGGCACTGGGGCCATGGGGCCCGGGTGCGCGACAACTATTCCGAGAACTGTCGTCGCACCTGGTCGACGCCTCTGGTGACCTACCTGGAGCCTACTTCAGCCAGAGGATTAGTCTGCTGATTTATTTTTACGAGGCAACGCTGCCAGCCTCTTGGGTACCCTCCCCAATGGCGACCAACTCGAACAATTTTTTTATTTAATTTAAGTTATTTGTATATTTATATTTAGTATAATTAGTCAATTTATTTTAGATTATTATAAAAAAATTATGTAGGTAGATTAGGTTAATTTGATTTTTAATAATAATCATTATTTACGTTATTTAAGTTTTTTGCAATTAATTAGTAAAATTACTCATAAAAATCTACAACGTTCTTCGTTTGTTTTAAAAGAAACTTTTTCAGGTTCCCTGCTACTGAATATGCAAAACTTGGCATGTTTTAATTCCTATTTTGTTTAGTTAAGTTTTTTAGAATGTAAATAATTTATAATTATAGTATAATAGCCAATAAATTAGACTATTAATTCTGAATATAAGTAATACCCATTAACTTAGAATTGATTAAACCTACTAAGTTCTTCTTAAACACCACTTAATCAAGCAAACGCAAACATTTTGGAATAATTAATATACCTATTCGAATGCCTTCGTAGTAGTAGCTTTAAAGGCTCTATGTACTCGTAAACTCCAAATCAAAAGGAAAGAAGAAAAAGGAAGCTATGTAAAAGTTTAACATGGCCCTTGATACCTTTGTCTGTTCCAGAATGGAACAAAATGTTAATGAAAGGAAAACAAGAAATGGCGTTTACCTTGAAGTCCATTATATTGTTACGTAATCTAAAGAACAATGTGACTAAATGTTTACATACCAGGTATATCTGTCACGTGCTTTTAATTTAATTTTATACGTATTTTGTTGTATGATTTTTTTTAAATAAACGTATTTGAAGAAAAAAGTATCTAGTCCTGATTACTCTGGGGAGGTGGCATTATTTTTGTGTTAATTTTATAGTCAGAATAAATAAAAAATGTTCAATAAGATCTAAAGAATACGCGGTTTAAGGGCAGTTTCATATTTCATGTAAATAATCTAAAATCTCAAGCGCCTAATTTACCATTTAAAGAAAGGCTTTTTATAGGTATTGTTGAAAACGTTAACATAGACCAATTTTTCGTATTGACAGAGTTTATGTATCACATTTACAAATACTACTTTGTTTTTTTTTGTAGAGAAGAATCTCTCACTCCTCGTTTATGAAAAAATAATCATATTGTCACCTTCAAAAATTTCTGAAAAAATTTGCTGTAATATCGGACATATAAAGCATTTTATTATTCATCCATCACATCATTAAAAAAAGCTGCGGGTTGTGTCAGAGATACAACTGTAAGTTATTTAAGTGATTACCCTTTAAGTTGCCTTATTTACTCAATGAAAAAGGACGGAATTATTGGCGGTCATATATTATAACAAAATGTCATTGATGGCAGTGCGATCGCTGTCAACAAATGCGCAGATCAAGTCAATAAGCTTATCCTAAAGTTCTTTTCCCCTGTCAAAGTACTTTTATTGTAAAGTACTAAATTCGAAAATGCCTTGATCTGCGGGACTTATTTCGTCAAGTTTATTACGGAAGTGTCGTACAAGTACTAATACCCCTTATACGAGATGCAAACATATAAGTATCCACTTCACATAGAGAAAATTTCCTCTGTAACTTCAAAAGACTTTCGTAAATTTTCCCGATCAATGTCGTCAGTTTACAACGATTTTTTGTATTTTTATTATTTAAAAAAATATTGTTATATTTCAAAGAACAACCTTATTTTATTGACAATCCTTTCTTTTAATTAGACCGTAAAACAAAATTAACATCACTCCAAATGCCAAGAAAATTACGATCCATAAAGACGTGCCTTATAAAAAGCGTAATTTTGTAAAATTACTCTTAAGTTTTGAAACACGTCATAGATACACCTTGTGTATCTAGAGAGAACATTTGAAATACTGTAAGAAACGAAGTGTCAAAAACCAGCCAAGTGCGAGTCGGACTCGCGCACGGAGGGCTCCGTACAATTATCTATAAAAACGGCAAAAAAATCATTTCTGTTCTATGGGAGCCCCACTTAAATATTTGTTTTATTTTAATTCAATTATTTATTTTTAAAGTGAATATATATATTAAATATTCTGTGAATATTTTAAGCATCTATCTGTTGCTGTTATCAATATCGAGCAAAAACGAGCAAAAAAGTCACGTTTGTTGTATGGGAGCCCCCTTTAATATTTATTTTATTCTGTTTTTTAGTATTTGTTGTTATAGCAGCAACAGAAATACATCATCTGTGAAAATTTCAACTGTCTTACTATCACGGTTCATGAGATACAGCCTGGTGACAGACGGACAGACAGGCAGACGGACAGCGGAGTCTTAGTAATAGGGTCCCGTTGGTTACCCTTTGGGTACGGAACCCTAAAAATATGTTTTTAGATCAATATAATTTTAATTTTTTGTCTTATTTTATTTTATGTTTTAATAAAATTTCCTATTGTCTTTGATTTTATTGTAACTTGGCTATGTTAGTTAAGCGGAGCAACTTAATATGGAAAAATAAATACCTAACTAAAATACATAGGTAACACTAAAAGTTTCCGGAACTGGCCACTTACATAAACAATATTTAAAAATTTATTGCAACATTTGAAAATAGAACTCTTTGGCTGTATAATGCAGTTTGTTTCATCTGACTGTCTTTTGTTTTTACCTTGTGGCGCCATTTAAAAAATTATGTGTCTGCATCAACATGGATTTAACTCGGGAAAATTTTCGTAGTATGATTTTCTACGATTTTAAGTGTAATTTGACAGCTCAACAGAGCATCGCTCGGCTTGAAACAGCTTTTGACAATGAAGCACCATGCAAGACGACTGTTTATAGCTGGTTTGCAGAATTCAAGCGTGGTCGTATCAATCTCAGTGACGAATCTCGCGATGGTCGGCCGTCCACCGCTGTGACCAACAAAAACATCGATGCTGTGCGCCGTATGATTGAAACAGACAGGCATGTGACCTACCATGAAATTCGCGCATCCTTAGAAATAGGCATGAGTCAAATACAATCAATCCTACACAAACATTTGGTTGTGAGAAAGCTGTGCTCGCGGTGGATCCCACACAACTTGACCGAGGCTCAAAAAACGGACCGCGTCACTTGGTGCAGTGCCATGCTTACCAGATTCAACGAAGGTGCGTCAAATTTGGTGTGGGACATAGTAACAGGTGACGAAACATGGATTTATTGCTACGATCCCAAAACAAAGCAGCAATCGAGCGTATGGGTCTTTCAAGATGAGCCGAAACCAACCAAGGTGGCGCGCGTGAAAAGTGCATCTAAGCGGATGATTGCTTCTTTTTTTAATAAAACTGGACACGTGGCTACTGTTGCTTTAGAGAATCGTCGTACCGTGAATAGTGACTGGTACACGACCATTTGTTTGCCGGAAGTTATTGACGAACTCCGTAAAAATAACCGTAAACGCCGTATCATCCTGCACCACGACAATGCTAGTTCTCACACGGCCAGACAGACAAACGACTTTTTGAAGACGAAAAATGTAGAACTCATGAGTCATCCTGCATACAGTCCCGACCTGGCACCTTGTGACTTTTTTCTGTTCCCAAAAATTAAGAACCAATTACGCGGTCAACGATTTTCATCACCAGAAGAGGCTGTCGAGGAGTATGAAAAACACGTTTCAGAGGTCACCACAGGGGAGTGGCACAAAAGTTTTCAAAACTGGTTTGATCGAATGAAAAAGTGCATAGACGCCAAGGGAGATTATTTTGAAAAACAATAAATTAATTTTGTACCTTTAATAGTATTTTTTCATATTCATTCCGGAAACTTATAGTGCGTCCCACGTATAAGTACCTCAAAAATTTAAATCATCAAATTTACGAAAAAGAAAATGAAAATTTTCTGCACCGTCCAATGCCTTACAGCGTTCAATTTTAGGACCCCTTGAAGGAGTTTTAAGGGCCCTGTAGCCGAATGCTTGAAGTCAGTTGCGCACGTGGCCACTATGCTTGCCTTTTCATTCTACATTCAAGTTCGGGTTATAGAGCACTGACTGACTGTTATTGCTTGACCCGAACGTTACTTTCTCGACCTCCCACGGAACTAACCGAACACGCTGCCTGTGAGAGGCAAGCTAACGCGATACAAAATTCATGTCTTGAAAAAACTCGGCAATGGTTGTGGGTCTTCCTATGATTTCAGGAGAAATATCCCAAAGATCGAAATGAAACAAAAATATTTTTGAATAGTATAAAATATACTATGCTGTGAGCCTAAAATTATTTGATTTGTTGTATCGGACATTACGGTACATAAACCTTCATCAAAATATGTGTAAAATCCAGGATATTTATACGCTTGTAACTTTTGTATGTATTTGATTTTCATAAATGTTTTAGGTTCAAGTCATGGATATCGAAAAAGAAAAAATAATAAGCAAGTACCTATAAATAAGGATATTATCAGTGAACTGCGCTACAATGGGAGTTGGGGCGAATAGAGTGCCCTTAGTTAATATTACTAAACTAGCTTTTGCCCGCGGCTCCGCCCGCGTTTTATTCGGTTTAACGACATGCTTTTTTCCGGGATAAAAACTAGCCTATGTATTAAGTTAGGGTATAAGCTATGTTCATTTTAAATTTTATCCAAATCCGTTCAGCCGTTTCAGCGTGAAAGAGTAACAAACATACACACACACACAAACTTCCGCATCAATACACTAATATGTGATGAAAGTGAAAGGCTGTATTTCTAAGATTTGTTTTCGCATTCAATGGAAAATGTACTTATTTATAATCTGGCCGTGTAGGTTGTTAGCTTTTGTCAGATGTTTCGCTAGACATTTAAGGTGATACCTAGTTCTGTGATTACATTTAAGATGTTTATGTTCTTGAATTCGTCTTTTCAGTTCTTGGATTTTCTTCTTTTCCTTTTCTTCCCTTTGTATTTTTTCTTCTCGTTTTTTGGTAATTCCTGTAACATTTTCCCAGTGAAGACGCCACTTTGACTTTTCCTTATTACGATTAATTAAACTCAAAAATCTTTTCCAATTTATAGAAAATAGCGATTTACGTTTAGAAAATTCAAACTCTCTGCGAATAATTTGTTTTTGTAAAGCATGGGTGACATAATCTTTGAATCTTTTGAACGTCGCTTTTATGGTCCTAAACCACTGACCGCCTTCTGTTCTTTTACGTTCACGAATTTGGTTGTCAACTTCTCTTTTTCTTCTGTAATACATGAAGTAGTTTTTTCGTTGTAAAACGCATGCTCTTCTTTTATTATTTGTGCCTGGTTCAGTATGCCACCACTGATGCACGGCCGTTTTCCACCGAGGTGATTCAAACGAGTTACCAAAATTGAGAATTGCACATAGTGTGCAGAAGGGATGTCCCCCTGCTGGCCAATTAAGTGGAGTGTCACGTCTCTCTAAGCGGTAGCGTGTACGCCACCATAAGTACTTCTCATATGACGTTGGATCAGATGCTAAAGCTAATAATATATTTACCAACTCACTAGGGTTGAATTTCATCGCATCTATGTACGAGCCTGGCGGCATGAACCGCGTCAAATTAGCACCACTGAAGACGACGGGAACTACCCCACTGGCCATGGCTATGGCAACCTTCTCGGTCAAGTAGTCCACACACATGGAATTTTCGAACACAAGGGAGAAGTAATAAAAGTAGCCAATCTTTTTGCGGCAGTCAACGGTCTTATTGCGATACCATTTTATGTTCCAGCAGTCACCGAATATATGGACCGGTAGACCGAATTCTTGAAGTTCACCAACACGCTTGAAATTTTCAATTTCACTTTCACTATGACAATCTGTTGAAATCCAAGCAGCGACCCGTTCTTTTTTTGCCATTACTCTAGTAATCTTCTTTTGTAGATTGGATTCTGGTTCGGGTGGGGGTACGAGGTCCCATGTCGGGTCGAGGGCTGGAGCCACATCCTTTTCAGTAAGACGATCTACGAAGGCGAAGAACGGCCAGGGTATATCGGAATCCAAGCGATATGTCATAGTCAAATTAAAGTCATCCTGGTTTGGTTTACTCGGAGATAAATGAACTTTATTTGGGGTCTCGAAGGAAGTAAAAACAAATAGTTGCTGAGAGTTTCGGATGGCAGGCCAATTACTAGAACCACTGAGGAGTACTGCGTCGTATTGTCCCATTGGGTCTTGATAAAGCTTTCTCTGAATGAAAGAACAGTTAGTGATCCTACAACCAGCTGCTGCAAATGAATTTGGATCTTGATTAAAAGGGAATGACATATCTAATCTGTCAATATAATCCCAAGCTAAAATTTTTTTTTGGCCCTTAACTTCCACAAGTAGAAAATATTTAAGCAGAATCCATAATATTGTTAAATATCTTAAGACATTTCGGTGTGCCATTGTGTGTTTAACTGAGCAGTTCTCACGTAGCTAGTTCTCCTTATAATCTTGTTTTGTTTTATAAACAATGAGACTATTATGAAAAACATAGTACCAGAGTTGTAGTATTTAATAAAACGTAAACAGTGGCGTATTTTTCTAATGTCTCTTTATTTGTGTTCCTCGTGCGAGTTACTGGTACAATGAAACCATGCACATTCCAATACGATTATCTATCCTACTTATAATTCACAAAAACCATATATTATTACTTTTATAGTTTAGTAAGTCATGTATAAGTCGCTCAAACTGAAATTAATTTAATAATACAAACGAAAAAATTAAATTTTATTGGTACCTTTAGTAATAATGAAGGATTTTACTACAAAATAATTAAGTGGCACCTAAATCATCTCTTTTTGCAATGGGCTAACACACAATTGACCAGTTTTCATAATGTAAACTGGTTCCAAATCGTTTAATATAAATACAAAAACTAAACGCATTTACTTTTTTCTATTCAACTATTGAAGTACATAATATTTAAAAACAGGGCATTTGACCAACTTTTGAACTTTTCCCAGCATCTGTATCGAAAATTCTGGCCGTTCTATTCCAATTTAAGCATAACTTATTTTCAAAATAGGCTGGGCGAACACTTTTCATTAAAGGTCAATAGTGTTAAAATGTTCAATAGTGTCTGAAGAGTTTGAGGGATTCTCTGAATGAGAATGCCTTCACAATTTTCTCATCCAATTCTGGATTTATAAAATTATTTATTTGTATGAACCTCGTTTTAACCTGGTTGCGGTCTCTCGTTGAAAAAATTATCTTATATTCCAATTGAAGATTGAGCCGCACCAAATCCTTGTAACTGTGCCCGATTTTTACACGGTTAAACATTTGTCCACAATAGACTTCCTTGTTGTGGCGAAACGCCCTGCATTTTTTATTAGAACCAAATATCAAAACAAAAACATTGGTTTTCTAGGTTTCGCTGAGCATATGTTTTCATTTAACATCTCTGTCATTAATTAAATGATGCAGTATTTTAATGGTTATAAATAAATATGCATAGAGACGTGTGTTTTGATTTCCATGTTTTATTTATTCAGGAATAGTAAATGAATCGTCTGTGATAGTTTCGACATTTTTCTCTACTAATGTTAAAATGAAACGATGCGGTTTAGAGATGTAACACGGTGATGTTGATAATTCCGGAACGATGCCTAATCATGGTATGTACGCAGCAATGAGGTTTATATTATATAACTGGTACGCAGGCTTGAGTTGATATTATTCTTACCTTTTTGGTACTTTTGAAGACGTTGCACTTAAAAGCGTTAGTGGCTCCATCCCTTGCGATGTAGGAAAATATTTTCAGGTCGGAGCTATCGTGAGACACATAAAAGATGCGGTAGATTGGGTGATGCATGATCTCGGCTCCGTTGCTGCAGCTGTCGCTTTCTTCGCTGAACAGCTTGCTTTTCTTTTTCTTCTGAAAAAAAAACATAGCGCTTTGAGTATTTGTTGAAAAAGAAGAAATATCATCACGGCATGAGTTTCCGAAGAGGTGTCAGAGGTATTCCCAAGTGTGAATTGTGAAATGCATTTCGGTTCACACTTGGTATCACCGATTTTCAATAATAATTATTACTCTTCAAACGTGACGTGTGGTGATCCCTACCGCCACCGTACTTCGGGCAGAAATATACCATCAGCTTAACTTGCCTTCTGAACACAAATTAATTAATTACTACTCGGCCATAGGGGCGGTCAAACGAAATATTTCTTCTTTGTAAGAAGGAAACGACATAAGATAGTGTGGCTGTCTCAAAGTTGTTGGCAAGATAAATGTATTGGAATGTCGAGAGCTTTGTAATTAATTTCCATTACGGGTGTATGATACTCTTTCGACTATCCTTCATGCCGAGTGGCTCTGCTAATCACCGTACCTCATAATTTCATGAGGAGCGTTGTTGCAAAATGTATTTTGTCCATCCTGATGAAATTTTCAGAAACAGCACATTTTGTCCATAAAAGTACTTTCCATCACTAATGCTCTGAAAGTAAGTCACATATAACTCGAAATGCGGGAGGTAAATTCGATTTACCTACCTAGGGAGGTAAGTAAATTTTAAAATCAAACGACTGTCCCTTACAGTCACTAACTATGTAGGCAATCACTCGTCTCGCCAAATGACAATGGAAAATATCTGTTCTGCATATTTCCTTTTTATTTTGTTATTTTGTATTTTATTTACAATATATATTATTATGGAAAAATGTGACTAGTGTATATTATGTAAATATGCAAAATAATTTCATTGCGTAAGAATTAATTTGTTTTCTGTATCGTTGTATTGTACTTCTAAAATGGGCGCAAACTGTGCAAATTCACAAAGTGTGTAAGGAAGGACATACAAAGCACTCCTTATCGTCTCGGCTAAAATTAGAATAATCTCATGGATTATTGCAGTGGTATCTTGTTTTCTGTATCGTTGTATTGTACTTCTAAAATAGGCGCAAACTGTGCAAATTCACAAAGTGTGTAAGGAAGGACATACAAAGCACTCCTTATCGTCTCGGCTAAAATTAGAATAATCTCATGGATTATTGCAGTGGTATCTTGTTTTTCTCTATGGCGAGCTCCAAATAAATTGCCCTCAATTAGTCCTAAGCCAGCGCTAGCCACGTAATAGCGCCCATCGTTTCAGGATGCTGATGCTATCGATAGCAATGATTTAAGGCTTAAGAGGTAGTCCCGCAAAACCATTGATCACTGTTACTCCAAGTGGAAAGCAGGGTGTGAAGGACAGACTCTTAAAAAAGAAAATTACTACACTTACAACTCATTTTATTGTAAAAAAAAAACTAAAGTTTGCATAAAAGATTTGTTCGTTTCAGAGTTTAATCAAGTTTACACAGATTTTAATCTATAAGTAAATGATATGTTTTCCTTTTTGCTCAAATAATTCAAAAGATTCTGTATCGACAAATGTAACAGAAGACATACACTAAAAAGTTTAAAATAATTATTTGCAGAACGATATGGTATTGAAATAAGACTTGCCGTCCTTCCTCCTGAAACATGTTTGGTTTTTTATTTCTCAACTAGTTTTTGCCCGCGGTTCCGCCCGCGTTGAAGAGATTTTCGTGGAAATAAGGAAAACAAAAGAATATGATTTTTTGAACGACAATATGCAACGGTCACCATGTTTTACCAAAGTGCTAATAAATACCAATCAAATAAGTCCAAACTTAAAGGGTCCGTTGTTGTCCGTTGAGGAGATCCCGTACCCACCTTCCAGTCCCATCAGCAGACCCTGGTAACCATGTTTTACCAAAGTGCTAATAAATACCAATCAAATAAGCCCAATCTCGAAGGGTCTGCTGTTGTCCGTTGAGGGGATCCCGTACATACCTCCCAGTCCCGTCATTAGATCCTGGTCACCATGTTCTACAAAAATACTCACCAATATCGATCAAATAAACTTAAACTTGAGAGGTCTCCTAAAAAAACATTTACCAGTGGATGATTGAAACCCCGACGATGAGACTACATACGTACGACTACGCAAGGCGTACATACCACACGAATAACTAAAAATCTTATTGAGTGCTTAAAGAATTATTATAGTCAGTTCAGTAGTTCTAGATATTACCCATTATATGCAAACAAACAAATCTTTCTTCTTTGTATAATGGTGTAGACAAACTTTAACGTGAGTTGATTTGAACCAGACTGCGTCAAATTCGATATTTTGAAACATGCAGCGCCATCTAGTGTATAAAAATAAAAACAATTTCAACGCCAGCTTACAAACAATTTCAACGCCAGCTTACTGAGCCGTTATCCAGGATAGCTTCCCAGAGATGGCGTTTTCTAAGCACTTGAAAATAAAAATATTTTAGTTATTGGTCTTTGCTCAGTCAAGAAATATAATTTCAGCTTTAATATTTTTTTTAGAAAAGGAAATATTTTTTCTGAAAACAAAATAAAATAATAAAAATAAAAAGTGAAAAAAATTTTACTAGTTGGGGTTTGAACTCGTGACGATCGACTACGCTACGGCGGTGAACCTTCCATATGTCTCACTAAAGTTCTCATTGTGCTGCTCCCTTTTGTCATAGCGTGATGATACATAGTTTTAAACCTTTACGAATAAATGCTTTATCTTTCAGTGAAAACTACATCAAAATCTATTGAGTGGTTCTCAAGTTATAAGCGAACTAACAGACAGACAGACGTTGTAGTTTATATTTATAGAGATATTGGAATGACTTTAAAAGATTCTGTATCGACAAATGTAACAGAATACATACACTAAAATGTAGAAAATAATTATTTGCAGAAGGATATGGTATTGAAATAAGACTGGCCGTCTTTCTTCCTGAAACATTTTGTCTGAAGTCGACAGAAAAAACAATATGAGAGCGACAACTTCTACAGGATATTATGTTTGAGGAAAAAGGAAGTCAGTAAAAGTGTTATTTTGATGCCATCGGTCAGTATATACATTTTTAGGTTTCCGTACCTCAAAAGGAAAAAACGGAACTAGTATTATAGGATCACTTTGTTTTCCGTCTGTCCATCTGTCTGTCAAGGCCCTTTATCTCGGGAACGCGTGGAGATATCGAGTTGAAATTAAAACCATATACTCTGATTAGTCACTTGATGCTGTGAAAAAATCAAACCTCTAAGTTAAGATACGGCCGTTTATGCCGCAAAAAACGTATAGGTATTTCGGCACTCTCAAGCAAATCAAAATTTATAGGGTACTTCCCGTTGACATAGAACTATAAAATTTGGCAAGTAATACCGTCTTATGCCACAGGTATAGGGAAAAATCTGAAAACTATATACCTGTAGTTAAATCATAAAAAATAATCAAATTTCATAAAATATTTATAATTTTACCTACAAATTTGTACGGAACCCTCGGTGGGCGAGTACGACTCGCACTTATCCGGTTTTTTTGTTTATGTCTGCTGTTACTTTTAAAGCCGTTTACTGTTTTATTGTTAAGTGTTTATTTTTTATTCTTTAGCAACATACTAATTTCAGTATTACACAAAACTTTTCTATTGTTTTATTTTTAAAAACTTTACAACTTTTCACTAGCAAGGAAATAAACAAACCCAAGGATCATTTTATTTTATCAATACTGTTATAGCTGTGAGAAGAGACTTAACAATTAACACAATGAAATAATTATTATGTTTTCCAGTTTAATTAGCTTCTTAGTCTCGGTTCGCGATCTTGAAACATTCTTTAAACAGCTTTTCGACAATGTTAATTAGTTTCGTGACTTTCTATTGATGTCAACAATGTCAGTCTTGTTTTTTTGTGGGCATTTTTGGGATGTTTTTAATACATTCTTAATTAAATGGGGTGTTACGAAAATTCATAACTTTACAAATTATTTATTTATTTATTTATGTATTATGTATCTGCATCTATAATCATGAATTATATTAATTAACGGAGATTCACGTGTAATATTTATTAATTATTTATGCCTAAGTTTTAACAATTAGTAAAATAGAAAAATCGGAGAACTTTACAAAAAAAAAATGTTTTTGTTGTGTTGCGTATAATTAAGTGTAAAGCGTTGCAATTAATTTACTAACGGCTAAAAACGGTCAATATTTGTGGTTAGCAAGATTTTATCTAACTATACTTAGTTATTAGAATTAGTATAATTTTGATTAATCCTCTTAAAATACAAGTACGAGTAGAATGCAAATATAACTACAAATAGTAGGTGGCAAAGTTTGGTATCAATAATATACGGAACACACATATACGAGATGACCAGCGCACAGACTGTAGGGGTAGAAACGCTGACGTCATAAAGATGGCGGTGCACATAAGTAATATTAATATACAACGACGTTAGAATCTTATTTATTAAGTCCAAAAGTTAAATTTAAAATATCTAATTCAATTCAGTGCATTTTTCATTGACCCTTTTCTATTTTATTGCAATAAGATGGTCTAAGAAGACCGCAGCGGATGCAAAAAAATTACATTAGTGTCTTGTGAAAGGTCGAGACGTGTTTCTGAGTCTAATTGTATTCTTGGTTTCTGACCTTATCTCGTATTAAGGCCGATGAGGCCGTAGATCCAGGCGCTTTTCCGGCCGACAATATTGGCGTTTAAAATCTTCTGCAATTCGGTCGTTTTTAGGGTTCCGTAGTCCGACAAGGAGCCCTTATAGTTTCGCCATGTCTGTCTGTCCGTCTGTCCGCGGCTTAGCGCAGAGACTGTTAGTACTAGAAAGCTGTAATTTAGCATGGATATAAATATTAATCACGCCGACAAAACGGTAAAATAAAATCGTTGAGAGGTACCCTTAAATTTTTTTACCTCTCATACAAGTAAACTGGGGATGATTTTTTTTTTCTTGTCTATCCCATAGTGTGGGGTATCGTTGGATAAGCCGTTCAAAAACATTGGAGGTGTGTGAAAACCATTTTTCGATTTAGGGATTCGTTGGTGAAATATTAAGCTTTAAAGTGAAAATTTTAGTTAGAGTGGAGCGTGCCTCCCCCCCCCCCTGCTGGCTAAACGGTTGTTTATAGAAATGTGAAAAAATTCACAGAAGTAGTATATATAACGAATTTAAAAGAAAAACTATCACAGCAAAGTAGGCTTTACAGGTTTACGAGTACAGGTCGCGCCAAACTTTTGGCCCCTATAATCTAGGCGCGGTCTGTATTAATAGACCAACTTATATGTGCCGGGCAATATGGAACCCTACATTGCGCGTGGCCCGACACGCACTTGGCCGGTTTTTTTTAAACATCAATGTGCTATTTTGTCTGCTTTTTGTAATAAATAGATCAATTTAGGAATGTAATTTCAACATCAAATGAGTTGTTTCGTGCTTTTTTACCGATTTTATAAGCATGTTAGTATTTTCAGGAAGTGGCGTCATCATTTAAGTTTCGTGGTCGGATCCTTACCAGACTTTAGGATACGTTCAAGATTTTTTTTTTCGTTTGGATATGTGCTGTTATGACGTCACTGAAGGTCAAATGAAAGACATCGCTTTTTTAATTTAATAAAGGATATTCATGCTTATTTTAAAATATGTACATATATTAAAAACAATTAAGGAAAGCTAATTCCTCGAAATAGTTCTCGAATCAGCAATATTGGCGAAACAAAGAATAGGCCGATAATGAAAATATCCGTTTACTATTCTAAGGGGCTGGATCTTGTAAATTGCCACAGTTTTAATAGAATACGGTTTAAAAGTAAAAAACAGAAGTCATAAATGCGTTAAATATTCTTTTATATATATTTTATATATTTTTTCTTTTATATATATGCATTACTCATTGTTATTAAAGCTATGCTATGAATGCTAGGTTTGTAGGTGCTGCATCGGCGTGCGGTGCGCCGGCGGCTGACGTGTCCACCGCGTGTGCCGCGCTAGCCACCGCGCGACCCGCTGCCGACCGCTCTCTCCGTCTCCGTCTCTTTACACCTGACGAGGTCCACCGCATCATCACGTCTCCTATCGCTCTCAAGCCCACGCGAGACGTCTACGATATCTCGATAGAAACCCTGCACCTTGCTTCAGCGGAACTATCTCCCATACTGGCCGAGCTATTCAATAGCTGCATCCGGTCAGGAACTTACCCAGGGTCGCTTAAGCAAAGCAAGATTGCACCGCTTTTCAAGGGAAAAGGTAAGAGGGAAAATATTGATGACTATAGACCTGTTGCGGTGGTCCCAACAGTGTCCAAGGTGATGGAGAACGGGATCAGCACCCGGCTTACCGAGTACCTGGCATCGACCGGAGCGTTGTCGGACCGGCAGTACGCGTACCGCGCGGGTCAGTCCACGACTGCGCTTGCGCGCGAGGTTGTTCGTCGCGTGCTCGAAGCTCGGGAACACAAGCTGCACGTTGCGGTGCTGTGCTGTGATCTTTCCAAAGCCTTCGTGTCGCCGATCATCGCATTATATCTGCTAAAATTCGGCACTACGGCATCAAAGACAAGTCCCACGACCTGCTCACCGATTTCCTGCGAAATAGATCGCAAGTGGTAGTAGGTGGTGGTGGCAAGATAAGATCGCAGCCGTTGACGACGTTTATGGGCGTGGCACAGGGCTCGTCTGTATCCAACATTCTTTTCACACTCATACTAAATTATTTACCTGAAGCTATACAGACCAGCCATGTATTGATGTATGCAGACGATGTCGCTGGAGTCGTACTGGCCCCAAACATAATACAGCTTGAAAATCGTCTAAACGAAACGGCATCGCAATTGGCACAGTGGTTCCAAACGAATGGCCTTGTCCTTAATCTCAAAAAGACTAACTTTCTACACTTTGACCTATCAGGGCATCCCCCAAAGGAACTTAACGTCTATGTCAACGGCGTTAAGATTGAGCAAGTGAGGACAACGGCCTTTCCAGGCTTCGAGCTAGACCGCAGCCTCACATGGGAATCGCACATTGATAAGCTGTGTGCACGACTGGGCAGCGCGTGTTTTGTTCTACGGCGGCTGTCATATACAGTACCACGCGACGCAGTTCGGACGTGTTACTTTGCGACCGTACATTCGCTCCTGCAATACGGCACCGAGCTATGGGGACGCGCCGCAGACTGGGAGCGCGCCTTCCGAATGCAGAAACGGGCCGTCCGAGCGATCGTCCAGATGTCGCAACGTACGTCGGCCAAGCCCTACTTCAAGGAGCTAAACATAATGACGCTGCCTTCAATTGCGATATTCCAGGTTGCGGTATATGCGCGTGAGAACCTGCACTTTTACAAAAAACACAGCGAGGTCCACAGGTATCGCACGCGCAACGCGGACAACCTCGCTAACCCCAAACGTAGACTCAACAAGTCCTCAAAATCAACCCATATCATGGCTCCGTCAGTCTACAACAAACTCCCGGCTGAAGTGACAGCTGCATCTACTTTGCAGATGTACAAATCCAGGCTGAAACATTGGCTTCTCGAGCGGACGTTCTACAGTGTAGACGAACTGCTGAAAGATAAGCATTAGTTTATATTATTATTGTTATTAAAATAGCAATTATTTTTTACTTTGTGATATTAATATTTCTATTTGACATGTTATATTATTGTTTATTTATAATTGAAAATTTATGACATTTAAATGTATTTTATTCCTAAGAATATTATTGTTAATTAATGCAATTTATTTTTGGTTTTAAACTACATTCATGTAGTCACCATGTGTTTTTGACGTATAATAGTAATTACGAATAAAAATGTCTTGTCTTATGTCTTATGCTATTGAAAAATTAAGTATCACTTACTAGTATGACATCATCACGCAAGTAAAAAGGAGGTAGCTAAAAACTAGCGCCAAGCAAAGCATGTTTTGGGTTGCACTTAACTGAGCGACATCCTTTCGGCGAGTTGCTCTTGTTTATTTAAAGTTTCCCTAAGTGCTGATAATTGAGTTCTTTACCCTAACTTTATGTTTTTTGCAGGGGTTTTGTGATTTACAAGTTAATTTTTTTAACTAGGCTATAATTGAGTTTTCTCTATTTCAAACCAACAAACTTTCACTTTTATATTCATATTATTGTATATATTATATCCGTTATAATATTATACGTAATAAGGTGTATTTGTAAAATTATCTGATAAACCCACAAAATACAGTGACGATTCTTTTGACGATGTAGCGAAATTGATGTTTCTAAAATAATAAACGCTAAAATTTTTCATAATGGAAAAGAAACGAGATAATAAAATGACAGCAGCTTCAGCAAAGTGTTTTTAGGGTAAATTTCTTTACTACGAAAGCCACAAAGACGGTTTAAAAAAGAAAGGGACAAGCTTCCTAGTCACCACCAGGGATGAGGCATTTATTCGTACGGAAATCGTAACAAATTAATATAATAAATATTTTATTCACCAAGAATTAGTTACATTTTTTATTAGTAAGCTGGCCAAAAAAAGTTTTTATGGGCTGTCCATTTATTATATTACGTAAGACAGTTTTGTTTTTTTTTTACCCACTCCCTCCTGATTAGATTTGTTTGAACTCCCTCCCCCCTAATCGATAATATTACGTTAAATCTACTAACTATAGGAAACACGTTTTTTCATTATGAGATACGGAATGCTGAAATTTTAATTTTTTGGACTTTTATTTTCTCTTGTTATACTACATTTCGACCATTGACTTGCCATTGACACACTAAGGTTTCTTTTATGTATATAATCTAATGTGTATCCATAGACGGGCTATTAAATAGGTACGAGTGTGAGTTTAAAAAGTGAGCTGTAGGCGAGGTTTTCAATAGTATCACACGAGTGTTTTTAATACCTAGTTATGGGCAGTTTTATAAACTACGTTATCTAAACTTATATATTAACTAATTTGGTAACAAAGCTTTTCTTGATTTTGCTGTTAAAAGATTTTTCGACAATTTTCGTTGCTGTTTCTAGAATGTCCGGTGAGTCAAATCCTTCTTATTATACCTGCTATCAGACCGTTTTTCCCTAATGAGACTTTTGACCAACAAAAATACAGAAAATAATGAATTAAGGAGCCAAAACCCAGCATCCACATGTAAGATAAAGTTTTCGGTCATGAATTCGACTATCGTTTGAGCCATTCCCTATTTTGGAGCTAGGGTGCATCACCACAGACAATGTACGGCCGCAAAAAAATTAATTGAAACCTCCTTGGTTGGACAGAGTGTATTTTAATGGAAATATCAATGATTTTTTTTTCATATTGCAGTATGCACTTAAATATATTTTTTTTTGTACTATTATTCAGTATTTTTTTATTCATAATCAGGATTAAAATTTTATACATAAAAATTATGAATGACAAAACAAATAAATGTTATTTTGTTTTAAATATAATATCAACGTTTCAGAAAAAAAAACTCATTTTATAAATGCCTCAAAATGAACCAAGAAATATGTATATTTGTAAAAACCGGCGTTAATTACATTTTTGACTGTATTTATAAATTTACTGAAAATTACTGATAGTTAAGTAAATGCGAATAGTTTTCTAGCTTAAACTGTTAAGTTATTTCGATATGGAGCGCGATCGCGCTTTGTGAAATTAGACGGATTAACAATACTTTGTAAAAATACGATTGTACAATTGCGTACGATTTAAGTGTAACAAAGTATTAGCCCGTCTGGAGTCAGCAGTTGACAGTTTTCTTTTGGTGATTAATGGCGATAAAAGAAAATCGCTTCGACCAAGAGGGCAATGGGCAATCGTGAAAAAGTTCCGAAGCTGATTCTACTTTTTCGGCTTCTGATTTAATTGAACTATTATGTTACCTGAATGTCATGTGTATAAGACCTCAATATAATTTTATTGTTCTATTTTTTTTTTGATCTGTCATTAATGTGATCCCTCCACACTGAAGTTCACACCGGCTCGGCCATTTTTACTGGATGTAGCGTCTGTTTCACTACCGCTAAAGTGCCCGATTGTTTATGTAACACTAACGCGTATAAAATATGTACCATTTTAAACTCATATTCTAGAAATCGCTTATTAAAAATACGTTAACGTCCCACAATTAGTTTAGGGAATATGGGAAAAGTTTAATGAAAACTTTATAAAATTAAGTTTAGAGCTAAAAATAGGCACGCATATAGTTTTGAGCATGGCGAATCCCGGTATCGATCTTTGTGGGGGTTGCGAGGTAGGAGAAAGGGTGGAGAGGTTTTAATAGATATTGAACTAATTAATCTTAAATCTTAAGAGTCTATGTAAATAAGATTACATCGTACGATCACTATTTTGATTCCTTTGAATCCTAATGAACTTGGTCCCATTGATGATGACACTCTTATACTTAGTGATCTTAACACCTCCTTAAAAATAACTCTCGATCCGCCAAATTCACGTCAATTGCAATTGCAAACACTTATTGATTTTATTTAATAACAGGATAGGAATTAGTTTTTTTTACAAAAGAAAACATCGGAAACTGACAATAATCTCTCAACTTCAACAACAGATTTTCCCTCCGTTTTTCGAAAAACTTTTACGTTTCAGATTAACTTTTTCAATTTCGATGAATCATTCAACCTACATTCATAAATTATAGTGGCCAATAAAGAGTTTTCAAAATTAAATCCAGTTTCAGAAATAAGAAAATCTCAATACTTAGGCAACGAATTAGTCCATCACAGCGGGCAATCGGGATATAGTTGTTGGCTTGTTCCCTAGATTTTCTTAAGTATTCTATAATAAATATCGCAATAACCGATATCGAAATATGTTCTGATCGCGGCCTAGACAGTATTTGCCTAGCCTAGACTCTAAACATCTCCTTTGAAACATGGAGGTTTTCTTTTTCTACCATTCATTCATTTATCATTAATAACCCTTCTTTCTCCCAAGCCGCGTCCCCCCATGGTTTGATATTTGGATTCAGCACACTAAATATATGTACTAACTTTCAGCTTGACATATATTTTTGTTGATTGATCACTTACACGATACCCATTATACAGTACTAAATAATCTACATTCACAAAAAACCTCTCGTAGGTAAACCGAAAACTGGAAGCGTTGAAGTTGACACACAGACAAATGTTATGTTATTATGTTTCGCGCAGAGATGGGCTGTAAATAACATAAATATATGAAAAGAAATAAGTTAACAGTCAACATCTTCTTCACAAAAGATAATTTATAAAGGTGATTACGACAGTGATTAAGGGTCAGTAAAAATCTCAAATTTCGAGACGGGTCCTGTCTCCATTGAAAGTTTAAAGCGAAGGTATAATAAGGAGTTAATTAAGTGGCGAGTAGGGAGGCGAGATCGAAGCACTTCATCACAGAGGAGTGAGGCTGTCTGGAGGACTCTCAATAAGATAAAGTTACTTAAGATAAGGTTCTTTACCTAAACAGTGTGCCCCAAAATTATCTGCCAATACCTGAGCCGAAATACTAAACATGTCCTTGTCATAAAAAAAGATGCGCGAAAATAAGATGAGTTGAAGTATCTGTGTCTTGTGATGGAAGGTAGATAAATTTTCGGAACCGTTCGCGCACGAACCATATGGAGATGGGAGCGTAAAAACCTTGTATGTAGTTTGTGTGTCGCTCTACAGTTATGTGATATGATATTTTTATTATTTAGTTTCATTATATTATGTATAGATTTTTATTGTTATTGAATTTTGTGCTTATATTGAAAATTGAAAAAAGGAATGAATAAATATTCATGCAATATAGAGTTTTTTTAGTTCAACCACGACTTAAGTTTGTTTCCTTAGAATTCATAGGACGGGATCAAATGCTTATTTTATGCTTCATTTATGGATAGCCAATTACATACAGTTCATATTATATACTAACAAATGAAAGTTATAGATAAATATATAAGGTGACTTTAATTTATGCAGCCAAATTCTTATAAAAGACTAGGTGCTCAGTAACAAGGTTCGATGACCCTTTTTGTGAAATTCGTAAATTATTCTTCTTGTGTTCCTTACAAATGCAAGTCCAGCCTCGAGTCAATTACTATGGGACGTCAAGATTTTATTTTGCGAAATGTTATCGATCCGTGTTACTGGTCACTTACCAAGCTACCAATATGAGTTTGACTGTATAAATAAAAGTCACCTTAATATATATAGGTATATATATACATCCACTAAATACTAATAAGTTACGTAAGTAGATCCTTCACGTATCCTATCCTATCCTCCGTAAAAAGCTTAGCCAGATCATGTGTTTTCTTTCTTTTTGTATGTTTTATCATATTGCATATTGGTTACCGAGGTTCAATACAATTTTTCCAATAAAGAGTCTAAAGGGATAGAAAGTACAAGACACTATTAATTAAAAAAAAAAATATCAACTCATATTATCTTTGTCCTCCTGTCCCATCATATACTTTTTACAGTCAGAATATTTATTTCATTTGTATAATAATGTAAATTAAAAAAGGAAATTGTGCATTGTTGTACTGAAAACACTTGTTGATTTAAAAAAAAGTTGAATTTTTATTATGGCAAGTCCAAAAGAAATACAAATGTTAAAAGATTTTGTATAATTTGTATGCCATAATACATTTAGGATGCTATTACAATGCATTTTTATTAATTTGAATTACAATGTTTAACTACTTACAAGACTTTGTTCAGGTTTTATAAAGTCATTACTATTAGGAATTGAATTAATAAAACAAGCATAGCATTTTCGATAAACTTAATATTTGTTTCGTGCAATAAAATGTTTTTTCTTCTCTTAGTATTGGATACTCTTTTTCGGACATATTGTGTTTATTTTGTTTTCTGAGAGAATGCTGGTGGCCTATTCTTCCAAGGTGTTTGATAAACTATTTATATATATACCTGCTTAAAACTTAACTTTATTTTATTGTTATTAAAATATAATTATGATGTGTTTTTATTTGCATAATAATATACATTAAAAAAGGAAGTTGTACATTGCTGTGATGAAAACACTTGTTGATTAAAAAAAAAAGAATTTTTATTATGGCAAGTCCAAAAGAAACATAAATGTTAAAAGATTTTGTATAATTTGTATGCCATAATACATTTAGGATGTTATTACAATGCATTTTTATTTATTTGATTTATATTATTTAACTACTTACAAGACTTAGTTCAGGTTTTGTAAAGTCATTACTATTATTTTTTGTTTGATAAACACTGTTTGATAATCAAAGGTTTGATAATGCTTTAACAGCGAAACCGGTAAGGGAAATTAATATAAATAAGTGGACAAGTACAAGTGTTTATCAAACAAAAAAATGTTTCAAAAGTTCCACCAAGTGCCAACAATCACGAGCATCAACTTCATTACTATTAGGAATTGAATTAATAAAACAAGCATAGCGTTTTAATGTTTGTTTCGTGCAATAAAATGTATTTTCTTCTCTCAGTGTTGGCTAAATTGTGTTTATTTTGTTTTCTGAGAGAATGCTGGTGGCCTATTCTTTCAAGGTGTTTGATGAACTATTTAATATACCTATACGTACCTACTTAAAATTTAAATTTATTTTGTACCCGTTTAAATATAATTATTCTGTGTTTGTATATTTAAAAATATTAACAATTTAAGAGCTTCGTTCTTAATTCATAGCTTACTGTACTAAATCGCCACCAAACTCTGGTTATTTCTTATCATTTGTTCGTGCACAGCTCAGTTTCGGCAAGATTACACAGGATGACAGTACGAACAATGCCGTTTATTTTAATATCTCCACTGCAGCTACTACTGTTGTCCCAGTTTATTATCATTTAATTTCCGATTTGGGATTATTCAACTTCCGAAATAACCATAAGTTGGTGTTACAGGGAAACAACTGGGGAGGTATTGAATAATGTGTCAACTTTATGTGACTTACGATTTCCCAAAGAGTTATTGTTTGACAAACTGAAAGTTGTCGCTATACTCGTATCTATGAAAAAAATACCAGGCCCCCCAGAAAGTATTGCGAAAAAAAGTTTTTATATATGGGAGACTGGCCAGATTTAATGTTTTTCGAAAATATGATTATTTATAAGCAAAAATAGGTATGTTCTAATTTGAAAATATCCCTCCACATTTTTTGCGAGCTAATTCAAAGTATTGTGTCTCGCTGAAATATGGATCAGCGCCGGGAACATTTTAGAGCTATGATTTTTTACGATTTCAAGTGTCGCCTGAAACCGGATGAATCGTACGATAGACTTCAAAAGACATTCATGGGTAAAGGCCTTTCATAAAAATAATATTATATGATATATTTATTAAATTTATTTAGTCTCTCTACATGTATTTCATGCGAAGTACAATTCTGCAAGCTTTTGTCTAGTTTTCTGTCTGCCCTAATTTATAATCCCTTAATTTGGGTCAAATCTTGTAGACTAAATTTGATCCAATGCTTCCTTCCTTATACTTTTTTGGACATTAGATATCCGTTACAATATGTCGTTACAATTTTTGGTATTTCCAACCTTGAGCCTGGAGTCTGGAACCGAAGGAAGCAACCGAGCTCCATGAAGAATAATGGTCGTGCTAAGACTCATATTGTTTAAATAAATGCTACGTGCTATGGGTTGACTATACAATCGGGATACGGATGGTACGTTTGCACTCAATATATGAGGAATAATCGTTTGATTTTAAATACTGATGGCATCATGGGATCTCCTATTATTCACAGGAAACAATGTAAAATTGTATAAAGCCTTCACTGTCACTAGACTCCAGTTGTACGAGTCTATATTACTGAAAGATTCTCGCTGTCATAAAAGTACCGAAAATTCTCGTGACATGTACCCACCATCCATCCATCCATCAGCCTGTTTTATCCACTGCTGGACACAGGCTTTTCCAGGATTTAGCCACTCTTGGCGGTCCTCTTGGAAGAAATGCCCATACTCACACACGCTGGGCAGGCGGGTTGGTGAGCGCGGTGCCGAAACCCTTGCACCAGTGACGCAGCTACCCGTCACTAGTTTGTTTTAAATGAGGCCCGGCAATTGGGGATGGATATACAGCCATCCGTCGGTCCCAGGCGATGGTGGGCCGCCTGGTTTTGCCTGAGAGCTGTTCTCTTGCTCCCCCCCGAATAACTTCGGGAGGATTTGCGAGTAAGATGGTGGTACCTCCACAGTCGAGCCCACATCAACGAGATTTGAGTATTCTTATAAAGTTCACAGTTTTATTATTTGAAATACCTAGTTCTTTTATGCGTTACAATCAAAAACAGTTGTTTTGATTTGTATTATATTTAAACCGAATTATTTCAGAGAAGAGTTAAGTGGAATCATAAGACTTGGTGAAAATTCTTTTATTTTATTTAGAAATGAATTAAATACTTAACAATAAAAAATACTGCTTTTAATCTCCTAACATGAAGTCATCAGAATAATTCAAAGCATGTCAACACTTGTGACACTGTGTCGGACCGAACTGCGTAGCATCGCTACAGGTATTGCTATACGCTAAATATCGCATCACACTAATATGATAAATGCGAAAGTTTGTGTGTGTGTGTATGATTGTGTGTATGTGTGTGTGTATATGTGTGTGTGTGTGAAAGTTTGTTACTCTTTCACGCTGGAACGGCTGGACGGATTTGGATGAAATTTAGAATGGATATATCTTATACCCTAACTTAACACATAGGCTACTTTTTATCCCGGAAAAAAGCATGTTGTTTAACCGAATAACACGCGGGCGGAGCCGTGGGCAAAAGCTAGTGGACGATATAGGCGTTGCTGACACGGTCTTGAACCATATCACGATAAAGTCATAGTTTGGACTCAGCTTATCGAATTTTGGAATCCTATTTTCAAATCTGTAAGACCCTCAGATAAAGTTCTTTATCTGAAGTAAGACCGTTGACGTGAAGCAGCAATCATTCAAAATTATTTCTCATGGTGTTCGATTTCGACTTTTCCCGTCACGTTAAAAACTTTTAATTTTATTTAAATATAAAATATATTTTTGAAACTGCTGCAAAGAAATCCAATTTGGCTTAGAATGAAAGCAGTTCCAGGTGCTTTTGTCAACTTTCGTAATGGATAGAATCTCATGAATAAAATAGTGCACCAAAGGTAAAATTAAACTCAGAGCGTATTTCAATAACTTACGGGATTTATTAGGAGGGTCCAGCCAAAAACGACGGAAGCCAACCGTATTTTAAAGTTAACATATATTATATTAGCTTAGATAAGGAATCTATCTATACTAATAATAATAACAAAGTAGAAAAAAAGGTGTATCTGTACTGTTCTTTGAATATTTTCTGTCTGTCTATTTGCTTGTCTGTATGAATGTTCCGTTTTCACTTGAGAACCACTCAACGAATTTGAGTGCGGTTTTTTCATTATCATCATATTGACCCTGGTCAACACATAGGCTATCAGGCGTGTTCATAAAGTAACGCCCAAGCCGAAAACGGGGCAAATATTGAAACAACGCGTTTGGAGCTTATGTTGTATGGGGGCTATGGTAATGAATATAACCCCATGACAGCTAATTATGCGAAACAATTTTTACAAAAAACATACAATCTGCCGTCAGTCCATACAAAATGTCAGCATACTGTTAGGTAGTACCGGCGCACGAGACGATAATACTTGTACCTGTGTGATGCCAGAGTCATTTGCATACAAACGCGTATATAATTTCGTAAGAAATCGGACACACAGTGACGTGCGCCTGCACTCTCGTCAGGTTCGCGACTGATTGACTTGACATTCGTCCTTGCCGCGGAAGGGGTCATTCAACTGACGGAAAGAGATAGATGTATGAAGAGAGATAGGAACAGATATAAAACTGGAGATTTCGACACGCGTTGAATCCAGAAAGGTCGTAGCCCTTCCAGAGGGTTCGCGTAGCAACTAGAGGTGCGAGACACAGATATAAAAGGCGGAGCGAATAGCAGGCGGTTAAGTACTTTGTTTAACTTCGAAGTGATCAGAAAGCGAAATAGTACAAGTGCGACTCTAGTGAGAGAGAAGTATAGTGCGAGTATTATCCGGTAACGATTTGAGTGGTTGTGAAATAATAGTCCGGTCAAATTAGTCAGTCCAGTGAGTCCAGTTAGTAATAATTGCAGTTGTGATTTAGTTTCAGTGTAGTATAAAATTGTGCTTTAATAGTATGTGTGATTTCAATTAAAGACAGTGGTTTTGGTGCGAATTGGTATAAATTTATTTATTCCGAACCCGAGCTCGTAACAATATGATTTTAAAGTAAAAAGGAAAAGTCAATAAAAGATGGTCAAATGGTTCGGCTACTCGACTACTAATATGGAGGTGGCTGGTTCATACCACGTGGCCAAAATTTTCATGCTGATGAAAAATGAATGAAAATTTTCATTTGCTGCTTTTGTAGTAAAAAATAAGATTTTAAAACAGTAGAATTTACATACTACAATAGATAGGGATTTGAAAAAAAAAACACGTTATAAATCAGGCCTTTTCTAAGACGATGACAGAGCTCAAAACGTGACAGAGAAAAAGATGCTGCATCGAAAAAAATTGCAAAGTGAAGGCTGTTTTTCCATTTAAAAAACAGTAGTCCGTCCAAACCAATAAAGTAAAAATAACAATAATGACAGTTGCTGTTGTAACATATAAATTATTATAAAATTAAATAGCGTTTTTTAAACGCTCTCGTGTGTGGATTTCACTAAAAAACAGTAATATCCAATTGATTCACCGCACTACTCGGCCGCGCACATTTTCAGTAATGTTTATCATTGTGCGATGGACATATTGCGCCTTAAGCCTTTTTACCTCGGTACAAAATGCTCATCATAATAATGTTTTCCTTACTTTTGAATAAAAAGTATGCAACAAATGTGTTTTAAAGCAACTTGCGGAAACAGTTTATTAATAATAAAGTCTTCACAAAAAATTACGTACTTTAATGTATTACATTTTGTTAGCATTACATTAACAAACTCAAAAGCGTGTTTACAGTTGTAATGTAATGCAGCTAAAATGTAACGCATGAAATGGAATAATTTTTATGTGAACACCTAACTGTTAACAAGCAGTTTGCACGAATTGCTATAAAACGCATTTATTGCATACTTTTTAATCAAAAGTAAGGAAAACAATTTTATCATGTGCATTTTGCACCGAGATCTTCCGTTACCACCTTAAGTAATTCCTTATATTCTCTGCTGTGCGATGGACATATTGCGCCTTATGCAATACTTTATATTCTCTGCCTGAAGTACGCCGATAGGGCTCACGACTCATCACGCTGGGACGTAATCATCGTCGGTGAAACGTGAGTGGTCAAGTGTGGACGGTGACTTGCATTTCTCACTTCCACAGAGATTCATATCATGACGATTTTGAACTTGATACAACTCTGACAGTTATCTTTAACGTATGTTCTGCACAAATAAAATACGAGGTAAAGTTTGGATGGATGAAGGTAATCTCTAGATTATCGGGGCTCATCGGTAACACTTTCCGTACTAACATACGTACGCAACCCTAGGCATTTCACGAAAAACTCATCAAAACCCGTGCAAAAAAACAATTACTAGTCGAATGTATATTTTGTCTTCAAATGTTAGTTCCGTAGTTTTTCATACACCACGCGTTGTAAAGTATTATTTGTAAAGTTGGATGAAACAGGATGTGAATTTCTATTTACAGATAACTTTTAACTAAGAAAGGAATTGTATGTCTTGATTAAAATTCACTTGTTAAAAAGTGGCAAGTGCAAGTGAATTTTAATCAGATTGAGTTATAAGTTCTACCAAGCGCCAACAATCACAAGCAACAACTGAACTGTTCGTACTAAAATAAATAAAACTGAAGAGCTACCTTTGATTTAGTTTTTTTCTTCCGTGTAGTCACCCGCACTCCTTCTATTGACACATCGACTGTCACCTTACGTTTCTTCACTCCTTTCGCTTTGAACTCGTACTGAAAAAGAGAGAATACATTTATTTAGACGTTCATCGCATGTAACAGTAGGTATACTAAATCGCAATAAACTCGAAAAGTCACTGGAGCATGGGTTTTACACAAATAATATTCCGGAGTTCCTTTTGATATCTGTTATGTACAGGTCTGCCTATCAGAATATTATATCTAGAGGAAATTGAATTAGTGGATTAAGTTCTGTAGGAAAATTTTGATAAAAATAAATAAGGTATATTGTCATAAAGCATGTCATTTAGAACGCCTCTGTGACCGTGTGGTAGAGCTAATCTAGAGGTCGTGGGTTCCATTCCCGCAGTGCACATTAATTTGCGTGCCTTGTGTTAGTCCATTTGTGCCTGAATTTCAAGTATAGGGCTCACGATCCATCACGTTGGGACGTTAGGATCGTCGGTGAAAAGTGGATGTACCAAATTTGGACTATGTTAATATTTAATATAAGTTCTATTTTAATAAGGACTATTTTAATATAAGTTAATATTTGGAGTTAACTGTGTATCACAATCGTATTCATTTGACGGCTTAAAACGTACGGTTTCAGTTGTTAAACGGCTATTCAGCTAAGCAAATTAGCCCGTTTAACAATTGCAACCGTACGTTTTTAATTGTATTTAAAATGATCAATTCTAGAATATGGCCACCACATATAATATACATATATTCTATAACATTATTTAAATTTATTTATGGCTTTAAAAATGCAAGTATTATTATAACATTACATTAATTATTACATATACTCGTATAATAAACATATATAAATTATCAAAGGAAGTATTTTCCACGCTTGTTTACGAGAAAAGATAATAAAATTTATCTTCTTGGGTTACGTCTGTTCGCTTCACAATATAAAGGTGAAAAATGGATGAGGAAGATACAGATTCCATTAACATAATATACCTATGATAGATGGCAACGTGGTTTTACCTCTCGCTGTGGAGATACTTAGCCGTTCGATATATTGTTATTTTGGACCCTTATGGATAATAACTACAAGTTTTGTTATTAATCACAACTAACTGACTACTAACTGGGTAACTGAGTTTCAGGAGTTTTTTCTCCGTTGATACCTCGAGCGAAACTTTCGATTGGGTTTGAAAGCTTTTTTCTTTTTATTTGACTTTTTGATTAAACACGTTGAGTGTAGTAACGGAACCATCCGATATAAAATTATAGATGTCCAAAGAGAGGCAATGGGATTCATTTATATTCAGTCCGGAGCGGCGTCGCGAACTGTGTCATATTCATATTTCAATGGAACACGATCAGCTCTGGTGCGGGCAACTGCTCGGTTATGTGATAATAATATGCCTCCGGCCTTTTTGTTAGATCATAGCCGGCTCAGCAAAAAAGAAATAAATCTGGAATACCTACTTAGGTTTATCAACATAAAGGGACCATTATTTTCGTACATTTTCTTTTATTCTTGTTGTCAAAATATAGAAACCACATAAATGTAAGTTAGTCTAAAAATTGTCGATCTATGTCGCTTAAAGTAAGGACCAAGCGGCAGAAAGCACTTATAATTAGCTTATATTATAAATGAAATTCTACATAGGTAACACTAAAAGTTTCCGGAACTGGCCACTTACATAAACAATATTTAAAAATTTATTGCAACATTTGAAAATAGAACTCTTTGGCTGTAGAATGCAGTTTGTTTCATCTGACTGTCTTTTGTTTTTACCTTGTGGCGCCATTTAAAAAATTGTGTGTCTGCATCAACATGGATTTAACTCGGGAAAATTTTCGTAGTATGATTTTCTACGATTTTAAGTGTAATTTGACAGCTCAACAGAGCATCGCTCGGCTTGAAACAGCTTTTGGCAATGAAGCACCATGCAAGACGACTGTTTATAGCTGGTTTGCAGAATTCAAGCGTGGTCGTATCAATCTCAGTGACGAATCTCGCGATGGTCGGCCGTCCACCGCTGTGACCAACAAAAACATCGATGCTGTGCGCCGTATGATTGAAACAGACAGGCATGTGACCTACCATGAAATTCGCGCATCCTTAGAAATAGGCATGAGTCAAATACAATCAATCCTACACAAACATTTGGGTGTGAGAAAGCTGTGCTCGCGGTGGATCCCACACAACTTGACCGAGGCTCAAAAAACGGACCGCGTCATTTGGTGCAGTGCCATGCTTACCAGATTCAACAAAGGTGCGTCAAATTTGGTGTGAGACATAGTAACAGGTGACGAAACATGGATTTATTGCTACGATCCCAAAACAAAGCAGCAATCGAGCGTATGGGTCTTTCAAGATGAGCCGAAACCAACCAAAGTGGCGCGCGTGAAAAGTGCATCTAAGCGGATGATTGCTTCTTTTTTTAATAAAACTGGACACGTGGCTACTGTTGCTTTAGAGAATCGTCGTACCGTGAATAGTGACTGGTACACGACCATTTGTTTGCCGGAAGTTATTGACGAACTCCGTAAAAATAACCGTAAACGCCGTATCATCCTGCACCACGACAATGCTAGTTCTCACACGGCCAGACAGACAAACGACTTTTTGAAGACGAAAAATGTAGAACTCATGAGTCATCCTGCATACAGTCCCGACCTGGCACCTTGTGACTTTTTCTGTTCCCAAAAATTAAGAACCAATTACGCGGTCAACGATTTTCATCACCAGAAGAGGCTGTCGAGGAGTATGAAAAACACGTTTCAAAGGTCACCACAGGGGAGTGGCACAAAAGTTTTCAAAACTGGTTTGATCGAATGAAAAAGTGCATAGACGCCAAGGGAGATTATTTTGAAAAACAATAAATTAATTTTGTACCCTTAATAGTATTTTTTCATATTCATTCCGGAAACTTATAGTGCGTCCCACGTATAATAAGAGATTTTACCCATTTTGATATTTACATAACATACCTTTCCATTGATAAAATTTGTTTTTTTTGTAGTTTAAAGCAACAAGGGGCGGTCTTATCGCTTAGAACGATTTCATCCAGACAACCTTTGGGTGAAAGATGTTTCGTAAGAAAAAAAGGCGTAGGCGGTGTACATATCATAATCAAACAATACACAATATACATAAATAATATAGATATATAAATTTCAAGAAATTAAATACATAATATGTTCATATAAACATAGATATGCAATAAACAAGTACCAACACAATAATAAATATAGATGTAAAACTTATTCAGTTTCAAGATAATGCCTTTTACGTACACCAACATTTACCTTAATGTAAAGAGCTTAAAAGTTCAAGCACAATCTTTTTTAAGATTTTTCTACGCTACATCAACTTTTTAAATTTTGTAGTGCTCAAGCTATTAGATCAGACATTCAGTGCACACAGGAAGGCGAAGAAACGGAGGAAATTAGTTAGTTAATTAACTTGTCTTAACCATACCACTATGCGATAAGTTTTATCTATATACCTATAGAGAGTGTCAACTTCATTATATACTTATCTGTTATGTCTACATTTTAATACTTCATTGTGTCTGATGCAGGTCCCGAATGGCCCGATATATCTCACAATCATTTGTATTTTTATGTATTTTCTTAGATATAAAATGTTGGTTTTGATATTGTTGGCACTTGGTGGAACTTTGAATACATAAATCACTTATTTGTTAAGTGGAATAGAACAGGTGATTTTCTGTTCATTATTTATGTTTATACGTAAATTATAATTTGAAAGACAAAAAACGATTCATTAAATTTATGTACATCGACTAACGACCATCACAAGTTGGTCTAAATACATTATATATATCGAAAGATTTCAATATTTTTTTATTTATATATGTCTATGTATAAGTTAACTAAAATTTATTCACTTTATCAAATACACAATTTTAACTCGTCTCTTATGCATGTTAATAACAATCCAAAATTCTTTTTTTATACATAAATGTTATCGATCGTTATCAATAATTTAAAAATTAAACAAGCAAAACTAAAATTATACTTTTTCAGTCTTATCGTGCAAAACCTTTAAAGTTTCAGGTAAAATGTGATAATGAAGTATTGGAAGATGTAGATGCTACAATTTTTTTAGGAATCAATATCGACAAAAACTGTAGCTGGAAGCCACATGTATGTGTGTAAAAGAATTAATAGGTTTATATTTGCTTTAAAAAGGATAAGACAGATCGTTTCACTTATGCAAATAAATAAATTACTCACTTACATAGAACGAGACTTTGCTGTGTGTCGTTTACCAAAACAATTTCATGAAACACTAACCTATACTACAGACCTCTATTGATCGTGAAGAATTTGTTACACGAAACCCGACTATAGAATGAAATGGACGACTATGAAAATTATATTCGAATGTCAGATGGCTATTTCGAAAATCTTTCTTTTGATTATCAGAAACAAAGAACGTCACGAAATAAGTGCCTTGTCAAAGAACTGATTGTCGAAGAATAATTTGGAAAACACTTTAATCTGCGGTACGCGAACTGACGCGATAAATACTGATCACAGACTACATGATCAATACTTATTGCGAGATCATATGAATAGAAGACGCTGGATTTCAAAAAATCTAGAAATATTGCGTCCCGTATCGCGATTCTTCAGTACTGTTGACTACACTATAATAACATATGTCACGCTCAATAGATGTGTCAGGATCTAGTTCACGATACAATATTGAGCGTGTAGTGTTCGCCTTAAGAATCTTATTCTTTATTGTACACAAAAATACGTAATAACACAAGTAAACATTCTAATTTGTGTACAGCGGCAAGTTATATCTATGAGAGATTTCTTCCAGCAAACCGAAAAATAACCAGGAATATATAAAAAAGGAAAACCGTAATCATATGTGTATGTCCGTTATAATATGTAGTTAAAATATTTTCACATCTTATAAAAAACGAAAAAACACTGACTGAACTTTTAAAATACCAGTGTACAATATAGATAATATAAATTTATAGGTTAATAGTTATGATAATAATCGCCCGTAGTTCCCTAATTTGCGTATGGCAAATAAAGCGTATGTTCAAGTGAAAGGTAAGAAAGTGACATGTCACTTTAGTCAATATTTTCACAATTGCATTTATAAATGTTTTTGCTTTCTACAAAATCTTTACATAGATAATACTCATGACTACGCACGGTTTTTCTCTGTTTCTTGAAGCTATACCATACTTCTACGAAATCTGAAAAAACACTGACTGAACTTATAAAATACCAGTGTACAATATAGATAATATAAATTTATAGGTTAATAGTTATGATAATAATCGCCCGTAGTTCCCTAATTTGCGAATGGCAAATAAAGCGTATGTTCAAATGAAAGGTAAGAACGTGACATGTCACTTTAGTCAATATTTTCACAATTGCATTTATAAATGTTTTTGCTTTCTACAAAATCTTTACATAGATAATACTCATGACTACGCACGGTTTTTCTGTGTTTCTTGAAGCTATACCATACTTCTACGAAATCTGAAAAAACACTGACTGAACTTTTAAAATACCAGTGTATAATATAGATAATATAAATTTATAGGTTAATAGTTATGATAATAATCGCCCGTAGTTTCCTAATTTGCGAATGGCAAATAAAGCGTATGTTCAAATGAAAGGTAAGAACGTGACATGTCACTTTAGTCAATATTTTCACAATTGCATACAAATACAGATACAATACAAAAATCTTTATTGATCATTCAAAGCGGTTTACACATAGCTGGGTTGGAGACTCCTTTTAAGTACCTAAATACTTGTATTAGGAGACCCCGCTCTTCCACACAGTTTTTTAGTTTTTATATAAAGTTAACAATGACAAATAAAGATACAATGACAAGTGATGATACAATGCAATTCAATTAAAGTAACTTAACTTATTCTATTATTTTTTAGCGAGTGTGAGGGTGCGTGTGTAAGAGTATATATATATACTCTTTTTTATATATAAATACTTTTTTTTTTTATACAAATTCAATTTTGATTGATAAAATATTGATAATATTTATAAATGTTTTTGCTTTCTACAAAATCTTTACATAGATAATACTCATGACTACGCACGGTTTTTCTCTGTTTCTTGAAGCTATACCATACTTCTACGAAATCTGAAAAAACAGCATAAAAATCCGAAAAAAAAATTACTTCACACGTTCTTTTCTTGTACCCTTCAAGTAGGTTACACCCACTTTTAGGGATCCTGTCTAAATTTTATGGTTTTTTATAACGTCTTGCGGACACTAAATTATTATTTATTAAAAAGTACTAAACTCACCGATACTAGGAAAAATATAAATGAACTACGGTGATTAATCTGAAGTTTTATAATATAAATGACTTACACGTTTTATGTATATAGTATACACTAAAGTAGGACAGTTTAGGTATCTAACTAAATACATTATTACATAAAAGTTAATACGCTAAAGTTATGTAATACGCATTATTACAAAACATTGTCTAGACTTGCATGCAATAAACGCTAGCCAAAGTGGCTATTTTTTTATAGTTTTAACCCCCAATAACCTACATCGAGAGTCGGTTTAACATTTCCGCTGACTTTTAGTATTTTTTTACCCATCGAACACAACACACTTTGTTTGAATTTATGCAACTGTTTCTTTGTCGAGGATTCCCGCTACTATTCTCGTCCGACGTTACACGTTTTCAATTTCCTCAATTTACAATAGCAATAAGAATACAAAGTGGGATTAAAAGAGCGATTCTACGCTTAATTTCTCCGTTAGAGGTGGCTTTTGTTTCGGGCTCGTAGAATTAAAGTCATTTCAGCACCACCTTTCCTAACTGTTTTACAGCATGGACACTTGCGTTACCAGACTGCACAATAGTCTACTCTGCACTTCAAATTTCATTGCTTGTGCATTATTTTAAAGGCACTAAATCATATATGAAAATCGTTATCTACACCGCCAATATGGCGACAATTACTACTGATGACCCCGGGTGCGTGCGTCTCACTCTGTCGCACGACTCGTCCCGAATCTCCGTCGCTCGACAGGGAATCAAGTTGCGACCGCACTAAAATATACCTAAATAATTAATTACAATTATCATTAAATTTATATCACTGCGGTATAGAAAATCAGAAAAGTAAATCTGGACGTGAGGAGCTCTGAATCCTCACTTCCAGATTTACTTTTCTGATTTTCTATACCGCAGTGATGTAAATTTAATTTGTTATCTCCTTGCGATGGATAAATCGCCAAGTATTTAAAAATGTAGAAATGTTTTTCTATCATAGTTACAATTATCATAACAAAAATTCTTAAAAAATGTATCAAGGGAAATCATTTGTTCTTATAATATCTTCAATTTGACAAAGTTTCAATTTGTTTCTTTGCGCACTTATTAATTAAACCGTATATTGGTTTTAATTTAGACCTAGATTTTACTTGTAAAACTTAAATAACAATTTACATCAAAACTAAACTAATTAAAAATTAAAATTACCTAGCAATTTAAATATTATACAAATAAATAAAAGAAAGGGAAATTTTGGACACCTATTTAATGGAATAAATAAAATATGCTGGCCAGATCGCTACCGTCGCTGGGCAAGGTACCCAAAAGGCTGGTGGCATTGCCTCGCTGGATCGCGAGGCTAATCCGCTGACCAAAATATGCCCCAGCCCTTTGGTTACCTGAAGCGTCGATCAGGCGCGACGAGATCTCCTTAAAGAGTTGTCGCGCTTCTGGTCCCCATGGCCCGAGAGTCTCTACGCCGAAGGGCACAAACATGTAGCCCTCTCCTAAGGCCGCATATTTGCGCCTCTTGGAGCCCTCTGCAGATGCCGCAGCCGCGCCCGCTCTGACTGAGGTCGCTTGGAGATGAGACGCTGCCATCGTGTCGACACATGTAGCGTCCCATACCAGCGACCTACCATGCTTCCATGGTATGATCGTCATTCCGTCGGGCCTTTTGCCGTCTTCACGTATGACGCCATTTGGTTCCAAAATGGCCGGAACACTGGCACTGGCTAAGGCCCTACGGATGACGTCATTAAGAGCGGCATGACGCGGCAAGCGACCAGCACTGTACTGGCACGAAAGGCCATGATGACCAAGCTGATCGACTGCTTTACCACAACGGCAGCGATGTTAAAGTTAAACATTTTAATAAAAATTTAAACTTCTAATCAAGGCTCCATTCCAGATATTCTGTACTTTATCATTATATTTTTAGTTTTTTTATAGCATTTGATTTCGACTTTCAACTTTTTACCTCTTAAGTGTAAAAATAATGCTACTCTCCGTCCAACACAAAAATACCAAAGTCAAATACTTTATAAGCTTTTGATAGAGGCGAATATTGGTTACCTAATTGACCTATTTGTCTTGGAAGCGTAATACTAATAAATACGCGCGAAACAGCAGATTGGAAGGTATAAATATATATTTTGTAGGGAAAAAGATATTGGATTTACAAAACACCTTTATGAAAAAAAAAAGAACAAGTTGATCTCTCAGCCGCGTTCTTGAAACGAACGTTTGAAAACAAAAAAAAAACGGCCAAGTGCGTGCCGGGCCACGCGCAATGTAGGGATCCGTAGTTGCCCGGTACATTTTATGAGTTTGTCTACTAATACAGACCGCGCCAAACTTCTAGTCCCATACATTGGAGGGGACCAAAAGTTTGGCGCGACCTGTACTCGTACAACAATACAACAATACAATATAACTTTATTTGCACACCACAAAGAAGGAAACAAAAATAATATAAATTACAATAGCCAAATAACGTAGGTACAATCAGGCGGCCTTATCGCTTATAGCGATCTCTTCCAGACAACCTTTGGGTAGAATCTGGTTTAAAAGGAGATTGATGAATAGGCGGTGCACTAATTTTAAAATAATATTTAAATATACTATACAAAATCTACATTAATAAATTTAAAAAAAAATAATAATGTATTATAGATAAATAACATGAATGAATAAATATATACATACATACATATATTACATAAATAATAAATAAACTTTAAGAGGAATGTAGATAGTTCAGTGGTCAGAGTGAGAGGTAGTGTTCTTTTACCAGTCTCTTAAAGACTGGTAGGGAAGGTGCTCTTCTTATAGATAGAGGAAGATCATTCCACAAACGGACGGCTTGTACTGAAAAGGAATTGTCATAGAAGGACGATGAATGTATTGGGGTAGCCAGGAGTAGATTTTGAGAGGACCGTAAGATACGGTCATGAGTACCATGAAGAAACTGAAAGCGAGCTTTGAGATATGATGGGGTGGCAGGATTATTTAATACAGAATACAAAAGAGACAGAATATGAGAATTGCGACGACGACGAATAGGAAGCCAATTAAGACGCGAACGAAATTCAGAAATGTGATCGAATTTACGAATACCAAAAATGAACCTAATACAGAAATTCTGAAGACGTTCGAGTTTATCAAGTTGGACCTGAGTAAGATCGAGGTAACAAATATCTGCGTAATCGAGAATCGGTAGTAACAAGGAATGTGCAAGCGCAATTTTAGTAGCAGTCGGGAGGAAATTTCGAAGCCTTCTCAGAGCTCCTGCAGCCGCAAAAAGTTTTCTGCTAACTTCATTTATTTGGGGGTCCCATGACAGGCAACTATCTAATAGGAGACCTAAAAAGCTCCACTCTTACTAAAATTTTCACTTTAAAGCTTTTTAAATTTTTTTTCAAGATTTTATTTTACCATTTTATTGGCGTGATTAATATTTATACCCATGGCAAATTACAGCTTTCTAGTACTAATAGTCTCTGAGCTAAGCCGCGGACAGACGGACAGACGGACATGGCGAAACTATAAGGGTTCCTTCTTGGG
The DNA here is from genome assembly GCA_910592155.1 of Ypsolopha scabrella. Classification (NCBI taxonomy): domain Eukaryota; kingdom Metazoa; phylum Arthropoda; class Insecta; order Lepidoptera; family Ypsolophidae; genus Ypsolopha; species Ypsolopha scabrella. Next base: position 14,960,086 of record OU342960.1, read on the forward strand.
CTACGGAACCCTAAAAAAGAGGGTGGAAATCTTTTTATTTTATTTATTATAGAACTTAGTACATGTTTATAAGTGGATAACCTAGATAAAAGATCAATAAATAAAATATATTTTTTTCAATACAAGGAGAGTCCTAATTTCTTCAAAAGACCCTTGAAAATCTGGCTTTGTTCATGTTCTAGGCTCAGGTACAGCCTTAAGCTACTGCATTGGTAGAAAACTTCAAACCAATCAATACTTCGCCGCCTCGCGCCGTAGCAAGCAAGAAAACTTCAAACCGATGCTACGCCGCGCCGCCGCCGTAGCTTAAACAAAACCTACGCCGCGCGCCGCCGTTATAGCGCAGCGTTTTTCACTCGTAGTGCAAATAATCATCTGTGGTAGTGTGGTCGAGGAGAATATTTTTTTTCTTTATTGTAGTGAAATTAAAACCTCTAGGCTTTGAACATTTATCTGCAACATATCCACACTGAACTTAGTCCTAAATAGTAAGCAGATAAATTGTACCCGAGGCGCACTTTGTAGGAGGTGCAATAATCTGATGAGTAATTTAATACTTGCTTAGACGGGGTTGACTTGGTAGGGATCTCAAGCCTAAGTCTTAGTTAGTTTGTCTTACTCGGAGTTCGTATAATCCTGTGTTGTTTCGGGGCGCTCGGTTGTTGTGTTATTGTACGGTTCGTGGAATTTAGTTGTACCCAAGTATATTTTACTGGCATTCCTAATAATATCAGTAGTTGGAAATATTAAAAACAATAAATTCTCATATTATTTGGACCAAAGTAATCAAAAACAATATTTGCATGAACTTTATGTGATAAATCTCGTGAGGAAAACTAAAAGGTTATTTACGAATACATAAATCATATATTTATTTATTTAAATAACATTATTTTATACAAACCATTTCCATTAATTATAAAACAAGTTTTGACACAATCGATAGAAATAATAAAGTATTAAAAAAGTCGTGTCTGTAGATTGAATATGTTTTAAAATTTTTAATTGGGTTATTATTACTGCACTGAAGCAAAAATACTTTTTAAAAAAATTTTGTCTGTCCGTATGGCAGTGCCGTGCATAGGACATTTTGCTGGAAATGCAATCAGAAGGTCAAGTTTGACAATAATAAAAATGGGAAAAAATTTCATTGTCGCTTTAAAAAATCATTATTTGTATGACGCCAGGGTAGGCACTGCCTACCTTAGATTTCATACAAAATTTTTTTTTTTTCAATTTGGTTTTTAAATTTTTTCGTGTTGTTTTTATTGTCAAACTTGACCTTCTCATTGCTTTTCCAGCAAAAAGTTCAATGCACGCCACTGCTGTATGGCTGTATGTATGTATGAAAGGCCAACTACGATTATGGTGTGGACACCTAGTCCGTATGGATGACTCTCAACTCCCTAAGGCATTTTTCTACTCTGAGATCTCTACTGGAAGATGCAAGCCTGAAGGCCAATACTTACGGTACAAGGATGTCCTGAAACGTCATTTGGCTGCGAGTGGCATCGCAACAAACACCAGAAAAGAGCTTGCCCACATTCCACCCGATTGGCGAAAATCTGTGCAAGCAGGGACCGAGGACTTTGAAAAAGCTCGACTGGAAGCCCTTGACGCTAAACGCTTACACCGCAAGACTCGCCCAAAGCGCACATACAAACTATACGCACAACTCAAGTGGACAATTACACTGTACTTCATGTGACAGAATATTTTTGACGAAACTCGGATTTTCCATCCACATCCGAGCTCATGCCAGGAAGCAATAAGGGTCGGCGTCGACGGATACATCGAGGAGGACATCATCATCATCATCATCATATGTACGAGTATATTCCGTTTTAACTCAAGAACCACTCAACGTTTTTATTATTATTATAGTAGTAACAACTTATCTGTACTAATAATAAAGTAGTAAAAAAGTCTGTACATATTTTTGTGAAATTTTGTATGAGTTTGGTTATTGTTATTATACTGAAGCCAAAACTACAGTTTTTAGAATTTTTGTCTGTCTGTCTGTATGCACGTATGTTCCGTTTTAACTCGAGAATGACTCAACAGATTTGAATGCGGTTTTTTATTATCATCTTAGTGACCCTGGTTAACATAATAGACTTTTAGGGGTGTTCATAAAATAACACCCAACCCGAAAACGGGGCTAATGTTAAATAAACTATCCAATTTGGGTGTAGAATAACGTCTTTAAGCAAGTTCAACACCAATGGTAATAACGGCAAATGTTTTATGGGTATTGAAGGTTGATTTAATTTTTAATGTCAGGGAATAATATTTCTAAATTATTATTAAATACCGGCTTTAACACCCACGTATTATTATTGTTGACTATATGCCAACTGTTTCACCGAGACAATTTCGGCATTCTCAAGGCGAGTTTCGTCGTGGCCGTGTGACAACGTCGGTGAACGCCGCGTCGTCGTAAGAACGACACTCGCCTCGAGAATGCCGAAATTGTCTCGGTGAAACAGTTGACATATAGTCAACAATAATAATACGTGAGTGTTTAAGCCGGTATTTAATAATAATTTAGAATGTCAGCTCACGTGAGTTTTAATAGTGATAATACTGTTTCTTTTAGAAAATCACTAGTTTTAAAATAGTAGCTCTACTAGTACCGACTTGTTTCTCTAAATTATATGGTAATATATTAAATGATCAGAAAACTACGTTCTTAAAACCAGAAAAAATCATTGACGGTTATATTAAGCTTCGTTATCGCCATGGCACGAACGATTTTTAAGAGAAATAAAACAGAATAGACAAATCTGTATAATTTATTAGTCAATTTTACCTAAGACAAAAGAACAAAACCACAATTATTTTTTTTGGGTCTATCGGTCTGTATGTATGTACTCGTATGTTCCGTTTTAACTCCAGAACGGATTTAAATGCGTTTTTTTACTACTTTGTAGTGACCCTGGTCAACATATAGGCTATAAATAAGGCGTGCTCATGAAATGAAGCCCAAGCCGAAAACGGGGCAAGAGATTGAATAAAAGCAGGCAAGTCCAGTTTTTCATAAAAATCGTACTCTTTTTTCTGTATATATTTTAATAGGTTCATGTTATCTAACGCTTAATTGCGTAAAACTAAGAAGTTTACTGGGTGAGTAATCAATAAACTGCAGCTGGTAGTGAACGGCTAGAAAAAAAAATTTTAAATTATATTTTAAGCCCTAGCCTATTTGATTAATTAAGAACTTAATTAAATAAAGGAAAAGTGTACATACTTTTACCTTAGAACAAAAAAAATACTACTTTTACCTCGGAAATTTACTATATGACCTCGTAAAAGTAAAATATTTCTGAAGGGGGATGGTCCAAAGCTGATCTCCATACAAATCATTCGGAACCAACAACCACGACAAAAGCATTATAATTTCGCTGTGTTACTTTTTTCTACAAGATTTTTGTGTAAAATCTTATTAATCGCGGGTGTAGAATTGATGGAACGTGTAGAAAAAAGTAACACAACGAAATTATAATGCTTTTATCGTGGTTGTTAAATCCGACAAGCTTGTATGGAGAGCGGCATTGGACCAACCCCCTTATCGTCATCCAAAGCATCCGAAGCTCGGTCAAATAAAGATGGTAATGTGAAATGAAGTTCGTAAAACAGGGACGTTCTGGAAATTTAAGAGAACAGAAGATCAGATGAAAGTTAATTTGACGATAATTGGCTCGGTTTCGGTTAAGGTCGACCACAGGGACATTACTGACAGGATTATACTCAAAGGTATATATTATACACAAATTCTTGTACTTTTATTCCACATATATTTATTTTTATTCTAACTTAGGCTACCGGTATTTAAAAATGTTTTCTTTTGTTTTCTTTCTGTCATGTTAAATAATTAATAATTTGTTGGCCCGATGATGTGTAATACGAAACCGGTAGCCTAAGTTAGAATAAAAATAAATATATGTGGAATAAAAGTACAAGAATTTGTGTATAATTTATTCAAGATGATATTCCACCAAGAACCATCAATCGAATCCGTCCAATACTCAAAGGTATATTCTGCATCGTTTGGGTGACAAACATGCTCGTATTCTGCTAATATTTACTGTAACCGCAAAATAGTATACTAATGTATATGATTTGCTTTCTTGTTGTTATGTAGAATATTATTGTTTGTTACTAGTATAATATCAGACTACTAATATGGCCTGTTTATTTATTATATAAGTTATTGAAGAGGTACTAATTACTCGTAGAAAAAGTAAATGAGAGAAGTTAAAGTTATGAATAAACCTTTTAAAGTACAAATATTAACTATACTCTTAACAGCTTTGTACACCATGTTTGATGGTTTTAACTTTTGTATTGATTTTTATTGTATATGCAAGTGTAAAAGTGTTATAAAAAACACACTTAATATTCAGCTTCCAAAAAAAGACATCCCTGATCTGTTTGCGACGAGGTAAAGTATAATTTATAGTGCATCATAAACTAGACAAAATCAATTAGAAACGAACCTCAAGTAAGAAAATATTTTAAAATAAAATCTCGGTAATTGTTTACACGATAAGCGCGCTACCGACCGCGCCACCGAGGTACCCACCATAGACAGTTCAATTTTTCAAATTTTTTTAATTTTAATGTTTTTTTTTGTTTCTGTCAATAAAAAGATGCTTATTTTTCCACCGTACGTATGGAACATTCTTTTTAACTTTTTGACATATCTGCCAGTAATGCACATACTGAACGCTCACGAGGGCGTTATGTGATTTCACCCCTTGTTGATAGGAACAGCTAGCATAGGGAGTCACTACAGTATCTGTTGGATCAGAAAGTTAAGAATTTGATGGTGCTCATTAAATAAGATTTTATGGTTTACAGCAGAATTCATCGCTTTGGATACTCTAAATAATGTTTAAGGCTATGGAAAATTAAATCATCTTCATCATAACAATCCTAGGTGAAAAATGTTGACATGGAAGCAACATGTACCTATATTTTAGGGTTCCTAGCGTGTAACCCAGATCAACATAGGAATTAGTGCAGAAAAGGGATGGCAAATATTAAAATAACTAAGGACTGATCAGAAGATGGCATGGCATTTAAGGTATAGTGTCCGTGTAAAAACACAAAATTCGAAATATAGTACAGTACTCCCAAACACGCATACAAATCTTCGCCACTGCTCGGCAAAGTTTGTATTTCCCTACACTTTCTATACAAGAAGTAAGGTCACGTGGTACGCCTGGTCGCTCGCCTATAGATTTCTATGCGCATTATCACTTTGGGCGCACTGTACCAACGAATAGGTTTAAGGGCAAGGCAAGTATTTAGGGGCTAAACGAGCTTACTGTTAAACTATACCATTAACATCGCGTTTTAAGAAATATTTCATCAATTTACGCCCAAAAATTATGTGCACAATATTTTTTCGAATAAAAATGATTTCTTTCATGAAATTTAATTAATTAGCAGTCTTTTAACGCATTGTGAAATTATGTATTAAGTATTTAATTATTATTTTTTGCAATAGTATAACAAGATAAAAGAATGTATGGGAAAGCAGATGGGTAAATTCACAAATTGTTTTAAGAGCTCGATTGCTCAGTTGGTAGAGCAATCGCCCGGTAAACGAGAGGTCCCGGGTTCGAATCCTGGTTCAGAGCTCCTCCCATCCAGATTTACTTTTCTTCTGTGTTACATGGACACTTATAATGCTAATAGGTAAAACAGCTATCTTAACTTAACAATAACTGTAAAATTAGGTACCTATCTTAACTTATCTGAAAAATCCTTCATTTACTAGTGTTCTCGCTCATGTTTACCGATAACACTTAATTTATGTGTCAAAATATTTTTGGTACTATAGGGCCATAATATAAATTAAGATATGTTAATATAATAAACCTGTGACTGTTTGTACCGTAATAAAAAAATAAAAAATTTATATATACACTGTAAAAGCTCAAGAGTTATTTGTTATTAAAGATATATATATATATAGTAAAATTATAAATATAAACAATAACATTTTCTGAAGATATATTTCGGACCCTAACTGGGCCCGGCATCAGTTGAGTATATATATCTATAAATATATCTTGAGAAATTTTTATCGTTTATATTAATAATTTTACTAATACTTTTACTAATTTAACTAATGAAAAAATAAAAACAATGTTGATGATGTATTTTAGTGAATACTTACCCGGACCCGTCGCATGGCGGCCACAATCTCGACCCGGCTAGTCGGCCGCGGGACCTCCATACTCCCGATGTACTGCAACAAATATAACAAACTTTGTACTCGACTACTCAAACGATGTCGAAATTGTTTTAGGCGTTATTTTAGCGGTTCGTTTTTGTCACCTTGATGTTGGTATCGCATCTATATTGTTATTATTTACCACTAGCTTTTGCCTGCGGCTTCACCCGCGTTGAATTAGTTTTTATGTACTCCATCCATCCAAACTTTCGCATTTATAATATTACTAGCTTTTGCCCGCGGCTCCGCCCGCGTTAACACGGGTTTAACGACATGCTTTTTTCCGGGATAAAAAGTAGCTTATGTGTTAAATCAGGGTATAAGCTATATCCATTCTAAATTTCATCCAAATCCGTTTAGCCGTTTCAGCGTGAAAGAGTAACAAACATACACACACACACACACACATACTTTCGCATTTATAATATTAGTGTGAAGTGTGATGAGATAACATAGCCTTGTCTTATTTCACCACAAACTATTAAGGACCGCGCTTATTAGACACCTGATGTATGAAATAACAAAGTTTTGTCTTATTTCACCACAAACGATTAGGGACCGCGCTTATTAGACACCTGATGTATGAAATAACAAAGCCTTGTCTTATTTCACCACAAACGATTAAGGACCGCGCTTATTAGACACCTGATTTATGAAATAACGAACTTGTCTTATTTCACTACAAACGATAATGGACCGTGCTTATTAGACACTTGATGTATGAAATAACAAAGCCTTGTCTTATTTCACCACAAACGATTAAGGACCGCGCTTATTAGACACCTGATGTATGAAATAACAAAGCCTTGTCTTAATTCACCACAAATGATGATGGTCCGCGCTTATTAGACACCTGATGTATGAAATAACAAAACCTTGTCTTATTTCACCACAAACGATTATGGACTGCGCTTATTATGGAATCCCACTTCTTACTCTGACTTTCGCCCAATTTCAATTCTCCTCATTTTATCCAAAATTCTTGAAAATGCCGTACATAAGCAACTCTACTCGTATCTTCTCAAAAACAATCTTCTTAGTCCGTTTCAGTCCGGCTTTCGTCCTTTTCATAGCACTGTCACTGCACTGTTGAAAGTCACTGATGACATCAGGCTAGCAATGGATAACAAACAGCTTACCGTGGTTACACTACTTGACTTCAGCAGTGCATTTAATTCCGTTGATTTTGATATTTTGCTTGGTATCCTTCGTTGTAATAATGTGTCTTCAACCGTTATCCATTGGTTTAGCTCCTACCTTCGTGGACGTCAGCAATGTGTCTTCAGTGATGAATCTTCATCAGATTGGATTGATTTAAGTGCTGGTGTTCCTCAGGGAGGTGTTCTTTCTCCCCTTCTCTTTTCAGTTTTCATCAATGAGATAACCCGCACTTTAGTCTCTAATTATCATTTATATGCTGATGATCTGCAAATATATCGTCATTTCGATGCAGTTAGAGCTGAAAATGATGTTGGTGATGGTATAAACTTGGAAAATGCTTCGGCAGCTATTAATGCCATTAATGATGATCTGATTTCAATTTTGAGGTGGGCGCAAGACTACGGTCTTCTTGTCAACCCGAAAAAATCTCAGGTTATCATCATTGGTAGTAAGCGTTTGAGAGATACCATCACCTTCGGAACTTTACCATGCGTGTCGTATAATGGTGAAATAATCCCCTTTGCTGATAAGGTAAAAAACCTTGGCGTCTTCATGGATGGCAATTTATCATGGCAAGCGCACATCAATGAAATTAGTAGACGCATGCACTTCTCGTTCCATTCGCTTAAAAAACTCCAAAATTTCTTGCCTGTTAAAACGAAAGTCATGCTTGCACAAACTTTGTTATTGCCACTATTAGATTACGCTGACGTGTGCTTCATGGATGCCACTGAGGAACTTGTCAACAAGCTTGAGCGTCTCCAGAATCTTGCCATACGTTTTGTCTTTGGTCTACGCAAGTATGATCATGTTACAGAGTACAGACGCAAACTAAAGTGGCTATCAATTCGCTCTCGCAGAAATATGCACATGCTTAGCGTCTTGTTTAATATTTTACACAACCCCTTTGCCCCTCCGTATCTTCGCGAACGTTTCGGTTTTCTTCCCCCTCGTGACAGGCTTCAAAGATCGTGTGACCTCAGGACCTTGCAAGTGCCTCAATGTAATACAAAATTTTACTCTAATTCATTTACAGTGCGAGCAGCTCGAATGTGGAACACACTACCTAAGATTCTGAGAGATAGCCCGTCAATATCTTCATTTAAACGTAAATTAAAAGAGCACTTCCTCTCGTATGAGTAATATTTAAGTATGTATTTTAAATTATTTAAGTATATATTAATATTATATTTGTATTGATTCATTTATATCCATTATATTTATATCTATAATTTATATTTTTATTATTTTATTTGTATAGAATAAGTTGTTATTATCCTTCTGTATGCTTGCTGCCAACCTATTTAGTGTATTCTTTCACCACAGTACTGGTTGGCTGGAAGAAACCTCTTGAAGAGGTAAGCTCGCCGTTGTGCATATTTTTTACTTTTTTTGTTATCTTAGTTTAAGTTTATGTGTGTGTACAATAAAGGATATATAAAAATAATATTAGACACCTGATGTATGAAATAACAAAGCCTTGTCTTATTTCACCACAAACTATAAAGACCGCGCTAATTAGACACCTGATTTTTAAATGATATTGATCTATCCTACAGAAACCATGCATTTTTCCGGGATAAAAAGTAGCCTATGTGTTAAGTTAGGGTATAAGCCATCCATCCATCCATCCATCAGCCCGTGTTCGTCCACTGCTCGACATAGGCCTTTCCCAAATTTCGCCACTCATGTCGGTCCTCCGTCCTCCTCATCCAGCCGCCCCCCCGCAACGTCCTTCAGGTCATCGGTCCACCGGGCACGAGGTCGGCCTACACTACGCTTTGCTATATCCATTCTAAATTTCATCCAAATCCGTTCAGCCGTTTCAGCGTGAAAGAGTAACAAACATACACACACACACACACACACACAAACGCACAAACTTTCGAATTTATAATATTAGTAGGATAGGATAGGATTAGTGGGAAGGGGAATGGGATAGTGGGATACATAATGTTTTTGGGGTCCGTACCTGTATTGTGTGGTTGTTTGGAATCTTTTGTGCGCGAGTGTGACTCGTACTTGGCCAAATTATGTCGCATGTTGGATGTCATGTCTAATAAATCGATATTTGATTTTCTCACCTCATACTTTATTTTAATTTTTACCGAAATTTTAAATGTACCTTATCAGCTCATCATAAAACACATCTGTCAGCGCGCATTCTCTCGTTATTTCTACTTTAAATACCTCGTACATAACCAAACATTTTCTTTAAATATTGGTAATAAATATAAATAAAATTAAAACAGATTTTTCAATATAATATTTCGGCCTCTTCTAGGATCATCAAAATCTGTTTTGATTTTACTTCTATTTATTACCTATATAAAAAAAAGCCTAAATATAGCAATTATATCTTTATTTATATCCAAACATTTTTAAAGCGCATGTTGAAAAAATGGCTATGGCTGGCTGTTCATCAAAAACTATAATATATCATATTCCCCGTGGTCTTTTGTTTTGAACACTTGCTTAGTAATTGTCTCATATAGAGGGCCCCGTACCCCAAGGGTGCTAAACGGGACCCTATTACCAAGCCTACGCTATCAGTCCGTCCGTCTGTCACAGAGGTGTATATAGCTTCAGGCTTCCGTACCTTGTTTTTTAACGCCTGTTATCTATAATGGTATATGGTATCTAAAATGTTTTTATGTACCATAATTTTTTTAAGGGTTTGTATTGTATAGTGGTACGGAACCCTATATGCGCGAGTCCGACTTGCAGTTGGCTATATTATTATTTTTGTTTCGTACACATAAGAATAAAAAAATATAATTTCAAGATATATTTCGGACCCTACTGTCCGAACTATACTATATATAAATAAATAAATTACATTAATAATAAGTTATAATAATAATAAATTATATCAACTGATGCCGGGCCCAGTAGGGTCCGAAATATATCTTGAAATTATATTTTTTTATTCTTATGTGTACATATGTGCTTTAATATTATAAAAAACTAAAATAAAATAACAAGCTGGTAAAGTTTATATACATTTATTTTATTTTTGTTTCGGAGACTTCTGTAACTTGTTTAGGCTTGGAATAAGTATGGGCGCGCAGATAATATTTATAAATTTTCACGAAAGAGACTTTGGACCTTTACTGTAACTTTATTAATTTACTGAAGTTGAAAGAAAATTGTGAGACGTGATTTGTCATTTCTCCCGCGTTTTCCAAATTAACGCTCGGTGAAATAAAAAACTTTCCATTCGATATACTATTTTACTTTTCAGTAGCTTTAAATACCTTAGATATCAATGCTCAAGTGTAGATGTGGTGGCCATATCTTAGTAGAATTGATAATTCCATGTTGTTCGACAATATCGTAGTGTATAAAATAAGAAATTTACGATGTGACTTCTAACAAGAAGTTAAAAATAGGTGCGACGATGAGCGGAGGGAGGAGGTGCGTGTTAGGTTGCTTGTGGACATAAATTCGGGAGCCGAGCGAGACGAAGTGAAACGAGGCGACCGAACCCTTTAAGTTTTACAGATTCCGTTATATTTGAGCAGATCATGAAATTATTTATTCCGATTCCACAATATGACCGCGTCATTGACACCGTAAGACTTTATTATCAGTAAGAAGGTACGAGTAAAATTCAAAAATATACATTCAGTCTATAGATATTAACGAGTAAAAAGAAACAAATATACACTAAATTCCCAAAAGCTCTTCTTATAAATGCGAGTATTCGTAAGTAATTTCGTCTCAAAAATGACGCATTTTCTGTATATTGTGATTCGCCATATTTGCGAATATGGAAATATCTGGCACACGATAAGATATCGTAGTGTAGATACGTTATATTATATTTAAGTGTAAGGAGACTTTGATCGATACTGCCAAATTCATTATATTCATTTCATTGAATCAGTAAGTAATCGGGGAAGGAATCTTCGATAGTGGATTGTTGTCTTGTAGATCACAATAAAAGACGACTTTAAAGAAATAAACTTGAGGAGCTTTAGTGCGCATAGTGCACGGTTACAAGGCTGAGAACGAACAGACAAAGTCAGAAGGAAACAACAACGTTTAACAATAAAATAATAGTAGATTGTTATACGATGTGTTGCTACTCACAAAAAACAGATAAAAATGAACTTCCAAAATAACCTTGGGTATTTGAACTATTTACGAATTGTGACATCATTTTTTCAACGTATCCTTTGATAAGTGGATATGTATATTTTCTACGATAGGCACTCGGCTTGGCAACTGATTTATTTACAGTAATCATATTCATAATTTGATTTATTTTCTGTGATTATTTCATATATTTATTTTATATATATTTAATATATTCATACAAGTATTTTATTTTAATAATATTAGTACTTATTTATTAATAAATTACTTTAATATATATTTAGTTAGTACAAGTCGAATAGGGACATTTACGTCATTTTGTTTTTATTTAAGGCCTTTCTTTTTGTTTTCTTGTATGTGCACATATGTTTTATTCATACCTGTTTCTTGTTGTTTCTCCTATCACCTAGGTTTACTGGTAGAAATCTCTTTTAGAGATAAGCTCGCCTGATTGCATAAATTTTAAAATTACTGTTATATATGTATTTTATGTGCAATAAATAATATGAATATGATTTTATGATTCAGAAACAGGGGGCTGGTCTAGTAAAATTTAGCCAACAGGTAGAGAACATTTCATCTCAAAAAAACATTAATTTAAAATATTCCCAAATTCTCAAGGGCTTTAGAACAAAAGGAAAAATATTTGAAATGAAAAAATGTGTCAAGTATCTCATTTGTTTCAAATAAGAAATTTTATATTAAAGAATAACGAAATACAACGTGAAATTTAAGTTATTTTGCTAACGAAAACTGGTGATAGTACTCGTCCATTTGAACTACTTTTATGGAGCCAACCCTGAAATCGTGAAAAAAAATCAGCTGTTCCATAGAAAAGTTAAATACCTACTCGACCCAAACGCATGAAACAGCTGATATTTTTTTCACTATTTCAGGGTTGGCTCCATAGTAAAAGTTGTTCATATGGACGAGTACTATCACCAGTTTGCGTTAACAAAATGACTTAAATTTCACGTTGTATAATTTGTTACTTGAAAATGTGGTCCGTTTTAGAATCCTTGTTTTAATGTACAGGTTCATTGCCTATTTCATGCAGAAATTAAATTAATCATCATTTATCATTCAAATTTCGGGCCACTTTTTGTGCCGACAGAATACTTATTAGGCTATACAATAAACCGGTCATCATCATTATCACCATTATTTATTTATTGCATAGTCACAAGTTTAAAATATGTTACATATAGAAAAAGTACAAGTAAGGGAGGGGCAAATAATTGCCATATTACTTAAATAAACACAACAGAACATGACATAACCGATTACCAGCCTATTTACAAATTAAGTACAATTCCGAAAATATTTGAAAAAATTGTTTGTGATACTCTTTTTTCCGTTGTTAGACCTGCTTTTATGGAACAACAGCATGGTTTTATTGATAAAAAATGTACTGAAACTAATCTATGTGAATTTATGAATTGCATCCTTGGTGCAATGGATAATGGTTACCAAGTGGACGTTGTGTACACAGACTATTCCAAAGCATTTGACAAGATTTCACATAGCATCCTATTAAACAAGCTGGACAGTCTTGGTGTGCACGGCGACCTACTGCGATGGCTAAATTCCTATCTTCGAGATCGCAGCCAAGCAGTGACTGTCAAGGGTTTATGTTCAACTTTTCTTCCAGTTGCTTCTGGGGTTCCCCAGGGATCTCATCTTGGTCCTCTTCTTTTTAATATTTTTACTAACGATGTTATCAAGATAATAAATAATTCCCATCTGTTATTATTTGCTGATGAAAAGAAAATTTTTAGAATAATTAGTAATGACGATGACTGTGCACTACTTCAAGAAGATCTAAACAGGTTATACACCCACTGTTATAATAATTGTCTTAAATTAAATATAAATAAATGGAATATAATTTCATTCTCACGTAAACTTAATACTTTGAATTATCCATACCATTTTAATAACATACCATTGAATAGAGTGACTGAGGTGAAAGACCTGGGTGTTCATCTAGATGACAAACTCACTTTTAAAACTCATATAAATACTATAACAACAAAAGCTTATAGGATGCTGGGTTTCATCTTGCGAATAAGTAAAGACTTCAGGGATTGCTCAACTTTAGTTTTGTTGTATAACACATTGGTAAGGTCGATACTTAAATACTGTTCAACTGTTTGGAACCCTATTTTTGACGTTGACTGTAATGCGATTGAGAAAAACCAAAGAAAATTTGTAAAATATTTGAGGTTTAGATCGCAAGTATTTGCTGAAAAACTTGTCACAGATACCCTTCAGAATCGTCGCACTAGAAGAGATCAATTATTTTTAGATAAAATTCTCAATAATCAAATTGACTCGCCTTCCTTACTAGCCCAGATTGAACTTCTTGGTCAGAGATTAAAGTGCCAGAAATAAGCGACTTTTTTGTATTTATAAATGTAACACTAGGTATGGAACCAACACCGTTCTTCATCGAGCTTTGAATGATTATAACAAAAAATTTTCAGACTTAGATGTCTTCTTTTTATCTCGGGGCGTATACAGAAAAATAGTTACTGATATTCTGAGAAAAGACTAAAGTGTTTTAAATGGTTGTAATTTTGTAATTTTGTAACTTCGTATGTAATTACTAGATATATATGTATTTCTTTGGGTTTCATGCATCTCTAATTGTATTTTTTTGTTTTTTTTTTAGTTTCATTCTTGTTATTATTATCTTGCATTTTGTGTTTTATTCGTTTGTCGTCTTGTCGTGATGTGAATAAATGTGTTATACTATACTACAAGGGATCGTATTGCCTTGTAGTTCAAGATATTCTATCTCGCGAAGTCCGTTTGGCTGTGGCTGTAGTAGTGATGTGTTTCGTCGGCATATCGTAGAATTCAACATCATTATCCCCAGGAAACAAATTATAGCCAATTGTATATGTCCAATTGAAGAGTCTAACCAAAACAACAGTGTAGGAATTTTCTAAATCGGTTCAGTAGTTCCAGGGATTACTCGCTTAAATTTAAGGTGGTAAAGCAGAATCTCGGCGCAAAATGCACATCATAATATTTTTTTCGAGAGGACATACAATGCTCTATGTCCAAGGAAGAAAACCTAACCATTACAACAATGGAAGAATTTTCAAAACCCGTTTAATGGTTCCAGAGATTACCAACGCGAATTGAATTAATAGCTTTGTCCCTGGGGAACTGCCAATCTCCAGAGAATACGCTACAGCCTTTAGCACTTAGGTATAATGTGAAATAATTTTCAGAATCCGATCAACAGTTCCGGATATTACCCCCTGAATTCAAACTCACAAACATCTCCACTTTATAATATTGGTATAGATAATACATTCCCACCTAATTGAGTAAAACGAAACTCTGAGAAAATTGTTTTAGGATGAAATAATTATGTAAATATTTGCTTTAACTTGAACGAAGAGACTATAATTCTGAGTTATTAATGTTTTTTCATGTTTCAAAATCTTAATTAAATTGGAGGAATGAGACGTTTATTATGAAATTAATGTTGTACATACATAGGTATACTCGTATATTTACATTAAAAACGACTCTGTGGTCTAGTAGTTCGAGAGATCGACTAATAACCTAGAGGACGCGGGTTTAAATCCCGTAGGGTAAAACTTGTGCCCGAAGTACAGCGATGGGGCTCACCACCCACTACGTTGGGGCGTAACAAGGTCGATATCGTATTTATACTACACTAGCCTTTGCCCGCGTTTTTGAAATGTTTGCCCCGTTTTCAGCTTGGGCGTTATTTTATTGAACACTCTTTATAGCCTTTATGTTGACCAGGGACCTTACAATGATAATAAAAAATCGCATCCATCGTTCAGTGGTTCTCGAGTTAAAACGGAACATACAGGCAGTTGTTTCCGCTGCAGTACAATAACCAAAAACCTATTTCATTTAAAATTTCGCGTAAATATTCAGTCAACAGATACGACTTTTTTACTACTTTTATTATAAGTATAGATAAACATAGATTAGGGTGATTCAAATTTTCACTTTTTTCCGTTTTATTACGGGCCACTCCCTCAATGTATTCTATGTAGCTAAAAACAAAATAAAGTATTTTTTGTACACACATTTTTTTACAAATTTAGGGGTTGCTACCACAGTTTTTAAATTTTAAATCTCCATACATTAAGCGATTTTTTTTATTTAAATGAAAAGAATATCATGCAGAAATTAAACTTTTTAAACGAATTGAAAAACTTTTACGTTTCATAAAATTATCCGTGCATCACCATTGAAAGTTTAAAAAACAGCACATAACACGAATAAACTCCCATTTTCCCAAAATTTAGTTCTGTTTTGACAAAAAACAGGGTGAAGTACAGAAAATTTAAAAATTAAATAGTGTTTCATTATCTACGCTTCTAAGGCTTACTTTCTGTATTTTATTATTTTCAGTATCTGTTAAAAAAAAACGCTCGATGTATTGAGATTAAAATTTTTAAAACTGTGGTAGCGACCCCTAAATTTCTTTTAAAAATATGTCAAAATTACTTTGTTTTCAGCTACATAGAACACATTAAGGGGGTGGCCCGTAACAAAACGGAAAAAAGTGAAAATTAGAATCCCTAATATACATATACAGATATATGTATTTATTACATACAACCCGTACGAATCAACTGATTTGTGAACGTGATTTTGATAAATTCAGAGAAATTCATAAACGAGACATTGTAATTAGTCAGCAACAGGATACTAGATTAAATTTCATGTTCATACCAATATAACAATATAAAACCCAAACCTGAATAAATCTGTAAGGAAAGAAATTTTCTTTCTATGAGTTGTCTGTATGAGTTGGACTGTAAACCAGATTCATTTTACGCTTTATTTGACCAACAAATGTATTTTTATTGTAAAGGCCCCTGGCGAGCATGACGTCAATATCCCCTGTCACGCTGGGTCAGTTAGCTGGACCAGTACTGACCCGAGATTTTCCTTATCCTTCGCATTATGATGCTTCCCTTCCCTACGTCGCATTTGTTTTTCAGTTATTCACTCAAATATTACGTTGTTTGATGGAAATATTACAAAACCTTGAAAGTATTATACCAACAGTTTCGGGACCAAAGTATACACATAGCTTCGATCAGGGGTTCTGATCGAAGACACATACATTTCCAAGAAAAATCTTTCACTTCCTCTTTGACCAACATTGAAGTTGAAGGCGTGCTGGTCAAAGCTGCTAAAATAAGGGGCCTCAATTAACCCGTTTCCTAAGGTTAAGTCACTTTTAAAAGTTTACGATTTATATGTTCGAGAAGAGAAACCTCAATATGAAAGAAGGCTTTTTCAAGCTGTTAAAATGGTTTATGGTCGTCGAATAATTTTATTATAAAATTGCACTTGATAAGTGTATCCAGTCAGCTTGTGACGTTGTCAAATCCAATATCCAGGAGTCACGTCCACAGGAGTCATGTCGTCTAATGCCGCAATCAGGCTCGCAATTTGCGGGCCGGCAGGCAGTCAACATTCCACCCAATGAAATCTTCTATCTTATATTTCAAATGGTTTTTAGAGTTGCGTCAAAAAAGAAAATTCTTTTTGCGATACATTTAATTATTATTTAAGCGGGATCGGCTGAAGGTAAATACACTTTCTATTCACGTAGGTAAGTCCTTTTTAACTTGCAGGGAAAATAAGTCTTAGATTCCGAGTCTTCAAATTACAAACACATCTTAACACAACTTTTCACGAGGCGTATAAATATTAATTGTTACATACATTGAATTGCTCCTTAAAAACATGAATTCAATGGTTCATCGACAATGCTTAAAACAATTATTTGTATTCACTAAATCCTAATATACAGCCTCAGCATTTACAATTGGCAAGTAGACATGTGTAGAATTTAACAAGGACCTCATTTGTACTATTGAATTAAAATATGACTTCACGAATAAATTGTACGTAAGTAAGTATGATCCGTATCGTCTTTTAATTAATTAATCTGGGGGCATGGCAGTGCCCCCGCCAAGTCGAGGTACATAGCAGCACGGCCGTACCATCCTTTTCTCGAAACAGTTCAGGCCATTTTCGACTTCTTATAACTTCGTTGTAGATAAAACTAGAAACCTCAATTTTCAGTAACCAAGCAGGCATTGTATAAACACGGTATATTTCAAATTTCATTCAATTTGAACCAGCAGTTTAAGAATTATAACTAGTCAAAGTTTCTCAATTTTGTCACTCACTGACTGACTGACTGACTGACTGACCGATCATCAAAACTCTAAGGCACTTCTAGCAGACATAGAAACTTTAAATTTGGAATACAATTAGTGTTTAATGTATAAATCAAGGAAAAACTAAAATATTTTGCAACTTCGGTCCACTTTCCTATATACACTAACTGTATAAATAAATTTGTAATCCCATATAAATATAAAAGATTACAAAGTTACATTTTTAGTTCTAAGTAGAAGGTACCGGAAAGGAAAAAAAGTAAAATAAAATAAAAAAGTAAAGAAATGAGATGCCAATAAAAACAAAACTTGTAAAAAAACCAAGTCTCGCAACTTAGTTCTTCTACCGTAAAAAGTTGCGAGATCCATGTAAATCCAAGTCGGTTAATTTATTCAGTCCCTACTTATGGGACCATCTGTCTAACAACATCTTAAAGTGACCATATCAATATTAAAAATGTTTTATGTTTTAAATAAAAAGATTGACTCGGCCATCGCATGAAAACACAATGTATCTCACAAGTAATCCATATTATATTAACCGACTTGGATTTACATGGATCTCACAACTTTTTAAGGTAGAAGAACTGAGATGCGAGACTTGGTTTCTTTACAAGTTTTGTTTTTGATGGCATTCAACTTATAGTATACAAATTACAAATAATGAAGGTATATTAACGGAACCAGTACGCATATACGACGAATAGTTAGCAGACTTTTCCCGAACATAATTATCCTCGCTCACAGGTTACCTACGGGCTGTAATTTTCATTAAATCTTGTCTATGCATATTTTAAATGTTGAACCTTTATCTCGACGTCTCCTCGCCGTATCCTAATTTTATTTATGCGGATAGCATACCGGTCGTGCGCAGTCAGCTTTTAATATAACGTAGGGAATTTGCAGCCCCCTCCTCTTAATTTAAAATTTTCCACCGTTTCACAGCCTGTGGTATTTATCCAAATAAGCAATTTGATCATGTTTGCAATCTTGTGAGTTCCATGCTGCCCTGTCGGTAATTTTTTGTAAACATTGTCTAGTGCCCCTTACGAGATTATACATAGGTAACACTAAAAGTTTCCGGAACTGGCCACTTACATAAACAATATTTAAAAATTTATTGCAACATTTGAAAATAGAACTCTTTGGCTGTAGAATGCAGTTTGTTTCATCTGACAGTCTTTTGTTTTTACCTTGTGGCGCCATTTAAAAAATTGTGTGTCTGCATCAACATGGATTTAACTCGGGAAAATTTTCGTAGTATGATTTTCTACGATTTTAAGTGTAATTTGACAGCTCAACAGAGCATCGCTCGGCTTGAAACAGCTTTTGGCAATGAAGCACCATGCAAGAAGACTGTTTATAGCTGGTTTGCAGAATTCAAGCGTGGTCGTATCAATCTCAGTGACGAATCTCGCGATGGTCGGCCGTCCACCGCTGTGACCAACAAAAACATCGATGCTGTGCGCCGTATGATTGAAACAGACAGGCATGTGACCTACCATGAAATTCGCGCATCTTTAGAAATAGGCATGAGTCAAATACAATCAATCCTACACAAACATTTGGGTGTGAGAAAGCTGTGCTCGCGGTGGATCCCACACAACTTGACCGAGGCTCAAAAAACGGACCGCGTCACTTGGTGCAGTGCCATGCTTACCAGATTCAACGAAGGTGCGTCAAATTTGGTGTGGGACATAGTAACAGGTGACGAAACATGGATTTATTGCTACGATCCCAAAACAAAGCAGCAATCGAGCGTATGGGTCTTTCAAGATGAGCCGAAACCAACCAAAGTGGCGCGCGTGAAAAGTGCATCTAAGCGGATGATTGCTTCTTTTTTTAATAAAACTGGACACGTGGCTACTGTTGCTTTAGAGAATCGTCGTACCGTGAATAGTGACTGGTACACGACCATTTGTTTGCCGGAAGTTATTGACGAACTCCGTAAAAATAACCGTAAACGCCGTATCATCCTGCACCACGACAATGCTAGTTCTCACACGGCCAGACAGACAAACGACTTTTTGAAGACGAAAAATGTAGAACTCATGAGTCATCCTGCATACAGTCTCGACCTGGCACCTTGTGACTTTTTTCTGTTCCCAAAAATTAAGAACCAATTACGCGGTCAACGATTTTCATCACCAGAAGAGGCTGTCGAGGAGTATGAAAAACACGTTTCAGAGGTCACCACAGGGGAGTGGCACAAAAGTTTTCAAAACTGGTTTGATCGAATGAAAAAGTGCATAGACGCCAAGGGAGATTATTTTGAAAAACAATAAATTAATTTTGTACCTTTAATAGTATTTTTTCATATTCATTCCGGAAACTTATAGTGCGTCCACGTAATAGTAGCAGACGCACACAATTTATCACTGCTTGTTATTTGAAGTAAGAAGGCGTTTTAGAGAAGAGCTAAATCATTTCCTCCCGACTTTGAGTCTGAGCAAAAAGCCGAAAAAATAAAATTATTGATACTCGCCTTAAGCTTAATTTATGTTCACGAGAGGCTAATATTGGTCCTAACTTATGAAACTGCCGTTTTATATCAAAAACAGAAAACGAAAAATAAAAATGAAATTACGTCACTTTCGTTTATATAGCCAGATTCATCTCGGAGACTCGGTATGTAGTCAGGACCAAGGTTCACTGACCCTGTCTGCGAAATAAGAAAAATATTGTTTTGTGTCTTTATACTTGTTCAAGAACAACGTCGACTCAATTATTATGGGAAATCTAAATTTTATTAAGCGTATTTCACAGAACGGGTCATTGAACCTTGATCCTGATCACTAACCGAGTCTTCAGTATGAATTTTGCTATATAAACGAAACTCTCCTTATATATTCAATCAATCGAAGTTATGTACCGACGCCAACGATATTCCAATATCGTTGACCGATGCACTTCTGTAATTTTATGGAAAGTTCATTAATTCATTTACTAAGAAAAATCTGGGAGCGAAAAGTAATTAATGAAGGCGAATTTAATTTTATTCCTTGCAAGAAGTTGTCTAAATTCTGAAAAAAATGGGTTTCGGTTGAAGCAAGCTCTGGAGAGTATGTTAGGTGACAGAAAATTTCCAGTCGTTGCCGTCTAATTTGGCGATCGTCTATCGTGCAGCGTGTGGTCGAATATTTTGAAGGAACAGTTGGCTAGAGCTATTTACCAGTCTTGGTTGTTGAATGCCGTGCCTTTCCATCATTATTGACAATACATATCTGCAGTTATAGTGTGAATCAGACCTCAGGATATCGCCAGCATAAGAAAACGTCCATTAAACACTCACCAGTATCTTTTTTGAGTCAACTTTAAAATGAGGCAAGTTTTGGTTGATTCTTCAGTTTCAACGTTTCCCATTGTCGTATGGGTTAAATTTTTCACAAGACTATACGATTCACATAAATCCCTCATTATTATAGCGATTGAGTAACGTAACTCGACTCGTGTTTGCTGATGGTATTCACTCAATTCATGCGATACTCATTTTACAGCTTTTTTACTTTCCCAATTTGACGCAAATGAATGAAGATTGTTTTGTCACTATTACACCGAAGGCTGCCGCTAATTATAAAGTGGTTTGAGATGGATTCACTTTCTTTCACCTCTACTGTCGTTACCAATTCTCATTTTTGACTTGCGTCTCCGGCCGTCTATGGGGCTCGTTCCAGAGTTTCACCGTGCGTTCGTTTGGTGGCTGGTCTGACCACGTCATTAATTCTTCAAGCTGTATCTGCAGCGCTGGTGCTACGGCGAATTTCAGACAAAAAAATAACGTGATATTTAAACTGTTTTTCTGTAGTTGTGAACAGAACGATATCAGAGCAACATCAAATAACGCACAAAAAAAACTAATTTCGACACACTGCTCGCTTTAATTTGAAATACCAAATTTGCATTTGAAATTCTGTACCAAACGCCAGATATTTGAATTCAAAGTGCCAATGTTGAGACATGGCAATTTCATAGGTAATGTTGTATGACCTAAAATGATATTAAATAAAGAAATTTGGGGTTGTAGATTTGTCCTTATTAAATTAATAATGAACTTTGTATTTGAGTCTACATCTACACTTCTATCTACACTATTATATAAACAGGAAAGATTTGTTTATTTGTTTGTTTGTATGTAATAGGTAATCTTTGTAACTACTGAACCAATTCAAAAAATTCTTTCTTTTGTATAAGGCTACACTATTGTTGAGTAACGTAGGCTATATTTTATTTTAATAAAAATAAGTTTTTAGTATGAAAATACAATATTTGTGAATCAACTCGGGAGAAAAAGCGCTGCTTAGCTGCTTTATCAGCGTGTGTTCGCTATAATGACCTGTATGTACTGGGTATAAGGTTTAAAATAAAAACAACTTTTTCCTGATTGATTATAGCCAAATATTTTGTTGACAGTACACAATACACTATCGAAATCTCAGTAACACTTCGATATCGCGATCCATGAACAAGGAGCGCCATCTACCTTTGTTCTGGTACAATTATTTCATCTGACTAAATATTTCCATCATCAACGATCCTGATACACCTCTTGCTAATATTATGCTTGAAAAAGTGACTATAATACAGCCAGGTTTAAGCATAGACACATTCATGATATGGCTTAAGTAATTAATGATTTTCCCATACGGGACAAATATATCAGTTTAATCTGACTACAGATTTCCATCTACAACGATACTGACACGCCTCTTGCAAATTTTTAACTGACTTCACAAAAGTGAACGTTCTTAATTTGACTGTATTTTCTAAGTTTTTTTTGGGTATACTCCATTACTCCGTCATTTCTTAGCCGATTTGTAAAATACTTTTTTTGTTTAGAATTTTGTGCTGTAAGTTTGGCTTTAGTTTTGTCTTGATCTAATAATTGTCTTCAGAGATAGGCAGTGGAACTTCTCAATGGATGACAGCATATTACTCGATATTGAGGCAAACGCTTTGTACCAGGGTGCTAATTACAGGGGGTTATTTGAAAATTGTCATGAACCCATCTGATCTTCGATCCTGAACTCATCACTATAGAACTCTTCAATAGATGACAGTACATAACACGAGATTTCGGCAATCACCTTATGGTAGTGTGCCAATTGCAGAATATTACGTGAAATTTGTCATTATACCACCTGACCTTGGATCCTGGTCTCATAACCATAGAACTACCAACGAATGACAACATAGAACTTGAGATTGTGGCAATAACTTTGTGTTCGTGTGCTCATTGCAGGATATTACCTAGTCAAAAATTGTCATAATGCCACCTGAACTTCAATTCTGGCCTCATCACCGTGGAACTCCTTGAAAGATGACAGCACATAATGCGATATTGCGGAAATCACTTTGTGTTAGTGTGCTCATTACAGGATATTACCTCTTGAACTTCAATCCTAGCCTCACCAGCATAGAACTCCTCAAGAGATGACACTACGACACTACATAATATAAGTTTGTGGCAATCACTGTGTGTTAGTGTGTGATTGCTGAATATTACTTGATAATTAAAATTACGCCACCTGACCTTCGAATCTGAGACGATAGCACACCATTCGCGATGACAAGAATTGCTTTGTTTCAGGGTACTGATTGTAGTATACTTCTTAAACATTGTCATAATATCACATGGACCTTCGTTTCATATGAACAACGCGCTTACAATAACTACCCATATTTCATAATTAAACCCGTGATTGAAATCGATACGACATGAATCCTCGACGGGGTGTCAGAGGTGTTTCCAAGTGTTAAGTGTGAAATACGAGTCAAACGTCATGTCAAACGACGTGGCGAGCCCTATCGCCGTACTTCGAGCACAACGGGGCCAACAGCTCATTGTACCTTTTGAAGCACACAGACCTCATAAAGATAATCTCATAAAGAAAACCTCATCCAAATCGGTTGAGTGATTCTCGAGTTTAAACAAAAAATACATACATAGAGACAGAGAGAAAGGCAGACAAACAAAAATTCAAAAAACGGTGGTTTTTGCCTCAGTACAATAAATACCTACCAGTATCACATTTCATTTAAAATTTCAAAAATATATTTTATGTACAGACACGACTTTTTTACTACTTTATTATTTTATTAGTATAGATTCTATATCTCAAATTCAAATACCACATAGTACCTATTATATTCTATACTAATAAAATAATAAAGTAGTAAAAAAGTCGTGCCTGTACATCAAATATATTTTTGAAATTTGAAATTAAATTTGTTACTGGTAGGTATTTGTACTGAGGCAAAAACCACCGTTTTTTGAATTTTTGTCTGTATGTCTTTCTCTCTGTCTGTATGTGTGTATTTTTTGTTTCAACTCGAGAATGACTCAACGGATTTGGATGCGGTTTTTTCATTTTCTTCTTGGTTGGTCAACATAAAGGTTATAAGAGGTATTCATGAAATAAGGCCCAAGCCGAAAACGGGACTGAGTTTGAATAAACGCGGGCGGAGCCGCGGGCAAAGGCTAGTAACAAATAAAACCTTTCATTATTCATACTTGTAGGACTACGTATGCAAAGGCTGCCAAACGGGACCCTATTACCACAGACTATGCTATTAATAAGCCTCCGCTGTCTGCCTGTCCGTCTGACACAGGGGTCTACAGCTTCAGTCGTAATAGGTAGCAAGTTGAAAATTACGTTATGAGCGCAGTAACTCAGTTGTGGGGGTCACCAAATGTATTGATATTTCATTTCGCTATTACGTGCACGCTCGATAAAACATGTGAAGGCAATACAATCGTATCAATTTCGTCGTGGTCACAAAATAAAAAATCGGTCTAGTGCGAGTACGACTCGCGCCTGAGTTTTCTGTCAAATTCAAATAAGTTCATACTTATGGGTGTATAATACCTCACTTCGCTTCGCATGATCCTGCTTTATATCAACAAATACTGCAACAATCACTCTGAAATTAATATATGATAAATTTGATGACTAATTCTAGGTCCATGCTGTTGTGAAAACTTGATTCCATAAAATTTTCTCGATAGAAAAAAAATACAAAGTTACCTACAAACCATACAATAAACCGATAGCATTCAATGAATACTGGAAATTAGATCTGAAACTTTGCATAATATAACTGATATTGGTATGAAGCAGCTACAGACTGTTCCATAAAAATGAAAAAACCATCAGTGTAGCCGTGATTTCAAAATAACTGATGTTTTTGCGTGAGCGGCATCTGATTAGAGTAGGATAGACAGTTAAAAAGCAGAAGCGTTAGAGTAGGACTGCGAATTAAGGTATTATGGGCCCTTAAATGATTTGAAAAAATTTACTAATTTATGAAATGTATGAAACAAAACTGCAAAATTAAGTTGGTCGAATATTACTCGTTTAATTATAAAGCCTACTTACGTAGCTGTGATAGTTTTCCGTTTAACTTCGTTATATTCAATTGTCATGATTTTTTTCATATTTCCAAGAAGAACCGTTTAGCTGGCAGGGGGTAAACACTTGGCTCTAACAACAATTTGCGCTTTAAAGCGTACTTAATATTTCGCAAACGTATCCCTGAATCTGAAAAGTTGCTTTTACAAACCCACAATATTTTTGAACGATCTATCCAACGACACCCCACAGTGTGAAGCCTACACTGTGCGATTGACGAAAAAAAGAAAAATCATCACCATATTGCCATATATTTTTTTAAAGATTTTGTTCTGCCCCTTTGTCGACGTGATATTTAATAAGGTGACTTTAATTTATGCAGCCAAATTCTTACAGAAGACTCTGTAAAGGTTCAATGACCCTTTTTGTGAGATTCGTAAATTATTCTTTTCGTGTTCCTTACAAACGCAAGCCCAGCCTCAAGTCAATTACTATGCGACGTCATGATTTCATTTTGCGAAATTAGCAAAAACTGTTATCGATCCGTGTTACTAATCACGTACCAAGCCTCCAATATGAGTTTGGCTGTATAAATAAAAGTCACCTTATTTAACTGCCAAATTACAGCTTTCTAGTACTAAGAGTCTCTGAGCTAAGCCCAGGACAAACATACAGACAGACAGACGGACGGAACTATAAGGGTTCCTTGTTGACTAAAGAATCCTAATAACCTGTGTCAGGAGAAACTAAATTTTGGAAATTCTGTAAAGGTTTTCAAAGTTATTATTGATAAAAATTAATCCATATTACATTTTCGATGCGAAATTATTATAATACAAATTTTCTGATTTCATCTAAAACAATAAAAATATAAGCAGCTACACTTATGGCAAAATATTGCTAAATTAACGTTTTTAGGGGTTTGCTTTAAAGATATGATTCAAGTTTCCCGATTTTTGTCTAAAAAATTATAAAAACATTTCATAGACACCTCACAATTTTTGTTTGTGTTTGTACGGAGGTTTGCACGTAATGGCTCTCCTTAATAATGGCTTCTTCTATTACTATAAATAATAAAAAAACAAGAAATTGAAATCCAATGGGGAACATAATATTGGTATGTAATATTAATTATTAAGTGCTACCAGTTTAGCGCCTTGTTTTTTGTCGCCTTGAATATTTTTCATATTAAGCATCAAGTTTTGTAGGGTTCCATACTCGATGAATGCAAACGTAAAATCAAAATAAAAAAATACCCTTAATATCAATACACGCAATAAATAATATTAGCACTACATACATCAAATACGCAAATGTTCAATAATAGTCCCTATTGTAAATTTATAAACTATAACTTTAAAATGAAATAAAATATGTACCTATAAATGATGCGGACAAATTAGAATAATCTCAAGATATATTGCGGGTCAGATCTGGACCCGGCATCAGTTGAATATGTGGATATGAAATATATCTTAAGATTATTCTAATTTGTCCGCATCATTTATTCATATTTTATTTTATTATAAAGTTATAATTATATATCTTTTAAAAATAAAAGAAAGAAGTTTTTAAAAGTTATTATATTTTTATATTATTGTAAATATATTTATGTATATATTTATTCCTGGCACTTAAACTTCGGAACAATAAGACAGTTCATTTATAAAAAACTCAACTATATTTTACTAAATAAGGCTTGTGAAGTTCTGACACGGCTAAAGAATTTCTAAATATGATCCTTCAAGCTTATGAACAACTTAAAAGTATAATACTAGGTAAATGTATTATGTTGCAGTGCTTGGATGGGCCAAGTTTCAAGTAAAAGTTAAAAAGTAAAATAACTAGCATCATAAAAATTATGAAATACAATTTGAAGTGTAACAAGTGGATGTATAGATATTAATTAAATATGTCGGTTTTCATACCGTCGTTGGTTAGTTACCATACTGCATAACATTTTGAAAATTTGTGTGAAACGATTAATATTTTCTATTAGGTACACTTTGAAAACGTAAAGTATAATATGTATCTACAAGTTCACCTCAATATATTTTTAGACCGAATTGCGTACTCGCAAACTGTTCTTGGCTTTGTTGTATCCTACGAATAAGTTTTCAGGCACGAAAGTGAATAAGTCGGCGTACGCAGTAGCTCATCATTGTCGCTTCCAGTCGATTTCCCTTAAAAGGGAAGCGGGGCCGGCGAACTTGCGCCCGGGAAGATTACTGAATAAAATTCCATTTTCCGTACCTTCGTCCTGAACCGCGACAACCGGATTGAAATCATTTCCGCTTGCTCAATCTTGCACAGTTTTATTTAACGGCGTCAAGTTTTTCTTATGAAAGAACTTTTCACTTTGATTTTATAGGTACTCGTATAAATACATATACGAGTATTTACCTATAGCAGGCAGTGATTCTTAAACTTTTTGTAGCCACGGACCACTTTCAGAATTTCAAAGATTCCAGGAACCCCTGTCGAAGATAATTCTGGGAAAGTAGAATAAATCATTAAAAATCACTTCTATTGTTGAAGAAATGAAATCAAACAAGATCTGACTGAAATACACGGACTAGACTAATTATTGTATATTAGTTAGTTATTTATAATTATGCAACACGTTACACACATTCGATGACAGGCAAGAGAGAGCCTAACCAAACGCCACTAGCAATAGGTCGATTTGAATGGTTATGTTATGAGAAATGTTGAAGGCGTTGCTTGCAAACCCATTGCTCTGACGAAGTCTTGATGCTTCACTCTGTGCAGTCCTTCTGTCAACACGTCAGCAATCATATTTTCTGTGCTTCTGTACTTTACACGGATTTGCTTGGCTGCGACCTTTTCTTTCACAAAGTAAGTAACGGACGTCAATATGTTTGCTTCTTGCTTGACAAGCATCCGAACCTGAAAGGCTGTTGACACTCTGATTATCACAAAACATAGTCATTGGTGTACCTCCAAGATTAGGCCAATAATCTTTCTCAAGCTGTTTGAGCCATAATCCTTCCTGCGTGGCGGTCGCCAGCGACATGTATTCGGCTTCGGT
Organism: Ypsolopha scabrella; assembly: GCA_910592155.1. Classification (NCBI taxonomy): domain Eukaryota; kingdom Metazoa; phylum Arthropoda; class Insecta; order Lepidoptera; family Ypsolophidae; genus Ypsolopha; species Ypsolopha scabrella. The sequence goes on from OU342960.1 coordinate 14,988,196, forward strand.
ACTGGACAATGCCACCGTTTGCTGTCTTTTTGAATTCCAGCTAATTGAAGCACCCTGGAAGAGAAATAGGAATCCAGTCGAAGATCTTCGATCTTCACAGTCAGTTGTCCAATTAGCATGACAAAATCTATATATATTTGTACTGTCGTTTTTGAAAGTAAGTCTCAAGTTAATTATGCCTCATAAATATGTCAATATCTGGGGGCACGGCAGTGCCCCCGCCAAGTCGAGCTAAAAAGCGGCACGGCCGTATCATCCTTTTCTCAAAACAGTTCAGGCCATTTTCGACCCCCTATAACTTCATTGTGGATAAAACTAGAAGCCTGAATTTTTAGTAACCAAGCAGGCATTATATAATTTGTTTATTTCAAATTTTATTCAACTTGAACCAGTACTAGAAACCAAAAACCAGTACCAGAAACTAGTCAAAGTTTCTCAATTTTGTCACTCACTCACTGACTGACCGATCATCACAACTCTAAGGCACTTCTAGCAGACATTTATTTTATTTATTTATTTATTTATTTATTAAGGAACTTACACTATCATTACAGGCTGGACCTAATTCAATAGTGAAGTAACACATCATAGAAGCTTCATATTTGGAATACAATCAGTGTTTATGTTTAGTATATAAATCAAGGAAAAACTAAAATATTTTGCAATTTCAGTCCAGTTTTCTAGATAGACCACCTGCATAAATAACTTCGTAATCCCATATAAATATATAGAATTACAAAGTTACATTTCCAGTGAATGAATCCGTGTACCTGTACATGTATGTAGGATTACAAAGTTACATTTGCAGTGAATTAATCAGTGTACCTGTACATGCATAATATAATAATAGGTGTAGATACGTAGGCTAGATATAATTGTGTTCAAAGGTAACTTGTAAAATGGTCAACGGATTATGTCCAAAGATAAAACTTGTAAAATGGTCAATCAACGGAATGAAAAAGCAAGAATGGGATATGTCTTATGAAGTCGTACCAAAATCCCGCAAAGTATTAAGTAGACTAAAATGCCCGAAATAACCATGAAAGAAAACACACTAATAAATCATAACCGCAGCTGGCGGAGGTGGCTTGCCCGCGCCCCGCGGTTTCCTCGCTTCTCGCCCGTTACAGAAAGGCGGCCACTTTCTTTCAGGCAACCTTTGGGTGTTACTGCGATATCGCTGGTATTTATTTATTAGGAACAACATACAGCAGATTTTGTAAATATAAAACATCACACTTTTTGAACAATAAATACGGCCAATAACAGTTGTTCACCATTAGACTTAGGATTGACAAAAAGATTAACTTAAGAAACAGACATATTAAATGGTCTTGGAAAACAAATGGTGCAAAAAAAACTAAAACTACACAAAAAAGAAAAACAATAATGATATAGGTAATTCGATCAAAAATGTAGGTGAGTGATGAGTGAGAAGGATGTATTTGTGATTGTGAGTGAATGTGTGTGTCGGGTTTAATGTATATATACAAATATACATATGTGGGAGAGTAGGAAAGAGGTAAGGATGTTCTTTTTCTTAAATTTGTGCATTGTTATTATGTTATGGAATTTAATATTTTTATTATTTCGGATTTAAAAACGTTTTTGGATGAGTTAAAAGGGTCAGTAGTTTCAAATGTTTTATTGTACTGGCGTACAAGACGTAGCAGCCAGGAGTTCTGGGCATAATTGGTGTTGACAAATGGGACGTGAAAGAGTGTAGTGTTTCGCTTTCGAGTAGACGCAGCTCTTAGCCCGATTTCTGAGACCAAATTTTAAGTATCAAGTTTACCAGACAGTATGACGTGAAGTAACGCCATGTCTAACATTTTGCGACGGTCTTCGAGTTTCATCAAAAGGTGATGTTGGCAAGAACTTACGTAGTCTAGGTTTTGGACTCATGATCTATGGTTAAGATGTTTAACAAAAATTGATTGGATGCGCTCTAAACGCTGAGTGTAAGTTATATATTGCGGTGCCCAGATACTAGATGCGTACTCCAGTATACTTCTGACATAGGCAAAGTATACTTGTTTAATACAGGAAATATCCTGAAAAGGTTTGCAAACTCAAGGAACAAAACCAAGGTTACGATAGGCACGTGTGAAGAGATGATCGATATGTTTTTCAAAGGTTAACTTGGTATCTAATATCACACCTTAGTCCTTAAGTAGGGACTGAATAAATTAACCGACTTGGTATTACATGGATCTCACAACTTTTTACGGTAGAAGAACTAAGTTGCGAGACTTGCTTTTTTTACAAGTTTTGTTTTTGATGGCATTGTTTTGACTTCTACTTAATGTTGTGCGGTAGGTTTGTTATTAAACCTGCTCACTGAACTGATGGAGTAGGCAATATCTGGGCCCATAACCTGAAAGAATGAAATCAAACAAGATCGGACTGAAATACACGGACTAGACTATTTATTTTATATAAGTTATTTAAAATGACATCTTATCGATAGAGCAAAAGGGACTTAGAAAAAATTATACCATAAATATGGCTATTTTTGATCTACTCAAAGCTATAATGCCTAACGTTGACAAAAGAAACCCAGTGTGTTCATTATTTATGGATCTTACAAAAACATTTGACAATGTAGATTATGGAAACTTACAAAAAAAAATTATCATCATATGGCGTCAGAGATACTGCTTTAGATTTGATAAAATCATACTTAGAAGGTAGGAAACAGTATACAGAAGTTACTGAAATTAATACCATCACGAGAGTGGAAACAGCTTATCAATCCCACGAAAGATCAGTTGTATGTGGTGTTCCATAAGGGAGCGTATTCGGATCATTATTATTTTTAATTTATATTAATGACATGCCCAATTGTACACAGCAACCAATGGTCCTATTTGCAAATTTATATGAAAATGACATAATCAATACACTAAATAACATAATTACCTGGTTGAATAATAATAAATAAATAAATAAATAATAAATAGTTAATGTAGGTTAGACAAACATAATGCAATTTTATCAAAGATCATGTATAATTGACAATTTAAATATTAATTACAATGGACATACAATCGACGAAGTGAACGTGACCAAATTTTTAGGATTAACTATTGACAATAAACTGACATTTAAACAGCATTCTGACGGTCTATGTGTTAAGCTAAGTAAATTTGCTTACGCTCTTTATAAATTGACGCAAATTGTTGAACGCAAAGCAGTTCTAACTGCCTATCATGGATATGTCGTCCCAATTTTACGTTTTTGCATCATCTTCCCGGGGAACTGTACAGAAAAAGGGACATTGTTTAAAGCACAGAAAAGGTGTATTAGGGCCATATGTGGACTCAAAACATTTGAAAGTTGCAAGCCACACTTTGAGTCAATTAAGCTCCTCACATTACAATTGTCTTTATATTTTCGAGACATGTATTTTTGTTACATTAAATAATCATCTTTTTCTCAAGGTATCTGAAAATAACAAGAGAAACTTCCGGAACAAGGACAGATTGTGCATAAATAAATACAATACAAGACTTTTACACCGAAGTATATTTGTCATGGGCCCTAAATTATTCAATAAAATTCCGAAAAATTGGAAAGATTTCAGTATTAAAGTAAGTATTTAAAAATAAATTATTCAATCTTCTAATTGAAAAATGTTATTATACATTGTAAGATTTTATTAATGATAATAAATCAATCTAATTTAATGTTATAACATAGATATTTGTTATTTTTATATTTGACATATTCTATTCATTAAATTAAGGTATTTTATTTCCTTTGTATTGAGCCTGAGACTGATACCTGAGAAATTTGCATGTTAATTATGTTAATAAAATTTCCCGTTCTATCTACTAATATACGTAGGTATAATATGTAATTGCATGCTGTTTTGAAAAGTTGAATGCACAGTAATTTTATATTCATACGCCTCTCGGCAGAGTGTAGAGCACATCAATTATTGTAAGATCAAATGTACTCGTAATACTACGTACATTCATGAATAAACGCATCTTATATTATTTAAGAGAGGGCAAGAGAGGGCCTAACCAAACGCTACTAGCAATAGGTGGATTTGAATTGTTTTGCTATGAGAAATGTTGAAGGCGTTGCACGTCGATAATATTTATTCTTCAAATTGTTGTATGATAAATATGTTAAGAGTGAACTGAGTGGCCGTGGACCCCTTGCTCTCACTTCACGGACCCCTAAGGGGTCCATGGACCCCAGTTTAAGAAACCTTGATTTATAGTAAGTATATAAATTTATATCACATACATACATATACTCACACCTGTCTCCCAGAGGGGTAGGCAGAGACTACAGATTTCCATCTGCCACGATCCTAACACACCTCTTTTGCTTCTACATCCATCAAATTTATATACAGTTCAGTAAACACTGTTCCGAGTGAAAATTAAATTAAATTAAAATACAAATTGGCAGCATCGAATAATTCTTATAAAAAGTTTACGGAAATACAAACAAAATGAATTAAATGTCACATTTCAAAGATGTAAGCAACCTGAATTTACCGGGAACGTAAAATAGTAAACCAGCTGATAAACAACACCTAAAAAATGTATGAGGGGAGAATACAAAATTATTGAATTTTCGAGGGCCTTTTGAAAACTTTGGATACTGTTAACAGAATGTTACCTTTGATAGAACGTTGACATTGAATATTAGCTTTCTAATTTTCATAGGATGAAAGTTACGGCGGACCTATGAAAGACTCCCCTAAAATATTTGCGGTCGCTACTAGCTTACATAATTGAAAATAGTCGTTAAGAGTACTTTCACACGTTTAAAGAGTGAAGTGGGACATCTGGTCCACAACTCTACAGCTACATGGGGCTACGTCTGCCTCGTCCATCTTCATTTGTCGGAAGGTGTTATGTGATGTATCTCGGTGACGGTCGCATCGTAAAAAATCTCGGAGGTTTGCTCGTTGGAAATCATGCGGCATTTACGAGGAGAAACGTCTACACAGTTTTGGGAACGTGAAGTGATAAAAGTCTTGATTTATGCTCTGCGGTCCATTCCAAGTTTGATGAATGTTGGTTTATTAAGCGACAAAAAAATGACAAAATCATAAAGAGTTACGAGTGAATTTGATGCTTTGTGATTTGATATTTTCTATTTTTATTTCCGTTTGTTACAGTTTATTCAATCTGTCATTCTTTATCGTAAGGCGGACACTGGGACAGTAATCACCTTCGCTTTTAAACGAAAACCTAAACTACGAAGACAAGATATATTTTTTGTTATAAAAAATTACGTACAATTTGTTTTCGCATATAGAACGCTGGCATTGTTTGATTCAGCCAAATTCATACTGGAGACTCGGTCTGTGATCTGAAATAGAGATCAGTGACTCTTTTTGTAAAATTCAAATTAGTTTCTTTGTCCCTGTACCTAGCCTACTTTTGTCATAACGATTTACAAAGTATTCAGTAAAAATTAAACTGTATATATCAAAGTCGCCGTGTATTGTATGTACAAAGATGCCAAAGGAAGTTCAGTTCATTGTCTTCTTTTGTTTCTATGTTTGTTGTGAGATTGATTACATACTTGTTTGCAAACATTACCAGTGTTGACGGATTTGTTCTGGAAAGTAGGTATCCACTTTTATTGACTGTTTTTATTCTGGATTGTAGGTACTTCACTGATATCAGTAGTATAGTGTTAGTGAGTACTTACAGTTTGCTTTTTAATAAAGAAGCTCGAAATGAACAAGCTATAAATACATCAACCAAAGAACCAATTTATAACTTTTTTACATCAATGGTCCCGTCCCGCAGCTAGGTGCATTCTTGAACTAAGAATATTCTCATTGTTGATGGAAAGATACAAAATTTTAAATTAACGTTATTTGGTGACATTTACTAAATCAAAGCATATCCTATTATCAATCGACAGTGGACAGTCGGACAGAAGCCACGAGCCGCTTTGCATTCAAAGTGCACTTTAAAGTGTACCTTTGCATTACCCGGAGGCTTTCATCGTTAGCCGCAAGCCACGTTGCATTAAAGTGCTATAATAATAGAGGTAAATATCATATCCCAACAACGCCAGTTTCTACTCCTGACGTTTTTTCTCTACCCGTATTGCTTAACTTAATCTATGTCACACTATAAATGCGTCACAAGAAAATAATTTTACTTGCATCATATAGGTACGCAATTTTTATGCTCTTCTTGCAACGCTAACGTGAAAAACCGGCCAAGTGCATGTCGGACCACGCGCAGTGTAGGGTTCTGTAGTTGCCTGGTACATTTTCTAAGTTGGTCCACTAATACAGATCACGCCAAACTTCTAGTCTCATACATTTAAAACAACGGCCCATACATCGTCGTGTTAAGAGGGGGCTAAAAGTTTGGCGCGACCTGTACTCGTAAACCCGTAAAGCCTACATAACTGTTATAGTTTTCTTTTTAAAACAACCGTTTAGCCGGGTAGGGGGGAGGGGACACTCGACTCTAACAAAAATTAGCACTTAAAGCTTAATATTTGAAAAATGGTTTTAACAAACCCAAAATGTTTTTAAGCAACCGGTCCAACGAAACCCCACACTACGGGATAGACAAGCAAAGAAATCATCCCCAGTTTACCCTTAAGAAATTTTTTTTCCCTTTTTTTTTACCCTTTTGTCAACATAATTAATGTTCATATCCATGCAAAATTACAGCTTTTTAGTATTAATAGTATCTTAGCTAAGCCGCGGACAGACGGACAGACGGACATGGCGAAAGTATAAGGGTTCCTTGTTGGACTACGGAACCCTAAACCGGTCAAGTGCAAGTCAAACTAGGGTTCCGTAATTCGACAGTTTTGGGAACAGACAGGAAAAAGGTATTTAAAACTTGCCCATAACTGTTTGTGATAATTAAAAAAGAATTGATTGAACCACAAAAGACAGACTCAAATATTTTTATACCGTACTCGAAATAAAACTCATGGATGAAAAATTTAACTACGGTGAATTTCTCACCCTATAATTTCCCTGTTATCTTTACGTAATCCCAGGTTACCATGATCTTTTCATATTTTTTGTTTCATTAGTTTCGGAAATGAGATGTCCCCCACATGCATTTTTTCAAAGATTTCTCGAAATCGGTGCCAGTAAATATTGTAAATGTATATATTTTTATAATTAGCACTTTTATATTTACAATTTAATACCCTATTGTATTTTTAGGGTATATTTTTTTATTTTTCTCTCTTTTGTATTGGAAATATTGTGAACAATTTTTTTTTTTTAAATACCATATTATCTAGGCAAGTGAATGCTATTTTTATGGTAAATTCCAAGTCTTTTCAAGACGGACGGCAAACGGAGTCTCACAATAAAGGTTCCTTTTACCTTTCAGGTACTACGGAACCCTAAAAACTTGCTTGTAACTATTCGTGTTTCGCTTATAAATCCAGATCCTTAATCTTTAGCGCCTTCAAATTGTTAGTGAAAACATCTATAAGATTAAAAGATTTACTGGAATAAAACGTAAAGTATTTCATAAAAAATTAAAATGAAAGGGTGGAATGTTTTTTAATTAAATACTTTGTCATTAATTCGTACTAATTTAGGCATAAGAACTAAAGTTATGTCGCACAAAACGCTTGTGGGGCCCATTACATTACCTAACGATTTGTTATTTAATATTTTCAATGTTATAACTTGAATAAGTGGAGATTCCTTTATACGTTACTGCGTCATCTTACTTATTGAATTCAAAGAAATACAAAGTTATCCCATAGTAAAATAATTTCACATATCAAAGTTTAGTTTCTTCAGAATATTATGTTAATATGTTATGTCTGACTACACTCTAAGTTAACCACAAGCTTTCATAATACTTAATTGATAATTTGTACACGATAATTTCGTCAAATTTCCTTGAGAGCTTTATTTATGATTAGGAGTTTTGTTTTACGGAAAGCTGGTCTAATTTATTACAAAAAGATTGCTTTAAAATTATGGGCTCTAAATTTTGTACGATTTTATGTGTAATAATTTTAGCAACGCACTACAAGTTTTAACAACTATTATTTTGAAAATATCATAATATTATTGACTCTCTTCACTGCTCTCATGACCTGGGGATATACACAAGTGAAAGTATATTTTGAAAACTAATTGCTGCAACGACAGGAAGCTTTTATTATATCATAGAAGTAGATGATACATTAAGGGTGTATAATACCTCACTTCGCTTCGCATGATCCTGTTTTATACCAACAAGTATTGTAATATCACTCTGAAATTAATATATGGTAAAGTTGAGGACTAATGCTATGTCTATGCTGTGGTGAAAACTTGATTCCATTAAATTTTATCGATAGAAAAAAATTACAAAGTTACCTCCAAACCGTACAATAAACCGATAGCATTCAATTAATACTTGAAATTAGATCTGAAACTTTGCATAATATAACTGATATTAGTATAAAGCAGCTGCAGACTGTTTCATAAAAATAAAAAACCATTCCCCTGGCTGGGATTTCAAAATAACTGATGTTTATTCGTGCGAGGCAGCGTTTATGGAAACCCTTCCAGTATTCAGAACCCCAGTTCTTCTGACCTGCGGGATGGCTTACTAGCATTAATTCACAGAAAGTTGCCTTAAACCATTCCACTATTCAGAGTTGCGAACGATCTGGATTCGGGTATTGTTTCCGGTGTAGTATACAAGACTTCATAATAAAAACGCTTTCTCTACTCAGATCCCTAGAAAGCCTAAAGTACTTAGGTTAGATCTGACACGCGGGAGGGATTTCTGCGCTATGTTCCCCGATCTCAGATCGCAAGCAGCACGTGCCAAGAGGGAGAGAGAGAGAGAGAGTGATATCATGCGCATCGCGCTTTTGTTTGTTTTTATTCAAATTAGTTCCGTTGCCGATTTGTCACGAAATCAATTATTTCCGCATTTTTTATATTAGCTTAATTAATGTGTGAAATGGAAGAAATTATTATTTCAAATACTGATGATACACAAACTGAAAGTTATGAAAAGGTTTGATGGATCTCTGCTGCAATTACAAAACGCGTTTTGTAAGTTTCGCAATGTTCCTTGCAACAATATAAATTTAACGTCTTTAACCTGCATTTAATGGATGACGAAATTATTCGAGAGTGCACAAACTTCAGAGGAAGCTTACGAGTTGGTCTTAAATAAATAGCATTTAATCCATCAAACTGCGCGTTTAATCGCTTAAAGGCTCCTGCAGCTCGGAAGTACTGGGGTTCTGAATACTGGAAGGATTTCCGTAGCGCGGCGCGGCATCTGATTAGAGTAGGAAAGCAGAAGCGTTAGAGACTGCGAATTCAGGTATTATGGGCCCTTAACAAATGGTCAACTTTTTTGTTTGAGATCTAGCAATATTCTGGGAGTAAATTGATAAAAACGTTTCTTGTCGTTTTGTTGGTATTTCTGGATGTAGGCATAGACAAATTTCATCCATGATGTAGGTAACCGAACCGGATATACTAAAAACTGTTCAGGATGAGTATTTTATGGGTCAAATTAATTATTTTGCACTAAAATTACTGACAGCAGGGATGGTAATGAATGATATTTGACTCCATCTGACATTCTGGAAATAATGACGGAAATTACGAATACTTTCAGAACAAGCTTTTGCAAGAATAATCAAAAATGGCTGACGACAAATTTACAAAAATTATGAAAACAGGTTAATAGGCATGAGTTTAGATAAAGTACATAACTAGGTATTAAAACACTCGTGTTCCATTAAAAAACTTTTTTTTTTTACTGTTTATTTTTCAAAGACAAATATATATACATTTTGATTAAAATAAAAGCCATCCGACTAAAACCACATGGTTTATACGCAGTATGGCGAGATCGCTAACATATGCTAACTAGACATAGACTTATTATATACAAGTTTAACAACCCGCAGCCACAGGCTGCTGATGTTCGAGAAAATAAAGCTTTATGGCACTCCTTCGCTTTTTGTTGCTGCTACAATTTTTTATGCTATTTAGAGTATTAATAGATAATTCGTTTAGAAATAAAGGAAGCATGTATTCCCAAGTTCGCGTACCATAGAAATTATTATAGGTAGGTAGTTCATAAGTGGGTAGGTAAGTTAGGTTTCTTAAGCTTTTTGGCCTTATTTTCTTAATTAGTTTAACCTCGTTACCGTATTCTTCACAGATAATAGCCATTTTTATTTTACTGTATATATTTATGATTTTACAATAGTCAAATAAGCCTTTTTCGTCATCATTATATTTGTTTTTAATGTGGTTTGGCACAATGACTTTTAATATTCTTAATTGCAGTCTATAGATACTATCTATATAGCTTTTATAAGTGCGACCGTAACTACTAATACTGTATTATATATTATGTACTAATACTATAATACTCGCATTCGGCTCGTTTTTTAACCTCACTCTCGTGTTTAAATAACCTTTTTATGTACCAGTTTCATAAACTACTAATATATGTTAAATTGTATAAGATGTTTTAAAAGTTCAAAACGATTTTAGTAATCTGCGTTTTCTTCTGTCGACTTGTATTTGTATTTTGTTTTGATTTGCAACAAAATTGCTTTTATTTTATTGTTTCATAAAATTTTTCGCAGGTGTATTAAAAACGTCGTTTGATACACGTGCGAAAGTGTTGATATTTTTCTTACCGTAAAAATTACGTGACTCGAAATATCAACCGTTTCGTACTAGAACTAGAATTTACTATAATAAACTCGAGCCACATAAATTACACATTTAATAATTTGAACACAAGACAACGATTCAGTCTTGCAATAACACTTAGAAATAATCATAATATGTATATTTAAATTGAGAAACATTTTAATAATATAGCACTCCTTGCTAAGTTGTTTAGGCGACTGAATAATACTGACCGATGCGGGGGAAGGAACGATGAGAGGGGTGTGATCGAGAGCCGAGGGGAGCAGGGGAGCTAGGGATTCGTGAATATGTGCTTTTAAATACGTATTTTGAACGTTAATGTAAAATGTATAAATACCGGACTTACGATATTATGCCTCTCAATTAATATCGAAAAAATTGGTCCGGGATTCCGAAATTGCGATATTCCGGAATGGATACCGCCGGCAGGCGAGGAGTACGTACTCCTAGTAAAACGGTGTTTTCGGTTTCAAAAGCGATGCCTATTTAAAAAGTTGAACCCTTTTTGGGAAATTCGTTTTTTTTTTCGGGTACCTGCTAATTTGACTGGATAAATCAATTTTATCTTAAATGTGTATAGGCATAAAAATGATCATAAAAATACGCCCAAGCGGAAAACGGGGCAGTGATTGAGTAAACGCAGGCGGTAGGATAGTTTAAACGAGAAGTTGGAAATCTCCCTATATGGCGAGACTTCTACTTCCTCCAAAAATACGATAGGTTAACGATTGCCTCCAGTTTAAAAGCTTCGTTGATTCTCGAGGCGATAACCTATAAAAGATAAGAGGTAATAACAAACGATATCGCGATGTAACTCACAACTAGCGCCATCTATTGTAATTAAGATAACAAGAGAGGAAAAGGTGCGGTTGCGCCGGCCGCCCGCACCGCCCCGCCGCGCCGCGCTGCCCTCCAGTGTTATGCATATACGTATTTTCTTGCACGCAGGCAGATACTGTGATTTGTACAAAAGTGTTTGCATTTAGCATATCATAGCATTTTCCTAATATTGTTTATAGGCTAGTACTACTTTTATTTCTGGGAATTCATAAGGCCATGTTTTCAAACGGTTATTCATACAAAAAAACAGGCCTGTTCATGTTAATCCCTACTAATATTAAAGTGAATGTTTGTTTTTTGTCGGATTGTTACCCAAAAACTCTAAAACTAAATACTGATAAATCGACATAAACCTTTCACTATTACTAATAACTATTAGGTTTGGGATAAAAATTAAGACATTTTTTTCATTTTTTTTAGCATAATACTCATAACCTATTTCATTTATTTATAGTATATATATATCTTAGAATAAAAACTTACTTAAATAAACTAATTACCTACAAATAAATATTAATCAATATCAATCAATCAATACTTATAATAAAACAGTAGAAACCGCTGTGTCTATGCATTGAAGAAAAGTAATAGAAATAGAAAGGGGGTGACTAAAGAAGAGTAATAGAACACAAATCAATGATTTTTAGAATTCTTTTCTGTTTATTGTTGAATAACATCGGTATAACAGCTATTTTTTAACAGGTTAGAAATAAAAATATACTGTGGGTGTTGATTTGGTCCACAACTTGCGTCACATGAATGTTAATATACTTACATAAAAGGCCTGTGTCTAAACTATGTATTTTGCCAGGGACAGACTGAATTTGTAAAATAATTATTTTGTTTAAGTTAAGAATAAATTTTTATTTATGCTCTTGTTTTAAGAATCATTGTTTTGCATTTGATGATTGTTAGATGTTATTTTTATTTATGTTTGTTAAGATGGGACATACGTCCATAGGAGGCGGTATGCATAATTGTAAGTGCACTAGAACCGGAACCATTTGTTATCGAGAGTTTGAACTTGTCTTTGCCCTCAAGTAGATGGCGCTCCATGATACTACATCGCGGTATCGTTTGGTTCTACCAGAATGGTACGGTCATTTTAGTACTTATAATAAATACTCATTGGTTACCACCTATATAGAGTTTGTTTTTATTTACATTCCTGAAGGTGCTTTTTGGGATTGTACAAGTACACTTATTCCCAAAAAAATGCATACAGAAACAAAATATTTCTATCAGCTTCGTTCCTCATACAACAGTATAGGTAAACGTTGTAAATAATTTTTCTTTCTTTTCTCTGCAAACCCATCGTAACAAAAATACATTTTTGTGCGTGACTGTATTTTGAGATTAACCAGACGTGGACACTGCGCCATGAAGTGAACGAACCAAATGCGAGACAGCAAATCCACGCACCTGGTATTTTCCCCGTCGCTGCCGCCCGCGCCGCACGTCATACCTCTAATTTGTTCGGTAATTCGCTCACTGCGCAGGTACCTCGCTCCGAGCTCTTTTTACCTGCGTTGATTTATACAGAGCTTGATTTCGAGTAGAATATAGGCTTTTTTTCTATAAATCGGATCTCGGAAAAAAAGTTATCGTCATTTAAAGATTTTTGGATTTTTTTTCTACTGGTACGGGATCTTCTCAACGGATACAGAGTTCGGGTTTGGGCTTATTTGATTGGTCTTTATTAGCACTTTGACAAAACATGGTGATTAGGGTCTGATGATAGGACTGGAAGGTGGCTACGGGATTTCCTCAACGGACAACAGCAGACCTTTCGAGTTTGGGCTTATTTGATTGGTCTTTATTAGCACTTTGACAAAACATAGTGATTAGGGTCTGATGATAGGACTGGAAGGTGGGTACGGGATCTCCTCAACGGACAACGGACGACACTTCGAGTTTGGGCTCATTTTTGTTCGCAATTTAATGTAGATTAATTTTGTCCTTGGCACTTTTTCGCTAAATATTTAAGAAAAACTGAAAAAACCAAACTTCCCCCTCCCAACCCGACGCTAAAAATGGTGTAGCTTTCTACCCAACAATGTGGACTATATAGAACAATTTGGAGCTGGAATGATACTTTTACTTTGGATGTTGAGGTTAGGCCGTTTTTTGGCTAATTGCACCACAGTATTTAAAAAAATGTATTTTCTCGCCTGACGAAATGGTTTGGCTTGTCCTCTATGCCAGTGGTTCTCAAACTTACTTGAATCGTGACTCAAAACAAAAGGTGAGATTCAGCCCTAGATTATGTATTTTTGAGTCGGTTCAACTGGTGGCTAAACCGAATTCCGATTATATTTTGTATTTTCCTTTGTGTTGTGTACTGTTGTTTTGAAAAAATAAATGAATTGAATTGAATTGAATTCCTAGCCCAGGCAGTAACGAAGCAAACATATTTATTTTCTAATTTCACCAAAAGTGTAATTGAAGCTTAATTCTGATCACTGACCGAGTCTGCAGTATGAATTTGGCCGGTTGATTTAATTTTACCTTGAACATTTAATGTAATAAAATAATCTCTGTCTAAAAGTTATATCATAAAGTAATAATTTGGGAAATACACAAAAGAAATATTTAGGTATAATTAAATTGAATAAAAAAATTCAGGAATAAATATATGCTTTTGTTTATTTAATGTAATATATCTGTTGATATGGAGAAATACACAAAAAAAATAATGTTAGGTTGACTTAAATTTAATGAAATAAAAAAATATAGGAATAAATATATAGGTATTTGCAATAGTCAATCTAATTCTTGTTTTCAGAACAAGTTTTAATAATATGCTTTTTAAAAAACAAAATGAAATATTTTACTTGTACCCCTCGTAGGTCTCAGATTTTTAATTTAGTTTCATACACTTTTTTATTTATTACTAGCTTTTGCCCGCGGTTTCACCCGCGTTGAATTAGTTTTTGTGTACTCCTATAAAATCAGTAAATATTATTCGGACTATTACCTACAGTAAACACAGCTGGTGAATGTGTGTGTTATGCGCCTCTGTTTCCCATTTTGTGTGTCTCTTTTATATCTTTTCCATGGGAACAAGGGGAAAAAGTAGTTGTTGTCCTATTCAAGGTCTAGAACTACATTTATGCAAAATTTCAGCCTAATCGGTTTCGTAAGCATGGCGTGAAATTTCTATAGAAATTTGAAAGCTTATTGTCATCCCATAGGAACTGATTTATGGGATAAAAAGTAGCCGATGTCCTATTCCAGGTCTAGAACTACATTTATGTGAAATTTCAGCCTAATCGGTTCAGTAATTACGGCGTGAAAGAGTAACAAACATCCATCCTTCTATCCATACATCCAAACTTTCACATTTATAATATTAGTGGGATATTTTCCCTTATCATGTATTTTTAATTATAATAATTTGAAGTCCTTTAATAAATACAAACTTGAACCCCCATTACCAAAATCATAAGTGACTTATTATAATTTAATAATACAAATATAAAATTTAATAAAAAATATTATGAAAAAGAAAAACAAAGCCCGACTGCGTGAATAGTTGTAAACTTTAAATTTTCAAACTTACATAATAAATGAACTGAAAAGATAGAAAAAATACAAGTTCAAAAATTAATCAATTACTTTTGGAGCAGTAGATAATCAGATACTTTTGCGGGAGTCTAATAAACTTGCCCGAAAGTGTAAACATAGCGTTTGACATAATAAAGCATCCATTGAATGGTGAAATTTCTGGTCTGACTTGATATTAAATTTACATCAATCGCCAAACCAGAACGCATAATTTTGCAATTTTATGTCAACAGAAACTTGTGATTTAGATAAAACTGTGAGTAAAACATTAATTGTATCCGCATTGTTTTATTGTGTTTTGATGGACAGAAACATTATATTGATCATGTATTTTTTTTATTTTCCTGGATTTAAGGTCTAGAAACGTTTTTTATCCATACTCACACCTTTTAGAATTGGCGGTTGACATGATTAAGCATTAGGGTGACGAATTGTATTCGTTTGAATGCCAAATGTACGATTTTATTTGTCAAAAGGGCTAATTTGCTGAGTCAAATAGCCATATCACAATCAATACGATTGACTTACAAAATTGCACCCATTTGTTCCTTGAGATCGATGTGCCATTTTAAAATGTTGTTCAGTAAAATGAATGATTATTTTCCGTACTTCAAACAATAGGGAATTTAGGGATACTTTTAAGGGTTTTGTCATGAAAATGTTAAATTTCACGGTCTTTCTTTAATTTAAGATACTATGTGACTTCCAAGAATTTGGTTCTATTGCTTTATCCTTTCGATCGGTATCATAAAAATACAGCATTTTTTTTTTTCAAATTTGTCCGGTTGATACCCGACTTAGGAGGTGAATTTAAAAAAAAATTGATATATTTACTTTACTTTAAAAATAAAATATAGGTTCCTTTGAGTAAAATTTGCTATCTTTAATATTTAAGGTACTTTTCGTGACGAAAATACCTACTCATATATCGATTATACTTGGCTACATTTTCACAAGGTTTTTTGAACATCTTA
Organism: Ypsolopha scabrella; assembly: GCA_910592155.1. Taxonomy (NCBI): domain Eukaryota; kingdom Metazoa; phylum Arthropoda; class Insecta; order Lepidoptera; family Ypsolophidae; genus Ypsolopha; species Ypsolopha scabrella. The sequence goes on from OU342960.1 coordinate 15,004,243, forward strand.
ACCATAATTTTCTTGATAACTTGCTAGTTGCGGTTACAGTAGAATATAATTACCCATTTACAGACAAACTGACAATAGAATGAAACAATTTCCAAGGGTTCCTATGTTTGTATATAAATAAAAATAAGCAAAGACCCAACTTTCCTTTGAAATCTACTGTCAGTTTTTTACGGCCAGCCAGCTTTATTCACTTTATTTATCAGTGAAAAGGGATTATCGTGAAAAAAGAAACATAATTGTTGTAAAAGGCAAGTAATTGCTCACGCACTTTCCTTATTTAAACAAACGGTCCGGAGGGATTTGTTGGGATTTTGGGATTTTGTTAAAAAATGTTGTCCCTCGTAAAACAGGTATTTGCCAGCGCTCTTCCCTTCAGTTTAGATTATGTTTAGACAAATAAAATACAAAAGGTTTAATATACCAAATGGGGGTATTTATAAATGAATTCTAAATTGTAAACGTTTTGGAACTAGCAGCTAGGCCCTCTTTGTTTTTGTATTCGTTAATACAGCAAACATTAACCTGCGAACTTACAGCCTTTAGAAATTTATAGTCTATTATTCCAAACAACACTCATAAATCTAAACCAACCAATACTTTGATTAATTTACTTATTAATTAATTGTATAGTATTACACGAATAATGAAAATATATAGTGACAAACCGGATACACACACAGTCCTACCTGTAATTACATAAAATATACTATTTGTTTATGAAGTAAACCAGATGAGTATTAGGGTGACTCGAAATTCCACCTTTGTCGAATTTTATGTTGTGATAGTAGAATTAATTTGAAGCGATCTATAAGTAGCCCGAATTAAAAATACTGGACTCCATCTTCTGCCCGCGCATTTGATTCAAAATGTCACAAGATGTATGGAAGAAACAAATATGATTTTTTTATGTTTTTGGGCTTATGTAAGCAATTCAACAAAAAAAGGGTGATAAAATTCTGTTGTGTTCCAAGGTCATAAGAAATAGAAATTTCCTAAAAATGTGTTAAATTAAGAAATTCTGTGAATGAACACAGATTTTATTAAATTTTAGACATGTTAAGTGACGCATATTTTTATTTCTTGTCTGCATGCTTTTTATCATTTAAGTTAATATACGAGTATGAAAAATCCGTAATTAGCCTCTGTTTTGTCGATCTTATCTGTTATTATTTATTGTTGTGATATGGATTTTTGTAGCAATAAAAAATAAAATAAAATAAAATGCATAATTTTATGATATACTTACCATAGCTATAACCAACAAAAATATAAAAAGAAAAAAATGGAAAACAAATCTTTCTTTCGTTTTGTTAAACTTTACAATGGAATTTCATGCGCCGTATATGTGAATAGTATATAGCTTATGTACTGTTATACATTTTAGCCACATTTTAATCAATTACTCATTACGCCAACAATCAGCAAGTATGACACAATAATAAAACGAATAGTTTAATAATGAAGATCTGCTGCAACATCCGGTTTAAAATTTGTTTGAAAATCGGTTATTTTATGTTGTACCTGTTTAGTTAGTTAAGGCAAGTAGCATCGAAAAGGCAAGTAATCGGCCACTAGGTACACATGTCTCCGACCCTCGGGAATCATCACACAACTTCTCGAATATATGTATTATTCAAAGCACATTAAATGGGGTTCATAACTTCGGAATATGTATGACGTAAAGTCACGAGTAATATGTAACGGATACATTCAGGGTGGCGGCTGCGGGCTCTTACGGGTCAACTTAGTTGACCTGTTTACTATGAAGATTTCCTGTGTGTCTTAGGGAAGTAATAATATTTTTTATAACCGATAGTTTTAATAATTTGGCCAAGTGCGAGTTGGACCGTTGGATCCGTACCACACCAACAATAGGGAACCCTAAAACATTTTGATACATAACAACAATATACATACCAAAGCAACATCAAGGCTACAAAAAACAAGTCGCTGAAATGGTAGCGCCAGACATTTTGACATCGTCTGCCTACGGAAGCCCGCATTTTATATTTTTTTTGGTTCCGTACCCAAAGGGTATCCAACGGGACACTATTACTAAGGGTGCGCTGTCCGTCTGTCACAAGGCTGTATCTCATGAACCGTGATAGTTAGACAGTTGAAATTTTCACAGATTATGTATTTCTGTTGCCGCTATAACAACAAATACTAAAAAACAGAATAAAATAATATAAGTGGTTCCCATACAAAAGACATGATTTTTTTGCCGTTTTTATAGATAATGGTCCAGAACCCGTCGTGCGCGAGTCCGACTCGCACTTGGCCTTGCACGCCTTAAGAACGTGTATGTATTACCGTCTGTAACCAATAGCATTTAAAAAAATCAACTTTACGATGTTTATTTTGTACCCTCCTTGAATTTTATTTTTTATACCTATAGGTATATTTATTTTATTATTTTTTGTGATAGACACCATAGTAACACGTATTATGTGATAATGTTAACTGTCTACCTATTATGGTTGAAGCTGTTGACCCCTTTGACAGACGTAGAGACAGACAGACAGCGGAGCTCTAGGTCACGTTTGGAACCCACCGGGTACATAACGCTAAAAATCAGTACAGAGGGTGTAAAAGGTTTTCTTGTTCGAACTTTCATAATTCAAGTTAGGTTTCGAGAAACTTAAACGGATATTTGATTTGGTTACATACGATATACCTAAAATCACGTATAAATGAATATCATATTTATTTGTCGGTGAGACGCTTAAACTCTCAAAACATCTCTAGCCCTCTCTAAGGGAATCATGTTGTGACCACGTTAATAAATGTTTAGGTATGCATTCTACACATTTTCAGTCCCCTGTCTGGGGGCGTTCAGTCGCCCACATATATGTTACCCTGTCCCTAATGAAACATTTTTCGAATTTGCACAAAATGTCGGAATTGATAAATACCTATACCAGTATACAATGTGGCCCGTCGGCCGTCGAGGAAGTTTAGATTTGGGTATAACAGGGAAGATTGAAACAACAAGAGATAAAGTTAGTCTAGAAGTTTCGATTTCCTTTTATAAATATTATTCCAATCAACAAAGTGATTGTTGAGGTATACAATACCTCTTCTGTCGGTGAAACGTGGCTATGTAATACTTGTAGAGTACTTAAATTGCAATTAAGAAATAATCCAAGAGATAAATTGTTTATTACCATATTCATTTCTCCATTGTACCGAATCTATACTCATAAATACTTTGCCACACTGCAAACTTCTATCAACAGAGATTATTCTAAGGATCTTCATAAATAAAAAGACGTAAGATTATCAAATACAATAGGTTAATATAAAATCTTTTTTTTAAAGGATTCAGTTCTCATTAACTGAGATTATGTTTTTATTGCGAAATCCATCATTTTGGAATACTCTAAATATTATTATTAGAGTGCATTACAAATGCTCTCGTGAGCGTTCAGTATGTGCATTACAAGCTAGTTAGATCAAATAGTCACAAAAATATTCAGTGGACAAGTATGGTGGAAAAATTCAACGGTCTAGGTAAGTACCTCGGTGGCGCAATTGGTAGCGCGCTTGTCTGGGAAACAAGAGGTCGCAGGTTCGATTTTTTTCATATTCTTGTTTTACATTTGTTTCTAATTTATCTTTTCTGGTTTGTAATGCACTCTAATAATAATATTTAGATTCAGTTCTCATTATTTTTCTTTTAATATTTTGTTTAAAGTTTCAAGAAAGTTCACATTTAAGTACAATTGATTGCTTGACTATTCAGATTATAATTTCTGTTCATAAACTAACCTTACCTAGAAGAATTTGAAACTGTCGTATTTTACAATCTGACGCTGACATACATTTACCCAGTCCTGCCAAAAGTTCTGTCCCTCACATGAAGTTGAATATGTTTCATCCCAGACTGAATGTAGTAAAATTAATGAATGGAATTTAATGGCTAGCTAATAAAGCACTTTAAAAATATTATAGCTGCTCAAAGCAAAAAATATATCTTTGAAGCAGTTCGAAGCCGACATCTTAAAACACGCGACATAATTTGAGCTTTTCGCCTTTTCAACTTTTCACTCTTTTTCATTCAATTAGAATTTGTGGTAAGGCTTAAAACTGACTATTGTCTCTTTGAGATGAGACAAAAAACATTGGAAAACAAAGAAGTTTGAAATATTTTGGGAGCTGTTTTACAGCACCACCGCACCGTTATAAACAATCTTGTCAATTGGATGTTTAAGAAAGAAATCTTTTTTGCCTAGCGACTTTACAAATTATTTTGTGGATTATAGCTTATAATAAAAAGAATTGTCATTGGCATAAAAATCCATCTTGTAGCTCATTTTCACGTATCCTAATGAAATATCGTAGACCCAAAACCTATTCGTGAATATACAATCTAAATCTGCAACTTTGAGACTCGTTAAAAAAAGAATCTATGATTTTATAATAACAATAAATTGTTTATTGTAGTTTCGAAACCCACTCGTTCCTGTGGATATAGATTGATTTCTAGGGTTTTATTAGAACCTAGCAATTATCCAAAACAGATAGTACAATACATGTGTTTCGTGTATGTACTAAGTTTTATTTTAAACCTGAACCACATCGGTTTAATACTCACTGAACTATGGTGGATGGTCCAAAACCGTTCTCCATACAAACTTGTCGAAACCAACAACCACGACAAAAGCATTATAATATCGTTGTGTTACTTTTTTCTACACGTTTCATCAATTCTACACCCGCGAATAACCAGTTTAAAAAAAAAGTTTTACTATCGTAGGTATTTTACTATTTAAAAAATGTATGAAAGTATTAAAATAAACAAAATTAGATTGTAGTATTTTTTTTTTGTGAATAGAGTGTTTATTTGCGGGTATAGAATATTGAAGGAGTAGAAAAAAATATAAGAACGAAATTATAATGTTTCTGTCGTGGTTGTTGGTTCCCCCAAGTTTCTATGGAGAGCGGCTTTCGACCATTATCCCCGAAAATTATCAATATGAATACCTTTTTTTTCCCTTACGAATGAATTTATATCTATAAGTATTTAGACTGGGTACACATGTAATTTAATCCATATTTCTCTTTGATTCCGAAAAACTCTTTTTATGTACATAGTAATTTGTGTTCTTACCTAATACTTACCACTTACTGAACGGTGAAGGGAAACATTGTGAGAAAACTCGCATGCCCTAAAAAGCGTGTAATTGTGCCCGAAGTACGGCGATAGGGCTCACCAGGTTGGGACGTAATAATCGTCGGTGAAACGTGGGTGTACCGGGTGTGGACTGTGACTTACATTTCACAGTTCACACTCGGGAACACCTCTGACACCCCGTCGGGGATTCATGTCGTGACGATATGTTTATGTTTTTTTTTTCTCTTTGACTCTTTCATGTTCCAGTAAAGTGCAAGCCATGATTGCTATTTAATGCTGATGCTGACCAGAGAGACACTAAGCCGCGTAGCACGGTAACACTTCGGGACATGGCGCACTCAACCGAAACACGCTTGCTAAGCGAAAATTGTATGATGTTAAGAGTCCGTCGCATGCTCAAATTCATGAATTTAGAAACTATCGAATTAGAATCAGTGGCACAAACTTCATTTATAGATTTGGTCTATTGCTCTCCCAATTATTATTGCGAAAAATACATCTCGCCTGGTTGATTAAATTCTACAAACGAATTTCTCAAAACACCAAGTGACTTTTCATTCGGTTTTCATATTTCAAAAGTTATATGAATTGAGATGGTCAAGTTATGTATGATCTAAAAGCCTTATTACCTTAAAGATTAAATATAAAACTTACTAGTAAAACTCGCGAGTTGACATATTAGAACGGTTTAGCACATAAACAGTTGGCATATAGTCAACAATATAATACGTGAGTGCAATATCGTTCTCTAATAATGATTTACAAGCCTTCTGTAGAGTTCACTTTTATTTAAAAAAAGTCAAATAAGTATCCCCGAAAGGCTAACAGAATAGTAGGCACTGTTCAAGTCTCAGTCAATACTTGTACACCCAATTTTCACCGAAAATTTATTCCTTTCAAGATGAGAAGGGGTGCGGCTGTTCTTTGAGCACAAATACACACTTCTTAGGGCATGGTGGTTTCGTTGTGTTTTTTTATGACATTTGAAGCGATTAGTGCTTTATATATAAATTGCGAGGTAACTCTAAGCTACCTACCGGCTTAATCTATGAATAGCAGAATGGAAATACGAAACAAAAATCGAATAAAATGCCCAGTAACTGTAAAGCTTACGGAGCGAAAATTTAATGATGTCAACGGGAGTGATCCTTATATTTATTTTCGTATTCTTTGTTTTGTGTAACTTTATGTTTTATCCGCTTTTATTTTGTGTTTCCATCGCGTGTCTAAAAGGAAATTAGTGATCGTTACGAAGCTGAGATACCTTTTTCTCGTAATGCAGAGAAACGACACAACAAGTAGGTATTTATTTTTAAAATGTTCTGTTATAACTATAAGATCTGAGTGAATATAAATACTTACGAATAAATAGTATAGGCCTGATTATTAAACTGACTGATAATTATAATTAAAACAGATGAAAATAGCAAGATAACCTTGATGTTACCTTGATGAAAAACCCAATTGGTCCCACTTGCTAAAGTTCTTCAATTGTTATGGAATAATTTGGCCAAGCGCGAGTCAGACTCGCGCACAAAGGGTACCGTACCAACCCACAATAGGGGTGCGGAACCTTATAAACATTATAGTAAATAACAACAATAAACCTAAAGCAACATCAGGCATACAAAAAAATGAATCACTAAAATGGTAGTCCCTGACAAAAAAAGCGTACGGAATTTTACTTTTTATATTTTTTTGTTTTAACCAGTCGAATTTCATCGTGCCAAGATCTTTACTAAACTTAATGTGTGTTGACTAATGTGATTTATGAGTAGTTATTATAATATATATTATAGGCTGTCGTTGGAAAGCTAGAAAGTAAAAAAAAAAAATATTTACGCCTACCCACTATTTTTTAAATATATATATGTATAGAGTCATATTTTTCTCTTTATATTTTCTACAATATTATAAAATTGGAATAGACATATATATATAGCATATATACATAACTAAAACTTTCTGCAGGAGAAAGTCCCCCCCATTCCTCCAAGAAAAAACATTTTTTTTTCGTATAAGATGTTTGATCTTATTTTAGAAAAAGAAAACCGCATTAGAATCTGACAATTACCTCTAGAGATATAGCCAAACTGTGCCAAATTCACTTGGCGTGAAAAATTGTCGAAAAAGCAAAAATCGCATTTATTCTACAGGTTAAATTATTAAACAGTATATATGTCGCAGTAAGATAGTTATATCCGTGATATAATTATATCCCTAGATGCAATTTAGTGATATAAGTATCATATTAAACTAATCTAGTTAAATAGTATATCTTACTGCGATACATTCATAATGTTCTACAATCTAGCTAAATTTAAAACTTGTATGTATTACCGTTTTTGAGTATGAGTCAAAACCAATAAACGTTTAATTAATGCAAATTTTTCGAGGTTTGTTGTCTGGGACCCTCTTTAATTTATTTTTTAATATATTATTATTGGACGTGATAGAAGCCATAGTGACACGTATTCTGCAAAAATTTCAACTTTTTACTTATTATTTGGCTTAGTAATAAATAACTTAGTATAGAACAAATTTATTAAAATCTAGTTTTACGTGTTTTCATACAGTAATATTATAATTACAGTAGCTATTAGTTTTGAGATGTTCCGTTTTTCAATCTGTAGACGAGCGTAGTCGCGGAGAAGTGGACTAAATAAATTGACAACCGATGTTGTAAGATACAGAGCTCCAACAAGCAAAAGCGTCGTATAATATCAGTGTTATACGACTTCAAGTTATGTAACAGTTATATAGTGGTATTATGCTAACTATCACGTTGTTTAGATGTTTATCTTGCGACATTTCATTCGCATGACTGTAATATCTTACTAAGTATATCGAATAAACGTTTTAACGACTAATTTATACAACGTCATATAGGATGTCAATATATAGACTGAATAAACGTTTTTGTGACTCATTAATATGACGTCACATAATGGTGTCAGCGTAATAAGTTAAATTAACGTTTTACGACTAATTAATATGATGTCATATAATGGTTTTATTGTATAGGTTGAATAAACATTTTCACGACAAATTTTTACGGAGTCGTTTAAATTTAAGTGTCATTGTATATATTGAACAAACGTTTTCGTGACTAATTTGTATGACGTCATAATAATGGTATCAGCCATAAAGTTTCTTGGACAAAATATTGTGAGTAGGAACGTTTCAGTTGAATAAGAGGTTTTTGCAAGAAAACCGTCGTCTTGTGCATAACCTTAACGTAACTTTTATATTATTAAACCGCTGGTTAAACGTTCGCCCGTCACCTTTATATAACATAATTGTTTTAGTCGAATGGTCGACAACTTAAGGCTTTTTTACGATTAAAATGTTGAATTGCAACGGTTGTAGAACTTTCAGTAGACTTTATACTTTAAATAAAATCATCTTCCATTTTATTTAATACTCGTACAAATGCAATTTTATAAAAAATATGGATCGAGAATAAAAAAGGCAGTCTTTGTCCTTTGTTCATGAATCAATGTTTATTTGATCTAATGTAGGTAATGAGAAACAATTAAGTTGACTGTAATGGCCGGTACGTGGTAGTCTTAAGGAAACGTCTATGCGACCTTTTTGCTATATAAGTGTAGTAAAAAGGACGTCATGTAACTTAAAAAAAATGGATGTAGCTTTACTATGAAAACACATTTTGAATAATTTACTACAATAATATAATTACAAAGAAATACGGCATTGCATTAAAAATTTCACAATAACACATATACATCGTCATAAAACTTAAGTTTCCCGATCATAAAGACGCTATTTCACTACTACTATTACACACTCATTACTGCATTTAAACTGTTGTAATCATGTAAATAAAGTTTTAATTGCATATGAGTACAAATGAATACGGAGTGAAAATATTGTTGTCTTAGAGTCGTTTCTTGACACTAATACCAAGTTTCATTAATTTCACAGCGTCATTTTAACTGCTATGTGACTTAGGTGGTCACAGAAGGATCTTAACATAACCAGTATCAGACCAAAGAGTCGGTCGATATACTTTTATTTAACTTCATAATAACGTTAATCGGTAATTGCCTGACTTCTACGTAACACTAAATCACAATAATGTCGTGTAATTGGGGCCAGATCCACATTTTATTAACGTTTGTATTTACGTTTACCCGACCAATTTTTTAGGACCAATTGAATATGTAAATCGTTTGATTGATCATTAAAGAACATTAATTTGTTAGTTCATCATCGTTTGCAATTCTTGATAGTATAACTCTAAGAATATTTATTGTTATTGGATTTATTATTGAGCTGTTTTTAGGCAAACTCCCTATAAACAGCTTAGCCGAACAAAATGTTTTTGTTTCCAAGATAATCATTATTCTAATTTATGCAAAAGTTTAGTTGAAAATTTTAATTAATAATTAATGGGGTAAGCCATACTCTTAATAAATCCTTTTATAATTTGGCGCACGAAATTGCTCTCCAAGGTACAGGGTTGTGGTGGCACTAAATGTGATGAGAATAAATAGGCTCCCAGGTCCCAGGCGACGCCACGGTAAAAATTAACGACGAAACTCCACCAGTTTCTTCGTGTAAATAATAGATCATTCTGATGGCTTAAATTCTCAAATGTAAATTGTAGGATAAGCCGTCAAAATAATGTAGGAAGATTACTATCTGAATATTTTTAGAGCGCATTAGAAGACGGAAAAAAAACGGACAAGTGCGAGTCAGATTCGCCCACCGAGGGTTCTGTTAAAGACTATAGTTTTTATGATTTTATTAAAAATGTATACTTTTCAGATTTTTTCCTATACTCGTTGAACCTAAATAAGACGGTATTACTTGTAAAATTCATAGTTCTAGGTCAACGGAAAATCCTACTAATATTATAAATGCGAAAGTTTGTGCGTGTGTGTGTATGTTTGTTACTCTTTCACGCTGAAACGGCTGGACAGATTTGGATGAAATTTAGATTGGATATAGCTTATTGCCTAACTTAACACAAAGGCTACTTTTTATCCCGGAAAAATGCATGATTTCTCTAGGATAGATCAATATCATTGAAAAATTAGGTGTCTAATTAGCGCAGTCATAATCGTTTGTGGTGAATTAAGACAAGGCTTTGTTATCTCATCAGTCATCACACTTCACACTAATATTATAAATGCGAATGTTTGTGTGTGTGTGTGTGTGTGTGTGTATGTTTGTTACTCTTTTACGCTGAAACGGCTGTACGGATTTGGATGAAATTTAGAATGGATATAGCTTATACCCCAACTTAACACAGAGGTTCCTTTAATCCCGGAAAAAAGCATGTCGTTAAACCGAATAAAACGCGGGCGGAGCCGCGGGCAAAAGCTAGTACCCTATAAATTTTTATTCCCTAGAGAGTGTCAAAATATACGTTTTTTTGCGGCATAAACAGACGTATCTTTTTTATGACTGTAGACTTGAGTATATGGTTTTAATTTCAATTCGATATCACCAAGCGTTCCCGAGAGATAAAGGGTCTTGACAGACAGACGGACGGACGGACAGACAGACGGACAACAAAGGGATCCTAAAAAGGCTCCGTTTTTTCCTCTTGAGGTACGAATCCCTAATAACAAAATCTTTGTGAATAATAAGCGGCGGTAGTTCACGCGGTAGAACCTCTCAATCTTGAGACCCAGGTTCGATCCCCGGTCGGGCAATGCATCAATGAGCTTTTCGAAATTTATGTGCATAGTATATTTGTATTCTCACTTAATAATTACCGCTTGCTGAACGGTGAAGGAATTGAAAATGGTGTATTATGCTTTGGTCGAGTCAACACTTCGATGTATTTTCAGATTCTGGGGACATAGTTTCAAATATAACATTGAAAAATCTTTTGTTATTCAAAAGAGAGTAATTCGCACGATGGTTCAAATACGGTAAACCGAGTCATGCCAAGAACATTTCCAAATGCTACAAAAACTAACTGCTCCAAGTCTATAATATATTCGTGCTTCTCACGGATTTTTCCAAGAATATGCACAAGTTTGAAACGGGGGATGAACGGCAAATTAGGCTTAGCTCTAGACGCAAGAACTTAACCAATAATATCTTCAACCCTAAAATAGACATTTCTAAACACTGCACACGGTAGCAATCAGTTGTCTTGTTCAACAAGTTGCCGTCGACGTTAAAGAAAGACTATTGCAAATTAACAGATTAAAACAGTTTTTTTTGGAGATGATTTGTACATGTTTTTTTGTACTTTATTTTATTTTGACATAATTATTACATTTTTAGTACTGTAGCTGACATTAACATAAATGTATATTTTTGTAATAATTAGTCTGTTCTTTATTTTTAAATGAGTGTTAAGTTAGTTTTTTTTTTATTCAAATGCGATTTAAATTGCTTGTGAAATAAATAAATGAAATGAAGGAAAACATCGCGAGCAAAATTTAATGCCCTAAAAGCATCCTAAATAGCGTGAAATTGTGCCCGAAGTACGGCGATAGATCCCTATCGCCGTAATTCCGGCACAATTACACACTTTTTAGGGCATGCAGGTTTCCTCACTATGTTTTCCTCAACCGTTCATCAAGGATTAAATTGATATTGAAACGGCTATCTATGATTTATTAGTCAGATTTTCGACGAGTTTATCAATATGAATCTAAACCACGAATCTCTTAGTAGTAAAAGTGGTAAGTTTTAGGTAAGAACCAGAATACTATGCACATAAATTCCGAAAAACTCATTGATTCCTGCCCGACTGGAAATCGAACCTGGGTCTCAAGATTGAGAGGCCAGCGTTCTACCACCTGAGCTACCGCCGCCGCTTTGCCATTTGATACCATAATAACCTAGTTATAGTGCTCGCCATGTTAAAAGAGCGCTGGAACCGATTAGTTTCCACATGGGTATACTCGCGCACAAAATTACTAGGCCTGGTGTTTTATTTTTGAATTAGCGTTTCGCATGTGGCTTTGTATATTGGTTATTGGTAGGTACATTAAAAATATATTAGATAGGCCTAATAATTTCGTGCGCACGTGGAAACCAATCAGTTCCAGCGCTCTTTTAACATGGCGAGTACTATATCTCATCCATTTTCAACTAACGCAAACTTTCGATCAGTATAATATAACCAAAATCTACGTCTACTAAGTAATAAAACCTGCCTTTAAACAATACCCTTACTATTTACGAGAACGATTTTCTTTAAGGAAACTACGGAGGCAAGTATCTTCGTTTAGTCAAGAGGAAAACAGTATAGCTTCTCGTAGGAACTTACACTCTGCTATAAAAACTAAAATCGCTTTTGAGTTAGGAATCAGTAGAATTTCTTCGTTGGCTTTTTTTGTCTACACTATAATAAATGATAGACGTGAAATTCATTTGTTTATTTATATTTGGTGGTATGGTAATCTCTGGAACTACTGCACCGATATACCTTAAAAAAGTTTTTAATTGTTAGGCTATGTTTGTTCCTTCCCTGGAGAAAGGCAGAGATGCCTAGTGATAAAGTTTTTAAGAGGCCTGTAGTCGGTGGTGCGCACGGGGTCGCTATGCTTGCTATTTCATTCTACATTCAACTTCGGATTATAGAGCACTGACTGACTATTATTGGTTGGCCCGAACGTTCATTTCCTGAGCTCGTACGGAACTAACCGAATACGGTGTGAGAGGCAAGACAACATTCATGCTTTGAAAATCTCGAGAATGGTTTTGGTTCTTCCTATGATTTCAGGAGAAATATCTCAAAAATCGAAAAGAAAAAATATGTTTTTGAATAGTATAAAATATACTATGCTGTAAACCTAAAACTATTTGATTTATTGTATCGCTTCTAGGACATAACGGTACATAAACATTCATCAAAATATGTGTAAAATCCAGGACTTTTATACGCTTGTAACTTTATTTCATTTTGATAAATGTTTTAAGTTCAAGTTATGGATATTGTATGGGATATGTTGAAAAAGAAAAAACAATAAGCAAGTACCTATAAATGGGGATATTATCAGCGAACTGCGCTTGTATGGGATTTAGGGCGAATAGAGTGCCCGTTCACCAAATTACGCTATTTGTACAGGGTGTCTTTGTGGATTGTAGTTTTTTTGCTATTTGTACAGGTTGTCTTTGTGGATTGTAGTTTTTTTGCTATTTGTACAGGGTGTCTTTGTGGATTGTAGTTTTTTTGCTATTTGTACAGGGTGTCTTTGTGGATTGTAGTTTTTTTGGAAATTGGAGTGATGTTACTTATGTTTTACGGTCTAATTAAATTAACGTATTGTCAATATAATTTCAGAATTTGATTCTTTAAAGATCAAAGTTATTGTCACATGAAATTTTTATTGTAATTATATATTATTCAATACAAAACATCGTGGTAAACTGACGACATTAAACAGAAAAATTTGTTTTTTTTTTTTTACCAGTTCATGTGATAAGGTACATCATGTTCCTACAAATTTATGTGTCTGATGTTTTGGCAATTTTTTTTAGCAAAGTTGAATGTTGCTCTTTGAAGTTGACAATGTGATAATTTTTGTGTAAACGAGGTTTATATAAATGACTACAATAAATATAAACATGTGTTTGCAAATGTGATAGATTATTCTTCAATGCAAAAGATTAGTCTATGTTTAACATGAATTTAATAACATTAAAATCTTTCTTAAGATGGTAAATTAGGCGCTGGAAATTTTAGATTTTCGCATGAAATTGTAAGCGCCTCTTTAGTTAAAACGCGGGGAAAAGGATAGTTTGTTATGCAGAAAGGTTGCAGGCTAATGCACTTATCTCTTGGAGGAAAAAACCTTGGTTGGTTCGTCCGAGACTTATCCACATTAGCTAGAGTTATATTCCGAGTAATATTTCGAGCCGTATGATGGCGTCAACTCCTTTTTCGCGAAAAACAGCTTTTTATACGCATTGTCGGCAACATTAATGCACTACATATTCAACAACAGTTTTTCAGCTTAAAATCTAGTAGTTACTTCCCAAAAATACAAATTAAGAAAAGTTTTTGCGAGATTATAAAATACAAATTAATTTGAAGCTTCATCTTAACATAATCGTTTTAACAAATACTAAGAATTTACAGACATAAAATCATTATTAGTACTCTGAATTAGTCAAATGAAATAAAGTCTTATTGGAATACCATTATATTTTTTACGTTAAATAACTCGTATATATATATAAAGGATGTGCACCTTAAACTAGCTTAATGATTAATCGGGACAGTGCACTTGGCGCTCGCAAGGTGGATTCTGTCAATAACAAAAATGTTTTTATAATACTACAAGAGTCTTCTGGTGCGTGGACTGGTCGTAACTAAAATTGGAACTATAAAAAAGACGTAGCCCTTCTGTGAAAGCTGCGCCCCCCTGTCAATCTCATTCACGCGCCAAAAGAGCATTGTCACACATGACGACCCCTCGTCATCATTCGCCCGCTTACGACCCAACTGAGGGGTCAAAATATAGCGCATTAAACTATATATTTCTTTGTTTTTACTGATAAAACTACAATTTATTAAATGCCATTTACTGGTTTTTAGAGAAAATATATTTACTTCTGATTTTTTGTATTAAAAGTAGGTTAAACTCGTAATGTCAGTCATTAGGTTGGATAAATTTTATGTCATACTCGACATTCATTCAAACTCATTAGTCATGAGGTTGTAATATATTTTTAGGTCATTATTATTTGTCATTCATTAGACTGATGACGGGCTCAAAGAAAATTAGTAGACTTTTAAATGTTTTATTGTATCTAAGTTTGGATCCGTAATATGTATAATATTATAATGAACGTAGAAGTGTAACTTTGACAGGCAGGTGCAGACTTTGAGGGATTCCTCTGAAACGGTGTAAGAAGTAATTATTCGCAGCACGTTCGCAACGGAGGCTCCGGCGGAGATTAAACAAATGTGCTCCCTGGTTACTAATTTCACAGTGAAAGGAAACAAGAGAGGGACACCTAGAACTATACATTAGAATATCAGATAATGCTTTAAGTTTTTTTTAAACTATCTACTAAGGGTTTAAAGTAAAAGTAGCTATTTTTAGGGTTCCATAGCCAAAGGTTAACCAACGGGACCCTATTACTAAGGCTCCGCTGTCCGTCTGTCTGTCTGTCACCAGGCTGTATCTCATGAACCGTACCTAGTAGCATTTATTGTTGGCGCACGGTTGGCCCACATAGCTATCGTTAGTTGGCCAACAGTTAGGTTTGCCCATATTTTTTAGTTGGGCCTACGCCCATTTGCTTAGTGGTCCTACGTATGTAACTAACTGGGCGCGCGGCGTTAGACAGTGACAAAACGATATCGCGATGTAACTGCCATCAGCGCCATCTAGTTGAGAGTTTTTGAAACTTTGACATGAACAACACGTAAAAGTTTCAACAAAACAATTGTATTTGTCACATTATATGTATAATTGTATATCACTAATTATATAAATACAAATACTAAAACCAGCCAAGCGCGAGTCGGACCTGCGCACTCCCATACAACAGACGCGATTTTTTTGCCGTTTTTTCTAGATAATGCATGAACCGTGATAGTTAGACAGTTGAAATTTTCACATATGATGTATTTCTGTTGTAGTTATAACAATAAATACTAAAAATGGCCAAGTGCGAGTCAGACCTGCGCACTCCCATACAACATGATTTTTTTGCCGTTTTTATAGATGATAGTACGGAACCCTTCGTGCGCGAGTCTGACTCGCACTTGGCCGGTTTTTTTCAACTTGTATTTATTCTTTCACTTCCAGCTTGTATCGAGATAGCTGGCACTAGCAAATAGTAGGGTGTCAAAAAAGTTAAATTTTCATTGAAATCAATTTTTTTCAGTCCATATCTCCTAAACGGCTGAAGCTAGACTTGTGTGCACGGTACTCGGTAGAATAAAAAATAGAAAACTACTCTAGCTAATATAAAACAAAAAAAATAGTCGAAATAAAAAAAATCTCCATTATTATGATTGGCCATAATTGAGTCAATATATATGTATAATATCGAGGCGTTATGTATATCACTATTTAATTAACATAAAAATATAATCGACTTCGTGTCTTTATATTATTACAATTTAATCACTTTGTCTGTAACATATACATCCGTTACTGAAAAAAAATTAATCAAATATAATATTTATTCATTTCCAATTTTAAAAGAGTCATCAAAAGCAAATGGTAGCCCTTTTTCAATGAATTTTATCTTCGTGTTCAAAGAATTATTTAACAATCATTCAAAATAATTGAATTGTTAATGTTTCCGATGAAATAGCCCATTTCAAATACCGGAAAGCTACCGACAGGAAAAGTTCCATAAGACATAAATTCTACGTTCAACAATCACAGCTAAAGATATATATCACCCGAAAACACACATAAATAAAACAGAAAAGCAATTGTGTCCCATTTGCTATGCAGAACAGGGAAATCTTGACCTTGCGCGTCGTCACTTTAAAAACATGAATAACGCTCCTTATTTCCGATGTGTATAAATTATGGCTTGGCTTGTACACCCGAAAAGGACACCGTTAACTATTTTAATATTCAGTCACTATTTGACTTTATTGTCTCACCTATGTTGGTGTATGATTCGTTTGCCTTTGTTACTTTGTTAATTAAACCTTTACACTCGTGACGTGGCAACTGAATAAAAGTAAAAGAGGATTAGCACCGATTTTGAAAGTTGTAAAAAATATATATATGACGTCTTATGGTGACCCTAAGAGCTAGCCTTTGGTCTTTCAACGGTTTTTTTTGTAGTACACTGAGTCAACTACTTATCTGATTAATGTAAAACTTGTACACGTGTTTTTCAGACCTTTATCTTTCCGTTGTCAGGTCGGTTACCTGTTTAGGCACATTTCACTCCATAGATTTTATTTTTTAAAATGATGCCTTTTTAAGAAATTCATTAGTTTTATGTCTAAAAGGCTTGAGTTTTATGTTTGAAGTTACTGCTATAACAAGAAAACGTGGTTTATTTTTCGATGTCAGGTGAAAAAACTCCTACATGAAATACTTTTTCGTAAAATTCAGAAAAACCTCGAAAATTCACTGATTTTGCGTGCCGACAGCGCACGAAGCGAGCGTTCTAATGTAGACTTTCTGACAACATACTGAAGTTCGAAATCGCTCAATTAGATTATCGTGCACCAAGCATAAGGCCTAAACTGCTGTTACAAGGCAGTTATACGAAAAATCAGATAAAATGAAAACGCTAAATTTTTTCGAGTGTATTTGACGAAATCTTTTACACGATTGAAACGAGCGTTGTGAGACATGGGTGAGTGTTTTTTCTAAGTTTTATGTTAAAACTTAGGGGGTTGCCACGCTCCGCTCCATTTCACTCTTTATCGCATTTATTTTCACTTTTTGTTGAAATATTTCGTCGTATTTCTAAACTAATCTGGCTTTTTCGTGAAACTCTCGGATTTTATTTGGTTTTTCGCGAAAAAGGGAAATAATTTAGAATGCTTGCGAAATAGATCGGCCTTTACGCCATAATGCGTTTTTTTTACAAAAAAGCGTGCTTTTCTTGAAAAAGCAGTTTGTGCCATCATACGGCGACATACACGCGGTGAAATTAAGGTGGTTGGGGGACGAAAACTGTGATAGTACTTTTCCAATCAAAAACTACTACGAGTATGCCAATCTTCTGTTCTATACATTTCGGTTGAGGCTTTTAACTTTGCTACAGAACAGCTGATTTATTTGGTGATTTTATGATTTCAGGGTTGTCTCTATAGTAAACGTGTATTTAAAAGGTTGCTTAGCAATATTTTAAGTACAAAATAAATTAATATAAGGTTCTAGAAATGTCAGGTGGCCAGTACCCAGTAAGTACGGCACATAGCTGACGACGGTTCAAAGAGACCTTACAAAACTAAATCTGACGCAGGAAACCGCATCAGATCGCAGACTTGATAGAATTCGCACAAGGAGAGCAGATGGGACAAAGCAAAAAGGAAGTGCAGCGAGATAATGGTAAATTTATTTATTTAACAAAAGGCATCAAAATGCAGGAGAACTAATTTATATTATATATGCCCATCCTCAGATCATCATCACCATCTTCATCTCTCAGGAGAGAGGCATTCGACAAGCCCGTAAATTACATGCCTTTGGATGAGTTGGCCTCCTGCTTTCGCAAGGAGTTCAAGCTTAAGAAAAATTGAATCAAACTCAAGGATGAATACTTCGAAAAACAATATCAATATATTACTATTACAATAACCGTTTTTAGGGTTCCATACCCGAAGGGTTCCAAACGAGACCCTATTACTACACTATCTATGTACCTCCCTGTCTGTCCGTCTGTACGTCCTTCTGTCACAGGGGTCTACAGCTTCAACCGTAATAGCAATAGGTAACCAGTTGAAGTTTTCACAAAATACGTGTTATTGTATGCCTATCACGAAGAATAATGAAAATAAAAAAAATAATAATTCGTGGGTGTCCCCAAAGTCCCCATACAATAAGCCTTATAATAACCATAGCGCCATCTGAGATAACTTGTTTGACAGATGGTGCTAACAATTTTTAGGGTTCCGCACCCATAACATGTGCTGGTACGGAACCCTTTGTGCGCGAGTCCAACTACCACCTGGCCAAATTATTTCATTCCAGTTTCGCGAAACATTCAGTGTAACTGTTCCGTTAACAATATTTCCTCGCCATATAAGCTGAAATAGGAAAGTCAGTTCCTCCCCCACCCCGCATCGGGACAGAGCGGGTGTTGCCTAGTGAAATAATATTCCTGAGCGTTGAACTAGCGTCAAACAGCTACTGCCTACCACATGGATTTATCGGAGCCTGTTTTTCGTACAGATCGATATTCAGTACATCACCTACCATATTATTATTATTTTTGTTTTGGTAAAACATGTCATAAAAGAAGGAGGCCGTGATATACTCCATATGTATGGATGTATGTATTTCGTATTTGTATGTAGTATATTTATGTTTAAACTTTTTATTATAATGCACTGATGTAAATTTATAATATAAAAATACTTCTCTGTTTTCCCAGGATGAGTGTAAGAAATTTCTTGTAGGAATAAGTCCGCTTTCTGTCTGTTCTTTGTATCTTTGAACTGTCTTCTTGTCTGTGCAATAAAGTGTTTATTCATTCATGCATACTACAAAGAAATATGTTTTTCCCAGAAAAATACTTTTCCTGTCCTATAATAGCTGGCGTTTTATAAATGTGTAAGACATTTTGCGTAAAATAATGTTCTTTCCTTAATGCTAGCTATTTATATTTGGTGCTTATATAAATATGGCACTTAGTAAAATTGTTCATCATTGGAATTTTGTCATCACTGTTTTTGGATGAAGAGTGTGCCACAAAGTCATTTTCTACAAGCACAGAAATATGAAAGTGATGAAGTTCTGTACAAAAAAAAACAATTGTTTGCCATCTTCGTCGATAAAAGAATTGAGATCAAATAACCTTGAGTGCTAAGTTTAAAAAAGTTCTTTCTTACAGTAATATAAAACTATTTGAAAACAGCTTGCAAGTTTTGATGGCTTGAGTATTTAGGAACTTTGAGTACCGTGTTATGGTTTTTATTTTATAATGAATCCAGATATTTTATAAATTACATGGTATATAACTTGCAGGATTCAAGTAGGAAGCTGACAACATCTTTATTTACCTAAGTATTTTGAATTTGATTTCATTTTTATGCACATAATAGATGCTGAACTAGATGTTGTTCTGAATAAAATAAATACTAGTAGAAGTAGTGTTGTGTGTACGCCGATCGCATGTTTCCGTTTTATACAAGGCCAGTACGCATCCACAGGAAACTACTCGCGTGTATTTTACAACTGTGAATCCAAAATATACACAATTTTGCGTACTGCGGGACTATTATGTAAATCAGTTTCGGCTGCTATCAATGGTTGCTATTAACCAAAAACATATAAAAATGAACTACCAAAATAACCTTCAATGAGTATTGAACTATTTACGAATTGTGACGTCATTTCAAGTGCAAACGTATCCTTATAGCGGGTGTAAATAGAGTGCGACCATTAGATGAAACCACATATTCTACCGACCCTACTGAACCACTTTTCCCAAGAGTCATACCCGCGGACAGCCTTAGTTTAGGAAGTAATTGAGTTCCAAACAAAAACGCGTGAACCCTAACGCACCGACATACGGGCGAGGTTAGAGAGAACGTTGACCTCAAACAGCTGCAGGTATCACGGACGACACTCTCTCTAAACTTGCCCGTATGTCGGTGCGTTAGGGTTCACGCATTTATGTTTGGAACTCAATTATTTCCTAAACTAAGGGTGTCCGCAGGTATGACTCTTGGGAAAAGTAGTTCAGTAGGGTCGGTAGAATATGTGGTTTCATTTAATAGTGGAAATAAAAATGAGTAGGTATTAAAACTTTTATTAACGTGCATATATAGGAACAAAAAAGGTGGTTTTTATTTTATTTTATACGATTTTCCGCACAAGGAAAGAGAAAAATAGTTTATTAAACTATAATATATGAAAGACATGATGTATCAAAGAAAAATAAAAAATAATGACTAGTTACAACGATGTCGATCATGTACCTTTATATTTCAATCGACAACATTTCATTTTAGTTAACCATTTGTTTATAATATCTATATTGAAAGGCTGCGTAAAAAATAAGCTTATATATTTTTCATTTTGTTTTATTTTACGTTTTCCTGCATAATTTATAGTTTTCTAAAAGGACGTAAGTCGCATCTGAGGATTTCAAAAGTCGATGTTCATTGCCAATCGATTATTAAAGAAAAAGCTTGGCATGTTTATGTCCACTGTCACATGATATGGCAGTTGATTTTTTTTTTAAACAAATTGAACTTAAAAGCAAAGGAAATTATTCTTAAAATCCTGAGTTTACCATATTTTTAGTTTTTTGAAAATATCTCTTCATTTAAGCACGATTTAATTCTGAAAAAAATAATATATGATGCACAGAAGGCCCATACCTCAAAATGGTTTTTAATTTTGCACCAATCATTAATTTGTAATGTTGTTGATTTATACAATATGAGTCCGCTTTGCGTACTGGCTGAGTATGTTAATTTCATAACCTTTTTCCTTCTACCCATTAACAACGAACATGAACAACTTTTACTATGACACCAAGTCACCAACCCTAAAATATAGAAAATTAAAAAAATTGCTGTTCCATAAAGCGTTTAGTAGGTACTTATTCGACCAAAATCTATGAAAGGGCTGATTTATTTTTCAGGATTACAACGTGGGTTTCAAAGTAAAAGTTGTTCATATTAATTTTCCGTTTTAAAGAAATGGCTATCATGTTAACACACTGTATTGTTATACACATATGTAGAACTATATAGCCTATATGCTATTATTGCGTACTACTTTTTTACGGTTTGAAAGACGTCTATGCGAAACTTTTATTCCAAACTATACGCGATTAGTTTCAGATGATCGCGTACTGGCCGTTCCTTCGCACACACCACATAATGACTTTCGTTTATATTTTCACTGATTAAAAACTGGAATCAAATATTAATTTTGTAAAAGCACGAATGAGCCCCAATGCACTGACTTTTCCTCTTACTACAAATTGAAGCAATAAATTATGCCTACTGAAATTCGCATAGCCCTCGACTTAATAAACTAAGCAAATAAATTGAAACAAAATTAAGCGTGGAAGCTCAAACAATTTCGAATACTTTTAGCTATAAATTATTCGCTCGGCTGCAGACGAAGTAAAATTTGAATTCGGTTATAAATTGATAAAGTTTTAATATTGGTGACAATACCTTAGCTAATTGATATTGCTGAGACGGTGTCAAAGATCAAGATATTACCTGAAATGAAAAAATATACATTTTTAAAATTAAGTTTTGCTTACTGCATCTGAAAAACGGAATAAACTAATAAATTTAATGAAAAGTAAGTTTTATTGAAAATTTTCATCACAACAGCAGTGAAACCTTTGAGTAGACATTTAGGTATCAACGTAAACAAACATTGCTCCATTTCCTCGAACCTCCAGTGGTGAAAACGTAGTATTCATAGTAGACCATGTAGACACAACCTGCCAGTTTTCGCTAAGGTCGGCCAGTTGTTTAAGAGTTACGTTTTTTCTGTTTCCCACAGTGACTGTGTCATTCTGGTACACGATGAGTTGAGGTTACTGACTATGCCCTCATTGTCTATAAATCCCTTCTCCGGTGCGAATGAAAGAGGCTGGCCGACATACAACTTTTTCTATACGTTAAATATTCTTTAGTAGCCCCAAAGCGATCCCAAACTTTCTATTAGTAAGGAAGTAAAAGAGATTTTATAAGTTCTGGACAGCAAGAAATAATCGGGTGTGTAATGATGTTTACCTACCTATGTGAAACAAAACCGCAATACCACTTCTTTTATGCCTCCAGAGTATCTTATATTATATTTTTTCCACGTTGTAAACCCTCTACGTCGAAGTCCAGATGTATTTTCAGGGGACGTATTAAGCAACAAGCTCTCCGAGAACCTACGGTTTAGTAATCTCCACTTTTATCTATAAGCCTTTTTGTTTATGTAAATATATATTATGTTACCGCTGATGTTAGGTTTGATGATAACCTTAAATTACCCGGTTAATTTTAAGTTTATAGTTTTGAGTATTAATGTTTGAGTTCATGCTCATTTTCATGTCTTTGGGAATTTAACATTAGACTGAGTCGAACGACTAAAAATGACATTTAAGACGAATCGCAGAATTTATTGAAGGAGCGTGTAAAGTTGTTTGTGATCGTAAATTCGGGAGCCGGGCTAAGCGGAGCGGACCGAGGTGACTTCTGTAGCTCTTAACAGAAAGTGAATTGAGGGAGGGAAATGTGAGGGATACCCTTCTCAATTATCTTTCTAGAAATGAAATTTTTGTTAAGATCCGCTTTGCTCAGCTCCCAAATTTATGATCACAAGCAATTGCTTCGCTCGTCGTGGCACCTCGTTGTGACTTTTTAGTTGTTTTTACTAAAGAACTGTGCTCTTGTCGGTGAAGTCTTCTTCATTCACTTCTGCACTCCGCTTTCTCTTTAACTTCTTGATACGACACGACATTTACATTTTTATTATTATTATATTATTTAATCTCATTCACTTTAATATTTTTAGTTATTAGTTAGCGGTTGTTCTTAAGTTTAACGGGCTAAGGATGTTGTAAGGTTGTTCAAATCTAAACTTAAGATTAGCCTATCTAATATACTCGTAATACATATATGTGACACGAAATTTTCTTAATTTATTTCATTCTTAAATATTATCATTCTTTACTATCGGTGTTACAGAAAGAAGCTCTTGAATTTCTCTGACGATCTTATTAATTTTTGATTATTTCAGCCACTACGTCACCGCAGAATACGGCCGTAGTACGTAAAAGTAGTTTACTTTCGTTTGATATGGTATGGATCTCTCCGAGATGTGTGCCGTGTGCAGCAATGAGATGAAACCCTGCTGCCCTAACCACGTCCGAAACGGAATTGGAAGCATGGCTGAAACAGGCTCATTTGCCAAGTCAAAGGCTTCGCAGAGTGGAATACATTCGAGACTAACGCCTTTTTAGCGTTTTGCAATTTGAATCAGGAACGAATTTTTAAGTCGATTCTATTTAAATTTTCCATTTAGCCCTTGCAGGACTGAAAAAAATCATTTCATTTCAAAAAAAGAATAAAAGTCAGTCCTATAAGGTTAAAAAGCATGTTTGTGGGTGATTTAGAATAAGTTAAAATTCATCATAAAATTACATTTTAAGGGGGTAACTTTTTACCTCGGTACAAAATGCACATCATAATATTGTTTTCTTTACTTTTGAATAAAAAGTATGCAATAAATGTGTTTGCGGAAATAGTTTATTAATAATACACTCTTTACAAAAAATTACGCAATTTAATGTTTTAAATTTTGTTTGCATTACATTAAGAAACTTAAAAGCGTGTTTACAGTTGTAATGTAATGCAGCTAAAATGTAACGCATAAATGTGATCACCTAACTATTAACAAGCGCAAATTGCTATAAAACGCATTTATTGCATACTTTTTATTCAAAAGTAAGGAAAAAAATATTATGATGTGCATTTTGTACCGAGGTAAAAAGTTACCCCCTTAACGTTCGTTTAGCTTAGAATTCCCACGTATTTGTTTATTTTGAATATTTTACGGAAATTTGGATTTAGGAGCCTCTATTTCACCAAAACATGTACAATCTAATGAATATAAAAAAGTTACACAGAATATGATTTCAGGATACTGAATTTTAAAAGTTTCTACACCAAGATACTTATATAAAGTTGTGTTGGAAGCACATTTGTTCAAGAGCAACGTGAACAGCGGCTCTTGAAGCTACTCACTCATATAAAATTCACGTTAGAGCTTTCACTCTGAATTTTCCTTATGACGAGGGGTCTGTGTATGTGAAAGATAAGGAGAGCGGTTATTGTATGAAGGATAAATATTTAAGCAAGGAGAAAGATAAGTAGGATATTTTGACAAAGCGTCGCCACTTGGGCCCACAAGGGCCTCTTGCGACACGTAAACGGATTACGAGGGTCCGGCGGGCCCTTGTTAAAGCCGAAAGTGTTGACTGCGAACCTAATGGTTGTCAAATCCAATGAGTGGCCTTCCAACTACACAGATTGTGATTCTTGCGAAATAACAATCCAATCTTGTTGAATACACAGCTACTCCCAAGTTTTATTTATCACTTCAGCGTGGTTTTATTAGGCATTATTTATTTTTGTATTTTGGAGAAACGACGACCTGAAGCAACCACTATCTTGGAGCAACTACTTGCGCAGATCTGGATAACGTCTATTCTCGAAAGGAAACGTCAAATAAGACATTACTTTGTTATTTTAACTTTTGTAATTTTAAAATAATTACGACCACTTCTGTGGCTGAGTGATAGAGCGCTCGCCTGCTAACCTGAGGTCGTAGGCTAAATTCCCGCGTTGCACAATTATTTTTGTTTGGTCGGCGTGCTTTGGTTCCATTTGTGCCTGAAGTATAGAGATAGGGCCACTACCCATCACGTTTGGGACGTAATGATCGAAGGTGAAAAGCGGTAGTATAAAGTGCCTTTTACAGTGCACATGAACACCTCTGACACCCTCTCGGGGATTGTCGTAACATGTCGTGTCGTGTTAAAATATGTGTGCATAATGGTTCGATAAAATGGGTAACATTTGGACCGCACATTTTACCAGTTAAAATTTTAATATTTTCTTAGCTTTAGGCCGGTATATATTTTATTAAAACGTGACAAATATTTTAAAGAGCTTGGCACCCCTGTCATGGACAGGTGCGGGCGGCCTGCTGGCAATAACTTATATTTCTGTAGGGAAACCTGGGATTAACTAGATACCTAGCGTTTGTAGGATAATTAAACTGTTTTGAGAATCAAAAGCGGAGGAACTCTGATTAGATCACAAGCTCACTACCCGATTTATCTAGAGACAAAAGAAGCCATCGAACACAGGAAGCCTTATTGTGCAACTTGAACTTGTAGTTCACCTACAGATTTATACCGTATCTCTTCCAGCAACAAACAATACTATGTCTATAACCCGAAGGGGGCAGGTGTTCCGAGTGTCAAGAGAACACCATAGTTACAGACAGTACTTACGTCCATATTATTAGCGGCTAATGACTACTAATAATTTGTTACACAAAAAAAACAATTTGCTGCTGATACTGGTTTCTACTAAAAAGCGGGCTCCGTAGGACTAGCCGAGAAAATATTTTGTTTTTCCTAAAAAAGTAGTGACAAAGCATTGAATTTGATTGTATCTGAGGGATTCCGCAAACGCGATTGAGTTATGGAATCCTTATGACAAACCACTATTTTGCCCCTTGAACGTTTGCTGTCTACCGATTGGAGGCGGAATTTTGAGCGCGGTCGAAAGTAATAAATGGCTTCCTGTCGCAAGATGACTCGGCAAGCGGATTGGATTTGAAATTGAAGTGACAGAATGATAAAGGAGAAGCACTGCCTGACTAGCTCACTACGAGTACGTGGTGGCTACGCGTCGTGGCCTCGAATTTAAAGGCTATTATTGTCCTATAACTTGGTTGCCTGATAATATCTAAAAGTAATTTAAAGATACATAAACATGTCGCTAATATCTAGTTAAAAATAATGTTACATTGCTGTTTAATAATTACATTAATATTAATTATAACAGCAATGAACATTTTAGACTAGATCTTTTCAACAATTAACAAAAAGTACTCTTAAAAATTGTCAAATATTTCCTTAGATGAAAACTTAATTCTGGACTAGAGCGTCGCTGATATTAAATATCAATTTTATGGTGGCTATTACAGGATATTATCATAATAGAATTATGCTACAAGTCTCCTCCTAAATTCACTATTTACGCGAACATAAGCGACATTAAATCTTGTGGATTCTTACGCGTCTTGAATGAGAAGGTAATTTTTTTTGCGATACCTTTTCTAACTTTTTATCATATCAAAAAGTTCAAAGAAAATGTTTGAGAGCTTATTTCCAAATATATACGAAACTTTTTCTATTTAAAATTATGAAAGCAAAAGTTTGTAGCACCTGAAAGTATCATAACTTCGGCCATATCCATTTATACAACGTGTCAACAAGATCTTAGACCGTATTTGGACAAGGATGGTCATAATCAACACTTTTCGACCTCTCACAACATTAATTCCGCGCTTATGGAAGCCACCATTTGACATTATGTTTTTTTTCTTCTAATTCTATGTATTCCTTTACACCAGTTTCTGTTTCCAATATTGAAAAGATCATCTTCTCTTCTCCATTCCATGCAACGCTGTTGGTCCTGGTTTTGTATTTATAGGTAATATGTACAAGTTAAGTACTTAATTTTATGTTGGTTTATTTTATAAAATTACTTATACATTACAGTACGTATAAATTAATCATGCAATATCATTTCTTTACCGAATTTCGGTTCATTTAATTAAACATATACTTAAGTATTTAGAAAATGCAAGGCCCTTCCTCTGATGAAAATCTCTCAGGAATGTTGAAGACATACTCGTACATGTCATTAAGTCAAAAGCTGAGTTGAAGCTATTATTTAAATAATGGGGTTTTTAGTATTTAAGTTTTTGTACTCTAGCACTCTGGCCATGGCTACATTTTGGTAAAAATATTTTTAGTTCACAAGTGGTCTATATCAGCAACACAAGTATGTTTAAGTAATGCTAAAGATATATTATTTAAAAAATTAGGTACAAGAAAAATCATTATATTTTCTTAAGGTAACTAACACGTTATTCTTTTCCAAAAAACAACATCTTGGTGTTGTTTGTTCTACAATTTTGGTCTCAGCGACTTTGTGTACGATTATGTCAAAAGTTTGAAAACATTTTAATTTATATTCTGGGCTGCGTTCAGTTTGATCATCGACTACGCCCGCCTAACACTGATAGCAGAATAGCATAAACAAATTCATTGCGTGTAAAAGGAATAGCCTACCGTGGCAGCGCTGCCCAACGACGATCGAACCAAACGGAGCCCGTCCGTTATTTAACACTTATTCCTTGAGGAGTAATGTCTGTGTTTGTTAATATTTTTTTCGGTTTTACGAAATCAAAATTTTGGGTATTGAAACGCAACTCGTTAATGACTCTTTTTTTCGATTGCTCTTATACATACATACCTATACCTCCTAAAATAGATACCACACGGTTAGCAGGTATCTAAAACAGATGCAAGATTTATGAATATACCTTAGTTCGTTTTGGTAGGCACCCCTAACCTTTTTTAATGTTCTCGAAAGTTTATGAATTTCATCCATTTAGAATACAGATTTTTATAATAAAACATGGACTTTCGTATGAATGATTCATTACCTCTCTGAACCTCAGAAGAGAACTTTGATAATAAGTTGGTCTACATTTCAGGAGTTGACAACGAAATGTAAATCTTCCTTTGAAATGGAATGAAGTATTTGTAATGTTTTCTTTTGTTCTGTATTTAGTTTCAGGTAAAATTTTTAAACAAAGAATAAACTCATCTTTTTCCTTATTTTACCGTTTGTGCGAACATTTGTGTAATTTCGGAGATACGAGTTTACGAATATTTAATGACCACTTGATACGTAAATTGTGAGATTTAGCTACATAACAGTAAAGACCCCATTTGAAAACAAAAATGTTTCATATATTTTTACGGACCCCAATCTTCGTTATCTGTATTTATATTTTTTTTACCTGTACGGCCAAACTTATGGTGACTCTTCACTTGGCGTAGCGTTACTGCGTAGCGGTATTCGCGTACTTGGCCAAATATTTGCTGTATTTGAAAATATCTGCAAATACTTTAATATAACTACAGGTTTATTTGAATCCCCTAAAGCGTTACTAAAAACTTACCATTTTTCTTATATTTGATCAATCAGAAAATCCCTCATAAACCAATAGCACCTCTCCTCTACATATGGCTGTTTTCGGGCAAATATAAAGTGACTATGTTTGTATAGCCAAATAAAAATTGTATACAGGATGAACCAAGCGAATGCCCCCTGGAGGGATAGTACCTTAAATATTAAAGATAACAAATTTTACTAAAGGAAACATTTATTTTATTTTTAAAGTTCAGGAAAACTGCATTCGAATAATTTAAAAAATCACCTGCATGAACCGGGAATCGAACCGGACATATGTGTAAAAAAACAGCCTGTATTTTTATGATACCGATCGAAAGGGTCAAGCATTAGAACCAAATTCTTGGAAGTAACATAGACCATGAAATTTAACATTTAAATACAAAAACTCGTATCCAAAAATTAAATATTGTTAGAAGTACGGAAAGACGCAGAAAAAACACAGGTAATTTTTCAAAATTCTTTGAATGTAGTTTTTCTTTGTTTAAGAAATTAAATAAAGGTTCCTTTATATACAATTTGCTATCTTCAATATTCAGGGCACTTTCCCGCCAGGGGGCATTCGTTTGGTTCAGCCTGTATAGTAAATACACGAATACGCTACGCCAAGAGAAGTACCACCATTAATTACATTTTATTATAATTAGGATAAAGGTATAATATGTATAATATTACGTACCCATGTACACGTAGGCATATTTTGTAGGATACGGAAGAACCATTGCGTCAGCCTGAACTGATCTTAACCGGTTTTTGAAACCCTACCCGTCTACTAGGAGTTTGCCAGTACCGTTTTATCCCTGCCTTCCTTGATCCACCATAATCCCCTTACCCTGGAGGGAGTTTATTGATATTTTATATTTTTGCGGACTCGTAAAATAAACGAAGAATATTGCAAAAATATTACTATATAAAATGGATTAGCACTTAGCTTTGGCTCCATATTTTTTGTTCAAGAAATACGTACACGTTTTTAATTAAACATGTTTAGTTTATCTGAATATATTTAAAATAATTTTCAAGTTCAATACGCGCGTATTCGCAGGCGACCCAAACTGAATCCCCAATACAATAAATAAATGGTTTGCTTCAATATTTATTTGCATTGTATTTACATTTATGAAGTCCGATTCTCGAAACATCGAGAAATCATTGACAATATTTCCTTCTCTTCAGTTCCTCCCAAGTTTTTTATAGAATCGGTTATTCATTTCTTTGAACATTCTTTTTCTTTGTAGAAATTCTTACTCATGTTTAGACCTAATAGTATATTTTAACATCCATTTAAAATTATGGGCTAGCTTTACGCTAGTTTATTCAACTTGAAAATGATTACTTACTCCCCAATTGCTGGTAAAAGGTCTAAACTATTTACGTACTTGGTTATAATTAAAAGTTAAGCATGATATTTTATTTACATTTTTTATGTCATTAATCTATACTAATAAGAAGGAAATAAGAAAGTCGTGTCTGTACATTGAATATTTCCGCGAAATTTCAAACGAATTCGGTTATGAGTAAGTGAACGGATACCAAAAATATTTTTGTTATAATTTTTGTCTGTTCGTTTTAACGCGAGAACCACTCAACAGATTTGGATGCGGTTTTCTTTATTATCATCGTAGTGATCCTGGTAAGCATATAGCCCATAAAGGATGTTAATGACGACAAGCCGAAAACTGACGATAATATACATTTATTGTAAAGACACTTCCATGTGAGCGAAGCCGCAAGCAATAACTAGTAAATGCGTCTTATTTTTTTCTCTACATACAAAACATGTTGAGGACTTGTATAGAAATGGCCAACTGTAATACTGCTGAATACATGAATGACAGATTGCTAAATTGTTTGTCAGGTGGTGCCTTTTTAGCGTCTTTTTTTACCTGGTTCTTAGGGTTCCGTACCCGTATTTTGTGGTGGTACGGAACCCTTTGAGCGCGATTCCGACTTGGCCAAATTGTTTTATGGACGTATTTGTCCTCAAAGTATTTTGATCGAGCGGGGCTCGGTCGCCCACGACTGTCATTTAAAGGATTAGACCATTTAACACGGGACCTGGCAAAGCGCGACTCTTAGTACTGAAATTATTCTGCCGTTTCCCACGGGAGGGGACGTAAACACGCACAGCACACATTTACTCATTCACGCACACTCCTGCGAAAAATTGATATGTCACACTAAATCAAAAGCTGCAACACAGACACAAATTGTTCATACA
Organism: Ypsolopha scabrella; assembly: GCA_910592155.1. Classification (NCBI taxonomy): domain Eukaryota; kingdom Metazoa; phylum Arthropoda; class Insecta; order Lepidoptera; family Ypsolophidae; genus Ypsolopha; species Ypsolopha scabrella. The sequence goes on from OU342960.1 coordinate 15,035,008, forward strand.
CTTCGGCAGAGGGTGATAAGTGCGCTTGCCTAGTCCCGTGTTATATGGTCTAAGTTTAAAGGTAGGCCATCAAAAACAAAACTTGTAAAAAAACCAAGTCTCGCAACTTTGTTCTTCTACCGTAAAAAGTTGTGACATCCATGTAAATCGAAGTCGGTTAATTTATTCAGTAGTAGGGACCTTATGTAATTAGCTAACTACATAAGTAGGGAACTTATGTAATAAGCTAACCTAACAACATCTTATAGTGACCATATCAATATTAAAAATCTTTTATGTTTTAAATAAATAGATTGACTCGGCCATCGCATGAAAACACAATGTATCTCACAAGTAATACATATTATATTAAATTAGATTATTTAGTGCGATTGGCAATTCAATCTTTTTATTTAAAACATACAAGATTTTTAACATTGATATGGTCACTATAAGATGTTGTTAGGTTAGCTAATTATGTAATAACTTAAGACAGAAGGTCCCTTAAGTAGGGACTGAATAAACTAACCGACTTGGATTTACATGGATGTCACAACTTTTTACGGTAGAAGAACTAAGAGAGACTTGCGAGACTTGTTTTTTTTACAAGTTTTGTTTTTGATGGCATCTCATTTCTTTTTATAGATAGTCCTACTTTTTTTCCTTTCCGATACCTTCTACTTACAACTTAACATTGTAATCCTATATATTTAAAAGGGATTACAAAGTTATTTATGCAGTTGATGTATCTAGAGCACTGGACCGAAATTGAAAAATATTTTAGTTTTTTCTTGATTTATTCATTAAACACTAATTTTATTCCAAATGTGAAGCTTCTATGTCTGCTAGAAGTACCTTAGAGTTTTGATGATCGGTCAGTCAGTCAGTAAGTGACAAAATTGAGAAACTTTGAGTAGTTATAATTCTTAAACTACTAGTTCAAATTTAATGAAATTTGAAATATACTGTTTTTATACAATGCCTGTTTGGTTACCGAAAATTCAGGCTTCTAGTTTTATTCACAACGAAGTTATAGGGGGTCGAAAATGGCCTGACTGCTTCCAGAAAAGGATGGTACGGCGTGCCGCTTTTTAGCTCGACTTGGCGGGGGCACTGCAAAACTTTTCTATTCCGTCGAGTAGAAAATAAAATTGAAATATTCAGTAAGATGATTCTTAGGGTTCTGTAACCAAAAGGCAAAATGGAGCCCTATTAATGTCACTCTGCTGTCCGTTTGTATGTCACGGGTCTCTAGCTCGTAGACGGAATAAGTTACAGACCTCTTTCATATTTTGTGTATAATGTTCACCCAAAACCGAATATCGAATTAGAAAATCGATTAATTTATTTTTAAGTGGGTTGCCTCAAATCTTAAAAAGCAGGCAACTTTTTTTGTTACCTTTGCATGTGGCGTTTGATTGTCTAGAGCTCATTGAGTAGAGGACAAAATGTATTTTATCTTAAAAATAAGAAAATGGAGGGCCGTCAAAGTTGTCAGTCTTAGATCATTTTTAGTACGAAGCCTATCCAAAAACGAAAGCAAATTTGGGATTTCTGTATGTTATGTACCAACCACCCATCCATTCATCAGGTTGGTTTGTCCACTGCTAAGCACAGGCCTTTCCAAGATTTCTCTACTCTTGGCGGTTCTCCTAGAAGAAATGCCGATACTCACACACGCTCGGCAGACGGGTTGGTGAGCGCGGTGGCAAAACCCTCGCACCAGTGACTTCACTGCCCGTCACCTCTTAAACTTCGGGAGTGTTTACGAGTAAGATAGTGGTACCTCCATGGTCAGGCCTGGCACCATCTCAACTACCTTGTTATTATGTACCTAATACTGTTTTTAAACAACAAATACTGAAAACGCCGATATAATGTGATTTTAGGGTTAGAGTCCTATCTCGCACTTGAGTCGCACTTGACCGGTTTTCTATTATGGAAACACGTCCTCAACTTCAAATACTGTCGTATTATTGAGTGAACTTCTAAATTAATGTTATTATTAGAGTGCATTACAGAAAAGATAAATTAAAAACAAATGTAAAGACAGGAATTTGAAAAAAAAAGAGTATTCCAAAGCGATGGATTTCGCAATAAAAACATAATTAGTTAATGAGAACTGTGAATTTCTTAACTGTTTGAAGCAACACATATTGTAGCGACGACAGCGCCATCTGTTTCTTAAGAACGAGGCGTGAAATCACATAACGCCCTCGTGAGCGTTCAGTATGTGCATTACAAGCTAGTTAGATCAAATAGTTATAAAAATACTCAGTGGACAAGTGTGGTGGAAAAACTCAGCCTCGGTGGCGCAATTGGTAGCGCGCTAGTCTGGGAAACAAGATATCGCAGCAGGTTCGAATCCTGGACCGAGGAATTTTTTCAAATTCTTGTCATTACATTTGTTTCTAATTTATCTTTTCTGATTTGTAATGCACTCTAATAATCATATTTAGAGTATTCCAAAGCGATGGATTTTGCAATAAAAACATAATCTAAATTAATAAAAATGTTATAAAAAATTTATATACATTTTTGCATCCATTTTTAGTAAATTTTAAGCTATGAGTCTATAAGTGTAGGTGGTAAAAATTTGGTCCTTCTAAGAAAATATTTATTTCTTAAACACTTCAACTCCTGTTAAACAGGATCAAAAGTGCATCAAAATGACTATCACCTCACAGGATGACGCAAAACATTGACAAGATATTGCAATCTACAAAAAGGAAATAATAAAAATATAAAAAATCTTAAGCTAAGAGTAATAACTACTTTACAGCATACAGCAGTGAGTAACAATGTGAGCAGCTATCCTGCAAACTATGAACTATATTATTATATTAGGTGCTTCTGTCCATAATGTTCACATTCTTCTCAAATTCGACATTAAGCTGCCTAATTATATCGCCGTCTCATGTTACAAAGGTGAATCAAGACGAGAGAGTATAATATAGATCGCGAGAAGGCGACCACAACTCACTGACTGATGCTCTTTGAGAGCGTCTTTCAACTAAATGAATTTTATGCTAATGGCTAGTGCAATTTGAGCACGAACATCTTAGTGCCTTCCGAATAACTATTCGTGTGTTAAACTCTATCAGTTGTTCGAAGTTATTCTGCCTTATTTTAATTAAGAATGAGCTTATAAAGCCTGCAGACTGTAACTACTACTCTATTCATGAAGTTTGTTCAGTTCAACTTTTTATAAAAGTTGTTGAGATACTAGCTGGTTGGGATAATCTGTTGAAATATTTAAATCTAGTTACAATAATGAAAATAAAAGGTTAATCTCTGAAAATGTAAGTGTGGAGGACTAAGTGATGATGATGATGAATGGAACTATCGCAATGAAGTCTTTTTAGATTAAAAGGTTAGTTATCAAAACTAAGCTAAGACACAGTATTAAAAAAAGTACTTTGCTATAAAAAAAAATATTTCACACCAATCTGCGTATGAAATAATATTATTTTGTTATTATTAATTCTTGGGCACCGTCTTAGACCATAAGAGCATAATCGGTAACCTTAACCTATCGATTACCAGTATGACGCCGTCACTGTTGGAAGCAGGACAAAGCAACTCTTGAAAAAGCTGGCCGACCTCGGCGAAACCTGGCAGGAATCACGCGCAAAACGGTAGATTGAAGGGTTTTAAGCTATCACTAATGAAATATTTTATTAGGATAATAAACAGGAATAGAGTAGATTCATTTCATATTTGTATTACGTATTTTCTGAATTAAAAATTAATTCAATCCTGTAACTACCTTCTTCTAAGGAACCAAAAAAAACATGGGGTGGGAATATATTTTTCTTTGAAAAAAGTATACAACTTTTACTTTTTATAATGTTTCATTAGTACGATCACTTACTTAAAGATGAACAAATAATAAAGCCAATTCTGAAGGCTATAATTTTAGTTTTAGTGCTGTCAAAACTAAATTTTCTTCTTTCCAAAATAGTTCTTATATTATTTTAGAAAAATTTAAGTTTTGACAGCACTAAACCTAAAATTAAAGGCTTCAGAATCAACTTTATTATATATATTTTTAAATTTAAGGAGAGTTATAATCTTAAATAGACTCCCCCGAAGTCTGGCGTTGTTGATGTTATAGGCTCAGTTCCAGAATTAAGTTGGTTTTAGACGATGATCTGAAATTGACTGACACTGAATTAGCCATGGATGTGGGAGAGAATTCAGTGTGCGCTCTTTACCTTTACACAAAGTCCAGTTAACGCGCTCTAACTCATTGCGGATGTGAACGTTGAGCGCGTTACGCGTATGTTAAAACTATGGGACCTTCAACACACTTACAAATATAGGGCTCGCCCTGGCTTATAGTTTTTTATTTTATTTGAAGGAAAAGTTATACTTTGTATGTTTTAATAATTTTGTAGAATTATTTTCTTTTCCCTTGTACTTATTATATTTACTTTTGCTTTTAAATTCATCGTCGTCTAAAAGGGGCTTTATTCGAACGCACTCAATTTGGCATACGTGTACTTATACAAGGTGGCGTAAAAGTAATGTCATAATTTGAATTAGCTGTGATTTTGTTATAAATGAAAAAAAAAGAGCTCTGTTTTCATAAAAAGTTTTCATCACTAATGCTCTGAAAGTAAGTCATATATAACACGAAATTCGGGAGGTAAATTCGACTTACCTACCTAGGGAGGAAAGTAAATTTGAAAATCAAACGAGTGTTCCTTACAGTCACTAACTTTTGAAGTCAATCACTCGTCTCACTGTATTTTATTTACTATATATTATTATGGAAAAATGTGACTTTCGTATATAGGTAAATATGCTAAATAAAATGTTAAAAAGACGTTTAAGAGTGAACACAGCAACTAAATATGTTTTATTTTTAAAACAATCACACTGGCCAGTAAGACAAGATTGCAGGAAAAAAAGAAAAAGTCACATGAAAATAAAATGGCGCCAGTAAAATTATCTTGTTGAAAACGTTGCAAACATAATTTCATATAATTGATTAACGACATATTTCATTGATTGCACGACGAATTAATTTTATATCCTGCTAAATGTGTTATTAGTTATTTTAATATAGATAGACCCTTGCTATTGGTGTAAAATCGAAACCAGTTTGGATAAATATAATTACTGTGAAAAAAGTACATACAGGTGCAGTGTGTAGTTAATCAACATGTTATAATTTTGTAAGTTTTTTCATTTCCTCGCATTAGTGATGAAAAGTAGAGTGTTACACACAGGTGTAAGTGATCAATCGCACCCTCGGACTACAAGCACCCTCGCTCGCTTCGCTTGCTCGTGCACCTACATATCTCGGGTGCAATTGATAACTTACCTCCCTTGTATAACAATCTACTGTTATTTGAAAGTGTAAAATTGATGACATTTATTCTTAGATCTCCCTATTTTATGTAGGTGTATAATTAATTTTTTGTAGCCCAACCTAAATATTTTTTGTATGTATATTCCTTATTAGTATATACATATTATTTTTTTATATCTTTTTATTCTAAAGAAATTTATTGTAAAGATTGACTTTGACTTGTAGAAAGTATACTTTATGTATCTATTTAACAAAATAAATATTTTGATTTGATTTGATTTTGATTTGATTGTCATTAATTGGACAAAAATATATCACTCAAATGGCCACCTCCCGAGTTAGCATCTACCAGTTAACGCTCTCAACAGTTACGGTTACGGAGATGCCACCAGTGTTTTCAAAAAAATAAGCGCCAATCTCTTTTTCACTGCAAATGCCGCACCAAACAGTCACTCTAACTAAGGGGATGCAATAACTCTTCATGCATTTCATGTGGATTCTCTTCCCTTCTATTCTCTCGCTAATTTGGAGCCAGATGTTTTGCGAATAACAATTCAAAATGCCGTAAAACGAGCGCAATTATGCATAAACTCGGTAGGTGGCCATTTAAGCGATATGATTTTTTCCAATTAGTGTCATCAATTTCACACTTTCGAATTAACTTTTTATTAAAGCAGAACTCTGTTTTTATCACATGGCAGCCAATTCAAATTATGACATTGCTTTTGCGCCACCACCAGTACTTCAACGAACGCAAAAATGATCGTTTTTATAAATAATAATATTATGAAATTAAATTAACGATAATGGAGACTTAAGTTACAAATAGTAATTTGGGAAAAATATGAGTAAGGGAGCCTTTATGACTATAAAAACGCAGGTCAGCTCTGGTTATTTTAAATCTTGAAAAAAAAAACATTTCCATATAAACGATGTTATATTTATGTTTATTTATGACTTATGTACTTATCCACAATATACTTATATTAAATATATATAATATATATAGGTATAATATTTAATATAAGTATATTGTGGATAAGTACATGAGTTATAAATAAACATAATGTGTATTAATTTCCACCAAGTGCCAACAATCACAAGCATCAACTATGTTATATTTACTTGATAATAGGTACATTTTACGCTCTGCTTAGACAAACAATCATCATAAGAAAGTTGGACAGTAAAAAGTGTTTGGTAACTACGTCGGAAATCTGAAGATCTAGGCTCTAGTGCTGCGATGACGCTGACAGCGTGTCGTGCCACCCCGTCCCGGCGGGATAGGCTTGCAAGAAATGGGATGCCTTTAGTGCTTCAACCAAATGATAAAGCAATTAAGGGCCCCTTATTCCTCACATTGAGCACCTCTTTTTGCGTCAGGAAGAATTGAGCTCTATGACGATGCATTATTATTTAAAATAGCGCGCTCTGAGCCGTGACTGTTACGACAACTGAAACATCGCATAAACATTTTTTACTCAAAAAACGTTTTTACGGTCTAATTTTCAAGAAAGTATCCGTTAGAGTTGGTATTTTCCTTCATGGTTAGAGTGCTTAGCAAAGTATATTTTCTTTAATTAACCGAATTTTTTTATATAATTTGGTTACATACAAAAAGAAAAATCAGGAAAAGTCGGACCGCTTGCACGCTCGCAGTGCTCGGACCCTTATACCACAGTGTATTCGCCGAATATTTTTTCCTAAATTGCTGCGTGGAGCCCCAAACGCACGCGCCTTTATAGGGGCGTGCGATTCACCCCCTCTGACGTCAACTAATTCCGTATTGTCTAGTCGTATCTATCACGACTCACAACAGAGGAAGGAGTCTAATGGTTCTCTTATTCAGTACCAGCGTAGAAAACCCTCAAGATTGCCATCCACGGACTCCGGGCGAACACCGAGCTGGAAGAGCTGATGGAAGCCTTGACTGAACTGGGACTAGAGGTCGAGTACTGCAAGCCGATCAGAGTGAGAGCGGGGCGCCCCGGTTGCATATTCTTCGCTCAATTCAGGAAGACGGCCAACCTGACGCTAGCAGTGTATGAGATCACCGAACTCATGCACTTGCCAAGCATTAAAGTTGAAGCCTGGAGGGGGAAGCAGGAGCTTGCGTACGTTGCGGTAAAGAACAACTGGCCACAGATTACCTTCGCCCGATGGAAGAGCCTGCGACCTGCGCCAACTGCGGGGGTTCCCATGCAGCCAACAACACGTCCTGCCCTGTGTTCCAGAGGGAGGCCCGGAACAAAAATGCGGGAACCATAGCTCTAACGGTGACCGACTCCAAAAATCGCAAACTGCCTTCTTCCATACCAAAAAGACGACGGTGCCGGCCTTGCACGTGGCCCGAGGCGAACCCGCTTACGGCCAGGAACAACGCACTAAACGCTCGAAGGAAGAAACTCAAGAAGGTTGTGGCAGAACAACCTGCCCCCACGTCTGTGGCGGAAATCACAGAAATGACTCGCCAGGAGGAAGAGGAGGAGGAAGGGGAGTTGTTGAGATTATTCAAGGCTTTCCTCACCCAGTCTGCACTCTAGCAGCGAGTCGCCGAAATGCAAGCATCTGGGCTTGTGGCTCCTCTTTCGTGAGTCAAACTGCAGTCAGGGGGCCCAGCCCAGTTGAAAAAAAAAGTTTCGTTTTTTTTTAGATTTAGCAAAGTATAAAGCATCGCATATTAAACCGTAAAAAATCTGCAGAAAGGATGTATCGACTCGTAAAACATAAATATATTTTTTTCAGACATAAAATATTGCAAGTTCACAGTTTAAAATATTTTTTATTTTATTTTATTTGGGATAACCCCTTAAGACCCTAATAATAAGGATGTGACTTCCCAACACAATCCAACCCTGCCGTGATATGTTATTCCAGATTAATAATAGAGATGCTTCAGTTTACTTAATAGAGGATGACCCAATGACTATAAAGGAACAAAAGGCCCGCCCTTCTACGGTCATTAGAATGTCATTGCCGCCTTTCGTCCCGGGGTCGTTTCAAATAGCTTAAATACCAAGATTGTTGAATTGATTTGATATTTTTGAATAAACAAAACGTACCTTTCTTAAGGGTTGTGATTTTTTTTATCTAAGTATATAAACTTCTAGATGAGGTAAATTTTAAATCGGTATCTTTTTAGAGTTCAAAAACCGGCCAAGTGCGTGTCGGGACACGCGCAGTGTAGGGTTCCGTAGTTGCCCAGTACATGTTATAAGTTGGTCTACTAATACAGATCGCACCAAACTCTAGTCCGCTCGGAAGTTGTTCTCCCGAAGAACGGCCCATATATTGTCGTGTTTAGAGAAGACTAAAAATTTGTCGTGACCTGTACTCGTAAAGCTGTAAAGTAAAGCCTTCTTAGCTGTGATAATTTTCCTATTAACTTCATTATATATACTACTTCTGTGAATTTTTCCACATATTCATAAATAACCGTTTAACCAGCAGGGGATTCACTTGACACTTGACTCTAACAAAAATTCGCATTTTAAAGCTTAATATTTCGCCAACGGATCCCTAAATCGGAAAATTGTTTTCACACAGCCATAATGTTTTTGAACGACCTATCCAACGATATCCGACACAATGAGATGACGAGAAAAAAAATTCTTCCCCAATTTACGTGTATGGGAGATACCCTTAAAAATGTTATTGATTAATACATAGGTAACACTAAAAGTTTCCGGAACTGGCCACTTACATAAAAAATATTTAAAAATTTATTGCAACATTTGAAAATAGAACTCTTTGGCTGTAGAATGCAGTTTGTTTCATCTGACTGTCTCTTGTTTTTACCTTGTGGCGCCATTTAAAAAATTGTGTGTCTGCATCAACATGGATTTAACTCGGGAAAATTTTCGTAGTATGATTTTCTACGATTTTAAGTGTAATTTGACAGGTCAACAGAGCATCGCTCGGCTTGAAACAGCTTTTGGCAATGAAGCACCATGCAAGACGACTGTTTATAGCTGGTTTGCAGAATTCAAGCGTGGTCGTATCAATCTCAGTGACGAATCTCGCGATGGTCGGCCGTCCACCGCTGTGACCAACAAAAACATCGATGCTGTGCGCTGTATGATTGAAACAGACAGGCATGTGACCTACCATGAAATTCGCGCATCCTTAGAAATAGGCATGAGTCAAATACAATCAATTCTACACAAACATTTGGGTGTGAGAAAGCTGTGCTCGCGGTGGATCCCACACAACTTGACCGAGGCTCAAAAAACGGACCGCGTCACTTGGTGCAGTGCCATGCTTACCAGATTCAACGAAGGTGCGTCAAATTTGGTGTGGGACATAGTAACAGGTGACGAAACATGGATTTATTGCTACGATCCCAAAACAAAGCAGCAATCGAGCGTATGGGTCTTTCAAGATGAGCCGAAACCAACCAAAGTGGCGCGCGTGAAAAGTGCATCTAAGCGGATGATTGCTTCTTTTTTTAATAAAACTGGACACGTGGCTACTGTTGCTTTAGAGAATCGTCGTACCGTGAATAGTGACTGGTACACGACCATTTGTTTGCCGGAAGTTATTGACGAACTCCGTAAAAATAACCGTAAACGCCGTATCATCCTGCACCACGACAATGCTAGTTCTCACACGGCCAGACAGACAAACGACTTTTTGAAGACGAAAAATGTAGAACTCATGAGTCATCCTGCATACAGTCCCGACCTGGCACCTTGTGACTTTTTTCTGTTCCCAAAAATTAAGAACCAATTACGCGGTCAACGATTTTCATCACCAGAAGAGGCTGTCGAGGAGTATGAAAAACACGTTTCAGAGGTCACCACAGGGGAGTGGCACAAAAGTTTTCAAAACTGGTTTGATCGAATGAAAAAGTGCATAGACGCCAAGGGAGTATATTTTGAAAAACAATAAATTAATTTTGTACCTTTAATAGTATTTTTTCATATTCATTCCGGAAACTTATAGTGCGTATGTATACCCATACCAAATTACAGCTTTCTAGTACTAATAGTCTCTGAGCTAAGCCGCAGACAGAGGACGGACAGACGGACATGACAAAACTATAAGGGTTCCTTGTTGGACTACGGAACCCTAAAAACGGCAGACGTAAAAGGGTTCGTTCGTGTCTGTCCACCCGTTCTTGGGCCGTAGCATAACTTAGTTGATGTCATATTTTGAATTTTCAAGTGGATGTGCCAGCCCAACACCTATTCACCGATGTATTTTCGGGAACGTTACGCTCATCTACTTTTCGTCTTTGTTGTTCAATAAATATCATAGGAAGTGAATGGCAACAAAATAATTTTTGCCCGTTTTCTGCACTTCACTGTACTAAATAATAATAAAATGCTCATTAATACCCGTCTAAATTCACAAGGCACGATCGCGCTTTATATATCTTTTTTTTTACTGGGGAATCTGGCTATTTCTTCTGTTTGTAGATCTGGGGGCCTAGAACAAGGCAAACAGAGTGTAGTGTAAAAAGGTCTTCAGCTCTCAAACTTAATTTCTTACATTACATATAAATACTAATATTAATATCAAGGTTGGATATTATGTTCGACGTCGGAAATAAGATCATAGCATCAAAGAAAACGTACTCTGATTTCTTTTAAAACCTTGTGAAAATGGGTAATTAAATTGTGGAGATTCTCATCTTATATCTTTATAAAGTAGTAAAAGAGTCGTGTTTGTACATTGAATATTTTTATGAATTTTTAAGTGAAATGAAAATTAATTAGTATTGTAAAGAAGAAAGGGAAAAGACGTCAAATTACTATCGCAAACGTACATTTGCTTAGATACGCAATAAAGCATGTTTTATCATTTTATACAAATTTTATATTAATTTAAAAATGTAAATAAATTTTATTAAGTTATGGAGATTAAATTTTTTATTTTCTAAATTTGTTTAATATCATAAAGTATGCTTTATTACCGTCTTTGATCATTTAAACGTTTGCAAAAGTGTTTCGTGTATTTTTTACCACAGGAAAGTTATTCACGTCTGTTACAAATCTCTAGTCCTCGACCAATATCAATTAGGAAAGTGTACACTTAGTAAATATCCACGCAATAGAAGATTGACTTGGAAATAAAATGTTTTTTTTTATTGATTTCAATAGTATTTCCACTGGGCTATTAGTGACAAGTGTTTTTATCGGCAACCCTCGTGACAAAACCTGTAATTTATTTTATTTTCGATGTTCACCACGTACCCACAAATATATTGCGAATTCATTAGGTTTGTTTTTTACATAAATGTGCAGTAAGTACATAATATGTGAGTTACATAAGTGCACACTAGTGCAAGTGTGCACTTATTATCTCCATCTATCCATCCATCAGCCTGTTTCATCCACTGCTGGACATAGGCCTTTCCAGGATTACGCTACTCTTAGCGGTCCTCCTGGAAGAATTTCCCATACTCACACACGCTGGGCAGGCGGGTTGTTGAGCGCGGTGCCGAAACCCTTGCACCAGTGATGCCGCTGCCCGTCACCAGTCTGTTTTATATAAGCCCCGGCAATTGGGGATGGATATACCGCCATCCATCGGTCCCAAGCAATGGTGGGCCGCCTGGTTTTGCCTGAGAGCTGTGCTCTTAATACCCTCCTCCAAATATAACTTCGGGAGGATTTGCGAGTATGATGGTGGTACCTCCACAGTCGAGCCCAGCATCAGCTCTACCACCTTGAATCTTCTATTATCCTATATCCTATATCTCCTATTAGGTAAATACTCTATTATCTATTGTGTACATATTATTAACAAGTATCTACATGTTTTCGATTGAATATTTAATGGAGACTCCTATTTCATCCCTCAGCAGTACAATCAAGCAAATACGATCGTGTATTCAGCAACGGAGATACACAGCAACATATTCGTATATTTGAGTGAAAAGGGCATTCCAAGAAAGCTTCCCTTTGAAGATTGTTTAATCTTGATGTAACGCAAGCTTCGGTACAATATTGTAGTTTAGGCTATTTACTCTGCGAGTCTGGGGGGTACGGGCAGCGCCAAACTTAAAGGCATAATATCTATCTGAGTGAAGGTAGCTATCATTTCAGCGCCTTTTTTATGCCTTTATGTTGCTGTGGTATCTATTTATATTTTTGTATTTTATCATGTTCTCAGGGCTCCTTACCCGTTTTGTGTATACCTAGTGGTACGGAACCTTTTGTGCGCGAGTCCAACTGCACTTGGCCAAGT